>OY755250.1:16065756-16785756 GCA_963576725.1 Azorinus chamasolen | reverse complement strand
TGCAATTTTCTCTTTTCGAATTGTACTTTTGCTTTCAAATGATCTCCCACTTTCAGACTATATACCGATATAAGTATCGTGGGTTCGAGCCCCACCGTATGTATCTCGTATAACGCGGGGCAATTCAAAATTTGAAAATAAACTGCAAACAGTAAAACTGTTTTAGTTATAATTTATCTGATATCGACGGCAAGCATTGGAATAAAGTCAGGTCCATTTTAATAGAATGTGTGTCTCAGTTATTCATTAAGGATAGGGAATTTCTGGCGTGGAACACCATTTGAGTACAATTTTCCCGTCAGAATTTCCCGCCATTTAGGATTTATGACCGAGAAATAAAGAACACATATATTGATGCAACTATTTATATTTCATACTCAGCTTTAAAATGTTATTAGTAATGTTTCATCATTCTTTTGTGTTTCAATTGTCAGTGGTCACATAATCAATAAATGCATGGATTATGACTTTGTACTAGAGTGAAGCCATATGAATGTTCTCGTCTTGTTCGTTTTATGTTAGAGTACGTATGTACCACGTGGAATGGAAATGGATGATTTGACCATTTTTGTATTACGGAATCGAAAAAGATCAAACCTACTAGCCGTTGTGATGCTGTATTACTTTTTTTATCTACTTTAACCAATTTCCTCATATTGAGCCTTTCGATGTCTCTGCAAAAGTCACTTTATGAAACCATTGTGATAAATAGAGCATTTGCTACAAAATTCGGTTGCTTTTCTTTTCACTTATTAATGCTCCTTATCGGTGGTTGAAATCTGAAAATAGCCTATGAGGTAATGGGTTAAGCTACTACCTGCCATTTTAAGCAGGTTCTACTATATCACGTTCATTATATGTATCGTTACCATGACTACTTTACCAGTTTGCATGTGATAAATAATGTTAACCAACTAAGTTGCTATAATGGATGTATGAGCGAAGGAGTATTTTGCACAGGCAATAACAAATACAGAATGAAGAAATAACAGGCAATAACAAATACAGAATGAAGAAAATATTCCAAAAAGGGAATTGATATGATATATAAATACTTTAATAGCTCTCAATTAATATGTCCATCACTACGGGTCTTTTTAATAGATTACCATGTCATGATAATCTTTGAAAAAGACCCTTAGTGGTCGAAATATTAGATCAGAGCAATTACAACTGCATATCATTTCATGAGCAAATATAAAGACACCGACCAAACATATGTCTTGTCTGGGTCAAGATTCCATTCCTTTTGCAGATACGTTAAAACACGTTTATATGAGGGAAAGAGTTTAACAATAACGGACCGTTGAAAAGGTTAGCACATTAAACTGCCATTAACTAGTCTCACCCTAAATGGAATGTAATTTGCAGTATAACCCTAATGAAACCCCTGATCATGATCTGCACTGTTTGCTGAATCTATCAATTCCAATACAGTAGGATCACTGTTTGCTTATCCAATGTAAAAAGGATAATTACGGGAAATATATGTTTGCCCCCTCCCCCGCCATATAAACAAATGATGGGGTTCGATGTAAGATCTAGACGGGGTGTCTTTAAATCATATAGGAGTAAATGGGGTTTAAACAATTGCCCAAATCGGATTACAGTAATAATTGTAATAGGTCGGGTTAAAGCCGATGTTAATTTCTCAATATCAGCAGCGTTAAGGGGAAGACAACCCAATTATAGGCGCATGTCTTCACTGACGATTACCACATGTAAAGCACGTGGTTGCGACATGCAAATTACTCCATAAACAGATGATTAAATGCAACAATGGTCTGGTGTATTTCAATTATAAGAATTTCTCATTTTAGCCCTTTTCCCGCTATAAGCGGTCTGATTCACATTTTCAAACAGCCAAGCGTCGCATCAGGACACAACCTGTTTGATAGTCGGGCATTAGTTTGTCTAAAACTTGATACAGTTGGAATTTGGTGTCACACGGAAAACATGTTAAGATTTCCCCCACAATTTCGCATCCAATGTTTTTATTATTTATCTTCACTGGAGAAAAAAACAGTTCCTGTACACCCAATAATGAATACGTATTATAACAAATATTTCCTTTTATCTAGAATCTGGTAGTTCGAAGCTGGTAAAAAGTAAAGTAGAATGCGTCTTTAGATGCATTCTGTTTTACCCTCAACCAACCCAAAATCCTCATCTGTCCTCAAAGCTTTTAACAGGCTATGGGATGTTGGGTCAACACATCCACCTTATATCAGTCTACATACATCAAATGGCTCAATGTGATGACATTGTCTCATAGAATCGGATACTATTGATACATAAAAGAAGATAACCAGCGTAGCCCTTTCCTGTCCTGCTTAAGCAACATATCATCTATCCAAAAACACCGTCACCAGCGGACCGCTTGAAACTGGTTTTAAGGTGCGTCACCTACTAACAGCATTAATTGTTACTATTTACACATAAGATATAACCTGTCTCAGTTAATCCCAGATTGTTAGCAGAGATTGTAAGTACTGGATAAAATCTGAAATTAGTACAGCTCCAGAATAATAAACACTATAGACAGACATTAAAACAATGTCCAAAGGTAGAATCCCGGTCAGATATACTATCCTGACTAAAGCAGGTTTCGCAAGAATACACACATCACTTAATACAAGTACTGACAGTACTGAAGGTTTCGGACCATATATATGTCGATTGTGACTACACGATACGAAAAAGCTTGGTAGGGAAGGACTGGTGCCATTGATACATAGTAAGATGGCATCTAAAGCATTATTTCCTGAACTAAAATGGTGTTTAAACGAACTGTTTGTTAAAATTGACAGGTCATCTGAATATAATTGCTGTGAACTTTTCTGAACATCCTGCCAGTGTTTTTTAGATATTGTTTAAATAATAAATTGATGACTAGTAGCACACAGTGCAGTTCCGATAGCTCAATTTGCCACTTTGTGCCTGAAGTTTACTTAAATTGATATTTGAATGTAGTAAAGGGCCATTACTCTATTATTATTTGGCAACCAACACTTTTGAAACAACTGCATATATATCCGTACTGACCAATTTTCCAAAAAATCTAATAATTTTGTAAAGTGTGATCTATTCAGAGGACACCACTCCATTACCATGACAACCAAGTATTTCAAAACAACTTGACTGAGTTTGGGGTACCCAAATACCCCTAAATGCCATTTTTCAGCAAATTTGAATATCTAATATTTTAACCAATCAGATCCCACCATTCAGTTACATACCAACAAATAATTTCGAAAGACATACCAATCAATCAAAGTCAAAATATCCCGACATACCAATTTTTAGCAAATCAACCAATACATGTACTTTCGAAATTTGGAAGGAGAAGAGCCCCCAGACTGATGCAGTAGCTGGGGTGGAAGATTCAATTACGATTCCTAAGAAAGCACTATGAATTAAGTTAAGAGTAAATGAGTTTAGAATATTTACGAATGCCTACGAATCAATTACGATTCAATTACGATTCCTAAGAAAGCACTACGAATGTGTTTTTATATTGTTATAGTTTTAAAATATGTATGTGCTGTTAACTATAGTCGTGTTGCTCGATACTGAAATAAATCCATCTATCAATGTGCATTACTGCCTTCAAAGTATGAGACACTCCTCTGAGAAAGTGAGATTTAGTCCATTGCAAACAGTGTCGACCCAGGATAGATAATATGTATTTGATGAGATATCGGGTCAATGTTTACACTTGTTTTGTATAAACGCCTGTTCACACATTTGCAAACAGAGTATGCCCAGATTAAACGGCTCTTAAAGTCTTCCAAAAACACTGACCGGAGTTTCACTAAATGTCAGAGGAATTATTTGTAGGTGAACCTCTATCAAATTTGTATAAATCATTCCTGTTCGTTGCATAAATCGGTCAATGAGTTATATTAATCCGGTGAGCGATACAGAGTCATCATAGCCTTCTTAAATGGATTCTAAAATTAAACACTGACGGGCCATTAAACTTAAAAAAAATAAATATTAAAAAGGTTAATCCAAACGCACACACACACGCACACACGCACGCACACACGCACGCACGCAACCTCTCCAGGAGGTGCTTTCTGCATTATTTTCACCGTGCATTGAGCTGCCACCTGTCTCCAAGTCTGATATTTAAACGTCTGGTTTAGAGGAGTTTTACCGTACATATATTTTTGAAATTCTATGTCAAACCAGATCTTAGCAACAAGGTCGCACGACCATTGATACAATACACCAGGAAACATTGTAATGTCGCAATGGAATCAAATTTCTGCATTTGAAATTTCGTTCCATCCCAGAAATAGTACCGGCCATTGATTTTCGATATTTCATAGTAGTTCACAAAATGTTGAAAGTGTATAGAAATATCGACAGCAGATGTTAAAATCAAATAATTATTTCGGTTATGTATCTATTTCATGTACCTCAAACAATTTTATAGCATGTTCTGCAATGGTACACATGAAAAAATCCAATTTTGGTCTACCTAATCATTACAACGCTGAATTTTCAAAATTCACAATTCAAACATTCAAACTAAAATGAGCTTATGGTGAATATTTAGGGACTTTTCCAAACAAAATTGTAACATGTCAAACAGGGCAGAGCCTTCTTACCTCGGTCTTCTATGTTTGCAAAGGATATTAGTGGCTAGGCAAGAGGGGCATTTAACTCAGAATCCGACGACTCTATATCGGACTTCTGTATAAACACAGGAAGGGTATGGGATTTCAGAATCCGACGACCTTATGTCGGACTTCTGTTGTAAAAAGACACCATGCAGTTTGAACAAAGGCGTATGGATTGACAGCATGTCTTTGGTAAAATCTATTCATTTTATGCTTGGAGATTTCATGAAAAATGGGTCTGTATAATTTGCACATTAAGAATGTACGTTCACAAGTCGTTGTTGCTTTTCACACCGGGTTCCTTGGTTCTAATCCCGTCAAAACCAATTTTCAATTCTCTGGAAATGTAAATAGAAAAAAGATTCTAGTGCATTTATTTTATTCATGTTCCTAATATGTTTTGATATTCTTTTCTCTAAATACAATTTAAAGCAAACAAACCGGAGAACACAAGACTGCCTCTTGAAACTTGCTATGGACTTTTTAAGGCATTATGCTATATTAACATACAATCCTGGTGTCAATAGTATGCATTTCGATGAAACTTAAAGGTAGGATCCAGAATTTGTGCTAGGGCAATTATGAATTCGAACGTACCATGTTCAATTTATAATTGGCACCTGCTCAATCTTTTGTGTATTGCGTATTCAATTATGAATATTCAATTAGTCTATGCTTTATATATTTTTATTTTAAAATTGTCAATTATCATTGTCAATGATCAGACACACACAATGTAAAACTGGCATTTAGTTCACGATAACCTGCCTAACGGTTGAAAACTTAGTTTGTTTCAGAAAGGAAATACTTCAGAGTTCAAACTGACTATGAATAAATACCTGAGATTTGAACAATAATTACATCATCAAAAACAATAATTCAAAAAAATACATGTATGTAGACACAGAGCGCGAATGGATCGGATCCATGTAAGAAACTTAATTTGGAAAGTCTAAGAACGTCTAGATCTAGGGCTTTACCTTAGTTTGGCATCAAGTTTTAATATATGTTGGGCACCTTGAATTCTTGGATTTTTCCAACCACGTGTGCACACGTCTATTTAGAATGGGCTCTATTGAACTTAGTTGCCTCTAACTTTTTCTGTTATGAATGTTGCATTTGAGATGAGGCAAAATCTTGCCAAACCCAACTGGTAGTAAAGAAAAAGAAGAACGTTTGCTTGTCTTGATGTATGGGTGTATATGCACGCAGTTAAATTGGTATATTATAATGTATGTACAAATATGAGTCAAGCAGGAAACACAACATACAAAGCAAATAGCCACTCGAACAGTCCCATTAACAAGCACAGCAAATACAAAGAGAAGCACAAAGACAAAACAAACAAACGGTGGTGGAAGTACCGCTTTGGAACGGTCAGTGACAAAAGTAGTCAGTGGGGGTTTAAACCGGTCAAGGGGACAAACCTCACACTTATTCAACCCCCATCCTAAAATACAGTGTAAGTAAACGTTTCCCCTATCCGACTAATCCACAACAACCGCAATAGCAAATACAGTGGTAAATTGCATGTATAACAGAAACATATGTCAGAGAAACAAACGTATGAGTATGTAACTAGTTAAATACATGGAAATTAACCCATTACACCATTGGCTATTTTTCAGCCCCAAATCATGTCCGCTCAATAACATGATGTCTATTGTGTGTGCTGTCTTCATACTTCGTAGAATGTTTTTTTATGGCAAGTAGATGACCCCTATTGATTTTGAGCTAAGTCGGTTAAAGGTCAAGGTCACAGTGGTTATTAACTCAAAAAACATTACTCGCTTAATAACTTGATAACATGAGCCGCCCCTCCATATTTATTAATATTGTGCATGTTTTGACAGCATTAAAAAGCATATAATGCTCCGACACATGTAGCTCTTGTTTTAAAATTGTTATAATTTTAAAATATGTATGTGATGTTAACCAATGTTTGAGAGACTCGTCTGAGAAAGAGGGATTTAGTCCATTGCAAACAGTGTCGACCCAGGACAGATAATATGTATATGATGAGATATCGGGTCAAGGTTTACTCCTTTTCATATAAACGCCTTTTCACACATTTGCAAACAGAGTAGATCCATATTAGACGGCTCTTAAAGTCTTCCAAAAACTACTGACTGGAGTTTCACTAAATGTCAAAGGAATGATTTGTAGGTGAACCTCTATCAAATTTGTATAAATCATTCCTGTCCGTTGCATAAATCGGTCAAATGAGATATGTTCATCAGGTGAGCGGTACAGGGTCATCATAGGTTAACTCCAAACGCACGAACGCACACACACGCACGCAGGCACGCACGCACACACATACACATGCACACAGGAGATGGAGATAGTAAATACGAACAAACGCACACGTACAAAGACACCTGACCAACACAAACGCACAAGTACAAAGACACCACACCAACACAAACGCACAAGTACAACGACACCAGTCCAACACAATCGCACAAGTACACAGACACCAGACCAGCACAAACGCCCAAGTACAAAGACACCAGACCAACACAAACGCACAAGTACAACGACACCAAACTAACACAAACACACAAGTACAAAGACACCATATCAACTCAAACGCACAAATACAAAGACACCAGACCAACACAAACGCACAAGTACAAAGACACCGGACCAACACAAACGCACAAGTACAAATACACCAAACTAACACAAACGCACAAGTACAAAGACACCAGACCAACTCAAACGCACAAATACAAAGACACCAGACCAACACAAACGCACAAGTGCAAAGACACCAGATCAACACAAACGCACAAGTACAACGCCACCAGACCAACACAGAGGTGCCTTGGAACGGTCAGTGGCAAAATCACTGGTTGTTTAAATCGGTTTACGGTCATACTAACCACATACTTATCCCAAAGTCACCCTAGCTGAACAAACATTATAAATAAAGGTATCCCCACCGGTCTTCCCTACAACATTGATAGTAATCACAGTACAAAATGTAAAGCATAGAATAGCAACAGCCCGTACATTAAATTCGTTTCTTTCCAGGTCGCATCATCCATTTTATATAGCTATGTTTATTTCATAGCCATTTTTTTTAATCTTCGTATCAGCCAATATAACTTAATTATTCCGTTGTGTTTTGACATTATTTGATATAACTATTATCTTGACAGGAAACTGGTTAATACAGGGGCACATTCATGCAGTAAGCTCACCGTGGGTATGCTGTCACGTGCCATAACCCTTTACCCTATGACTAGTCTAGTACCAAATGGTTGCACCATGACTATTACTTAGATTAATTGTCGCAATAGCATATGGACATAAGCGCGTTGGTCATTGCAGAAACTACTCGTACATTATATCATAAGCACACAAAGCAAAGCTACGTTGACCAGAGGCCTCCTTGTAGGATCCGCATAACCTGGCTAGATTCAGTTTGCATCGACGTGGAGAGGCACATTTACGGAGTGAAGTGTTAAATATCGATTATGATACCTATTGGTGTTTTAGGATTATCGAGATACTCCTTTTTGTTTAACCAGCTACTCCATGAATATTCATGCAAGAAATAATGATACCAGGAATATTAATTAGTTGATATTTATAACGTCTCATATTTGGGCCATCTGATCTAGGTATACACTCTTTGCAAGGTGTAGAAAGGCGTATGTACGGCGTAAGGGGTTAAACCTCTTTATAGTTGGCTTCTGATTTTTTTATCAAGACTGAGACACAGTTAGTATGCTGTTTGATATGCTATAATCTGTCCCAAGCGCTACCTATTCAGTAATACTAATTCGCACAAAACTAGACCATAGTTTCTCTAAATACTAAACGACGAATTGATGAATACTGATCGCTATTCAAATGGCATGCGATTTGATTAAAATGAGTGTATTGTTAGCTCAGTGATACATGGACCAGAAAATTGGATGGGTTTCAAAGAACACCTTTAGACAAAACAAAACGATAGACTGTTCTGAAATACTACTTGCTCATCACAGAGAATAAAGGGAATACCTATATTAGTCATCTCTTCCCTGCAGAATTATGATATATATATTTAATTTTCATTTCGTTTCAGTCTTTTTTTTCTACGGACATGCAACTTTCTGAGCCCTTTCCCCAGTAAGCACGACTTGAATCGGCAGTTGTTAACAGTTAGTATCCAGATAATACGCCGAACAACCCAAGTTTGAAAACTTGTCAATATAATTGAAATATATACAACGTTGCAAACGGACTTAACCCTTCCCCTTCTTTTGCTGAATTTTAAAATACATTTCTCCTTCTTTACCCATTCCCTGTTGTATAATTACATATATCGTCACTGTGTACAAGTATTTCGCTGTGCAATGACTGCTGTGGAGTACACTGGTTGCAAAATCAATTTGTAAATAATGCAGACCCTGATGAGACAGCTCCTGCAGGAGCTGTCTCATCTGGGTCTTCACTATTTACGGATATGTGTATTGACGTGAATAGCAAACGAAGGGTTAATTGTGAGGTAAAACACATACAGTAATCACTCGATACTTCGAAATTATAGTAACGGCGAACTGGTGAATGTCTTGGCGGATGATTGCTTAATGTAAGGTGATAGTTATGCACACAGCTCCCAGAGAAGCTTTCTGCATGAACTTTACCCTGCATTAAGCTGACGCCTATCTTAAAGACTGATAACGATACTTGTTGTAGTGGTCAAACTATCGGAACGTTACTGTATATTGAATGCGATAACGATACTTGTTTTATTGGTCAAACTATCGGGGTGTTACTTTATATTGAATGCGATAACGATACTTTTGTTAGTGGTCAAACTATCGGGGTGTTATTTTATACTGAATGCTATAAAGATACTTGTTTTAGTGTTCGAGACATCGGGTGTTATTGTATATCGAATACGAAGAAGTGAGAGTTGCACAAGATGAAAAATGTGAACAGACCACAGTGGAATTACGTTAAGAGCGGTGATATATGATTTAAATGGAATTCTGTGGCTACAAAATGAGTGGGGCCTCCGTGGTCGAGTGATTATGGTCTACCTTGATGTTCTTCTGTACACTAAATAATGAAATTTGTTCCATGTACTGAAGAATGGCTTGGGTCACTCTTCACCTGTAATTAGCTGGACGTTACGATATGACTGAAATACTGTTAAAAGGACGTAACAGTCGATAAACCTAAACCAAACAAAATGAGTTTACGCTCGTATTATCAGCAAACAAAACACATACCGAGGCAACACCAGACGACGGGGGTAACAACAGGCAAACGCACGAACAAAAACACACTAGTCGGTTCTGAATAGTAGTTACTACACAACGTTTAACTGAGAATTGACTTTGTCACTACATTGTATAAGTAATATAATTACCTCTATCAATGCTGTTGTTTGAGACAGATGCTGCACTACAAACTGTCACACTAGGTCATAAGTGTCAGATACGTCTCAGATATACAAAGCCTATGTCTTAATTTCACATGACAGTCAGTTATTGTACAGACGTTCAGTTATAAAAGAAACCTTTGACACCTTCTGAAAGTTACTAAATTAAAAGAAAAAGGCCTTTTAATTATTTCCCCTCTGTCGATTATATGTCAGACGTCAGTAAATTTGTCTGAAGAGCTGACTTGAAATTACCCAAAGGACTATAATATATAAAATAAATTGTGCAGTACGGTCGCTGTTAGGACCAACCGGCTGTCACGGTGAAGTAGCACAGTTCCCAAGAGAGTCAGCTAAATAACACACTGTAGACGATATTTAAATTTGGTTAAATAGTTCTCTAGTTCACTCTTTACTCCGTAATTCTAGGTTGTTTAATGCATGACGAAAGGAATGCAGAAAGCTGTCTGCATTATGTTTGTCCTGCATTAGACACTGCAGCATAGACACATACAGAGTTTATCCGTACCGCGCGCTGTGCAAAAAATAATGTCTGCTCAGATCCGACCTTATGTCAAACAGTTTGGATCCTAATAAAACTCTGAGTATATCGGTATTACTTCTGGGTCCAATAGGTCTGCAGGTTCGATCCAATTTGCAAATAGCGTGACTGTGGTAAATAAATCAGCTATTATAAAGCACACAATATGTATGGAATTTGTTATTGGCTTCTTTTGTTGTACGTTTAAAACACGCATATACATGGGCACCATGCTGCGAGATTATCAATTCACAGAGACTTCTATCCCTTTCAACGTTGAATTATCAACATAAAGACATCAGAACCGTACCGAGAAAAAAATCAGGATATTTTTAAAGAAATATCTTACATGACAACAATGCACAACCTGATGGGAGAGTTCCTATATGATCCCTTTTGGGTTCAAATTGTTTGCAAATGGCATACGTGACCCGTTTCCCGCGCTGAAAGGTTTTAGCTGTTATTATTGTTTTACAATGGAGGGACCATTCGCACATGTCCTACATTTGGAAGGTAGACCTAGGCTAACGATAATATGCACTCCTGTTCAAATTCCTTATTATATATAATTAACAACTACTTGAGAATAATCGCCCATGGAAGGACACTGTAACACAGTGTATGCAATGTCGAGAAAAACTAGTAGCATTTGATTCGGTTACTTACATAAGGGCCCCGTTGTATCATAGATAAAAATAGAGTGACATGTATGAAATAGATAAGATAATATGGAATGACCAAAATTGTACTTAATATAATTCCATCCTAAATCGGATTCACCCAAACTTATCTAATATTGTAAAATGTAAATCGGGTTCATGCAGGCTTATTTAGTACAGTTAAATGTAATTAACACGACTGCTCAAAATAAGTCTAATTCCTGATATTTAAAAGAGGTGGTAGCTTAGTGGTGCCTAATGGTAATGCTACCCTACTGGTACTCAGTAGCGTCTTCCTGTATTAGTTTTACCCGGCCTTAAGTAAACACCTACTTTTAGTTTTACCCGGCCTTAAGTAAACACTTACTTTTAGTTTTACCCGGCCTTTAGAAAACACTTATTTTTAGTTGTACCCGGTCTTAAGTAAACACCTACTTTTAGTTTAAACCGGCCTTAAGTAAGCACTTACTTTTAGTTTTACTCGGCCTTAAGTAAACAACTACTTTTAGTTTTACCAGGCCTTAAGTAAACACTTACTTTTAGTTTTACACGGCCTTAAGTAAACACCTACTTTTAGTTTTACCCGGCCTTAAGTAAACAACTACTTTTAGTTTTACCCGGCCTTACGCAAACACCTACTTTTCCAGACTCCTATGTTAATAAATCATAAGATCGCGTTAGTCAGTCACAACTGTTACTGTACATATATTATATGATCGCGCTAGTCAGGCACAACTGTTACTGTACATATATTATATGATAGCGCTAGTCAGTCACAACTGTTACCGTACATATATTATATGATAGCGTTAGCCAGTCACAACTGTTACCGTACATATATTATATGATCGTATTAGTCAGTTACAACTGTTACAGTACATTTATTATATGATCGTTTTAGTCAGGCACAACTGTTACTGTACATATATTATATGATCTCGTTAGTCAGGCACAACTGTTACTGTACATATATTTCGTCTAAACCATACTTAAGCCATTCCTCATAGGCAAAATTCAGCAGACCCACTCACACATAGCTTATATTTAGACCAAACTTCTTTGAATACTTACACCGAAAAGGAGCTTTTAACAGGTAAAGGGATACATTTAGATTGGTGGCGTTTTAAATCATTGTGATAAATAAAGCATTTGCTCCATCACAATGGTTTCAAAAAGTGATGTTTACAGAGGCGTTAAAAGACGTCAATATGAGGGAATGGGTAAAACAAACCCCGCAGTGGAACACTATTGTATGTTGACATGTTGACTCTATTCATGTCAAGCAAGCTGCTGAGAAACTTATTGATCGGGTCTCAAATAGTTTGGATTCTGATAACGATAATCAGTTACTAGTAATGTCATCAGGATCATAGCTTTTTGCAAAAGCAAATATCGTGATAATAGCCTACTGTCGGACGATGTGATTGTAATTGCTAAATGATATCATAGACATGGAGTTTGCTGAGCTTAGTAATTATGTAATATACAAATCAGAGGATAAGTCCCACTAAGTCTAGATGTAAGACGCCTTTGAGCATTATAAGCCATAATTAACCCTTCTCATAGTTATCCTAACATGATTCGCACTTGCACACACATCTTGGATTCAGATGAGATGCCAAGTTACACAGTATCACATCAGGATCCAAACTGTTTAACACTACGACAGTTGTTCACCAAAGTTTTACGCATCGGACGTCGGAAAATAGTTCACCAAATCCGACACTGTGCAGGCACTATGTGTTCGAGCTTGCGAATGGTTAAGTTCGAGATATACGTGCAATATCTACGTAACGGAGTCATCAAAATCTCTTCAAGAGATGATTAATGTACAGGGTTTCTATCTTGTATTATAGAGTGCAGCAGACAGATTTCATCTTAACCCTTAACCTGCTGAATAATTAATGTTGTAGTTTCCTTCTATCTTTGCTAATAAAAAAAGAACACGTATCGAACCGTATCACTGGGGAAACTGATGTATATGACAAACGGTGAAGACCATGATTAAGGGGTCCCCTAAGTAATGTTTTGATATAGATCTACACAGTCTGCTAAATTCTTACATACCGGTCTCCCTCGCCTTAAGGGTTAAACCTGATTATGGCGTTAAATAAGTTTATTTGCGTGTCTTGACATGTCTAAACTCAGAGCAGAAATGAGAGAAAACAATAATAATATATATGGTTGAGAGGTCAATAGGCGCTGTACTCTCATTCTGTGATGATAGCTTATTATGTGAAATCGTTTTAATTGAAATCTCATATAGGGAAACCAAGTGAACTAAGCATTCTATCAGATTTTGTTTCATAACGTATACAGTAGAGTTTCGTTTAAGCGACAGTAACATTAATTGGTTGACATAACAGTCTTCAAAAGCAGATGGTTTCTCAATGCAGGACAAAAGTAACACACAGTTCATAGGGAAGTTTTCTGCGTAACTTTGTCCTGTATTAAGATTCAACGTGTATTATAATTACAAACTATTTTTTCTATTTAGTGGTCACATCAGAAAGACTCTACTGTAGATATTGGTTTTACATTTTCTAGTTTTTAATTACGTTGGATAATGTTTAATAACTACAATATCACTGTTATCGCTATTGAGTTTAACCAATGACGTCATAAATATCAATGCAAACAATGATAGCATTATGAATAATAAATGCCCTTTTTATAAATGGCAATCGGGCACACCGAGCCCATGAATGTTTCACCATAGAAGAAGCTGTAGAACTGAAACTATACATTGCATCATACTAAAACCCAGTAGATCCTGATCGAACGACTTCTACAAGCGCCGGATGATCTCCTTTCTATTCTGTGCACATGTCTCTTTGGAATGAGGGGTAATCCTTTCCCTGTTAAATATTCATGTAAGACATAATGACATCATTATAATATTGATCCAAACTATTTTAAATCATTATTAACGAGGGAACTTTTACTGTGACAGAAAGTGTCTTTAGATCTGTACAATTCCATTAGCAATCAGATCATATCATGATAAGGCGACTCCTATAAGAGCCATGTCATCTGGTTTTACTCTATTTGCGAATCCTTGAAAGGGTGTTTATATGACGGAAAGGATTATGTATCATTCTGCATGTTTGAGTGTCCTATTATTCATGTTTTATACTGTATCACTCTGTCTGTGTGTGGGTCCTACATGTATGATTCTTGTTTTATTCTGTTTCATTCTGCCTGTTTGTAGGTCCTATGATTCAAGTTTTATACTGTATCTCTCTGTCTGTGTGTGGCTCTTATGGTTTGTGTTTTATACTGTATCATTCTGTCTGTTTGTGTTTTATACTGTATCATTCTGTCTGTTTGTGTTCTATACTGTATCATTCTGTCTGTTTGTGTTTTATACTGTATCATTCTGTCTGTTTGTGTTTTATACTGTATCACTCTGTCTGTTTGTGTTTTATACTGTATCATTCTGTCTGTTTGTGTTTTATACTGTATCATTCTGTCTGTTTGTGTTTTATACTTTATCTTTGTGTTTTATACTTTACCATTCTGTCTGTTTGTGTTTTATACTGTATCACTCTGCCTGTTTGTGTTTTATACTGTATCAATATGCCTGTTTGTGTTTTATACTGTATCATTCTGTCTGTTTGTGTTTTATACTGTATCATTCTGTCTGTTTGTGTTTTATACTGTATCACTCTGCCTGTTTGTGTTTTATACTGTATAACTCTGCCTGTTTGTGTTTTATACTGTATCATTCTGTCTGTTTGTGTTTTATACTGTATCACTCTGCCTGTTTGTGTTTTATACTGTATCACTCTGCCTGTTTGTGTTTTATACTGTATCATTCTGTCTGTTTGTGTTTTATACTGTATCATTCTGTCTGTTTGTGTTTTATACTGTATCATTCTGTCTGTTTGTGTTTTATACTGTATCACTCTGCCTGTTTGTGTTTTATACTGTATCACTCCGCCTGTTTGTGTTTTATACTGTATCATTCTGTCTGTTTGTGTTTTATACTGTATCATTTGGTCTGTTTGTGTTTTATATTGTATAACTCTGCCTGTTTGTGTTTTATACTGTATCACTCTGCCTGTTTGTGTTTTATACTGTATCATTCTGTCTGTTTGTGTTATATACTGTATCATTCTGTCTGTTTGTGTTTTATGCTGTATCATTCTTCCTGTTTGTGGGTCTTTTGATTCGTGTTTTATACTGTGTCATTCTGTCTGTTAGTGGGTCCTATGGTTCGTGTTTTATACTGTAAATTCTAGCGAATACGACCACTTCACAGAAGTAAATTCTTTCACATTTCTTAATGCAGGCCAAGGATTGTGGAGTTTCCTGCAGTACGTCTGTCCTGTATCAAACGACTACCTACATTTACAGATTCGTATGTTGTTACTGAATAATGTGGTCGCATTAGCGAGACTTGACTCTACGCATGAATTGTATGTATACAGTTGAACTTCGATAACGCGAACTTCAAGGGACCATACGAATTTGTTCGAGATAACAAAGTTCGAGTCATCCTTTTTCTAATCTGAACAATTTCTCAAGGCTATAGCTTAATACAGGTCTAAAGTAATGCTGAAAGCTACTGTAGGAGCTTTCAGGATTACTTTAGACCTGTATAAGTTGTCACTTGTTTTCTAGATATCTGTAGCGATACATTTTAGTGTATTATAAGTTTTGGAAGGAATGAACTTTTTGTTCGAGTTATCCCGAAGTTCGAGCTATCCGATTTCGAGATATCGAAGTTCAACTGTACTTGCATTCAAACCATTTCGTTCAATTAAACGCATTTTCATAAAGTTGCATAGTAGGGCCAAATATGACGTAGTCTTCCCTGTTTGCAAAGAAATAATAATGGATCTTAATATTCACTTTTCACCTAACAGCACGAAATATGTATAATTACATGCATTTGGCGTTATAACACGTAGATAATAACTATTCATGGTCTATGATTAGATTTATGAAACAAAAAAGAAGTATCAAATTAATAAAGCACGTGCAGAAGACGACGAATCGTGTATACGACAATACTTGACAGCAAAAGAGTTAATATCCTGGAGTCGTGACGCATACAATAGCCTGACGCTAAACTAACATCCGGTGCACGCGGTCATAATATGAATTAGAAAATAGTTTCTGTCTTTACAAGAGTTCTGGCCAATCAGCTATAATGACAAATACTTGTTATTGTTTTGAGTTGTAATTTTGCAGTAAGCGGACTATCAAGTTATAGTGTTCATTGGGATGATGCTTTAGCCTTGAGGAGTTCGACATCCGTCCATATCTTAGCAGAGATCAACATATAAATACATTACAAATACAGCAGATCCACGCCTAAGCGACCGGTTAGTGAATAAAAAGTGACTTCACTAAGGTATGCAGTGTCTTTCTTCAAGATGAAAATAGTACAAATATAAGCTGTACTAATGGGCTCATCCAGAACTTTATTGATTTAAATATTGGTTTTACTTTTATCGGCCATTCTGAACCAGCCATTGTGTCAGCCGCTGAATTTACCTTACCGTCATTAACAAATTTGGTTTAAAACGAACGATAAATATGTGTTATGCATATTCTTGTAAATTGCGATACGAGTGTAGCGCCAACAATGGGCAGTTATTTTATGCAACGAGTATAAAAGATAGCACAGTAAAACCTCTATAAACCGGAAGTAAATTTAGTATAAATATCGGTCTTGGAGACAGGTGGCAGCTTAATACCGACTGAAAGTTACTCGTTACTCAAAAGGTTCCTCTAGGAGCTCTCTGTATGACTTACACCCTGAATCAAACAGCCATCTGTCTAAAAGAATCTAAATTAATTTCTGCTAGAATTCCTGTTTAGAGAGGTTTTACTGTATTCTAAATCTTGACAGACAGTGGTTTATCGGTGATGAGCTCACGGGTGAACAAGAATCTAATACTCACCTTGGCACTTTTCAACAAATACCTAGCAAAAGGGTGAATCATTAAGGAAATGAAAGGTAAACTTAGCCGTACCTTTTTACGTATTTGGTGCCTTTGTCACCAGGGTCTGTACCCTTTAACTGTTACAAAGATATACAGGAAAAAAGTGTTGCCAAAAGGTTTACATGGATGTGAGGTATTTTACGATTCAAAACATTCTGACATTCTCTTAATTGAAAGAACCCATATATTTTGTTGTGAACTGTCTTGATACCAGGACAAGAACAGATGAAGTCCTGCGGAAATCGATAATATATATTTTATATTGTTTGGTCAACTGTGTAGTCTTACATGTAGCTCAGCGCCACGCATTAAAGAGGTATTTGTAATGCGCATGACATATTACGTTAATACTCAAGGCTGTCAAACAGGATATTTCAATATTTATAATGTAGCAAAATTGTATAACATTTCGTGTCTAATAGTGTATTTGTAGTAACTATGAATGGAAAAATATCTGCAAGATGGTAGTAAATAACATGGAAGAGCATAATATGGTATACTCGTATTAGCGACAATAGTTTTTATCAATACAGATGTATAAATCCTATGTATAGTGACGAGTACTATCGAAACGTAATGGAATTAATATCTCGAATTAATTCACATGAGCTATAAAATGGCTGCTCTACATGTGGATAAATTAATTTATGACGATGTAAAGCACTGTCTTTCCGATTATTCATACTTAGAAGACACCCGAACTGATTTTAAAAAGTATATCGGTACAGAATTTCGATATGCGGTCATAGAAAGGCTAAATGACTTGCAGACAGACATGTTCAGTGGTGTTATTCTTTGGTCTACAGACGATGCAATAGTTAATTTACTCGGTGATGGCTATTATAAATTCCTGAAAGCAGGAGTAATACATTTCATGTTTAAAGCTACGGAAGAACATCGATGTAGGCAATAATTTTAGCATCGTGCTATTAAGCAATTAAACCTGAACAGGAGAGTATTGCTGATCGTCTATATCATGTAGTTTCTGTATTTGGCTGTTACATTCAGATGTTTTAACAACTAAATATTTTAACAACGGCTTTATCTGTCGGTATTTTTGTAATTTATGCATGGTATATAGATATCAATATTGCTAATATACGGAGTACATGATGTGCTTAACATACAAATATTAATTACATTGGTAAATCATTATGGTGATATTATGTACATATAATCTGAAAATGGGTGATCTTTCAAAAGCAAAAGTAGAAAAGCAAAAAGATAAAATTGCAGACTCGGTTTTATTGAGTCTTGTTACTATTATTATTGATGTGATTGTATATATTTATTCCTAATTGTCACAACGTATATATGTTACATGCTTGAATGTTATTTGTACTCTTCAGTATTGCAGGAAATCAAAATAATAATTAGGCTGTCACCTGTATCAAAGACCGATAATTATACAAAAAATAACGCCCGTTTAAGAGAGGTTTTACTGCATTATATAAGTATGGAAAGAGAAATTGAAGGTCAATAAAGTTTGACAATAATACTTTCATTCTAAGTGCGACCGAACAGTTATGATCCAGATGAGATACGGGATATACCAGGATCAAATATGTATGACACTCGTTCAACAGTTTCTGATATGTTTTAACACATTGAAAAGATTACAGTTTGATCATACATACTTTTTTTCCAACGGGCTTATGGTTACGAAAAATATAACGAAACATAATTACAGTAGAGCCACTCCGAAGCGGCTATTCGTTTATTGAAGATATGCTACTTAAAGGCAGATGGGTGTTTAATGCATGTCAAAGGGAATGCAGAAAGTTCACATAGGTGTTTTCTGTATTACTTGTACCCTGTATTAAGCAACCACCTGCTTTGAAGACCCATACATTGACATGTTTTTCATTGCCGCTTAAGACACATTGTACTGTAGAATTAACTACTATAACGGGAATAGGGAGAAAAATGTTTTACTACGCCTAGTTGGTGCATTTGACTTCCACACTCAATGGCCGAAACGCCACCACTGTGCACTTATGACGAATTAGATCACTGGTTTAGGAAACAATTATTCGAATATCAAAAACGCTGATGCAGATGAGGTACCCAACGTCTCTTCTGGACCCAAGCTGTATATAAATCCGAACCATGCCTCGAATAGCCAGGAGCGGAGTTCTGGACCCAAGCTGTATACAAATCCGAACCATGCCTCGAATAGCTAGGACCGTAGTTCTGGACCCAAGCTGTATACAAATCCGAACCATGCCTCGAATAGCTAGGACCGTAGTTCTGGACCCAAGCTGTATACAAATCCGAACCATGTCTCGAATAGCCAGAAGCGTAGCTGAATCCAAATGTAATGTATGCACCGTGGGTATATGGGTCTGCGAGCACAACGATTTCAAAAGGTGACTTTTTATAGAGGCGTAAATATACGGTTAAAGATATAGGACAGAACATTTATCAAGATATATCTTCCTAAGCCTTCGGATTATGTTACATATTGGCCACAATAATGGTTTTACCCTGATACCACGGAGAGTGTTGTTATATAGATCAATGGAATTCTGACGTCATAGTATTTGCCTTTTATCTATATTTAATTGCGAATTCATCTCATCAGGGTCTGAGCTGTGTAAACGTGGCGTCTCATCAGGGTCTAAACTGTGCAAACGTGGCTTCTCATCAGGGTCTAAACTGTGCAAACGTGGCGTCTCACCAGGGTCTAAACTGTGCAAACGTGGCGTCTCATCAGGGTCTAAACTGTGCAAACGTGGCGTCTCATCAGGGTCTAAACTGTGCAAACGTGGCGTCTCATCAGGGTATACACTGTGCAAACGTGGCGTCTCATCAGGGTATACACTGTGCAAAGGTGGCGTCTCATCAGGGTCTAAACTGGTTGACAGTCGGTCAACATTTGCTCATACGACTGACATAGGTGGTCAATATTTCTCAAACGTTTGACGTTGTTAAATGCATCAGAATCAATTTTGGCAGATAGTATGTGTTTATACAACGGATTGAGTGCTAATGATAGTATAATATGTTATATATTAATCTGATGCCATTAGTAAAACAGTTCTTCACAATACGTCGGTGTATCAAAGTGAGCACATATATCCTCCATGAACTGTTCATTTTGTTTACCTTACAACAGTCAGTATAATTTCTAAGCGACTATAACTTTGCACGTAGTTTAAAACAGTTTCTCAAGGGACGTTTAGGCGTACCATAATTTAGGAAACGTAGCACTGTCGGTCTAAATTGAATAAGTGTCTTCTCAAAGGAGCAAAGAAAACTGTCACAGTGAAGTTGTCAGGTTTCATATGACAGGGTGCTATATTTTTTTCAAAATGCAAAAGGTCGAAGACCCTCAGGGCATACACAACACACGTATGTCAACGAATCAAAGTACAACAATGAGTCATGCAGGAAACATCACATACAGTAAAAACAGTCGCCCGAACAGCAACACAAGGAAACAGCAAATGTACATAGCTATTAAAACAACAAGAGACGCACAAAGACAAAACAAAAACACAATAGGAGGAAAATAGAAGCACCACCTTGGAACGGTCAGTGACAAAAGTCACTGGGGGTGAGGTTAAAACACATATTGATAACTAAACAGTAAGATACATTATATATTTTTAACATTCAGTAGTAATGTACCGATCAATCGCTGTACTCATTGACCACGTCGTGAAGTTTCCAACGTGATGGCAGACGACAGACTGGCCATCGTCGAACCTTATGGAGAGAATACAGTAATGCAAACAAGACAATTACAAACATATGATAAGGGTTTTACATATTGCTTGTTGCATAATTTTAACTGAAGATAATCACTTTGTAAATTATCACTTCGCTTGCTTTTCACGTCAATATACGTACCTATAAATAGTGAAGACACAGATGATAATTTGACGACACTCGCTACTACTCGGACAGCCGAAATTATCACACACTTGAGAGTACAGCAATAAACATTCTAATGTTTTCTTGGCTAGTCGGGCTCTCACTAGCAATAAAAAACAACAGTTTAAATCTAAATGAGACGAGTAACTCGGTGTCTAATGCACCCTTTCAATAGGTTTTCAAACACTTGATCAAACCATATAGGGTCAAAACTACACCAGACCCAAATTTGAAAGGACGTTAGTTTATACAGCGGGGTAAGTTTTAGAATGAATCAGACACTGAATTGACACTCTATTCTGCGAAATAATATGATAACAGCAAATTATTAAAACCGGGCGTCAACTAGGGCACCGAAGGGTTCCTGAATGCGGATATCGAAAATTCGGGATGATTCTGCATGTCTTCGGGATGTTCTTGAAACCTGCCGCATCTTTCCCGAATGTTTCGGGAACCCTTCTGTGCACTTCCGTCAACCTGGGACTGATCGGGATCGAAAAGGAATCGACATCCATTTTGTAAACTATGGACGCTAAATGTTTTATTCTGAAAACCTCCGGGATCCCTTCGCGGTTGCTTCGGAGTAGTTTTGAGGGCATTCTATAAGGCTTCTGGATCTCGTATCCAACGCGAGTGGTTCCCGAGGATGAAGCCGAATCGATGCAGAATGCTTCCCGACGACGCTGACTGTTTTCCAAATCCTCGCGAAAGTATTATGAATGGTCCAGAATAGTCTTAGAAGACGCCGATGTCAGCAAAACTTATATACATGTATCTGAAAAAAGGTAGTCGTCAGATTGCCGAAAGCATTTCGAGAGGAGAGACATCTTTTCCACTCCAAACCACAAAAATGCGAGTAAAAGGCAACAGTTCGGTACCCTATCGGCATGTTCTGCAACGTGTCTGCAAGATTGGACACTATTCGGTAAGCAGAATAAATGCCGAAGGACATCGAATACAAGACTGTTTCCTAATAGTCTCCGAAACGTGCAAAGTTTATTCTGCAACCCTCCGGCAAACTATCGGAGCTGTAAAGGAAACCATGCCTATAAACGAGTGTTTTTCCCAAGCGCATGCCGACAGCCTGTGTAAGACTAGTACATTACTGCTGCCACATTCAGAGAGGCCATGGGAAATCAAAATGTAAATTCCGCAGACACAACAATCAACGAATGAATGCAGCATGTAAGCTATGAAATAAATACTATGTAAAATGCTTTTGTATACGTGATGTGGTGTTATGTGTGGAGTTGTGTTGAACATTGTGTGGTTAGTGCGTGAGAAAGAAAGATAGAGCAAGAGGGGGAAGAGAGAAAGAGGGGAGAAAGTGTTCGACAGATTGATATAATTATAGATAGATGAGATATACCGTGCGAGAGAGAGAGAGAAGGAGAGAATAGAGATATATAGACTGAAATGACAGAGAGGGAGAGAGAGGGAGAGAGAGAATGGAATAGAGAGAGGGTGAGAAAAGGGATATATAGAGAGAAATGAGAGAGGGGAAGATACAAGAGATATACATGTATAGAGAGAAATGAGAGAGAGACAGAGAGACAGAGAGAGAGAGAGGGGGAGACTAGAGCTATATAGAAAGATATGAGAGAGAGTAAGGAATAGAGAGAGAGAGGAAGGGAGAGGGCAGATTATACATGTGTTTAATCTGTTTACAACGGCGGGAGAAAAATCTGTACGAAAGAAATTGTCAAATAGGATGTGTCAAGACGTCCACTTTTGTAAAGTCAATATCATAATTACAAATTCATTCAAGGCTGTGTATACGTGACGGATACAATATCGCCGTGTCATCAAAACCTCTTCAAACGCAAATTTGTACATCGTTACCTCCAGAAAATTCTTATTTACAGCGGTATTGGTTCATCGTACAGAATCATGTCTTGTACAGTAAAATGGAATTAAACACTGCACAGTAAGGCTTCTCTTAATAACAGGAAGCACTTAAACCTAATTCTTTAGATTAGTATATAATAATGTGTCTCTTTCATTTACAGTCAATATGACTAAGGATTGATGAAGTTGAAAATGGTTTAGCCACTTACTCCATAAATACGCATTTCTACGCCTTTGAAAACAGAGTAGACCCAGATAAGAAGGCTCCTCTAGAAGCCGTCTGATTAGAGGAGCCGTCTAATCAGGCTCTGCTATGTTTGCTTATGAAACATAGATGTGATTTTACAGTTTCTGCCATCGCCAAATGTTGTGTTTACGTGCCATTATAAAATAACCTAATTAACTTTCACTGTTATTTTTTCTTACATGCACATTCATGGAGTAAACAGTTTGGCTCTACGGGGTTTAATTTCAAACGTTGTCCACAAGCCTTTACCTAGGCATTTTTCCATGACGTTTGTCCTACATTAAGAAGCAGCCAGCTTAGAAATGTCAAAATACTAATGCCCGGATAAGAGGGGATGGAAAAGGAGAGTGTCACTGCAACTATATTTTTTGGGATGCACACGTTATCAACATCGCAAAGATTCTGCCCTTAACCCCTACCATGCTGACATTTCAAATGGACTATTCCAAATTTCAAACAGGTCAAGCTTATGGTGAATGTATAGAAATCGTGTAACATGACAAACAGTACAAGCCCTGATGAGAGGGTTCCTCTAGGAGTCCTCTTATCTGGGTCTACACTGTTTGCAAAAGACGTTAGTGTACCAGAGCTAGTATAGTCAGGACGGGCCAGAGTGTGGACAAAAAACAATTATTTGCTTCATTTTTATTTTATTCTATTATCACATTTCCACATTAAATATCAAAACACTTGAATATAGATCTATATTTATTTTTTCAAGTAAATATGGATCTATAAACATTTATGCAAGCAATACCTTACCACAATAATAAATCATGAACACTTTCAAAATCTAATATCGTTGTGAACGGTTCTGATATTTAAGAACACTTTCAAATATCATTGTGAACAGTTTCCAAATTTGAGAACGATTTCAAAAGCAATATTGTTGTACCGGACCTTTTGAAATTCGCCCGATTTATTCGGAAAGCGCGGACCGAAGAATATACTGAAATCGCCGGTTGCTAAGCATCTAAGAAACTTCAAAGTGAAAGTATTCATGAGCCAATCGGAGACGAAATAACAAATAAATCCACTTCCGCTTCAATCAGTCGATTGAAATCTGTGTTTGTTGAGAGATACAAACTCATGAATATTAACAAATTCAAAGACAATAATGACGAATAAAAAGTATAGATCGATGGTATATGAAAAGATCATATAAACCGTATACATTGTCATGAGGGATTAAAGAAATACGAGGTAAAATGTATTAAATTGACCTGCTGGCACAATTGGTTTTCATGCATGCAGCAGGTGAAATCGAACAAATATTAATCTCTAATTTAGCTAAATCTGATATTTACGTAACTATTTCGACAATACCAACGTGATTTGTTATATAATTATATTTTTGTATGCATGTGAGTATATACAATACTTGTCTGTACTGAATTTACTTTTAATAAATATTTACAAATATAAAATAGAATGACCGAATAACACACAGAGTTGAACTTCAATATCTCGAACTACAATGGACCATTACATTTCTTTTAAATAGCAGAGATTTGAGTCATTCGATTTCAAATATAAATAGCGTAATACAGCTCGAAAGTAATGCTGAAATCTCCCGTAGATATGCGTATCGATAGTTTTAGAACAACCCTGTATTGTAACGTTTGGAATGGCCGACTTTCACATCGAGTCTGCTTAAGCCGGTGCTAGGGGGCGTGAGTAGTGTTGCACTTTTAATTACTACTCATGAACAGACTTAATAAAACCGATTTTGCAATGTTCTCTTTTTGCATTTCTACTTTTGCTTTCGAGGGATCACCCATTTTCAGAATATATGTACTTCAAAACAGCAGGTGTTAAGTGCTTGTGTGGCGGCCGTAAAAAATCGCCCCGTACTTCATTCTCAGTGTTGTTATAGTTTCTGCTCCTTCGGGATCATTAGTGTTTATGTTATTAGTTTTGAAAATTGAATACTGCTTAAGCCGGTACTAGGTGACGTGAGTAGTGTTGCACTTTTAATTACTACTCATGAACAGACTCAATAAAACCGAGTCTGCAATTTTCTCTTTAAGCATTTCTACTTTTGCTTTCGAGGGATCATCCATATTCAGAATATATTAAATAGTTATCTTTGAGTTCGAAAGAAGTTCATCAGTTCATTTTACCGCAAAGAAAATAAAATAAGCATATTCAAAAAGCTGTTGAGAATAAATATTTTCATATTTACATAATTGCTCGATTACAGATCCATAAGCAACAGATAAATTGAGACTTGTAGTAATTAACAGATAACAGAACAGCGTTCACACATAACAAGATTAACATTATTTATTAGAAAGCCCGCACTAAGTAGATTAGTTAATGTTATAACCCTTACAAAGATGAATGTCCGCAGTGGAATAGTCCCTTAGTGTTTAACTATAGAGTCAACTGAGTAGAAAAAAAACTTTAATTTGACAGAGGATTTTGAATGACAAGCAGTGTAGATCCTTATCAGAATGGAACCCTCTGTTGTACACTGTTTGCAAATGCCTGTGTCTGTGTATTTAAGGGTTAATTTCCAAAATCTGTCTTATAATTTTTAGCTGTAATGGACAAAAACCTAATACCAACAAGTCATACACACTGTTCAGTCGACAGGACGACATTTTCCACATGCATAATGATATAACGGTTAACATGCTTCTTCCATTGGAACAGCAATTTCCAATGGAAATTTAACAACTACAGCTGCTATGCAACATCCGATTGTCATTTGCAAACAGTTTCTATGAATACGAGGCGCTTAGTAAATCTGTATCTCACCAGGATCAATGTTGTTAGGCAACCCAACGTTTGAGCGAATCGGATGCAAAACTTTATCCAGATCGGATATTAATTCTTACAATGCTCAATTTTCAAATGGACTATTCCAAAATTCAAACATGTTTGTTAGGGATTTTTCTAAAGAAAATAAGTAATATGATAAACAATGGATCCTCTGATGAGGAGGCTTTCTCATCTGGGTCTACACTGTTTGCAAAGGAAATTAGTGGCTCGTGCCCAACGCTGTAAGGGTTACGAATACACCACTATTGACAGCAAGACAAGGGTTACGCACACACCACTACACACAGTGCACCCCAACTAGACTTTTTTCACGGGTACCAAAATGTTCAGAAAAATCTACTGAATCAGAAATCTAATATCTAGTCAAGACTAAATTAATAAGGCTATGTGATTTAAATATTTCCATGGCAACCCTCCAGTTTAGTTATGATGACACATACCTGCAAATTCGCTCATATCACAGCCAGTTTTTTGTCCTAAACCTATAAAACTGGTGCCAAAGAGAAGATAAAACATTGTGATTTTACTTCCAGCTTGTGTCTTAAATCAATATTAATGAGAACATTGAAAAGGGTATAAAAAGGTAAGTAATATTTTAACCGTTTCCATGGCAACCCCCAGTTTGCATTATGATGGCCCATACCTTCAACATCATCCATATCACAACCAGATTTTGTCTTAAACTGCTACTAAATTAAATATAAGACGTTGTGCTTTTATTTCTAGCTATTCATTAAATTTGCCTTATTTGCTTACTCATGAATATTAATGAGAACATTAAAAATAGAAAAAGAAATATAAAAATAACGTAAATAATGTAAATTATTCATTTTTTTATCCTAAAAATATCAGAACAAAACTTTAAATTCAGTTTAACATAATGAAACCTCTCTCGGGAAACATAATAGCTCATTTGAGGACCAAACAATTAACTCTACATAACGTATTAACTGTTTCCATAGTAACCATTCATTTCACAATGTTCAAACATTTTTTATTAGTGGACATCTGTATTATTTATGAACAATGAGGTTAGAACTGTTGCATAGGAAGGAGATATATCACCATATGTGCTATATAATTTGTCCAAAATTTATTTATCTAACAATCATGATGGTGATATTCGGTGATCATTTTCAACTTTAGCTAAACATTTTGTATTCGTGTTTGTTTTATAAGAGAAAGACTGGTGTCTTCCGCAAATTTCAACATATGTTAATGTTCTCATAAATATTCATGCATATGCAAATTTATTTATAGCAGAAAAGTAATATTTACTAAAGCAATGCCTCATTTTTATGTTTGTAACAATTGATTTCATAATCCATCTAAAATAACTGAGATTTAGCGGAGTATTACAGGTAGATGTCACTTTTTCAACATGTGTGAAAGGATAGGTCATCATGGAAACCGTTACAATGCTACTTACAGTTCATTGCTTGGTTATCAGTTTAGATATTTTGCTTTCTGGGTATTTCGTCATCATTTTAAACTACTTTTGAAGTTGTGTTCTGATAGTGGTAAGATATAAATTGAGAGGTTTACATTATTTCTGTATTTTATTTTCTATTATAATTGTTATTTTTCTAATTAATATTCATGTGTATGCATATAGGGTGATTCCTAACTATAGCCTTGAAACAAAAGCACAGGATTTGAACTGTCATTCGGTACCAGTTCTATACAGTAAATACAACAACATTCTGTGAAATGTTTTTTTTTTGCAGGTAAATGTCCACATATAAAATATGTGTGAACAGAAAGAAATGAATGGTTACTATGCAAACAGTTATAACGACACTAAGAGTCAATTATTTTGTCCTCAAATTGGATATTTTGTTTTCTTAGGATTTTGTAATCATGTTAAACTGCATTTGAAGTGTTTTCTGATAAAAAAATGAATATTTTATAGGTTTAGCACAAACACTGGCTGTGATATGGACGATTTGGCAGGTATGGGTCATCATTAAACAAAAGTGGGGGGTTGCCATGGAAACGGTTCACACTTTACTTAAAATTTATGTCTTTGTCCTTAAATTGGATATTTTGTTTACTGAGGATTTTTCCATTTTGTTTAACTGCATTTGAAGTTGGTTTCTGATATGATATGTGTAGGATAAAACAGAGAAAGGTTAACGTTATTTCTATTTTTCTATTTTTACTATTTTCAATGTTCTCATTATTATTCCCGAATATGAGAATAAGGTACCAGTTTTATATATTTCGGACAAAACCTGACTGTGATATGGGCGGATGTGCAGGTATGGGTCATCATTACACAAACTGAGGGGGGGGGGGGGGCATGGAAACGGTTAAATTACACATAGCCTAAAATAATTAAAACTTGAGTACATTCGCTATTCTGTTCAGTAGACCATTCTGAACATTTTGGTACCCATGGAAAATGTCATGTGGGTGCACGGTAGACACCACTGGCTCCCTGAATATTAGGCCACAGATATTTTTCCGTATTTACAGTCATACGTGTATACGCACATCGATATTATTTCATCTTCCAACGGTGCTATTCAAAATTGTTCAACTGGATTTTTCCGTATAATAGTATTATTAATAACCCTTTCCTAAAATGTCGTCATGAATAATAATTGAATAAATTTGTTATAATAGCATATTGACAGACGAAGTTTTGGCACTGGCAAGAAACTGTAGAAGCATATCTATATAATATCCTAAGCAAACAGAGTTCCTTATCAGACGGCTCAGCTCCCCCCTTGAATATTCATGTAAGAAATATTGAGTCATTAATATAAATTAGATAATTTATTACAGCATATTGACACAGAAATTTTAGTATTAAAAATGCAATACAAATCAAATGTTAAAACTGAAGTTGGCGAAATTCCATTCGGACAATTGTTTTGCTCAGTAGACTAATTGTGAAAAGGACCGATATTGGGAAACGATTAATTTGGCGCCATCCATTATGAATCGGCCAGTAAATAGAGCCGCCACTGGAATACACCCCGCGGAAATAGTGCAGACAAGGTTTGGCATCCAATATGCCATTGTTGTCGAACGCATCTACAACGTTCCACAGTGCGGCTTCCGTAGACTGGAAAAACGTTGTCTCTGGTCGAGGAGGAATCTGTTAAATAATGACATATTGTTCGCAAATGCTCAAATACTGAAATAGTGTAATAATGAAATAATGCTCCGTAGAACCTAAGTGACCATAACATATGTGTAATTATGGGTCTGTAAGGCAGGTGGTGGCTTAATGCAGATGAAAGGTAATGCTGAAAGGTCCTATAGGAGCTTTCTGTATTACTTTCGTCTTGTATTAAGAAACCGACATTTTTTTAAAACTCGCATGTTCAATAAATGAATGGGCGCTGTACGCAAATAATGAAATAATAAAGGACTAAGTGTCAGCAACTATTGCAATACTGTCTGCATTTACCAGAAAATGGAATGTTGCATTCAAATACTCAGATTATAAACTAAAACACGCAAGAACTTTATATAATGAATTGCTGTTTGGAAATACTCAAATACTGATATAGTTCATTCCGATACTCAAATACTGAAACATTGTATTGAGATTCTCAAAAAATAAACTATTGAAATCAGATACTCAAACAGTGAATTACTCTATGCAATAACTTAAATACTTAAATAATTTAATCAGATCATAAAATAAAAAAAACATAGAACAAACGTACTAAAACAATAAAATCTGTATACAGGTACTCAAATAATGAAAGATACAAATACTGAAATAATGAGAAACTGTACGCTAATACTCATATAATGAAATGGTAAAATACGGAACAAGAAAAAAAAATCAATAATAGAATAATGTACATAAATATTGAAATAGTTATACAATATTGAAATAATGAATTATTGTTCGAAAATATTCAAATAATGAATATTTTCTGGAAATACTTATAGAGTAGAGTTTTTTTCTCAATTAAATAGTGCCTGTACACAAGTACTCAAATAACGAGTATTTGCAAATATTATAGTTGTATACACAAATACTGAAATGATGAGAAAGTGCTACATGTAATAATGAAACGGTATACTGTAACGCTGCAATAGCGAACTATTTTACACGAATATTCAAATACATGTAACTAAACACTGTACGAAAATATTTTAAATAATCAAATGTTTATACAAATATATATATATAAATAATAAAATAAAGCACGAAGAAACTGAAACACTCAATTAATGAATATTTCATGGAAATACTTACACAATAACATATCTTATTTTTTGAAAATACTGAAATAATAAAATATGATATACACATACCTAAACAATAGACAAGTATAATGACATGTAGACCAAACATTGTACGCAACTACTATCATGATACAAATAAATATGATATACTGTATACAATTTAACCCTTACAATGCGAGGAACGAGTAATTGATGCCATTAACAAACTGTGTAGACAAAGGCGAGAGGGCCCCAGGGAAACACTCTCATCAGGGTCTTTACTGTTTGTTATGTTACATTCTTCCTTTAGAAAATTCCCTAAACACTTTCCGTAAGCATGACCTGCTTATGGAACATTCCACTATAAAAGTCTGCATTGTAAGGCTTAGGTAATGAAAAACGCAGTGCGTACCTTTCTTTTCCATTTGCACTAAACTATTCTTATCTTATTGTTTATCAAGCTAGTTTGAGCTGTTTGATTGTTTTGCAAATATAACATATACATTTATAGCAACACTTTCACAAAACTCACATTTATATACACCATACACAAGTACTTAACGCTTTCCCTGTTTTGTATTCATTCCAAAATCCAATATTCATTGACTAAATAGTTGTAACGAAATATGGAAGGTTGAACATTGTAGCCTCTTCCGAAAGTAATGAAATAGATCTATAAAATTCTGTTCGCCGTCTGAAAAGGCGTTTATATGAAGGAACACGTAATACACACGTTCTTAAGTTAACGTTGAGTCATACTTATACATCTAGTTACTGACCTTGTTGAGGTACAAAGTTGTAAACATTCGTTTCCCGGTCTCTCGACCGTGCTGCAGACCAGCTATCTCCAGTCGCGTCTTAATAACAGCTACATTTGTCGCAGCCACCTTGTTTAAATAAGCAAAATATTCAACTGCACATGGCACGTATAGTAAAACCTGTATTTAGCGATCATTCATTTATTAAACATGTGTGTAGCGAGATATATTAGCACAAGCTATCAACAAATGATATTTAATACTACCAAAAGTCTTTTTTCTAAACATAGTTGGTTAGTTATATTATTTACTTGAATATTTATCAAAACCATCGACAATCCTATCGAAATTGACATTTATAGTCGATTTAAATGTGCCAGTTTGAAAAAGTGTAAACGGCGATTACAAGATCATCTTTCAGACTAAAATTTGTACAACTGGACAATATGCAAATCGTTCAAATGTCTAGGTAACAGCGTAAATCCCTTCTTTAGGAGTTATGCAATAATTTAGTTTAAATTTGCATCTGTCAAAAACACGAATACAATAAGAAGAATCCCCATTGTGTTGTGTTTTCCCCGTAATCTGATAATTATCTATAGCTTTCATTGGCATTTATTTCCAATGGAGAGCTTATAACATGTGTAAACTTTTCCATCAAAGCTCCTCTCCCTTTCTCCCATCCGATCAATTACAAAACCCCGGTTTTATTGCCAGTTTCCCATAAATCACTCATAAGAAAGCTTATCTATCACATGTGCCTACATAGTTTGAGGCTACCGAGAGAGAAATACGGCTAAATAGCCACCTGTAATTTTATCACGCGCGTGCCCTCATTATAATTTTCACCCTAGGTGCCTCCAATAAGTCCTCCCTCGTAAATGGTTGACTGGTCAAGTAAGAGAAAAGTTCGACGGCAATAATATAAATGGTGTTTACACGGCTTTTGTGGTATATTTAGTGTAATGTCGTTGATATTGGTAAGTTCAGCATCGGCACATGTTTATGTACCTGGATGCGTGCTTTTTGCACGTTTTTGTCATAATGAAATACAATTAAAAACATTAAATTGTGCCACACTTAAAATAAAGAAACAGAGTATACAATACTTTTGCAAACAGTGAAGACCCAGATAATTGGGCTCCTGTGGGAATCTTTGATCAGGGTTTGCTTTGTTTGTCATAAAAAAATGTATTCAATGATACAAATTATTATAATCTTTTGATAAGAGATATAAAAAGATAATGAAATGCGAAAGATAATGTATATGTATTTATAATTGCCAAAAAAAAACAGCAAACAAAAGAACAACTCTGCATTGTAAATTTTTGAAGGACGAACATACTGTTTCCTAGAGTTAACCTGACGTTCGAGTTAATCAAATTCGAAGATCAACTATATTTCCTTTTTTTCCCATTTAAAGGATATTCCTGTTTATCCCTTATATAGACATTTATACCATGAAACGGTAATGATATACCTGAATATCAACACTGTCAAAGATGTCGATCATGTGATAAGTAGCAGGTTGAGTTTTCCCGTTCCATGTCAGGTTATAGTCCATTGAGTTACACCGACCCCAGTACCACACTGAAATGTATTCCCATAAGCGGTCATTCTGTGGTATAAACACTGGCCAGGGTTCCATACTACATGCACCAAATAAACAATTCCAAGATTCAAACAGATTAATCCTTGTCCTCATATACCTTTGGTTTCACGCATTTACAAACAGAGTAGACCCAGATCTGATGACTAATATAGCAGCCGTCTGATCAGGGTCTCCTCTGTTTGACAATGGAAATGATAGCTATATTTCGTTACTTTCTAAAATGACAAAAACGTTCCACATTCCACAATTCATTACAACTATTTTGTCTATGAATAGGTTTTGGAATAGGAAATAAAAACAGAAGAGAGAAAGGGTTAACATGAAATCTCATTTATTTTATAAAAAAAGGGTTAAATGACAAACAATGCAGACCCTGATCAGAGTGCCTCTCCTGGGAAACCTCTCATCTGGGTCTGCACTGTTTGCATAGGATATTAGTTCCGCACTCAACGTTGTAAGTAATATCGATCCGTATAACTGAAACAGTTTCCAAAGAACACAGCATTCGCTCCCCCAAACAGGACCCAAACATCCCAAGCACCGATATACGAAAGTTATGCTAAGACGTGCTCTATGCCAAGATGTGTAAATTGACAGCACTGCCTGATCGTACTGTTTACCACCATTCCACAAATTCAGAAAGGAGGTGATCCCCCCGAAAGCAAACATTGAAAAAGAGCAAATTGCAGACCCGGTTTTATTGAATCTGATCATGAGTAGTAATTAAAGTGCATCACCGCCCATGCCCCCTAGCACCGGCTTACGCGGATGAGCTTACCAGACTCATGTATTACCTGTCGTGCCCTTAACGGCTTATCTGCAGGTGCTCTGACTTCAGCAAAGTCATTGAGTACATATTTGACGGATTGTCACAGTTATTATGCTAAATTTTACATGTTGTCCTGTGTTCACCGTCGTCTATGTTGTGGGTAAGTCCAGCGGGGATACCTTTATTTACAATATTTGTAAAGCTAGGGTGACTTTGAGAGAAGTGTGAGGTTAGGACGTCCGTAAACCGGTTTAAACCCCCAGTGGTGTTTTTGCTACTGACCGTGCCAAGGCGGTTCTCTCTTTGTCACCCTTCCCTTCACTCTGTTTGCCTTGCGTCTTTGTGCTTGTGATTTGTAACGTGTGGAACGTTTGTCCCTGGTTCTTGTGTGTCTTTTGGTGTTTTCTGTGTTCGTTTCGTGTGTGTGTGTGTGTGTGCGTTTGGGTGGGTGGTTGTGTGTGTGTCATGCCGTCTATCGGTGTTTTGGTGGTGGTTGCGTCTTGCATGTGGCTTTGCCTGCTTGACTTTACTACTTTTCCATTCAAATACTAACAATGAAGTACGGGGTGATGTTTTACAGCCGCCACACAAACACGTAACACCACTTCCATGCCAACTTTCTAATTCTCGTCTGCAAGCAAGTTTTGTTAAAACCGATTCGATAAATTAAGGTAATGATATTAATAAATTTAAATTTCAAAGAAATAAGTCCAAGATATAGAACTAGAGATTGAGTAACCAAGAGGAAGTGTGTCAGTCCTGCCATCGGTTTGCCACATCTCGTTTCATTTCTAATCAGTTTTTTAATCTGGTCGATCATGTATGTAATAGTTAAACAATCAATATAACTATGAACTGTTTGTCATGGACCTCTTACCTATGGAATAGTGTGTCAGAAGCGTCCGGGTTGTTTGTCGCGCGGCTTCAGTCTTTATCATCATCAGTTTATCCAGATATGACAGCCTCGCCTCATCTGAGTAGCCCCAATGGGGACAGACCATATAGTCGTACGCCTCATTGTTTACTGCGTATCCATCGAACTGCTCTTCCACAGAAGCTTGAACCAAAAGTGAACAACATGTCTGGCGAAATCTGAACAATTCATGTAACGAATATTGAGCAACACATAAAAAGTATGTTAAAAATAAACAATTCATCACCAGTAAGGTGAATAGTTTATCTCGCAGAAATAAAACATATGGACACGTGGAGTTTCACAATAATCATTCTACCGCAATGCATGCAGTGGTAGCATTCCTAACATATCTAAGGTCTTGACTATGAACAACCTACAAAAGGTATCTCGCATCCAATGTAACGTTGTGGAATCAGTCTACTATACCTAATTCCGTAAGCAAACTGAGCAGACCATGATCGGTCGGCACCTACAGGTCTGGGTCAGATCTGGGTCTACTATGTTTGCATAAGACATTAAAAAACGTTTCAATCAGGTTAAATGTTATGTTAAAGTTATTGACTTACTCGCACAATATTCATTATAATACACAATCCAGGCCACCTTGTCCTTCTCGGTTACGTCAAAGTTGCTGTCGGAAAACAAAGCATAGATACGCAGTCCAGGAACCTGGGCGTGTCCGTCTGAAATAATATACGTTATCTTACATATATTTTTCCGTTGGTGTTACCCTTTATATGACTGTAACAGAAAGTTATTTGCTCAAAGATGGAGGTGGTGCAATAACATCTGCAGTGTCCCGGGGACTGTTGTTGCAAACAACATTCCCGAGGGACACTGTAGATGTTATTGCCCGAAAACAAACGTGTATTAACGCTATTCTTGCAAAAAAAACTATTTTCTGCATTCCTGCATCAATTTAACTCTTTGAAATACAAGCAAAACTATACATTTCTTTGACACAATTTGTTCGATTTATGCTGTTTCCAGGCCACTGTTTTCTTTTGACGTCATTTCAGACTTCTATCAAATACCGTTTACACAGAATTTAACTCAATGTGTCTATCACTAAGAACAGTTCATTGCCAGTGCCCATGCAGTATTCGCACCGTTCACCTAGCTTTTAAAGGTCAAAATGCTATAGCATTCGCGTCCATTGTTTACCCTAGGGCCCGAATAGGTATACTTAAAACCGGTTGGCAACAGCACATGGGCACGAGAATCGCCTTGTTAATACATAGTCTAGCGGGACTACAACAACACGTTTTGTGCACGAATGTTGATTACATTCCGATTATATCCAACTTTTGAGAAGCTATTGGCTGAGTATCGCACAGCTTACAGGTGGAGGAAGACTCCAATAGGAATTGCATTGTTTCTCCGCACATCTTTGATTGGTGCGAATTGATGTTTGCAAATACCAGTGAAGACGCGACTGACGGGATAGGAGATATAGTTATTACCTTCACAACAATTCGAATGCATGTATGCCATTGTCGTGCAGTGGACGTCATCAACAACGTACTCTGCTTGATACTTTATTAACCCTTACAGTGCGATACACGAGTAACTAATGCCCTAAACAAGCAGTGAAGATCCCGATGAAAGCGCTTCTAAAGGAATCCTTTCATCAGGGTTATACTGTTTGTCGTGTTACTTTTATTTAGAAAAATCCCTAAATAGTCATCAAAAGCTTGACCTGTATGTAATCTGGAATAGTCCATTTAAAATTCAGCATCGCAAGGGTTAACTTCAATTCTAAATAACTATGTGAAACTTGGCCGTGTAAATCGCATACTGGTCTAGTCTCGTGTAGCACTAGCCAAACACTTGTCCGACTCCAAGTCCACGCTGGCTCCTCTCTCTAAACATTCCCCCGCCAAACTGATTTTATGTTAATATCCACGATGCCACTATTTCTTGTTTAATTTGAAAGGGTTATTTTAAAGTTATAAAAATGTGCAAAACTGAGTGTTTCAGCTTTGCAAGCACAAAAATAGGAGGGGTGTCCAAATACTTAGGTTAAATAAGAACTGTCAGATATGTATTTCAACTTGAACAATCCGTTTGCGATCGAATAGTTATCCGAACTTGTGGATTAAAGCAACCGTAAGCATATATGATATGTAGCTTAAGTCTGCTCAGCAAACTGCCCAAAATAATAATATGACACGGACTATCTTGCCCCGTGTACTTCCCAAGAGACGATCAGAATAACTGATTCTGGATTAGAAGCGGACTCGGCATCTCATCTGGTTTTAAACTATTTGCACAGGTGAAGTCAAGTTTACCAGTAACTCTCTTATCGTTAATATCAATACTTTTGATACGACTGATATTTATCATTGAACTATTTAACGTTTACTACATAGATAATACTAGTGACGCCTTTACAAACATAATAGACTCAGACCAGACTGCTGCTTTAAGATCAAGGTAAACTCTGTTTGCCTGTGCAGTGATTTAGAACGGATTATACAGTTCAAGTACAGACCAAGCATTTCTGCGTTTATGTCATTAAACAAACTCAACTAATTAATAGACATTCCATCTTTGTTTCTTACATAAATATTTATTGAGTAAAGGTTTAAGCGATCAAGTTGCACACTGCTTTCTGTACCTTTTAACGTTTCGCGTACTAAGTCTATCCCCTGGAAGGTTGTGTCCTGTTGCAGATAGGCCTGTTGCATGACCCAATGTATTCCACTTAGATATATGTCGGTTATTTCACGTCCTTGAACTTGGCACGTATTCCAGAGCCATGTGCGCTTGTCAATCGTATTCCAGGAATTTGTAAAGCATATTGTATCGCTCGTGTTCCAAGTGAGGAAATCACTTTCTGAACATGACGGAACTGTAGAGTCGTAGGACTTCGTCCACACGTACATGGAATATCTATACGCCATGGTCGCTTGAAACAACGTAGCGATGCATAACAACTTTATTATAGTGAACATTCTGTTGAACGTGATCTCCTCTCTGTATTAACACGTCCCTAGCTGAGAACAAAACCAATATATCTCCTCTTACCTGTCCTGGTAACTCTATGCCTGAAAGATACGCAGTTTTATGCTTTTTGCAAGCAGGAAACATCATACAGGAGCCGTGTACAGATCTACACTAGTTGCTTATGAAATCATATAAATCTGATTTTACAGCTTCTGTCTTCGCTACAAATTCTCGTTAAAATATGACATTATAAAACCAATCAATACTTTCTTACATGTAAAAGGTTAAATGAAACTACAGGTTATCACAATCATCTACTGGCATTCTACATGGTGAAGACATAGGTAGGTGTATTGAACTGACTGTGTGATGTACACAAATGAATTGAAAAAACAACATAGTTAATCTGTTATCAGTGTTAGATTACGCTGTATATACCGATATCTATAGGTGATATGAAGAGGATTTATCCTACTTCTGGAGGGGATCATTGAGCTAAAGTGGTTTATGATTTGTAGTAGGTTATGCAAAAGACCGATATGGGTGATATAACAAAGTTTATGTCTTCCAATAATGGAGGTAGTTCACTGTCTTCAAGTTATCTATCATTAAAACCTTAAACCCTTTCCCTGTTCTATATTTATTCCAATTTTCAATACCTACTGAATATTCATGGACAAAATAGTTATAATGTAATATGCAAGGTGGAATATTGCAGCCATTTTAGAAAGTAAATAAACAGATCTATCAAATTACAATAGCAAACAGAGTAGACCCTGATCTAGGTCTACTCTGTTTGCAAATGAGTGAAAACACGTTTATATGAGGGAAAGGGTTAAAACTATTTGTCGTTACGTGAGAGACCGATCTTGCAGGGGAAACTGAGGATATTATTTATTATTCTAATGCATGTAACACTCATTCTCATTAGTCAACGTGACATCATATACGACATGTCAATCTACGATTTACTGTCGGAAACCTCATATACTGTCGGAAACTGAATCGCTAGAATATTTATTACGAAACATTCATACGCGCATTTGTGGTAAAGGTGAATGAATGGGACTGAATTAACGAAGAACCTGACTAAATGGAGAGTAAAATGGTTCGATTTGCTTGTTTTTCCAACACGATGCATGGCCGCAGTCAATTTGAATACGGCGAGAGTACTCACATGTCTATCGCAAAGTCCCGTAATTTGATCCATATTCCATTTTCCACATATAGATGTAGAACAAACGTTGCTGTTCCTTTATCATGTTTTGAGTTGTATATATATGACACCTGTAATAATAACTTGTATAAGCATATAGCTGTGATAGTTATATCCTCTGCTGAACCTAATGAAAAAGGGACTTGACAAAACTTCACATACATTACCAACTGATCACAGATAATGATCTGAAAACACTTAACAACTCTGCCTAACATCTTAAATCTTTGCAAAGAAATGTGTAGTTTTATATAACCTTGAATTTCCTTCGTCATGGTATGAAAAAATTAAGATCTATGACAAAGGGATATAACCATAACGAGGCTGGTGTTGAATGTTGTCAGATGGCATACTATGAACCCACCAACAATCGCAAAAGAGACAGTATCAAGTGCTACGATCCAAACATCAATACAAGAATGTACAGTAATCAGGAGGAAACATGTCCTATAAAATATCTGAAAACATACCTGCAAAACTGCACCCTGGATTGAATCACTTCTTTCAGAATCCCAAAGGTTCAATCAATTAGTATGAATAGTGGTACACGTCCAGTCCTGCTAGTGAGCGTGTGCTGAAAGAAAGGATAAAAACACTTTCTGTTGAGACTGGTATGTCAAGAGTTGACACAGACCATCGTGTCCGTGCGGCCACAATCACTCTGTTGGTCTATGCGGGTGTCGAAACCACGGAAATAATAAGATACATTTCCGGTCATTTGAATGAAGTTTGCGTCGGAAGACAAAATGCCGACTCGTCCGACAGTCAGACACGGTATAGTAGTCTTCTTCAATTCTACACTACAAGGACAGTCCCATAATGAGAGTTAGCCCTACCCACTAGAACACTCGGGATCTTTGCAAATTCCAAACACTTCCCTAGATTATCGCTCGAAATATTTTCATTTGCATACCCGATTGGTTTATCATTTACTACACCAACCAACCAAAGTATCTTGAACATGCCCCCAGTTCCACATGGCATAATTCTAAATAAATAAGTCCGTTGGCCACGTGTACAAATATTATGGAAATTGATTCACACATGAGCACTGTCGAGTTCAATGTGAGGCCTCGATTTTACTTTGGTAGTTTTGAAAAGGACCTACCGTCAGAATTCAAAACGATGATAACTTAACAAGTAAGGTAATAACAGCTCATGATATGTTATATTGAAGCACAATTGTTAGGTTCCAATTGAATTATTTCTACATGCGTAATGCCCTGTGACGGTTTTTGATGGCGTCATATAATCACGAGAAATATCACGAGAAATGTCAAAGGACTAAAAGTATTGTTTGTTTTTTATCTTCTAGATAGGTTACAATAGAATAGGGATACACGGTGCGTATTTGAAGATTTGCAGCAGAATATCAGTGGTTCAACCATTTTTAGAATTTATGTACTTCACAACAGCAGATGTTAAGTGCTTGTGTGGGGGTCGTAAAAAGTTGCCCCGTACTTCATTCTCAGTGTTGTTATATTTTCTGGTCCTTCGGGATCATTAGTTTTGATGTTATTAGTTTTGAAAATTGAATACTGCTTAAACCGGTGCTAGGGGCGTGAGTTGTGTTGCACTTTTAATTACTACTCATGAACAGACTCAATAAAACCGAGTCTGCAATATTCTCTTTATGCATTTCTATTGAATGTGCTTTTGAAGGATCAACCGTCTTCAGAATTTATATGTCGCAAAAAATATACAGCATGCGTGTTTTCCCGGCACCAAGAGACCCCCTAGACATCACCTAGACCACTATTTAGATGCACTGGATTGCAGCTCAGTGATCCGGGCTTTAAACCTTCTTTATTTGGAACCATTGTAAAATCCCTCTAAAGCAACCTTCAAAGTATGTCTAAGACTGGGACATTAGGGAAGGTTGTAACTTTATGCAGGACGGCAGTAATGTAGAAAGTTCAAATACTTCTGTTCTGCATTTAGTATCCGCTTCTTAGGCTATATCAACATTTAGTATCCACTTCTTAGGCTATATAAACATTTAGTATCCACTTCTTATGATATATCAACATTTAGTATCCACTTCTTAGGCTATATCAACATTTAGTATCCACTTCTTAGCATATATCAACATTTAGTATCCACTTCCTAGGCTATATCAACATTTTGTATCCACTTCTTAGGCTATATCAACATTTAGTATCCACTTCTTAAGCTAAATCAACATTCAGTTATCCTGTGTGCATTCAAACTATAGACAAAGTCGAGGAAGAATATTAATAAACTACTGTAACAGTTGTACTTGGATATCTCGATTTTCAAGGGACCATACAAATAACTTACAGATAACAGCCGTTCGACTTATCCGCTGTCTAATTTGAACAACTTCTCAATTTCACAGAATATGTAAATCAGGTCTAATTGATTGATTGTTTGTACGTATTGATGACCGTCCGTTTCTGCTCACGATGGGCTAATTGGACGCCCGAGTGTGTGTGTGAGAGAGAGAGAGAGAGAGAGAGAGAGAGAGAGAGAGAGAGAGAGAGAAGAGAGAATACAGAGAAACAGGGGACTCTTGTAGGAGCTTTCAACATTACTTTGGACCTGCATTAAGCTGTCACACGTGTCTTACGCGTAGAATAGTTCGGCCTTGTAAATTTTGAAAGGATCGAACTTTTACTTAGCGTTATCCCAAAGAACAAGTTATCCGATTTCGAGATATCGAAGTTCAACTGTATATAGTAAATATGTTGTACTGTTTAAAACCATTCTATATGGTTTTCTGTGTTTAGTTCGTAATGGCCAATGGTGCTTTCCAACTGTATATTCACGACAAGCCAGTTCGACTCCGATACCTGTGGTAGAAAACTGATAAAATCAAGATCAATCCTAGTTGCCATTGGAAAAAAACAAACATGTTCTATCTACGTTATTTTGGCCTACTTGATGTGAGGATAATGTCTTGTTTTCATCATTGTACAAGGTCATGTAGATATATCACACTGACAAAAACAGCACCTGTTCAAATCATGTTCCCTTTTTAATCTAAGTCCAAATCGTGTAAGCTTTAGTGGAACTCGGAAGCCCAGTTTAAGAAGCGTGAATTGAAATATTTTCAAGAATGCGTAATTTCTACATCCAACTCCTAGAGGAGATTTCTGCATGAACTTTACCCAGCATTTAGCCGACACTTTTTTTGAAGTTAGTTAACGATGTTTGTTTTAGTGGTCAAACTATCGGGGTGCTGCTGTATAGCAAATACGGTAACGTTACTTGTATTAGTGTTCGAACTATCGGGGTGTTACTGTATTAGTGGTCGAACTATTTAGATGTTACTGTATATCGAATACGATAACGATACCTGTTCTAGTGTTCGAACTATCGGGGGATCTTACTGTTCCAGTGGTCAAACTATCGGGGTGTTACTGTATATAGAATACGATAACGATTCTTGTTTTAGTGTTCGAACTATCGGGTGTCATTGTATATCAAATACGAAGAAGTCAGAGATGCACACGATACAAATGTACAGTGGGAATATGTTAAGAGCAGTGATATATGTTTTAATACAGTTACTTCGATATAGAACGAGTGCTGCCTCCGTGTTCGAGTGGCTATGATCTTCGACCGGCAATCGCTTAGTCCCTCTCTGTTGTGAGTTTGAATCCCGGTCTGGAATTTGTGACTTTTCATGTGAGGAAGCCTTCCAGCTGACTTTCGGTAGGTCGGTGGTTCTTAACTTGATGTTCGTCTGTGCACTAAACAAGGCAATTTGTTCCGTGCACGCAAGAACATCTGAGGTTGTCCTCCACCTGTAATATGCTGGACGTTGTAATATGACTGAAATACTGTTAAAAAAGGTAAATGGCGACAAAACCTTAACTAAACATAATGAGTTTTAAATCAGCAAACAAAAGTACATGTCGAAGGGACACCGGACGACGGGGTTATTAATTTAACACGAACAAAAGCACTACGAGGGGATTCTGAAGAGTGATTATTACACAGAATTTAATTGAAAACTGTCTTTTACAGTATGTGAAAAACTCACTTTAATCAGTGCAGTTGTTTGCGACAGATGCTGCAGTACAAACGATGCAGATTGTGTCGCACTGTGTAATACGTTTCACGTACGTCTCACATACACAGTGCCTTTGTCTTATCCTACATGGTAGGCCGGCATTTATATAGAATTCCAATTAGAATATAAACAGTTGACAGATTCCGAAAGTTACTAAATTAAAAGAAAAACCTTTTAATTATTTCTCCTCTGTCGATTATATGTCAGACTTCAGTAAATTTGTCTGCAGAGCTGACTTGAAATTGCCCAAAGGACTGCATAAAAAATAAATCTTGCAGTACGGTCGCTGTTAGGAACCACCGGCTGTCACGGTGAAGTAGCACACTTCCCAAGAGAGTCAGCAAAATAAAACATGTAGACGATATTTATATTTGGTTGAATAGTTCACTAGTTCATTCACTCTTTACACCATGCATATTCAGGTAAGAGGTAATGACCCTATCTACATTGACAAAAGGATATTGTTATGGCATATGAACACAAACGGTTTCGGCCATAGCAGACACGCTAGAATTATATCTATATTATTTCATGAACACTGATTCAGATATTCCATTTTGATCAGTTACAGACCACAGATAGTATTGGCGTAAAAGGGTTAAGGAAATATCAGATAGGCCTGTCGTGCTATGGAAAGGCGCTATAGCGTTACATATCGACGGTGGCTAGAATTTGTTACACTGTGTGTTAGACACTGCAATATTATTCACACATATGCTTCGAAAATGCGCTAGAACAATACATACCGACGGTGGCTAGGGTTGTTTTCTACTATAATATATTCACACATATGCTTCGACAAGGCGCTATAGGATTACACATCGGCGGCTAGATTTATTTTTCATTATAATATGCTAGACACTGTAATATAGTTCACACAATTTTTCGGCAAGGCGCTATAGCATAACATATCGGTGGCTAGAGTTATTTTTACACTATACTAGAGACTTCATATAATTTCCATATATGCACGATAAGGCGCTATAACAATACATGTCGACGGCGGCACTAGTTTGTTACACTATATGCTAGACATTGTAACATAGACACATGGAGAGTTAACCCCCCCGCGCTGTGCAAAGAAAATGTCTGCTCAAATACGACTAAAAGCGATTCGAACAAACTTTTTGATACACTTTTGTCCTAGTGTCAAACAGTTTGGATCCTGATAATCACTGAGATTATCGGTATGTCGTCTGGATCCAATATGTCTGCAAGTTCGATTCAATTTGCAAATATCGTGACTGTGGTAAGTAAATCAGCTATTATAAAGCACACAGTGTCTACAAAAATTTTATTGGCTTATATTTTTGCGTTGTATAAGATTTTTATAACCCCATCGAATTAACGTTTATAATGACACGACAGCCATGTGTTTGATATCGCCGATCCCAATTTTACTCCCCGATGTTTCAGTTTTACTCGGGTTGGGTTATAGTTTCGTTACTGTTCGCCCTATGGGCCTTTTCCGACCACTTCCGAGAAAAGCTACGTAAACAATGGAGGGTTCGGGTGATCATCGGCAAAACGTGGATAACTTTAACGGAAAAGGCCGATAATATTGTGTTGTAGACCAAAAATTATAAGTATTGATGAAATCGGTTAATGTGTATCACATGGGCATTTTTCGATATAAGTTCAAATTGACAACCTTCATAATAATGATTGAGCATAACAAATACCAAGTTTTATGATATTATTGAAAATATGCGTTCATTATAGGAACTTCCTCTTTAACACGCGCATATATAAGAGCACCATGCTACGGGAATATCAATTCATATGTTTCGACATGTATCCCTTTCAACGCTGACTTGTCAAAAATCAGATATAGGAAGCATACATGTACCGTGAATATTCAGGGATTTATTTTAAAGAAATATTTTACATGACAACAGTACACTATTTGGGTCTACAGTGTTTGCAAATGACATAAGTGACCCGTTTCTCGCATTGAATGGCTTAAGCTGCCATTATTGTCTTACAAGAAAAGAACCATTTGCACATGTCCTAGATTTGAATGGCAGGTCTAGACTGACGGTAATATTTCACTTGGTACACGTTTCTTATCATATATATCTGACCACTACTTTAGTATAATCACCCATGGAGGGATACTGTAATACAGTGTATGCAATGTCGAGAAATACTAGTACATGTAGCATTTGATTCGGTTACTTATATAAGGGCCCCATTGTAGCATAGATACAATGTAAAACAGTTTGACATGTATAAAATAAGATGAACGACCAACACTGTATTTATCAATAGTTCTAACTAACATACTTCTTCCATCCTAGATCGGTGATACTGAACGACCACCACTGTATTTATCAATAGTTCTAACTAACACACTTCTTCCATCCTAGATCGGTGATACTGAACGACCACCACTGTATTTATCAATAGTTCTAACTAACATACTTCTTCCATCCTAGATCGGTGATACTGAACGACCACCACTGTATTTATCAATAGTTCTAACTAACACACTTCTTCCATCCTAGATCGGTGATACTGAACGACCACCACTGTATTTATCAATAGTTCTAACTAACACACTTCTTCCATCCTAGATCGGTGATACTGAACGACCACCACTGTATTTATCAATAGTTCTAACTAACATACTTCTTCCATCCTAGATCGGTGATACTGAACGAGCACCACTGTATTTATCAATAGTTCTAACTAACACACTTCTTCCATCCTAGATCGGTGATACTGAACGACCCACACTGTATTTATCAATAGTTCTAACTAACACACTTCTTCCATCCTAGATCGGTGATACTGAACGACCCACACTGTATTTATCAATAGTTCTAACTAACACACTTCTTCCATCCTAGATCGGTGATACTGAACGACCCACACTGTATTTATCAATAGTTCTAACTAACACACTTCTTCCATCCTAGATCGGTGATACTGAACGACCCACACTGTATTTATCAATAGTTCTAACTAACACACTTCTTCCATCCTAGATCGGTGATACTGAACGACCCACACTGTATTTATCAATAGTTCTAACTAACATACTTCTTCCATCCTAGATCGGTGATACTGAACGACCCACACTGTATTTATCAATAGTTCTAACTAACATACTTCTTCCATCCTAGATCGGTGATACTGAACGACCCACACTGTATTTATCAATAGTTCTAACTAACACACTTCTTCCATCCTAGATCGGTGATACTGAACGACCCACACTGTATTTATCAATAGTTCTAACTAACACACTTCTTCCATCCTAGATCGGTGATACTGAACGACCCACACTGTATTTATCAATAGTTCTAACTAACATACTTCTTCCATCCTAGATCGGTGATACTGAACGACCCACACTGTATTTATCAATAGTTCTAACTAACATACTTCTTCCATCCTAGATCGGTGATACTGAACGACCCACACTGTATTTATCAATAGTTCTAACTAACATACTTCTTCCATCCTAGATCGGTGATACTGAACGACCCACACTGTATTTATCAATAGTTCTAACTAACACACTTCTTCCATCCTAGATCGGTGATACTGAACGACCCACACTGTATTTATCAATAGTTCTAACTAACACACTTCTTCCATCCTAGATCGGTGATACTGAACGACCCACACTGTATTTATCAATAGTTCTAACTAACATACTTCTTCCATCCTAGATCGGTGATACTGAACGACCCACACTGTATTTATCAATAGTTCTAACTAACACACTTCTTCCATCCTAGATCGGTGATACTGAACGACCCACACTGTATTTATCAATAGTTCTAACTAACACACTTCTTCCATCCTAGATCGGTGATACTGAACGACCACCACTGTATTTATCAATAGTTCTAACTAACACACTTCTTCCATCCTAGATCGGTGATACTGAACGAGCACCACTGTATTTATCAATAGTTCTAACTAACACACTTCTTCCATCCTAGATCGGTGATACTGAACGAGCACCACTGTATTTATCAATAGTTCTAACTAACATACTTCTTCCATCCTAGATCGGTGATACTGAACGAGCACCACTGTATTTATCAATAGTTCTAACTAACACACTTCTTCCATCCTAGATCGGTGATACTGAACGACCAACACTGTATTTATCAATAGTTCTAACTAACATACTTCTTCCATCCTAGATCGGTGATACTGAACGAGCAACACTGTATTTATCACTAGTTCTAACTAACACACTTCTTCCATCCTAACTCGGGTTCACCCATGCTTATCTAGTGTAGTAAAATGTAATTAATACGACTACCTCAAATTAAGTCTAACTCCTGATATTTAAAAGAGGTGTAGCTTAGTGGTGCCTAATGGTAATGCTACCCTATTGGTACTCAGTAGGATCTTCCTGCATTAGTTTTTACACGGCCTTAAGTAAACACCTACTTTTAGTTTTACCCGGCCTTAAGTAAACACCTATTTTTAGTTTTACCCGGCCTTAAGTAAACACCTACCTTTCCAGACTCCTATGTACATATATCATATGATCGTGTTAGTCAGTCACAACTGTTACTGTACATATATTATATGATAGCGTTAGTCAGGCACAACTGTTAATGTACATATATTATATGATCGCGTTAGTCAGGCAGAACTGTTACCGTACATATATTATAATTTATTATGATTGCGTTAGTCAGGCACAACTGTTACTTACATATATTATATGATCGCGTTAATCAGGCCCAACTGTTACTGTACATATGTCATATGATCGCGTTAGTCAGGCAGAACTGTTACCGTACATATATTATATGATCGCGTTAGTCAGGAACAACTGTTACTGTACATATATTATATGATCGCGTTAGTCAGGCACACCTGTTACTGTACATATATTTCGTCTGAATCATACTCAACCAATTCCCTCATAGGCTACCTTCAGACCCATTCACACATAGGCTATATCTAGACACAGCTTCTATGAATAATTCTATTGAAAACGAAAATTAACCAGAGAAAGGGATACATTTAGATTGGTGCTATTTTAAACCACTATGGAAGAATAGATCATTAATTTTGCTTCATGTCAATCAAGCTGCTGAGAAACGCATTGCACAGGTCTCAAACAGTTTTGATTCTGATTCGATTCACAGTAGGACATCTCGTCAGGAGTCAAGCAGTTTGTAAAAGCAAACCTCGTGATAATAGTTTACTGTTGGATGATTGCAATTCCTAAATGATATCATAGACACGGAATTTGCTGAGCTCAGTAATTATGTATGTACAAATCTCTGGATAAAATCTCCGGATAAGTACCTCTAAGTCTAGATGTAAGAAACCTTTGAGCATTATAAGACATAATTAACCCTTCTCATTCCAAGCAGGATATAACTGGCATTTGCAAGCATCTTGGATCCAGATGAGACGCCGAGTAACACGGTGTCCCATCAGTGCCCAAGCTTTTTGACACTAGATCAGTAGTTTCACAAACGCTTATACGAATCGGAAGTCACACAATATTTCACCAAATCGGAGTTTGCGCAGACACATTGTTTGCCAGCTTGAGAATGGTTAAGTTCGAGGTATACGTGCAATATCTACGTAACGGAGCCATCAAAATCTCTTCAAGAGATGATCAAAGAACTGGGTTTTCATCTTGTATTATAGAGTGCAGCAGAATAAATTCATCTTAACCCTTAACCTGCTGAATAATTAATATTTGCTCGTCCCTCTATCAATATTAATATATTAACACAACAACACGTATCAAACTTTATCACTGAGGAAAATGATGTGTATGACAAAGGGAGGCGACTATGATTAAAGGGTCCCCTGAGTAATAATTTGATCTGGATCTACACTGCAAAGTTCTTACATATCAGCCTCCCTCACGCTAAGGGTAAAACCTAATTATATCGTTAAATAAGCCCATTTGCGTGACGTGATATGTCTAAACTCAGAGCAGGAACACGAGAAACCAATAATGATATATATGGTTGAGAGGTCCATAGGCGCTGTACTCTCATTCTGTGATGATAGCTTATTATGTGAAATAGTTTCTATTGAAATCCCATATAGGGAAACTAAATGAATTAAGCATGTTATCGGATATTGTTACCTAATACAGTAGAATTTCGTTTAAGCGACTGTAATATTTGTTGATATAACAGTCTTCAAAACCAGATGGTTGCTTAATGCAGGACAAAATTCATAGAGAAGCTTTCTGCTGTCTTTGTCCTGTATTAAGCTACAACCTGTTTTAAAATTCCAAAATAGTACTTCTTTTTAGTGGTCACATAAGAAATATATTACTGTAGATATATATTTTTTATTTGTTTCCAGTTTTCAATTACAATATCTAATAACTACAATGTGCCTATTATTACTATTGCGTTTTAACACATTTCTTCATGAATATCAACATAAAAAACGAATGCATTATAAATAATTCATGCCTTTTATATATATGGTAATCGAGCACAAGAATGTTTCGCCATAGAAGAAGCTATTGAATTCTGAAAGGGGTCGATCCCCGAGAGCAAAAGTTACAACACAAAAAGAGAAAATTGCAGACTCGGTTTTATTGAGTCTATTCATGAACAGTAATTGAAAGTGCAACACTGCTCACGCCCCCTAGCACCGGCTTAAGCGGTATTCAATTTTCAGAACAAGAAGTACTGAAATTCATGATCTCGAAGGATCAGAAGGTATAACATATCTATATTATATCATGCGAAAACAGAGTATCCTGATCAAACGACTTTTACAACCGCCGGTTGATCTCTTTTCTATTATGTGTACATTTGCGTTAAAATGTGTCTCTGCCCGTTCCCTGTTAAATGTTCATGTAAGAAATAATGACACAATTGTTATTTTTGATCCAAACTATTTTAAATCATTTAAATCATTATTTTACTGTGACATAGAGCGTCTTTAGATCCATACAATTCCATAAGCAATCAGATCAGACCATGATAATGCGGCTCCTATAGGAGCCATCTTATCTGGATTACTCTGTTTGCGAATGATTGAACGTGTGTTTATATGATGGAAAGGATTAAGTATTATTCTGCATGTTTGAGTGTCCTATGATTTATGTTTTATACTGTATCATTCTGTCTGTTGTGGATCCTATGGTTCGTGTTTTATACTGTATCACTCTGTCTGTTTGTGGGTCCTATGGTTCGTGTTTTATACTGTATCACTCTGCCTGTTTGAGGGTTCATTGATACATGTTTTATACTGTATCACTCTGTCTGTTGTGGGTCCTATGGTTCATGTTTTATACTATATCACTCTGTCTGTTGTTAGTCCTATGGTTCGTGTTTAATACTGTATCACTCTGCCTGTTTGTGGGTCTCATGATTCGTATTTTATATTGTATCACTCTACCTGTTTGTGGGTCTCATGATTCGTGTTTTATACCCTATCATTCTGTCTGTTTGTGGGTCGTATAGTTCGTGTTTTATACTGTGTCATTCTGTCTGTCTGTGTGTCCTATAGTTCGTGTTTTATACTGTATCACTCTGTTTATGGTTGTTATGGTTCGTGTTTTATACTGTATCATTCTGTCTGTTTGTGGGTCCTATGGTTCGTGTTTTATACTGTATCATTCTGTCTGTTTGTGGGTCTCATGATTCGTGTTTTATACCCTATCATTCTGTCTGTTTGTGGGTCGTATAGTTCGTGTTTTATACTGTGTCATTCTGTCTGTCTGTGTGTCCTATAGTTCGTGTTTTATACTGTATCACTCTGTTTGTGGTTGTTATGGTTCGTGTTTTATACTGTATCACTCTGCCTGTTGTTGGTCTTATGGTTCATGTTTTATACTGTGTCACTATGTGTGTTGGTGGTCTTATGGTTCGTGTTTTATATTGTGTCATTCGGTGTGTTGGTGGTTTTATGGTTCGTGTTTTATACTGTATCACTCTGCCTGTTGTTGGTCTTATGGTTCATGTTTTATACTGTGTCACTATGTGTGTTGGTGGTCTTATGGTTCGTGTTTTATATTGTGTCATTCGGTGTGTTGCGGATGTTATGGTTCGTGTTTTATACTGTATCATTCTACCTGTTTGTTAGTCTTATGGTTCGTGTTTTACACTGTAGGTTCTGGCTAACACGACCACTACACAGAGGTACGAGGAAAATGATTATGGAGCTTCCTACAATACGGTTGCCGTGTATTAAACGAAAATCTAAAATTACATATGCTGATGTTAATAAATAATGTGGTTGCATTAGCGAGACTTGACTCTACACGTACATTGTATATATATATATTTGCATTTTTTCGTTTTCTGTCGTACAAACGCTTTTTCATGAAGTTGCTAGTAGGGCATGATAGGACGCAGCCTTCCCTGCTTGCAAAGAAACTATAATGGATTTCAATCCACATTTTCTACTAACACCACAACATATGTATTTATACATTTGTCATTATAAAACATAGTTAATAACTATTTATGATTTGTGATTAGTTTAATGAAACCAAAATAAAAAGAAGTATTGAATTAATAAATCATGTGCAGAAGACGACAAATCGTGTATACGACAATACGTGACAGCAAACGAGTTAATATCCTGGAGTCGTGACGCATACAATAGCCTGACGCTAAACTAACATCCGGTGCACGCGGTAAGTATTATGTATTAGACAATAGTTCCTGTCTTTACCGGAGTTCTGGCCTATCAGCTATAATGGCAAACACTTGCTATTGTTTGAGTTGTAATTTTGCAGTAAGCGGACTATCAAGTTATAGTGTTCATTGGGATGATGTTTTAGCCTTGAAGCGGTCGACATTCGTCCATATCTTCACAGAGATCAACATACACATAAAGTACAAATACAGCAGATCCACGCTTAAGCGACCAGTTAGTGAATAAAAAGTGATGTCATTAACCCTTCTCTTGCTGAATTTTGAAATACAGTTCTCATTCTTTACCCATGCCCTGTTGTATAATAACATATATATATATTCACTGTGTACACGTATTTCGCTGTGCAATCACTGCTGTGGGGTGCACTGGTTGCACAATCAACTTGTAAATAGTGCAGACCCTGATCAGACAGCTACCGCAGGAGCTGTCTCACCTGGGTCTTCATTGTTTACAGGTAGGTATATTGACGTGAATAGCAAGCGAAGGGTTTAGGCTTGTATTGTCTTCCTTCAGGATGAAAATAGTATCAAGAGCTCGACTAGAAACTCCCTGCATAATGGTTCTCTTCATATACAAGTGTCGTATAGGCGATTCCTTTAGGTTTTACCGTATTGCAGTACAAAAAAATCTAAATTTTAGAGTAATAGAGAATAATTTAGATATTCTTAGGCAAGTGGCTGCTTAATGCAGGGTGAAAGCCATGCAGAAATATTCGAGCTTTCTGCATGACATTCACCCTGTATTACGCTGCCACCGGTATTAAAGACCGATATACCGATATATACTAAATTTAACGTCCGCTCTAGAGAGGCTTTACTGTATCAAATATGTTTGGAAAGTGAAAATGGAAGACCAATAAAGTTTTACATTAATATTTCCCTTCAAAGAGTGACATGGCAGACATTTAAATCCCAACAGTTATGATGTAGATTAGACAAGGAGTATACCAGGATGCAATATGAATGGCACTCGTTCCATAATTTCATAGTTTTATGTTTTAACTCATTGAAAATATTACAGTTTGAACAAACATACCTTTCCCAAACTGGCCAAAGATTACGAAAAGTAAAGAAGAAAACGAAACTTAATTGCAGTAGAACCACTCTTAAGTGGCTATTCGTTTATTGAAAATATGATTATTAAAGGAAGATTGGTTATAATACAGGTCAAACGGAATGCAGAAAGCTCCCGTGGGTGCTTACTGCATTACTTGTGCCCTGCATTAAGCAACCATCTACTATGCAGACCATTAAATAGACCTGTTTTTCATTGTCGCTTAAGACATGTTCTACAGTAGAACTAACTAGAGCAACGTGAATAAGGACAACCATTTTTTTTACTACGCCTACTTGGTGCATTTGCTGTTCACAACTAATGAGCAATCAGATGTGCATAATATAATTAATGAAATTTCAGCACCCTTCAGCCCGAAACCCTATAGATTGTGCAATTATGACGAATTAGATCACGGGTTTAGGAAACAATCATTCGACTATCAATAAGACTTATGCAGAAGAGACGCTGATGTCCCCAAAGTCTCTTCTGGACCCAAGCTGTATACACATCCGAACCATGCCTCGAATAGCCAGGAGCGTAGCTTAATTCAAATGTAATGTACGCACCGTGGGTATAGGGGTCCGGGGACATGCACTCCCTGTAAAATATAGACTTGTGTAGGTTTGAGATAAATGGAGCATTTGCTCCTGTATAATGAACGCTTATTTAGGAACAAATGCTCTATTTAAGACAATGGTTTTACAGAATCGTCAAAAGGCGTCAACATTGAGGAATGGGTTAAAGCTATCATGATCGGACAGAATGTTTGTCAACGTTTGCCTACCTACGCCTTCGATTTGTGTTCCACTTTGACCATTATAATGTTTTCAGATTGATCTTACGCACATACGTACAATCGTATCGCTAGCTACGCCCTGATAGCGTGGAGAGTTATGTTATATACATTAATGGAATTCTGACGTGGCAGTATTTGCCTGTTATCTATAATTCATTGCGAATTCATCATATCAGATGGGTTAGTGCATCTAAATGTTTAAGAGTTAAATAAAAACATTAAAATATACCTGAAAATTTACATGAAAATATGCAAAACAGAGGTGTCATATAACTCACTCTTCCAGATTGTTTTAAAAAATTTTTTTTTAACTGCATCCTTCCAAGTACATTCTTTAGTCCTGTTGGTGTATTAATAAGTCCTTATTATATGATAAATGTTCCAAATTAACTTTTGTCCCAACACCACTATATTTCAATCAAAGCAAACATATGTTTTTATTGGACAATTTGCTATGCTTGAAAACAGTGGTGTTGGGAAAAAGTGAAATTTGAACATTCATCATATAATAAGGACTTATTGATACACCAACAGGACTGAAAAAGATGTTTGGAAGGAAACTTGTGATATACTTTAAAAAATAACCTGGGAAAGTGAGTTGTTTGACAACTCTTTTTTTGCATATTTTCAGGTAAAAATTAGGGTTTTTATTTAATTAACACGTTGTTTAACATTTATGAACTACACTAAGACCTTCACTTAATAACTGTATTAAAATAATTACTGAAAAAAAATATAGATACAATCAATTTTTAATATGAAAGTCAAATTGAAAGGAATATACAAACGGCCATTTCTGGATATACCGTAAGTTACACTCCGGCCATTGCTGGATATACCGTAAGCTACGCTCCGGTCATTGCTGGATATACCGTAAGCAACGCTCCGGTCATTGCTGGATATACCGTAAGCTACGCTCCTCATTTTTACACGAAAGTTTCATATAGTCTTTCTCCAGCTAGGTGCACTCTCACATGTATTTGATAACAGCTTAAATCTAAAATCGGCGTTTAATCAGTTTCCAAGGTGCTTTCAATAGCCTTTCAAATCATATATAATAAAATGTATACCAAGCCCAAATGAGACGAAATTGGTTTATACAGCAGAGTTCAAAATGAAACAGACACTCAATGGACACTTATTTCTACGATAAAGCAGATTAATAAGACCGGCACTCAACTAGGGCGCCGATTAGGGTTCCTGAATGTGGATATCGCAGAATCTGGATGATTTGGCATGTCTTCGGTATGTCCTTGACCCCTTCCAGGTCTTTCCTGAATGCTTCGGGAACCCTTCTGGGCACTTTTGGACTGATTGGGATCGAAAAAGAATCGATATCCATCTTTTAAAAAATAGACTACGAATTTTTATTCAGGAAGGATTCGGACTTCGACAAACATTCAGAAACCCTTCGCGGTGGCTCTGGAGTAGGTTTGGAAGTATTCTGCAAGGCATCGAGACTTCCTATCCATCCAGAGCGGTTCCCGAATGAAGCCGAATCGATGCGGAGGGCTTCCTGAAGACGCGGAATGAATCCCATATCCTCGCGGAAGACATGCCGGATGTACGTATTATAAACAGTTCAGAATCGTCTCAGAAGACGTTGATGTCAGCAAAACTTATATCAATGTTGTTATATTTTCTGGTCCTCCGAGATCATTAGTTTGGATGGTACCAAGTTTTGAAAATTGAATACTACTTAAGACGGTGCTGGGGGCGTGAGTAGTGTTGCTATTTTAATTACTACTCATGAACAGACTCAATAAAACCGAGTCTGCAAATTTCTCTTTAGCATTGCTACTCTTGCTTTCGGAGGATCTCCCACTCTCAGAATATATTATATACATGTATCTGAAAAACGAGCAGTCGTGAATGTCCGAAAGCATTTCAAGAGAATACACATGCAAGTAAACGGCAACAGTTGGCATCCCTTCGGCATGTTCTGCAACGTGTCCGCAAGATAGGAAACCATTCGATAAGCAGAATGCCTGCCGAATGACCCCAAAGACAAAGCTGTTTTGGAACGGTTTCCGAAAAGTGCATAATTTATTCTGCAATCCTTTGGCAAAGTTTCGGCGCTGTAAAGAACACCATGCATAAACGCGCGATTTCTTCCAAGCGTATGCCGTCAACCTGTGTTACACTAGTATACCACCGCTGTCACGTTCAGACAGGCTGTGGAAAAGCAAAATGTAAATTCTGCTGACGGACCAATCAACGAATGAATTCAGTATGTACGATTGAAATAAATACTATGTAAAATGTATTCATATCTGTGATATGGCGTTATGTGTGGAGTTGTTTGCATCTGTGATATGGCGTTATGTGTGGAGTTATTTGTATCTTTGATCTGGTGTTATGTTTGGAGTTGTTTGTATCTGTGATCTGGTGTTATGTGTGGAGTTGTTTGTATCTGTGATATGGCGTTATGTGTGGAATTGTTTGTATCTGTGATATGGCGTTATGTGTGGAGTTGTTTGTTTCTGTGATATGGCGCTATGTGTGGAGTTGTTTGTATCTGTGATATGGTGTTATGTGTGTAGTTGTTTTGACTAGTGTGTAGTAAGTGCTTGGTCAAGGAAGAGAAGTCAAACGAGGAAGAGAGAACGAGGGGGTTGAGAGAAACATGGCGAGAGGTCCTAAATATTGATAGAAATATAGGCATATATATATAGATGCTATATACTGAGCAAGATAGAGAGAAAACAAATATAGAGAGAAATGTGTCAATGAGATAGAGAGAAAGAGAGAAATGAGAGAGCATACTATACAATGGTTTAATCTGTTTACAATGGCGGGAGAAATGTCAGTATGAAAGAAAGGGTTTAATAGGATGTGTCAACGGCTAGGTCTTGTAAGACGTCCAATTTGATACAGTCAATATAATCATTGATTCAAGGATGTGTATACGTGACGGAAACGATATTGCCGTGTCATCAAAACCTCTTCAACGCTAATTAGTACATCGTTACCTCCAGAAAATTCTTATTTATAGCGGTATTGATTCATCCTACGGAATCGTTTCTTGTACAGTAAAATGGACATTAAACACTGCACAGTAAGGTTTCACTTAATTACAGGAAGCACTTCTTTAGATTAGTATGTAATAATTTGTCTCTTTCATTTACAGAGCCAACATGACTAAGGTTTGACGAAGTTAAAATGGTTTAGCCATTTACTCCATAAATACGCATTTCTACGCCTTTGCAAACAGAGTAGATCCAAATAGGGTCCTCTAGGAGCCGTCTGATTAGAGAAGCCGTCTGATCAGGCTCTGTTCTGTTTGCATATGAAATAAAGATGTTATTCTACAGTTTCTGCCATCGTCAAATTTTATTTTACATTCCATTATAAAATAACCTTATTAACTTTCATTATGTATTTTTTTCTTACATGAATATTCATGGATTAAGAGTTAAATGTTGTAAAGGTAGGGAGCACTTGAAGACTACAAGGTTTGGCTCTACGGGGTTTTATTTCTAACCTTGTCCACTGGTCTTTACCTGGGCATTTCCTTTTTTCCCCTTGGTTTAACTCTCTCTGAGTGCCATAATTAGAAACTAGATTAAAACAAATCAGATTTTTTTTTATCAAAGCTGGTCGTAAAGGCAGATCGCATTTTCATACTGGGTGTAAATCATACAAGGGATTTCCTTGGAAGCTTTCTCCATGACATTTGTACCTACATTAAGAAGCAACCAGCTCAGAAAGATCAAACTACTTCTTTACCTAATGCCCGTATAAGAGGGGGTGGGAGAGAAGGGGGTTACTTAATGCAACTATATTGTTTGGATGCGTTTATTACGACAACTCACACGTTATCAACATCGCTAAGATTCTGCCCTTAACCCCCACCATGCTGACTTTTCAAATGGACTATTCCAAATTTCAAACAGGTCAAGCTGATGGTGAATGTATAGAGATCGTGTAACATGACAAACAGAACATATCCTGCTGAAAGGGCTCGTCTATGAGTCCTCTTATCTGGGTATACACTGTTTGCAAAGGACAGTAGTGTCCTAGGGTTAATATTAATCTGTAATTTAGCTAAATCTGGTATTTACGTACATATTTTGACAATCCCAACATAATTTGTTATATAATTATATTATGCATGTGATTATATACAATACTTCTGCGTACTGAATTTACACTTAACCCTTTCGCTGCCAAACTCTGTCGTCTGCTAACTTTGTCGTCTGCTACAAATTTTCTTTCTTTTGATTTTCTAAATAGAATGACCGAAAACACACATGCAGTTGAACTTCAATATCTCGAACTTCAATGAACCATTACACTTCTTTTAGGTAGAAGAGATATGAGTAATTCGATTTCAAATATAAACAGCGTGATGCAGCTCGAAACTAATGCTGAAATCTCCCGTAGATATGTGTATCGATATTTTCATAACAATCCTGTATTGTAAATGTTTCACTTCGAGTCTTTACTAGTTACAGTACTCCCCCCCTACAACGACCCTCTCAAAAACGATTCCCTCCTTACAACAACGCTTGCCACTGTTTCCGAAACAACAAGGCTCCAGACACAACTTTTTCCATCGTATTTTCTTTATGCCTCCATTAAACCCTATGTTGTGACCACTGTTTAGAATCGTCACTTTGTGACGATTCTAAAGAGTGGTCACAACATAGGGTTTGATTGAGACATAACGATTTTAGTTCTCGAAATGCACCTTATCTGGGGATCTGCAAACAAGCTAATTATGTTTGATTTTCCCGCCCTATAACAACTCCCTCTGAACAACACATACAATCTTCGTATCCCAAAAGGTGTCGTTGTAGAGAGGGAACACTGTATTTGAGTCCGAGATATCGACGTTCAACCGTACCTTTTACCGCAAATAAAAACAGCATATTCAAATAGCTGGTGAGAATAAATATTTTCATATTTACATAATTGCTCCATTACTGATCCATACTCAACAGCTAAATTGAGACTTGTAGTAATTAACGGAAAACAGAACAGCGTTCACACATAACAAGAAACGTTATTTATAAGAAAGCCCGCACTAAATAGATTAGATAATGTTATAACCCTTGCAAAGATGAATGTCCGCAGTGGAATAGTCCCACAGTGTTTAACTATAGAGTCCACCCCGTAGGAAAAACTTTAATTTGACAGAGGATTTTGAATAACAAGCAGCGGAGATCCTGATCAGAATGGAGCCCTCTGTTCTGGATGTACAATGTTTGCAAATGCCTGTGCCTGCGTATTTAAGGGTTAATTTCCAAAATCTGTCTTATAATTCTCAGCTGTAATGGACAAAAAACTAATACCAGCAAGTCATAAACACTGTTCAGTTGACGTGACGACATTTTCAACATGCATAATCAAATAAGATTTAACATGTCTCTTCCATTGGTACAGCAATTTCCAATGGAAATTGAACCACCGTGGCTGCTAAACAAGACTCGGCTGTCATTTGCAAACAGTTTCTATGGAGATGAGGCGCCGGGTGAATGAGCCTCTCACCATGACCCAAGCTGGTGGACAATACAACATCGAGTTTTCAAATGGACTATTCCAAAATTCAAACAGGTCAAGATTACAGTGTATATATAAAGGGATTTTTCTAAAGAAAACCGAACCATCACAAACAGTTCAGACTCCTCCAGTAGCCCTCTCATCTGGGTCAAACCTGTTTGCCAAGAACATTAGTGACTGTAAGAGTTATACAAATATCACTATTGCTATTAAGATAAGATGTAACTCTTTTCCTAATGAACATCTGTGTATTAGTTGACACTTTATGAATATTCATTAACTTCCGTTCGTATAATTAACAAATCAAAGGAAATTATCGGCTGAGACAAAAGCTGTAGGATTATAATTTCATAAGCTAACGCAGTTGTTCCTAATCAGACATCTGTAGGGGCAGACTGATCTGGGTCTACTCTGTTTGCAAAGATCTGAAAAGACGTGTATATGAAATAGAGGGGTAAGGTCACATAAATGTTCAATTATGTCAAATATTTAGCTTCTTAAGACAATATACTGATATGCGAGTTGGTATCATCTCGATACACATGTTTCGGTTAAGCACATATGCTAAGTCGACTAGTAAATTTACTTTTCATTGAAGGTGGTAATATTACATAACACTATTAATGTCAGTTTTAGTTTTATTCGAGTAATTTGATATATGATATATCTACACACGCGTCAATACTTTATTTAAGCTTTAACATTTAGTATTCTCTAAAGTGAATCAAGAGTTGGGCCTCTAGCCAGAGCAAAAGATAGATACATTTCTCAATTATACTCTATTCTGTTATCGTCCTTTTAGAATCGTATCGAATTTTGTCTTAGAAGGGTTGTTACATCATAATATATGGTGATGAAATAAAGAAGTTATCCTTGAAAACGTTTTGATCTACGCATATAATCTGAGCGACAGTCTTGTACCACGATGTCTAACCAGGATCCAAACTGTTCAAAGCACTGAACGTGTGTTTAAGTAGAAATGCAATATAATTCAAATGTTAAAATTGAAGTTGGAGAAACTCTGTACTGAACAATGTTGGCTCATTAAGCTAATTATGAACCGGCCAGTCACTATTGCCGCCACTCGAATACACGCCTCGAAAGTAGTGCAGACAAGGTTTGGCATCCAATATGCCGTTGTTATCGAACTCATCTACAACGTTCCACAGTGCGACTTCTGTAGACTGGAAAAACGTTGTCTCTGGTCGAGGAGGAATCTGTCAAATATTCACACATTGTTTGCAAATGCTCAAATAATGTAATAGTGTAGCATACATTTTCAATATTGCAATAATAAACAGTAGAACATAAGTGGCCATAAAAGTATGTCTAAGTATTTGTCTTTAAGGTGCCACAGAATGTTAGAAACACAAAAAAAACATTTTTTTTTATTTTTGCATTAATCTATAGACACTGGTCACTTTTATCATTTGCATGAACGAAATACCATAACATATACCACAAAAGCCGTATCAACCCATTTTACTTTATTACCATCGAGCTTTTCTCTGACCCAGCCATTCAGCCATTTACGAGGACGGCTTCTCAGGGGCACCTAGGGGAAACTCATAATTAGGGCACACACGTGATAAAGCAATAGGCGGCTATTTATCCGCATTTCCCTCTCGGTAGCCTCATACTATGTAGGCCACATGAGTGGATAAGCTTTCTGATGAGTGATTTATGGGAACCAGGCAATTAAATAAGTTTTTTAATTGATCGGATGGAAGAAAGGGGGAGGGGCTTAGTGGAAAATATCACACATATTATTAGCTTTCCATTGGATATTGAAAGCTATAGATATTTATAAGATTATGCAATACAATGGGGGTCTTTATGTTCCTTTTCATGTTGTTGACAGATGCAAATTTAAAATAGTCGGCTTTTTCATACAATCATAACTTCTGTAATTTTTGTCCGAATTATACGCGGTTCCGGTATATCAAAGAACATTGTCTTAGCCAGGGATCCGTGTCACATTTTTTATATCTTGCTTTGATCGTCTAAAATCAAACGAAACATAGCGGGGCAGAACTTTAGGGGTCTTAAAACGAAAATATTGCATAACTCCCAAACATATAGTTTTATAAAAAATCTGTGACACTGATCCCTGGACATGCATATAATTCACATATTGGCCAATTATAATAAGTTAAGTCCAAAAGATAACCTTGTAATCGCTGTTTGAAAAAAATCAAACTGGCACATTTAAATAGATTTTTCAAATGTCGGTTTTGATAGGATTGTCGAGTTTCTGAAAAATAATCAAATACATTAATATAACTAATCAACTAGGCTCAGAAAAATGGCTCTAGGTAGTTTTAAATATGGATATCTGAGGCTAAACTATCCCGCCACCTTAAGTATCTGACACTCAATTAAGTATTAGACGATAACATTCAAATGATACAATAAAATAGATACATGTACATCAATTATGCAAGCTAACCCTTACAGTACCGGAAACGAGTAACTTATGTCATTTGCAAACAGTTTAGACCCAGATGAGAGGGCTCCTAGAAAAAACCTCTCATTAGGGTCTTCGCTGTTTGTCATGTTGCAGCCTTTCTTTAGAAAAAGCCCTAAATATTCTTCGTAAGCTTAACCTGTTTAAATTTTGGAATAGTACACTTTAAATTTCATCATTGTAAGAGTTGAACGCAGTGTGAACCTTGTTCTGGTGCCTTTGTATACCAAGCTACACGTATTTTGAATTGTTTGGTTGGTTTGCCAATCTGATTTGTAGCAACATTAACACAATATTTACAGCACTATCCCGTTAAAGATTTACATTTATATACACCAGAAACAAGTACGTATTTATTCAAAATTCCAATATTCATGGACTGAATAGCTATTTTTGAAAGTAAACAGATCTATCAAATTCAGTTAGCCGTCTGACCTGGGTCTTCCCTGTATACAATGCGTGAAAATGCGTTTATATGAAAGCTTACGTTCTTTATACGTAGTACACAAATGCTTAAGTTAAAATGGTTAAGTCATGCATCATGCTACTGACCTTGTTGAGGTACAGAGTTGTAAACATTTGTTTCCCGGTGTCTCGACCATACTGTAGGCCAGCTATCTCCAGTCGTGTCTTTATATCAGCTACGTTTGTCGCAGCAACCTTATTTAAAGAAGCACAATATTCAACGTCCCATGGCAAGTACAGTTAATCATTTATAGAACATGAGACCGCTAAAAAGCAGGCTGTTTATGTTATGTTATGTTATGTTTGTGTGACAAAATTAATACAGAAAGCCCATGATGTGCTTTGTTATAAGATAATCTATTCAATGATAAAATTAAATACAATATTGTGATTAGGTATATGTGACACAATTAATACAGAAAGCCCATGATGTGCTTTTTATAAGATAATCTATTCAATGATAAAATTAAATACAATATTGTGATTAGGTATATGTAAAGTGACTTAATAAGAACGATGATGATATAGGTTGAACTACGAAAGATAATATAAACCTATTTAAATTTAAATAAAAACAAAACGAAAAAGCATAAGAGCCCAGAATCACTAGGCCACACGACCACTTAAGACCTGTTTACAATTGCTAGCAACCTCTGCTCGCCGATAATCGTACGAAGGTCGCCCGACAACTAACTCACTGTTAATTGTCGATGGTCTTCAGTAATCGTTGGTAATCGTTTTTTGTCGCGCGACCAGTTTCAGTAGCAGAGAGGTTGTTGATAATGCAAAACAATCTCCTCACGTTCGAAATGGTCGCCGGTTGTCTTTAAGAGGTAATCTTATAGGGTTTAGGTAATCGTGCGATCGTCGTACGAATGTCCCTAACACCCTTTAATTGGTCGTTGGTGATCTTGCCTAAAATTGTGGAGACTATCAGCGACGTTTCTACCATAACCCACGATTGTCGTGCAAATCACCAGCGACTGCCTAAAGATTATCCGCGACTAGGCATAGACCACGTGACCACAAAACAGGTCGGACGAGATAGTGGAACCTTCGCACGAATGACTTTGTTCTTTTTTTGTCTTACTTTGGTCTCAAATGCATCTCATATATGACTTTGAATCATTTTTTTTTAATTTGATCACCGACATTCGCAGACGATCGCCGGGTTCAGAGGTATCAGAGGTTGTCCGTAGTTTTTAACGATCGCAAGCGCTAGTGTGATTATAGCCTTAGAACAATTTTGTAGCGTAATGTTTGAAGAACCGATCCTTTTTCCGAGTGTTAATTCGAAGTTTGAGTTGATCTTGTTCGATATATCGAAGATCAACGTCATTTTCTTTGAAATATATATCGTTCTATACATATGCCATATGTTAACTCATGAAACGGTAAATATATACCTGAATATCAACATTGTCAAAGATGTCGATCATGTGATAGGTAGCAGGTTGAGTCTTCCCGTTCCATGTCAAGTTATAGTCCATTGAGTTACACTGACCCCAGTACCACACTAAAATATATTCACCTAATCAATCATTCTGTCGTATAAACACTGACCATGATTCCATACTGTCAAAAACCATTTCAATGGTAAAATATCAAATAAACAATTTCAAAATTCACACATATAAAAACTACCGTGAATAGTCAGGGATGTTTGAAAAAGGTGATATGACAAACAATGAATACCCTGATCAGAGCGCTCTCCCTATAACCCCTCTCATCTGGGTCTATACTATTTGCAAAGGATATTAGTCCCGCAATTAGACCTGACAAGAAACATCGATGCATGTAGCTAAACTGTTTCCAAAGACCACAGCATTCGCTCCCCAAACACGAACCCGCACACACACACAAACGCACACACACACACGCACGTACACACACAAATATATCCTCAACACACAATGACGTACGACACTGCAGCTAAAGTGTGCGCTATAACAAGATTCCTATTTCTAGTGTTACTTGACAACACATTTTGATCGTACTGTGTACACACAAAGTCGACCATCCTACACAGGTTCATAAGATTACGTTAAATAGCAATTGCGTTATGCACAAACAAATAATGAACTGACGGATACACTAGACAAAATTCAAATATTCAGGTCTTTACCACAAGCAAAATATAAGGACAATGCGCGAGCTTCAAAATACATATTATTCGCGTTACAAGATTTCTTAAAACGGAAGAAGAGACCTAAACATGTCAATGAAAATGGTTATTCATTGGTAGGGCTTTATGCGTTTTGTCTAGAATCAATTGATGTTGACAACTAAACCTTGTTCGGTTATGAGAAGAGATGGTGTAACTTGGTATGCTCACTATTTGTGATAGGATATCAGTATCATCATATATGTCACTTGTCTATTAATCCTCAGTACAGTATAACCTGTCTGAAGCGACTACGAGTCTTTAAGACAGGTGGTACATCAATGCAGATCAATAGTAAGAGCTTCCTGCGTTACTTTTGTCCAGTATTAAACCATCACCAGCTTTTTTAGATTCCCTTGTCCAGTAGATATAAACCAGTTAAAGACAGGCATTACAATAATTTAACGTTGTCGATTCTTTGATTACATATTTAGGTATGTCAGCTAAACATCGCGTGTTGTATAAATATACACACTACAAAAAATAAACAAAACAAAACAGAAAAAACACAACAACAAATCCGTGACGTTACACCGAATTACAGGCGGACATATGACTCCAAACTTCGCCTTAAACGCATTTCTTGTTCGTATCATCACCTTTCTTTGGAAATGTCTGTATGCACATATGTTGTGAACGAAAACAAAATAAGAATAATGATACACTTACAGGGTTTCCAGATAAGATGCGTTCATTAAATCATTCTCAACAATAAATTCTTTATATCTCCACCAAACCCTATACGTTGACCACTCCTTATAATTGTCGCGAAGAGACGGTTCCAGGGACTAGTCACAGTATATTGTTTTGCGGAGGAATGAAGATATTAGTTTTTTAGGGACGCACCATTATCTGCAGCTCTGTATGTGTAGGCAATTCTTCTTTTTATCTATACACTACATGGATATATTAAATATGCTATCATGCAGAATCTATGCCATGCTATATAAGAGGCCTAGTTAGTCATAATTAACACATTTGTTACATATGTACGAAATAATGTCATCGTAATTATTTATCAGCTCTTTACATCATTGCATATATACATTTGAAGTGTTTGTATTGGTGAAATCTGTAGAGTGAGACCTATTATTAATTCATAACAAACCAAAAGGAGTGGTCTGATATGGATCAACGCTGTTGGCAAAGACGGGAATAAGCGTTTATATGAAGCAAATGATTAATAAAATTCGTTACTGCTAACCAGCAGGAAGTGTGTCAGATCTGTAACTGGTTCGCATCCCCTGCTTCATTTCTTAAATGTGTTCGCAATCTGGTCGTTCTGCCATATCTTGAATACATAGTATTACATAATCATTGTAACCATAAACTATATGTCCATATCGCTTACCGATGGAATAGTGAGTCAGGAGCGTCCCGATTGTTTGTTTGTCGGCTTCAGTCTTTATCACCATCAGTTTATCCAGATATGACAGCCTCGCTTCATCTGTGTAGCCCCAGTGAGGACAGACCATATAGTCATACGCCTCATTGTTTACTGCGTATCCATCAAATCGCTCTTCCACAGAAGCTTGATCAAAAAGTGAACAACATGCCTGGTAAAATCCGAACCATTCATCAAACGAATAATGAGCGGTACATATAAAACATACAATTCGTCCACTACAAAGTGAAGAATTCATCTCGCGAAAGTGAGTAGTACATATATTCAAAAGTAAATAACTAATCAAAATTCTAATAAACAAATTACCTAGTGAAAGGTTAAGAAAAATACAAAACATGTACAAGAACGTTAGGAATGCATGTAGTGAACCGTGAAAAACCGATCTGAGGAAAGGTTAAAAACTCTTGTGGTGACTTACAACTGATCTAGAGATATTGAATAATCATTCCTTCGCAATGCATGTCGCATACGTATGTCTCCACTGATGTCTGGGGGTATCAGCATGTAATAAATAGTCCAATCGATGATATTGATGTGAGAAAAAACCCAATCGTAAATATTCATTTAAGAAATGATCCAAAATGTATATTCCTCAGCCGCACTTTTACAATAGTTTATGAACAATATATATATAGGAGACGGGAAATGAGGAATCAGTCTACTATACGTAATTCCGTAAGCAAATAGAACATACCCTGATCCTACAGGAGCCGCCAGATCTGGGTCTACTATGTTTGCATACGGCTTTAAAATGCGTTTCAATCAAGTTAAATGTTAATTATGTTAAAGTTATGGACTTACTCGCACAATTTTCATTATAATACACAATCCAGGCCACCTTGTCTTTCTCGGTTACGTCAAAGTTGCTGTCGGCAAACAAAGCATAGATACGCAGTCCAGGGACCTGGGCGTGTCCATCTGAAATAATACACGTGATGAAACATGTATCTCTTACCTTTGGCTTTGATGTTAACGTTTAGATGGCTCTAACAAAATAATATTGACTCAAAGGTGGAGCTGGTGCAACCTTGAGTACAGTTCGATTGTAACAAGCTTTGGAGAAGCTATTTGCTTAGTATTGCGCAGCTTGGATTGGTGAGAATTAATGTTTGTAAACGCCAGTCAAGTTTGGTTTGGTTTTCATCGGGTTTTACGTCGTTTAAACAGTATTTCAGCCATACCACGACGTCAAGCTAATTACAAGAGTGAAGGAATACCCCAGAGGGTTCTTCTGTTCACGGAACAAATTACAGGGTAACATGCACAGAGAACATCAAGGTAGAACTATCTACCTACCGCAAGCCAGCTGGAATGCTTCAGACGCTGCAGTATTCTTTGCATGGGAGAGATGTTTTGAAAATCAAATTGCTGATATTTGGCATAAAATAGCTGGTCTAGAAGGGAACGAATTAGATCTAACACTCTTTCTAGTGAGTGATAAAGTTGCAGCTGACATTTCGGCCATTTCCCGCTATGCTTATCAAACTGACTACTCGGGGTTGTTTTCCAAGTTATACGTGTGATTACCTAATCGCTTGCATAAAGTCATCCCATGCGCACTTTATTCATTGGGTATCCTCTGTGAGAATAATTTCATTCACATTATGGTCACGTGATTTCGCCATAGACCTGATAGTTAATATTCTAACACATACTAAACCAAAGCTAAAGCTACGTGGCCATTTCATATATATGGGTTTAGAAATAGTATATCTTGGTTGTTTCTGGATGTTATGTTAATAAACGCCTTTAGAATCTATCGAATGCACGTCAATAACTTGTACTAGACTGCCATGTAGACACGTAAAATGAAAACAAAGGAAAACTGAAACAAAATTCAAATCCCGTTAAAAAGGGGCACCGTAACGAGAAATGAAAATGTTTTTCAAATCACGTTAAACGTTTTTGGCAGCGTAACGGAATTTGATTGGGTTTTTTTTCGAATTCCGTGGACCCTGTGCCTTTCGAATATTGTGTTTATTAAACACAAAATGAAACAAAAGGTTTATATAAAATAAAAAGAAAGAACAACATATACTTAAATACAATACTAAAAGAGACTACATTATATGTATTAGTATTTATACATTATACTTTATATTAGTAATAATGAACTAACATTGATTTATAGCTCAGACACTTCTATGCCAGGATGCATATGCGATTTGCCTTAGAAACTAGATATAGACCGCTTAGCTGTATATGATTTTAGGCACGGGATTTAAGCTGTTTCCTTCTTTTGTAATTTCTTGTTTGTAGCACACCTGAATATACTCAGTTGAGATTTTGTGATCGACCATCGCCTGGTGTCCGTCCGATCAACCGTCCATTCGTTTGTCAGTCCGTCCGTGCTTTAAACGGCATCGCCTCCGAATTCACAAGGCAGAATGTAACTGTACATAATGGTCTTCTCTTTTAGCTTTTCTACTTTTGCTTTCGAAGGATCACCATTTTTCAGAATATATTAGTATAATGGTCTATCAAACCGATAAATAATTTGGATTCATGCTGAAACCTGGCTGTCATGGAAACCATTATAAATCTTAAACAAACCGATGGTCAGAACTAACGATATTTGAAAGGAATAAGTCTTCTATTGACCTACTTCCTTAATTGCTAAACTCACGTCGATATCTCAAAACATATGATAAGGACGGGTCAGGACTATATTTTCTTATATAACAATACAGAAAACCTTTAACAACTTTCTTCTCCCAAATAGGTGTTCCAGTTTGAATAGAATTTGGTAGAAAGTGTTGCTTGACGCCCTTTTATCAACATTGCTAAAACCATGTCGATACCTGAAAAAAATGGTCGCCTGGGGCGGGGTTGAATTGCATTATATGACTAAAGGAGATAATACTTCCTTCTCTAAAACCGGTGGTCAAATCTGAATATAAATTGGTAGAAATTTGTCCTCTATTGATCCTCTTTCAGAATTGCTTAAATTACGTACCTGTCCCCTCACGGTCATATGTTTTGAGATAACATCATGAGTTAAGCAATTTAGGCAGAAGGTCGGTAGAAGACCATTCCTTTCAAACATACTGGTATAAAGACATACTGACAGAAATATATTTAAATATTTGTTTTGGTTTCCATGACAACCAAGGTTCAACATTTTAATTTAGCAGTTTTGTCAGATCATGATGATACTAAGACAATTTATGTACAGTTTGGTTACATTACGCCTTGTGCATTTCGAGGTGCCGTTTAAAGCACGGACGGACTAAAAGATGAATGGACGGATGGCCGGGCACCGGATCAGAAAAAAAACTCATGTGAACATACTTAGGTGTGCACATATCGGGAAAGTACAAAACAAGTCACTATGTTAAATCACGGCTTTAAACAGACTCATGTTCATATGCAATATATATCTATTTTTGTGCTAGAGCAAATCGCATGTGCATCGTGACACAGAAGTGTCGGAAGTGTCATACAGGAAATGCCACACACGGTGTCAGTTCTTTATTACTAATATAAAGTATAATGTATGAATAATATATATAATATTGTTTCTGTAAGTATTGTATTCAATCGATATGCCGCTACCTATTTATCTTATACATGCATCAACTTTTTTTTAAATGTGTATTGAAGGACCAAAAAATACGATAGGCTCAGGGTCCACGGTATTTGAAAAAAAAATCAAATACGTTACATTGCCGAATTATTTTAACGTAATTTGAAAAAAATCCATTTCTCGTTACGATGTCCTCTTTTTTAACGGGATTTTTTATTTTACGTGTCTACACTGCCATGTGGAATGGTGATCGACAAGCCGGCAAGAGAAGCATGTGGCCGACGCGATAATAGGACCTGTAACTTTGTACTCAGATCAGGATCAGCTCTGCTGCCTATGCAGTGGTATAGAACTGATTATACAGTGATCAAGAAATTACCGTGCAATCCTGCGTTTATGTCATAATACAAATTTAACAAACTAATAGTCATGTTGTATAGAGTTCTTACATGAATATTCATTGACAAAACATTTAAACGATCCAAAAGTCTGAAGGGAGGTGATCCCCCGAGAGCAAAAATTGCAACACAAAAAGAGAAAATTGCAGACTCGGTTTTATTGAGTCTGTTCATGAACAGTAATTGAAAGTGCAACACTGCTCACGCCCCCTAGCACCGGCTTAAGCGGTATTCAATTTTCAAAACAAGAAGTACTGAAATTCATGATCTCGAAGGACCATTGCTTTCACATTCAAGTCACACATTGCTTTCTTTACCTTTTAATGTTTCACGTACTAGGTCTATCCCTGGGAAGTTTGGGTCCTGTTGCAGATAGGCCTGTTGCATGACCCAATGTATTCCACTTAGATATATGTCGGTTATTTCACGCCCTGGAACTTTGCACGTATTCCAGAGCCATGTGCGCTTGTCGATCGTATTCCAGGAATTTGTAAAGCATATTGTATCGCTCGTGTTCCAAGTGAGGAAATCGCTTTCTGAACATGACGGAACTGTAGAGTCGTAGGAATTGGTCCACACGTACATGGAATATCCATCCGCCGTGGCCGCATGAATCACCATAGCGATGATGAACTGCTTTATTATCGTAACCATTCTGTTGAACGTGAGCTCCACACTGTATTAAGACGTGCCGTAGCTGAGGAAAAACAATATATATATATCCCCTTACCTATCCTTAATACTCTTTACCTGAAATATACGCAATTGTATGCGTTTGCAAATAAAACACATCATATTGCAGCTGTATGCTCAAAATCTACCCTGTTTGCTTATGAATAATATCACTCTGATTTTACAGTATGTCATTGCTAAGACTTCCTGTCAACATTTGACATTATAAACATTCAGTTAGTCAGTACATATGATGCCTTATTCCTTACAGGTAAAAGGTTAAATAAAAACACAGGTTATCTCAATCTTCTACTAGCATTGTGCATGCTGAAAACATAGGCAGGGGTATCAAACTGACGTTGTGATACATTAATGAAATAATACTGAGCTGACAACACACACTAAATAGGTCAATACCAACATGAGTGATCTGTTTAACCCATACTTTCATAGCCTCTTTTTGTATTCCGATCTCTTTGAAAGAATCTACCGAAAAGACGCATGCATTAGAGAAAAGGAAACTTTCAGAATCGTGTAATTTTCGAGCAAATGCTATAATTTTCACAATGGTTTAAAAATGACTTTTACAGGGCGCCGAAAGGCGTCAGTATGAGGGAATGGGTTTACCACGGTTCATTTCTCCTGGTTGGCGTCTCTGAGCTGCCTAGCATTAGTCTTGAGTTGCGGAATATACCGCTATGCGCGGCATGTATCACCAATATACGGTTGTAGGCGTTATGTATCAAGCGGTTTATTTCTCCTGGTAATAGAGGGGGACACTGAGTTATCTAGCATTGTTGGTATGTAGCGGAATATACGGATATGCGCGATACGTACAGTAGAACCTATCTATAACGGCCACTTTATTGTGTTAATTAGTTGGTATCTGAGGCATGTGGCTGCTTAGGGCAAGGTGAAAGTAAAACAGAACGCTCCTATAGGGGCGTTCTGTTTTACTTTCATCTTGCTTTAAGCAACCACATGCCTTTAACACAAAATACTTGATGAAATTGAGCGGCCGTTATAGAGAGGTTTTACTTATCAAGATGTTTATATCACCGAATAGTGGAGGGGTCCCTGAGCTATAGTGTTTATCATTAGTATTAGGTTAAACTAGATACTTGCATGGGCAATGTGTTCATCAAGGTACATGTATATTTTTCCCTAATAACGAAGGAAATCACTATGCTACATTTATCTGTTATATAGTGTTAGATTGAGCATTATATCGATATGGGTGATATGTTTAAAGGGATTTACTCCTAGCAATGGATGGGATCATTGAGCTACAGTGGTTTATGATTTCTAATAGACTATGTAAGAGGTTTAGTTCTGCCAATAATGGAGATGGTTCACTGCTGTAAATGTATCTTTCATTAGTGTTAGGTTGCGCAAAATATTGAATTCGGTGACATAACTTTATATTAGTGCTCGGGAGAAACCGAAATGTTTAACGAGGTTTGTCTCGTCCAATAATTCAAGGGTAACTAAGGACGATGTTGTGCTGCGTCTATGCACAGAGTATGTAATGATTTGGTAACCTGATACTATCGCATCGTTTGGTTTTGTTTTACAATGTTAGCTTATTATTTCGGCCTTTTAAAGAAAATCAGCTATAAACGTAAACAAATGCGATAGTTCAAGGTTTTATTCTCGCATATTTTTTCGACATAAGTTACAATAGAATACAATAGGATTCGGGGACAAAATGCGATTATGTAACGTTGCATTTTCGCATTTTGTTGGCGTTTTAGCAAAATTGTAAAACAAAACTTGTTTTATTTTTTTTTGTTGGCCCCAACAGGATTTCGTAATTTAGAGCAACAAGACGAACGATATTCTTCTATACTATGGTAAATCGTCATCTGTAGTAACTTTAAAAAGTTGTTGATCTGAACGATTTCGAATGAATTGTGATGAAAATATCAGCTTAGCTTGATTATGATAAGACGTTATAATGGTAACATATGTCATCAAATTCAATTTCCTTTCTCATGTTTGAAATTGTTTATAAATAACAAAGGCTTGCGCTTGTTGCAATATTATTTTTAGGCCTCTGCAGCCAAGACAACTGTACTGTTATAACTGATTTTCTAAACTTTTAAATCGCACATACAAATAAAATTTGAAAGCATACCTGAGACTTTCGACCGAGTACTTCGGACTTCGTCAGCACACTGGTGTTATTGGGAGTTAACCACGCTCGAGGGAGTTCTTAATGATGTACACGTGTGGCAAATTGACACGCCCTGACCCTGTTCAACGCCGGCTGGTGCTCTCTGGTGTAAACTGTACTCAGTTGATGATTGAAAACAATGGCCGAAAACATGTGTTTGAAGTTTGAACATCTGTGACATTTCTTTAGGGCAGAAACTTATCATTATTAGCACATATGTAATTATTATTAACATATATCGATGATATAACAATGGTCTTTCTCATTGCTTTTTCACAATATGTTGATATATGCAGTCGTAGTTTAGTACACATATTGACGGTGTACCCAGGTTTGAATGCTTGTAGGACAGCTCCGGTTAACCGGTTTCAGTGATACTATTGCGTGACATTTGCACACTAGTTAACCTTTAACCGTAGCTTTGATTGATGATTGTCTAACTTCAACGTGAATCACATTAATAACACCTCTTTTTAGATTAAAATTGGACTGTTATTCTCATTAATATTGAATCTTCAAAACTGCATTTACTGATTGTACTTTTGACCACGTTCAAGTATTTGTAACCCATTTAATGATACGCAAATAATCTTGTGAAAATGTCACACTGTAACATTAACTATTAAAGTGTGTAACAAAAAGAGTTTTAAGCCCAATGTTACAGCTCATTCAAACATCAGTTGATTGGAAAATATGGACTTATTTTTAGCTCTACAGAATTGCGTTCAGTGATATAAAAGTCACTGACATTGGATCAACATAACGTAAATGAGAATTTCAAGGAAACCCAAATTTAAACATCAACTATTAAACACCGTTTCAAAGACAAATTACTATCGGCCACACTACGATCGTTGCCTGTAATTCTCTCCTTTGTCTGTTATACTCTCACAACATTTGCCTCTGAAAGAGACTGAACCAAACATATATCGATGTTCAAGTGGAGATAAGAGCGGCTGTTCCAACCATTCTACATGGTTTTCTTTGTTTAGTCCGGGAAGTCCAGTAATAATGTTCCACCTATATATCAAGGACAAGCCAGTTCGACCCCGATACCTGTGTGTGAAAACTGATAAAATCAAGATCAATGTCAGTTGCCATTGAAATAACAAACATTTTCTATCTTCGTTATTTCGGCTCATTTGATGAGGATATCATGTTTTCATCATTGTACAAGATCGTATCGACAAACAACTTTTATCTGTATACCACACTGACAAAAATAACACTTGTTTGATTCATTTTTAGGTTTTTATCTACGTCCATATCGTTTTAAGCTTTAGATAAACTCGTAGGCTTAGATAAGGAGCGTGAATTAACATATTTTCTTCACCCAACCCTATGTTGTGACCACTCTTTATAATCGCCTCAAATGAACGATTTCAAAATGTTATCATCACATAGGGTTTGTTCGAAAAAGGTACGTGCTAATATCTGAGAACGCACCTTTACCTGTTGCTATGGAAACTAATGATTGAGTGTGAAACAAAATGGATCCTGATGAGACGCCTAGTTAGTCGATATTAATCAAAATACAGGTGAACTGCGATATCTCGAACTTTAAGTGACCATACAACTTACTTCGCGATAACAGAGGCTCAAGTCATCCGATTTCAAATCTGAACAATTTTTTAAGTTTACAGCTTACAAGAACTTTAAGAATTAATTTCGACCTGCATTTAGCTGTCACCTGTGTTTCAATTTATGCGTAGTGATATCTTTTAGAACAAATCTATTTTGTGAATGTTGGAAGGACAGAAGTTGAGAACATTTACTTCGAATTATCCGAGTTCGAGACATCGAAGTTCAATTGTAATGTTTAACTTTATCCATATGTCTGCGACATTGGGTCGCATTTGCGAACAGCTATGATCCAAATGAGAACTCGAGTAACTCGGCGTCTCATCTGGATGTACGTTGTTTTACGCACTTGCAATAGTTTATTACTTCACGACGCTTTCGGAATAAAGGATATTTCACTGATATACATACAACATATAACAAAAAACAGAGGAGATTCACATCTACGCGAACTCGAACGCAAGTATTCCATTGACAGAACAATATTTTATTTAGACTTGTACATAATACATCGTCTTTACATACATATATACAACTATTACAACTGTTCACGTGCTATTTTTGTCAGTAACACCTTTCGTTTCGATTCAAAACATACAGGTTGACAAGTGTTATAGGTTATGGCTATTTTAAATACTTCTTATAACATTCTTGAAATTATCGGAGAGCAGAAGACAAACATTTCATATTAAGATTTATAAACCATGTACACGGCATGCGCAAGGCAGTCACACAGTGCAGATATATACTCAAATCAATGGGTTCATAAGACCAACGGTTTTGATCTACACTGTTTGCAACGCTATTCGAACGGTAATCATCGTTTAGTGTTGTAACTCTGAGAAATGGCTGCTAGTCTATCAGTGTATCTACCTCTTGGCTTCCTATAGTAACGAATTTTGAGAAAAGTAAGATGTGTTTGATTATGAGTGCATGCAATTACACCAAATTAGCAAATTATATGATTGCTTAAAGTACAAATGTAAACAGATGTTGAATACGGTGGAAATAAACCACATCCGATAAAATGTTTACATAGAGGATCTTACATGAGTGTTCTTGATTCTTGGGTTTATTAAATGAGTCTTTTTAAAATGATAAAAAACGAGCTTTCTCCTTACATATAGAAATGATGAATGAAATGTGTTATTAGGTTCGCTATGTAACTGGGACAAAGTAGGTCCAAATTTTTCAACTTTTTAATTTACTTACTCTCATATCAACCAGGATCTAATTCAGACCACCCCGGTATTCAATTTAACTGTGATAGTTTATGATACAAAAACATACAGAAACACGTCAAAATAAATTTTGAGTTACAGTTTTGACATACATAGTTACAAACACGTCTCATCATGACGTCATTGTACACAACATGTGTCTATGTAAAGCGCGCCATTTACATGAAGACCCACATACAGTCGCCAACACGTCCGACACTCACTGTCAATGGGATTCGAAATGCGCCTTCGTTTTGGTATATTAAGCCCTTCATTAGTGCTGTATGTATACACATGGACATGGACATTTCAACCGAGAAAAAAATCTCGATTCAAGTTCAGTGAAAATGTTTGAAATGGACAAAAGATTCAGTACGAACTGCTGCATAAAATGTGTTGGAACAGGAGGAAGATTTTCGCGATCAGCTGAGTATAGCATATTTGAAATATGTTTGTTCTGTGCTGGATTCAGATGACTATAGTTATTGATTGACGATATATTTTTATTAGTAGAATCTGCATAAACGAAAGGACATGCGGTGAAGAAAATGCAAAGTTCTGGAGGCATTTCTATGTAGAATCGATTGTATGGGCCAGAGTAGCTGGTAGGTCTTTTTTGGCATACATTTTGTATATAATTACTGACAGCGATTACAATTTGTATCATTTTATCGAAATTAAGGCGCAAGTGCCAACAGTCCTTTGCCATCTATCGTGACTCAATCGTTGACCGTCAAGGTAGGTCACCGTCCGTCAGTTTGTTTGTTTTCACAGCGCGTATGAATAAAGTTCGGTCGTTCGAATGTTATTCACTAGTGAATATATGCCCGTGATTATCAAAAAATAAATGATAGTGTTACGACACGCTGAAGCCACGAGTTATGTTATAAATAACTTTACAAAATGTTTATTCCAAAGACTATAATGGAACGGATATCAGAAGTTATTTATTCAACGGTTATTAATTTAACTGGATTCGTAAATAAACATTTCAGAAACTAACAATTATAGACGTCAATTCGAAAACAATGGTGAAATGTTTGTAAACAGGGTAATGCTTGGTAATAACTAATATTATATATTATCCTCCCAATTTGACGTGGGACTCGATTAAATTGCGGCGTGTTTATCGGGATTGTTCGTAATACTATGTTACAAAAAACCCAGCTAACCAAAAACCGGTAATAACCATGTGCCTCGAGGATTGTGCAGTAAACCCCCTCTAATGCGACCACTTAATGAATAAACATGGCTGTCTTTATAAGCAGGTGGTTGCTTAATGCACTAATGGATTTGCCATAGGGCTTGAGTAGTGAAGTTGAATAAATGTGGTGTTAGTGTCATCTGCGTGTGAAATACACACAATTCAAAAACTAAAAAAATGTTTGTAATATATATAATTATTTCATTATTTTTCGTATTTCTAAACATGTAAATACTCATGTATTATTTATGAAACCGATTTTGATATAAATTCTCAGACAATGAGATAGAAGTAACGTATTTGATTCTGAATTATTTTTTCTTTTAAAACAGCAATAGACGTTTGGAAAGGGTGTGGGTTTGCCGAACCAGTATAGATCCATATCTAAAATTTAAAAATTAAAAAAAAATACCAACATAACATCTAACAATAAATCAAATGTAGCATGGTTGTTACTTGAAATATCAATCGAAATGCAGTGTACATCCAGTTGTATTGCTCTTGTTTGGATCTACACTGGTAGCTGATGCTGAATGATTTAGCAAGAGTTAGCAACTCTCAATCATTTGTAGAGGTTTCCCATTTTACAGAAAAGTGTTTCAAATCAGAGACTAGTCACGATATTTGGCCCATTAATGCCTACTTTTGACTATTAGTACATGCATTCCATGGATAAGTGATATCACTGGCAACTAAATATGTAAGACATGTGCTAATTTTCTTAAAGTGATTACGTGGTTACAGCTGCAATTATAATTGACATAATTTATGATTTTTCAATGAATGTAGGACGTTTCGGCCTAGGACGTTTCGGCCAAAATTGAAAATTATTATTAAATGTTATTATGTATTAAAGCAAATATTGAATCATCAAACTCATTAAATAACCCTCTCTAACTCACATATTGAAATTGGCTACATTAACTTAATCAGGATATTAGCTCAGCAGGTGATAAACAACTCATAATTCTTTTTTGATCAACACCGTTTGAGGATGACATATGAAGTGTTACTTTATAAAATTGCTAATATATTCGGAAAATGGGTGATCCCTCGAAAGCAAAAGTAGAAATGCAAAAAGAGAAAACTGCAGACTCGGTTTTATTGAGTCTGTTCATGAGTAGTGATTAAAAGTGCAACACTACTCACCCCCCCCCCCCTAGCACCGGCTTAAGCAGTATTCAATTTTCAAAACTAATAACATGAAAACTAATGATCCCGAAGGACCAGAAAATATAACAACACTGAGAATGAGGTACGCGGCGACCTTTACTCAGTAATATTGTATAATAATTTTATAATATACTCCAGTTTTGATAGTGATCAAAGTAATAAATAAATTCTGAAAATGGGTGATCGTCGAAAGCAAAAGAAGAAATGCAAAAGGAAAAATTGCAGACTCGGTTTATAACTCATATTTTTTTACAGACCATAGTAATACATAACTGTGTGATTACAGTATTGTATTTGAATCAATCAAAACGTTGAACTACACGATAGTTTGACGAAAACAAAAAGCATAAAGTGAGTGGCAAACAGTTTAGATCTAGACCAAAATAAAAACTGAATGGGATAGTAATTCATTAGTAAGGTGCTATGTGTTCTGAGGCTGTTTAGTGACTAAAAATGTGATTAGTTATCACATCTTATACCCTGGTTTGAGAATGCATGAGTCTAATTATATAATCTGTCAACTGAATTTATCACCGGCGTAGCTAATATCTTGATCTATATAAACAAAAAATGAATGGACTAAATGTCACTTTTACCTTACAAAGGGTTACTCTATGAGTTTGGTTATTCATTGTTTTGTTTTTAATGCAATATTTCAATTTTGGCGGAACGTCATACTTTGAAAATATAGCTGACCGAAACGTACTAGGCCGAATCGTCCAGGCCGAAACGTCCGCTGGCCGAAACGTCATTCCACCGTGTTCAATATACAGGCAGTGTCTGTCCCCATTCATCAATCATAAACGTTCTCATTTTATGAAACACTTTAAATTCAAATGACAATTATTTACCTTGATATTTGTTTACATCAACATGTATGAAAAGACTATTTACCCTTCCCTTCATGAATATTCATGTAAGAATTAATGCAGTCATACACATTTATTATTTGTTATAAGTTTGTTATAATAGCACATTAGCATAGGGTGTTTGTAACCATGGTAGAAACTGTAGAATCGTATCGATATAATATCATAAGCAAACAGAGCAGGCCCCTATCGGATGGCTCCTCCATTAGATAAAACAATGCCATTTCGTCTGATCTTATTTCACACCTTTTCAGACATCATCCCTATTTACCACTAAGGGATTTGCCACAAGACTTGACTAGATAATTTGAGTAATTGAGGTCTAACTGTATTCTAGGTGTGAAATACACAAAATGCACAATCAAAAATATTAATTATATATATATAATTGTTATATTAGTTTTCATATTTCTCAAAATGTAAATAATCATAAGGTATTTATACCTATGAAACAGACAATTACATAGAAGTCATATCTAAACTTTATAAACTTTAAAAAAAACAAGATCTAACAACAATCCAACAAAACGCAGCATGATTGTTACTTGAATTATGAATCACGAAGAAGCAGTGTGCATCCAGTTGTTTTGCTCTGGTTATGGTCTACACTGCTAACTGATGACTGTAAAGCTTAATGTTTTGTTATGACGCAATGATTTACAGAGGTACCATTTTTGACACTTTTTGAGGAAAAAATATTGGTTCAAATCAGGTACAAGTCACGATTTGGGTCAATGCTTGGCCTACTTGCACTATGTGTACATGCATCCCCATTGATAAATGACATCACGCACAACTACATATGTTAAACATGTATTCATTTTCTTATGCTGATTGCGTGGTAACAGCTGCATTTATAATTGACAGATAATTGTCCAATACAGACATCGTCTGTATTATCAATCACAATAGTTCTTATTTTATTTGATGCACAATTTAAATTCAGCTGATAACTTGTTTTATATTTATATGTTTATATCAAAATGTATGAAGATACTATTAAACCTGTCATCCATGAATATTTATCGTATATTATCGTATATTTATTTTATCATTTGTAAACAAAGGAACCATCTTATCTGAGTCTACTCTGTTTGCCAATGCGTAGATAACCGTAATTATGGAGTAAAGGGTTAAAATATTAATAAATTGTGATATTTACTTTTTTAAGATGTTAATTATAGGTTTCAAAACTGTAGACGAAAACATTTTTTTTTTTTATACTTTAGACCATCTATTAATGTTAGGACTTTAGACGAAATGGTAATTTGACTTGTTGACGACATGGGATAAGACACACAACAGGGGGCAATGTTTATTTCAGGGCAATATAACCCGTATGGTACACATTCTGTTCCTGGTATATTACTGTTGCATCAACTGGAACGTTCAAGAACAATCATTGTGATACATGTATGGTTGTTGTCCCAATGGGCTACTGTCCGTTCCCCATCAAAAGAAGGTTATAGTGCTTCAAAGTTATTTTTGGCAACATTTAGATAATAGCCAGTAAATACAGTATGTAGTTTTAGTACTCCAAAAATACGTTTTCCTTATGAATTTATGGAAAATAATGGCAATGTTCCAAAATGGGAAATGGGCCATATTCCACTGGGACATTAGCCAACTTATATGCATAATTATGCATTGAATAACATTGAGTATGTAACATTGCAAACATTGCAAACATATTGAGTATGAGTATGTAATGAGTTAAACATATAGGTACATGCAATCATACGTCAACAGTGTATACTAGTTTTTAATTCTGACATTTCTGGTTAAACAAACAGGAGACCCAGATTCAATTGATGTTTTTACCGGCTCTATACTTTTGCTCATGGTTTTGTTTATAGGCACAGGCTATATATGAGTAAAAACACACTCTATAATGGAATATGAAAATTAGTGGTTTGCCTATAAATAGACAAACTCTCCTCCGCCTCCCTCTCATATATTTTTCTTCTGGCTCTCTCTCTCTCTCTATGTCCGTCGCCATCACACTCACATTCTACCTCTCTATCTGCCTCTGTTTCTGTCTCTGTGTATATGCCTCTGTTTCTGGGTCATTATTTCTCTTTCCCTTCTTCTCCCTTCATTCATCCACCTCTCTATCTCTTTCACATATATATCACATCGCATCACACCACACTACAGCACACACTGCAGCATCATACAGCACAACGACACATACACAACGAACAACACTACTCCATCGACATACACGCATATCACATGGAATTTATTTCACATTTTACATGCTTCATTCACTCTTTCTTTGATTGTTCTGTCTACGGTATTTACATTTTGATTTCCCATTTGACGTAGAACCTTTCTAAACGTGCCAGCAGTGATACATTAATATTACACTGGCTGTCCGCATGATACCATTGAGATTCGCTTGGGAGAAATCAAACACTCATTTAATAATCTGCTTTTATCGTATCGTTTCGCAGCAAAGAGCGGCAGTGAAATGTTTCATTTGAACTCTTATCCCAATATAAAGAAAACATAATACTATCAAATATAAAAAATAGACAAAAACAACAGTACTTGTCTGCTCAAATTAGGACCTTGTGCATTTTAGATCCTTTCTACAGCCGTCTAAACAGGGTCTACTCTGTTTGATTTTGACATGATGTAGATCTATAGTTCATGTCACAGCAAATACTTTCCTTGAAAAAAAAATATATTATTAAAAATCAGTTAATACATGTGCATGATGTCATTGTTTCTAAAATGAATATTGGACTGGGAAAGGGTTAACCATTTTCCCTCTTCATTGTTTATTACGAATTCAATACATACTGAATATCCATAGATAAAAAGGTTATAATAAAATATGGAAGGCCGACTGTCATAGCCAATTTAGATAGAATAGATACAAAACTATTAAATTCAATTAGCAAACAGAGCAGACCCTGACCAGTATGTCCCTACAGGATCTGGGTCTAGTCAGTTTGCAGATGCGTGAAAACACGTTTATAGGAGGGAAAGGGTCAATACGCATATAAATTACGTTGCCTAGCATATGGACCTTTGAATCTTGGGAGTATAGTGCATTATTGATTAACTAACTTGTGTACTGTTTGTGCATATGTATTGGAGCCAGTCAGGTTGACAATATCGAACGTTTCAAACCTATTCATGAACGGATCTTCCTGTTTCAATCAACTGTCTTGTGTGTTAACAATTTATAACTGTTCAATCACGTTGAATTGTCAGTTATAAAATCGGAAATTTCAATCATTGTAAAGTGATAAAAGATGATACTCAGCATAGGTATGCGTAACTTTGAATGACGAAAAGTGCCGACCCTGATTAGAAAAATGATTGGGTATACAGTGTCAGCACTGGTTACCAGTCACTACAAAATTACGCATTTCATCAGGACTATCAGAATCAGCATCGTTATCATCACAAACATTCCACTTGTTAATCAATATTTTGGCTTAACCGTTTATGTAATTACTATGTGTGTGCACAGATACTGATCGCACGTGTATCAATTAGCTGTATGTTGATAATGACGCTACCAGCAAACACATTATTGCACCATGGCAGAAACTCGAGAATCTGATCTGTATTGTTCTACATAAAAGCAAACCATGTAGACATTGATTAGACAAATCCTATAGAGTTGTCTGTTCTCAATTTACTTTGATTGCAAATCTGTTAGAATTCGTTTCTATTAATTAAAGGGTTAAGAGCCGTATAATCTGGGTCTACTCTGTTAAGGCATCGTGTGATATAATGACAACATGAATATTTATTAGCGCAATTCTTAAAGCATACTGTTTTTGCTTTGATAAAAACTGTAGAATCAGATCTATTTCTTATAGACTCCGATCAAACGGCTCTCATAAGAGCCGTCTAATCTGGGTATTTTCTGTTTGCAAATGCGTGAAAATGCATTTATATGAGGGAAAGGATTAAAACATAATGAACCAAAGGGAGACAACTTATATAGACAATTATGTTTTAAGATTTTAGCTTTACTTCCCTTGACACATCAGCACCGAGTAACAGGGCTAGCTACGAATATGTGATAACCTTTGCAAAACGTATATATCCCGATGAGATTATCTCGTTGTTCATCAGGATCCAAACCATTTGACATACAGTGGCAACTGAGTTCATGATAGGAATGGCTTTCAGCCAACCTATCATGCTAACAGTTGACCCATTAGTCAAATAAATGGAATGATTTCCATTTATTCTTATGGGCATGGCTTTCAGTCAACTTGTCTGTATCAAGTTTGTTAATATAGATTATTCTAATTTGTGATATTGGTGAGCATGGCTTTCAGTCAACTTGTCTGTATCAAGTTTTGTTAATACAGATTATTCTAATTTGTGATATTGATGAGCATGGCTTTCAGTCAACTTGTCTGTATCAAGTTTGTTAATACAGTTTATGCTATTCCTTGCGGATAGTGATTTCATATCTATTGTATATCGTTTGCATATCTTTCACTGACAGGGTGGAAAATCATGTAGTTCCTTCCGGCTAGCGATTTCATATATATTGTACATCTTTCATTGTCTGGATAGATAATCATGTGGATCGTTCCGGTTAGTGATTTCATCCATGTGAAGCGCTTTTTAACACACACATGTAGTGTGAAAAGAACGCTATATAAATGTGGAATAATAATACCAGTTACGCTTTATAAAATAAATTCAGGGAATATACACAATGAAAGGTAAAATCAGACGACGTTGTTTTTATACAATACTTAAAGTGAAGTAAACTGCAAAAAAGAACATTTTCACAACTACATGTACTTTTGTAACTGAGCTTTATAACCAGATATGAAATTATATATCTGCATTGTAAAACAATACAGCGAGGACCAGTTTGTCCCACATTCATAGCTCAAAACAAGTTCATACATATATCTTTAATTGGTCACGTGACCGTGTATAGAAAACAGTTTGGTCAACATTTAGGGCGACCGAAACGTTTTCTAAAGCCAAACTAGATATGTGTTTGTATAGAACATCGCCGTATTATTCTGTTTATCCTGTCACCACAGAAAAGTAACCCAGTTGGTGCTAAGTAAAGTTAATCTACTAAGAGTATCGCGTGCTTCAGATTTCAAAGTGGCATTTTGTTAAATTTATTTGCAAAAATATATAATCAGTGAAAATCAGTTTTTGTCTCTGCTGCATCACAACGTCTTGTCAGGGTTTACTATGGTGGCGGTAGAGGAGTTCAGATAATTATTGGATACTTTCATTCCGTCGTCTCTGGTTTTACTGAATGTCGGTCGATGTTAATCAAACAAAAATGATTAAAATAATGTTGCATCATTATTTAGCTTATTGACTAATACATTTTAGACATTTTATCCAAATAGGTACGTGGACATGCCCTACGTTCGATCTTTACGGTCAGTAAAAACTGATACAAAACATTCCATATATAGTGCCAAACAGGATTTACCCAACCCGCTTATATCGACGCATTACATTGAAATCTCGACCATAAATCAGGCGGGAATCTCTCTGCTAACTGTATACACTGTATGGGAAATGAGCTAGTTTCTCGACCGATTTCCCTTCCCTTAAATATCTGACCGATACAATATAGACAAGTAAATAATTATAAGCGCTAGCATATTCTGATCAAATGTCCAGTCGTAACGTATACGTGTCGTGAATATACAAGCCTTTAACCCATTCCTCCAATATTAATTTAGACACAAACTCTGTGAATTAATTGCAAAGTAACATTTACTGGTTACAAGGATTTTTTCATAATTATATAGATTTGAAACAAATATGATAAATAGTACAGAGAACTAGATCTATGAAGGGTTGCATGTTATTATACTAGCAGAGAAGCATGCAATAAAAATGAATTGGAGTAGAAGAAGCATTTATTGAAATATTTCAAGTTGCTTTTATAAAAAATCACTTTTAAAATGTACGATGTCAAAGTAATGTTTTAAAACTATCTCAAGTTAGTGCTTTAGTTTACCTATTAAAAATGTACATGAAAGCGCTTATATTTGTATTGATATGAAGATAAGAAATTGAATACACTTTAAAGCATAAATTTTTTGTGTTTGTGCAGAGTCTGTAATTCCATAAAGAACAGTATTTATTTAGCCTAGATCAACGCTTTAATCGACTTGTGTGCATCATCATTAATGACATCATTAACTGAATCTACATGTATTTTTTAAAACGATATAACCTACTCTATGAGCCCAAGCCCCATGTGATAGAGCCATAGTAATAGCCTTCAGTAAGTAGCTTTATATCAAAGAGAGCCAACAACCAGAGTATCGGTGCTTTGTTCGGGGATAGTAATTAATACTATTAATATCACTACTCTAATATACTAAACAACCCTTCTTCTTTATTTCCCATAGCACTGCCTGTGAATTATGGTGGTTTCGGCAAACTACCTGTTCGTCAAAGTGGACTTATGATCAAATGTTGTATTAATTGATAGCAAAATGATAGTAAAGGTTTGAAAGTTTAATAGAGGTTTAGACAAACTGGTAATATTGCTCAGCAACCATTACCATGAGGTGATAAATATCAGTACATCAGTACTTTGATTTTATGGGAATTTCCAGGTCTCAAAATCTATTTTAAGAACAGAACTTTCGACAGTCGACAGTCTTCGGTCCCATGCTAAATATCTGCGTAAATAATTACTTTCTGTACTATATGGCGTTTTGACTGAACTCTAAAAAAATTATAGAACATGTCTGTGTAACATGGTGCCTTACATGTGTTGTGATTATGTTAATTATTGCATTGAATTCAGTTTGCGAGGCCGGAGCAGCTAATTATCATAAAACATGGTGCTTGAAATAACTGCAATATCGTAATAATTACCCCAGGAAATTCGACACGTTAGTAGACTGTATATCAGAATTTTACATAGTTTCGCAATGTGTAGAGGCATATAAAAAGGTTGTATGCCAGTCAAGGTATTCACTAATGAAAATACAGTTTACTACTAGGTCATATGTAAATAACAATGTAACAGTTTCTCATTGGTGGAAAACTAGAACAAAAGTGAAAATAGACAGCTAGCCGCTGAAAAAGCAAAGTACCTAGTTATAGTCTACTTTCAGACCGAATGACCGCTCAGCCAACTGCCATTGAGTCATTGGCCTACAATATTGAGCACTGCTATCATATGGCACAATCATGCAGCCGCAGTACCGGCGGGTGACCCTCACAGGTACCCTTTTTAACCTCTAGGTGGAGAGGATGTGCGGGTGGGAGACACGGAAAAGCACATCTGAAATTTCTGGGTTGGACGGGGATAGTCAAGCGCGTTACCACTAGGTCCCCGCCACCTACATGAGTAATCTGGTCTGGGTCTACTCTGATTTCAATGGAAAAGAGGAAATGGTTAAAGTGGTTTAGGCATTAGGATGTTATTGACCTTAGACAGAAATATGTCAAACGGGTCATTCGGTACACTGATTCATAAATATGTCACGTGATCAACTGACCTCATATCCGAAGTGATTTCGGGTAATCTGTACACTTTCCTTTATGCATATTCATGTAAGAAATAATGTAACCATGGATACGATTTGGCCGAATGATTAATGGCATTATGATTACAACAATATTTGTCATTAGAAAAAAGTGTAAAATTACATAAATCTACAGTCACACTAGCGCTTGCGATCGTTAATGAAACCGTCGATCGTCTGCCCAGTCATTTTTATTCGTACGAAGGTTCCGAGATATCGTCCGACCTGTTGTCTGACCATCGTGCGATCACTTCCCACTACTTAAGATTAGCAGTGACTAGTGGAGACCGGTAAATACCATCGTACATTCGTCGGACGATTGGTGTACAACGGTTATGTAATCACTGATGACATGAATAAGACCCGTGTTTTGGGGTATAAATACGAACGTTTTTCGAATATTAATTATCATTTTGTAGGGAAACAGTGCAAGAGAGTATATAGATAATGGCTATGCCAAGTGCCCCTTTTAGAATGATGCAGACAGATACAACTTCAGTTGCAACAAGAAGAAGATGCTGCAGCACGTGCATTGCTCGCTCAGTTTTGCCTTGTTGCATTGCTCGCTCAGTTTTGCCTTGTTGCATTGCTCGCTCAGTTTTGACTTGTTGCATTGCTCGCTCAGTTTTGCCTTGTTGCATTGCTCGCTCAGTTTTGACTTGTTGCATTGCTCGCTCAGTTTTGCCTTGTTGCTGTTTTTAAATTTTTCTCGAAATGATGCATCTTTTTCCGACCTTTCAACCTTAGTTTTACTTTTTATTAACCCTTCGCTTGTTATTCACGTCAATATACCTACCTGTAAATAGTGAAGACCCAGATGAGACAGTTTCTGTGGGAGCTGTCTCATCAGGGTCTGCACTATTTAGAAGTTGATTGTGCAACCAATGCAATCCACAGCAGTGATTACACAGCGAAATACTTGTACACAGTTAATACATATGTAATTATACAACAGGGCATGGGTAAAAAGGAGACATGTATTTTAAAATTCTGCAAGCGAAGGTTAAATACATGACTTGGTGGCATTTCGATTTGCACGAAGTGTGATCAAACAGCTATATGAAAAATGGTCCTTGATGGACCAGATTATATAGCTGTATGGGCACATGGTCTATACCCAGTCGCAAGGTATTCTTAAGCCAGTCGTTGGTGATCGTACGGCAGTCGTAGGTAATTGTAGAAATATCGCTGACGTTCGTACGACTGGCTTGCAATTTCGGAAAGACTACCTGCGGCCAAATGTAGGAAGATCACCAGCGACCAGTAGGTGGCGGTGGTCTAGTGGTAACGCGCTTGACTATCAGTCCGGAGGTCCGGGGTTCAAATCCCGGTCCAACCCGGAAATTTCAGAGACGCTTTTCCGTGTCTCCCACCCGCACATCCTCTCCACCCAGGGGTAAAAATGGGTACCTGTGAGGGTCACTCGCCGGTACCGCGGCTGCATGATTGCGCCATATGTTAGCAGTGCTCAAAATTGTAGGCCAATGACTCAATGACCAGGGGAGTAAATGTACAGTCGGCTGAGCGGTCATTCAGACTGAAAGTAGACTATAACTAGATACTTTTTTTACCAGTTAAAGATTGTTGAATACCTTCGTACGACGTAGAGCACGCTTGTCTAAAACCTCCTAAAGACCACTGGCAATCATGTCGATCGTAAGGAAGTTGTTGTGCATGATCAAAAACCTGTGTACGACTGAAATTGGTCGAACGCCTGGAAAGGATCACTAGCGATTACTGAAGACTATCTGTGTGTATCAGTGACTAAGTTCAACCTTCGTATGAATATCGTAAACAGAGCTTATGTGGTTGTATGGCTTGATGGGACTTGACCTTTAGTAAATAGAACAGACCCTGATCAGACGGCTCCTACACTATAAATATTATAGTTGGCAGTGTCTAAAGCTAATTTTGTTTTTTTATTTTATAAACATTATTTCATTGTGAAAAGCTTAGCAAATATCATGCACATTTCAGGTCCGGTGGATTAAAACTCTTTCAGAATTTAACTTTAGCACGCCGTAGGATACTATTTCTGCAAGAAATGTCATCTAGATAAGACAGTGAATTATCCTGCCGAGAATCAGAAGTTAAAATGCGATAGTGAGTAGCAAATGCAGAGAATAAAAACACGACAACCAGTTGCCAATGCAGATTCTCTTTGATGCGACCATATGAAATACTAACATCTGAATCTTGCAGATTATCGCACACGTTACCACCAAGCGTTATCAAGGGAGTTACTACTTCCACTGTCAATAACCACCTTGTTAAATGGAGATCTACCGCCCAGGAAGCCAGCCCTCGCCAACATAAATACAAACCAAACTGCCTTAAAGTGGTCGCTAGAGGACGTTAGTTGTCGCCAGAGGAGGTCATTATTGTCAATTAAACAAAATCCACCTTTATGACAATTTAACTCAGATGTTAAAAAGGCGACAGTCGGTTGTATATGCAGTGCAGCAGACTCTCGCTAATGCGACCATTCGATTTACTAGCATGGGACCATGTGATTTATTAACATGCGACCATTTTATTTATTAACATAGGACACTGTAAAATTTGTGCTTGCTTACTGCCTCTCCGTATTGTGTCCTGCAATAAGCTACCATCTGTATCAAAATCCAGATTTTGTGATCGTATTAGCGAGGCTTTAATGTACATAACATGCAAACTGTATGGAAACTGTCATTGAATTATGTGTATAATTGATAGTCTATAAGTGGGATGTCTGGTAGTTAGAGGACAATGCCCTTTCGTGACAGTTAGACAGTATGTACTTGAAAAAATAGTTTAGTCTTTATGAATATAAATTGGTCGAGTTTTAACATTGACACATCAACAGCAGAATGTGTGGCCAAAGATATGGCTATATTATTTCATAAACAAAGAGAACGATCTTGACTGGATAGTCTGGTCTTGATCTAGCTGGACTGTTTGCAAATGCTTCGATATCTAGAATGTCAATCGGCCTGCATTTATATGTCACATATGTTAAAGATATAGTCATGCAGTTTAGAACAATTAAGTATTACAAACTGTGAAAGCCCGATCATTTGATTCGAGTTATCTCGAATTTCGAGTTATCCGAGTTCGAGATATCTCGGTACCACAGTACGCAAAAACGCGACTTAGTCAGATTAGGTTTAAAGTGACCACATTTATATTAAGCTTGCTTGGCAAAGTTTTGTTTCAATTCGTTCATATAATTTTCAAAACACGGTCCAACACATTAAACAAACAGTTTGGATCCTGGTGAGATTCTGAATCGTTGGCTGTCTCACCTAAATTGAGAATTTTCAAGGAATTTCTCCCAATTGGTCCAACATTCGACTAAAGGAAAGCACGAGCCAAATCATGTCGTCTAATAAAGGAGGCAATTACGGAATAAAGCAGTTGGATAACTTTAGAACCAGCCACCGACTGAAATAATTAAATTGTGTTTAGTCCCAATCAGAATAAATGTGTTATAATAACTGAATTTTTAATTTTTCAATCTCAAACACAATTTAATTAGAAAACATATCTGGAATTTTCGACCGAGTTCGCTCTGATGTAAATAGCCGCGTTGAGCCCCGTCCCCGCCCCCGTTCAAACCAGGAAGGGTCACGGTCCAATATCTTCACAAAGGGACCAAAGCAAGCGAAGGGTTAAGGGCACCACGCACACATGTGTTTTTTGCTCTTCTTATACTGTCCTCGAGACAAACGAAAGTACACAGTGTTTCGTTGTTAACCCTTCGCTTGCTATTCACGTCAATATACCTACATGTAAATAGTGAAGACCCAGATGAGACAGCTCCTACATGAGCTGTCTCATCAGGGTCTGCACTATTTACAAGTTGATTGTGCAACTGTGGAGTGCAGCAGTGATGCGCAGCGAAATATTTGTACACAGTGAAGATATATGTAATTATACAACAGGGAATGGGTAAAGAAGGAGAAATGTATTTTAAAATTCAGCAAGCGAAGGGTTAAATACCAAGATCAGACGGCTCCTGTAGACTGATCTGTTTGCTTTTGCGTTTATACACGTGTAGATTTGAGTCTATAGTTTCTGCTAATGCCAACCCTTTTCGTGTTCATATACCACTATAAAATGCAACTAATTAATATTTAAAACTAATTAATATTCAAAAAGTCATAAATTCTACATGTCGTGAATATTCATCAGGTAAAGGGCTTTAAATATTGATATAACGTTTGTTGGATATAACGTTTATTGGATATAACGTTTGTTGGATATAACGTTTACTGGATATAACGTTTGTTGGATATAACCTTTGTTGGATATAACGTTTATTGGATATAACCTTTGTTGGATATATAAGAATTACTAAGCTAGTAGTTTAGAAGTTCAGCTGTATTTTGGTGAGTTGGAAAAGTTGTTGAATGCGAGCCTTGGCGAGCATTTAACTACTTTTCTGACGAGCCAAAATACAGTTTAACTTGAAAACTACAAGCGTAGTAATTCTTTTATCATGCAACTCCAAGAAAAATGGAGAAAATGAAGAAAAAGAGAGATTGCTAAAGCAGTTTCGCCCCTGAATGAAAATACATGCAAGTACGAATTACATGACGTCATATTGGCATGCAGTGACGTCATCGACTTTTACAACATAAACAAACTTGATTTAATCCTTTTATATAGACAGATAGTTGAGACAAAGGTTAGAAAATGTGTTAATTTGATGTTTATGCTTAATTATGCCCTTTTCGTCCTTCTGTTTTCCTCCTATTGGCTGAACCAAACTTGCATTCCAGTCGGGTTAGTACACATGCACTATACCTCACAAAATACAGCGTCGACGTGGAAAATATTATGCTAGTAGGAAGTGACTGTATTCGGTGACGTTGCATGATAAAACCTTTGTTGGATATAACGTTTATTGGATATAACGTTTGTTGGATATAACGTTTGTTGGATATAACGTTTATGGAATATAATGTTTGTTGGATATAACGAATTGAATATAGCGAACATTTAAGACAACTAATTGCATATAGCGAATATTGGATATAACTAATTGAATATAGCGAATATTGGAAATATAACTAATTGAATGTAGCAGATATTGGATATAACTAATTTTATATAACGAATGTTGGATACAACTAATTGATTATAGCAAATATTAGATATAATTATCTAATCGAATATATCGAAAGTTAGATACAACTAATTGAATATAGCGAATGTTGGTTGGGTATAACTACTTGCAAGTAATTGGACATAACAAATGCTGGATATAACTCAATGAATATAGCGAATGTTGAGTATAACTAATTAAATATAAGAAGTATTGGATATAAGTAACTGGGTATAGCGAATGTTGGATAATTGAATATAGCGAAATTTGGATATAATTATTAGGACACGGCGTGTGTTGGATAATGCATGTTGGAAATAACACAATAAAAATCAAGTCCACGATAGTTTATTACAATCACGTTACACTTTATGATACCTCCGCGATATGTTTGGCTCGAATCTGTTTTAAGTTTCCAGCATCTGATTATGAAAACTTTGAAATTGCTCAACGTATGACCAAGAACACACTCAGACCGTATGACCCATCAGATACATAAGAACACACTCAGACCGTATGACCCATAAGATACATAAGAACACACTCAGACCGTATGACCCATCAGATACATAAGAACACACTCAGACCGTATGACCCATCATATACATAAGAACACACTCAGACCGTTTTATGACTTCGGGACTGATGCAGTCCTACAAATAATGATTTGATAGGAACAGTTTATATAGTTATAGCATAATTTCCTCAGGGGGAATACTAATGTGGTTTGATTAGACGAGGTCTGTTGGATGATGCAAATGGCTGCTCTATTTGTCCACATATGGTCTTTATCTATGCAACAGACAATCAAATTGGTCAAATACAACGGGTTATCGAACCCTTTCCCTTATGTAAGCGCATTTTGGCGCGTCTGCAAACAGAGTAGACCCAGATCAGACGGCTTCTATAGGAGCTGTCTGATCATGGTCTGCTCTGTTTGCTAATAGTGTAATATAGATTTGATTCTACATCTGTTTTATGAGGCATAATGTCCTGTGTTCATATGCCATTATAAAAAATAATCTTATTAATATTCGTGACTTAATTATTTCTTTCATGAATATTCATTAGTGAAAGGGTTAATTTAACCCCTTTCTTGGCTGAATTGAAACAACTGAAACAGGCCAAGCTTACTGGGAACATTTAGGTTTGTTTTAAAGAAAATTTGAACAATGCAAACTAAGCCGATTCTAATGAGAGGACCCATCCTCGAGTCTTTTCATCTTGGTTTGGAATATTTGGAAAGAACAATAGCTATTCGTTTCCTATCCTGATAGGGTTGATAACATTTTAAAGTCAATTACCTAGTTATAGTCACTGGCACTTGATCGAAACAGACTATAGTTGTGTAATATAATAGTTATATCATATACATGGTGCGGCAGCCCATTCGCCCATTGTTTCGTACCGGCGTAAATTTCCGATATAAAAAGCAGATCAACGCGAAATCTACAGCAGCCGTGAAGAAAAGACATTTATCTCTGTAGAAACGAAAAGTTATTGTCCATTAACAAACCTCTATCGAAGCTATTTGATGATATTAGGAGAAATTGACGGAGTTGATTTGTCAGGACTTTCATTCCGTGTTAACTTCCGGTGACCTCCTCTGACCCAGAGAAAATGTTACGAGCCATTTGATTGGTTGACAATGACCCGGTTATTTCGGCTGTCTGCTCGAAGTCAAACTACGTGTGAACATAAATACTTGAATAGCTCTGATCTAATATTTCGACCACTTAGGGCCTTTTTCAAAGATTGTCATGCGATTACGTGATCATGTTTATTATTTATTGAATGAAGTACAGTCGATCCTACCTATTAAGAAATGAAGACTCCGATTCCTACACTTGATACAATTCGTCTTTATATAAAATGGAAAATTCCAAATGAAATATTTTGCATTGCCCTTCTGTCGTTTTTAGCTGACATTATCATTGACGCAGTCAGGTACCGTTGGGTGAACGCCAGATAAATAAGGATACACTGTACTTCGCGTCGGTTGGTTTCACAATTTATTGTGTGAGATAACCTGGATTAGCACCATTATTATTTAATCACCTTATCGCTCCAGCACAGGCCACGTAAGGTCTCTTATTTGCAAATCCAATGCCCCATAGCTTTAAACCATTCACACCTAAATTTTCAATGGAAAATTTCTGTTCCCATCTATGTCTAGTCCGTATGTGTCTATTGTATATGATATGCTGCAAACTTACAGTCTGCAAACCATGTTCGGAGGGCTCCTGTAGCCCTCTGACTTTGGTCTGCACTAGTATACTCTTCACAGGTACAGTGTTGGTAAATGACGATTATACTTCTTGATAGGGTTAAATATGTTAACAAATTAAAATACAATTTGCTCCACATGTCATTATAAAATGCATGTTTTATATTTGACTGAATAGCTCGATTGTTCTATTCATAACCATACAGTTATATATCAGAAAATGTGTTAATCGCAAAGATATTACCACAAACTGAATTAACCTATAAATATTATAATTGCGCATGAGCAACCTCTGACCATTGTTATGTGTATATTTATTAGATACAGAACGAGAAATTGCATATGTATCGTAAAACTAAATATACATGTATTCTCTCTTATCTTTCTTATTACGTTGTCTAAAATATGTCTCAACATTTGTAACACATATGTTACTTCTGTTCTTGAAGCGTTATTTGTCACTCACCTCTTGGTTAAGCAGACATGGTTTTATATCTCTGTATGCATGCGTAGTTTAAATCACAGTAATGTGTGCTTTGATACGCATGACTAGTCTGTTTTTACAGTGCTCTAAACTACGCTGTTTACAGGTAGGCGTGCGTACACGAGCTCAAGTGTTTCTCCCGAGATGCTATGACGATGTCACTGGGACAAATACAATATTACCCTTAACTATTATTAGAATACTACTTTTTATTGGCGGAATAGAACTTAATCCTGGACCTTCAGATACTACTACAAATAATAATGTTTCAATAGTACACAATAACGTATGCAGTTTACCACCTAAATTAGACATTATTGATTCTGAACTGTCCCACCATGACATAATTTGTATAACTGAAACACACCTTAATCCCACCATTAGCGATGAGCAGGTACAGCTCAAAGGATTTCAGGGACCATTTCGTAAAGATAGAAACCGTTATGGGGGCGGGGTCGCTATTTATGTTAAAGATAATCTCCACGTCAAAGTACGCGATGATCTTACTTCTCATATGTTAGAACTTTTGTGGGTAGAAATAAATACACAGTCTTCTAAATTTCTACTAGGGGTGTTCTATAGACCTCCAGGATCAAATACTGACATATTGGATTTATTTTATGAATCGTTATCTAGAGCTCTTGACTTAAATATTGATGTATATGTGACAGGTGATTTTAACATAAACATGCTTTCAGACTCCTCGAGAAATTTTAAACGTAACTTACAAAGTCTGAACGTAGAAAATGTTATTAACGAACCTACAAATTTTACCTCAAATAATGGCACGTGCATTGACCTTGTCCTGGCGAATAATAAATCCCATATCCATACAGTCGATATATCACCGCCTATATGTAGCTCACATTGCGTTGTCAGTATAGAGCTGAAAACCGTTACTTTTAAAAGGAGAGCGTATAAGAGAACCATCCGCAATTTCAACCTAGCGAACTTTGATTTACTTAATCAGGATCTACTCTCTACTAATTGGGATTCAGAAGTTTTTAACTCTCCAAATATAAGTGATATATATACAAACTTTCTAAATACAGTGGAGAACTGTGTAAAACAGCATATCCCAACTAAGACCGTTGTCATCCGACCTAATGACAAGCCATTCATGAACAATACCATTCGTTTAAAAATGAGACAGCGTAATCGTATGCATCGTAAGGCTAAAAGCTCTAACAACCCTGTAAAATGGGCAAACTTTCGCAAATAAAGAAACGAAGTGATTGAACTTGTTCGTAATTCTAAGGAGTCATATAAAACAAAATTATGTTCACAATTAGCCGATAAAACAATCCCACCTGGAAAATGGTGGCGAATAGCAAAATCATTAAATCAATTAAATAAAAAAGAAAAAAATACCCCACCACTCAAATCTGAAGGCCAATTTCTCATCCATCCTGTAGATAAGGCCGGAGTTTTAAACAGTTATTTTTGTTCAGTCTCAAAAGTGCAAAACGAACCTTTGATTCCCACATTCAACCAGCGAACCAATGCAAGCATATGTAATATAAATATAACCGAAAGAGAAGTCCTTGATCAATTATTAAATTTAAATGCATCCAAACCTCCAGGTCCTGATAACATCAGCCCCAGAATCCTTAAACATATAGCACCGTCCATCTCTAGTCCACTAGCAAAGTTATTCAACACGTCACTTACTAAAAACCAATTACCATATATATGGAAACGTTCTCATGTTACCCCAATTTATAAGGGAAAGGGTGACCCGGACTTACCAAATAATTATAGACCAATATCTCTCACTAGTGTTGTATGTAAAATTATGGAAAAGGTAATATTTAAACATCTTTTTAATTTTATAAAAGATAATGGCCTCTTATGTAAACAACAATCTGGATTTACCCCTAATGACTCTACTGTTAATCAATTAATTGACATATATAATACCATACAAAGTAATCTAGATAAAGGAAATGATGTAAGGTTCATATTTTGTGATATTGCGAAAGCCTTCGATAAAGTATGGCATAAAGGTCTTATCTTAAAGCTAAAAAACTATGGCATTAAGGGAAATATACTAAGATGGATTGAACATTATCTCTGTGGGAGGATACAAAAGGTTGTTATTGACGGATTTTCTTCAGGCTTATGCTCTGTAGAGGCTGGAGTTCCTCAGGGATCTGTGTTAGGGCCCTTTTTATTTTTAATCTATATAAATGACATAATTGATTCACTTGATAATGATGTCAGACTCTTTGCTGATGACACGTCCCTATTTGTTATCGTTGAAAGCGGTAGAGAAACCGAATGTGCCCAGTCACTGTCGAGCGATTTAACTCAAATAAATGAATGGAGCAATCGGTGGGCAGTTACCTTCAATCCGCAAAAGACAAAATCACTTACTTTTTCCAGGCGAAACAATAATCACCCAGCTGTGTATTTTGCACAAGAACCCGTGCTTGAAGTCAAATCTCACACTCATCTCGGCCTAACACTCCAGTCAAATGCTGGATGGTCCTTACATATTGAAAACATTTATACAACAGCTTGTAACCGTTTAAATATACTACGTATGTTAAAATATACCGTTGACCGTAAATCGCTAATTCGACTATACTTATCATTCATTAGACACGTCTTAGAATATGCTGATTCGGTATGGGATAACTGTACACACTATGAATCGATTTAGGCTTTGAATTAAGGATATGTTCGCCTTGGACGGGTTCGAGATACCGGGGTCTGACTGTAATTAGATACAACTTATTATTTGATTACAACTCTCGTTTTCTATATACACGTACATGTATTTTCATTGATTTACCATATCCACTTGTATATGTATATGTATGACATGTTTATACCTTGATGTTATTTGGAGAGGACTCACATAGGCTTTGCCTGTTGTCCAATCCTTTTCTCTGAATAAAATATTGTTTAAATTAAATTAAAGATTGTCATGTCAAAATACACGTCACATTTTTTTACATGTACTCAGACATAAAATCAAAGAGAACAATGTTGATCCAGCGCCATGGTGACATTGGGTTGTTACTTAAATGGCATGACGTCACCAAATGACGTCATGAGCGCGTCTTTCTTTGATAATAATTGAAACTTCATCACATAACAAAACATCCGTTCCGAAAACATTCTGACGGACATAGCCCAATTGCAACATCATCCCTCACTAATATAATGACCAGTAACCACAAGGTTGTGGGCTTCTAAGATGGGTTTTATTGCCAATATTTGCATTTTAAAGACAAATGTTTGACAGACCGCGGGAACAACAACGCTTGACACACCTTTCTGATTTGTCCAATGAAAACGCCCGTTTCTACCGAGACAGATGAAGGTCGCTCAAACCGGAAGTTGACTAGGAATGAAAACGGCGACAAAATCAAACACCATTTTCTCCTCCAAATATTATCAAATATTTTCGATAGAGGCTTGTTTATGGACAAGAACTTATCGTTTCTACAGAGATAAATGTATTTCCTTCCCGACCGCTGAGTACATTTCGCGTTGATCTGCGTTTTATACCGGAAATTTCCGCCGGAACGGAACAGGGGGAGAATCGGCCGCCGCACCATGAAGTGTATTAATGTACTAGTTGCTATAAATAAACTACTCGTATAGTCTTTCTCGATCAAGTGCCAGTGGTTATAGTCTACTTTCCGTCCGAAGAACAGCTCAGCCGACTGTACATTTATTTCCCTGGTCATTGAGTAATTCGCCTACAATATTGAGCATTGCTAACATATGGCGCAATCATGCAACCGAAGTATGTCTCTGAAATCCCCGGGAAGGATTGGGATTTGAACTCCGGACCTCCAGGTTGGTAGTCAAGCGCGTTACCAATAGACTACCGCACACCACAAAATTACCACAATTTACCAGACTGAGTGTACTCACCAGTCTTTCTGATGTACGGGATTAAACCATTACATTCACGAGACATATAAATACAGTGTTGACTTAGGTCGAAGTGCTCAGGGTCGGCACTTTTCACATACACCAATATATCAATCAATGAAAAAAGTAGGGTTCCAAATACAATGTATACATTTTGGTGACTGAGGTAACCTCTAGCTGGCAACGGGCGGATAAGTGATTACCTTTGCACACCGCCTGGATCCAGGTTAATCCGAGTAACTTAGCGTCACATTAGGATCCATACTGTTTGACAAACTGATTTGATTTCGGTAGACAGGTTGAGTACGTCTTGAATTTTACAATGTGAAATATTGTGTAGGATTAATTTACCCAGCGGCCTAAAGGTCGATACTGACATGGCTTGGGGCCATTTGAAAAGGTTGGATTTAGTTGGGATTTAACACTGGTTGGAAAGTATACCGGTCATTCTAAAGAAATGACAAACAGTACTGCTGTTGACGATTAAGAAGACATAATAACGTTATATACTATTTTTTAGCTGAATTTATTTATAATTTCATATGTTCACAAGGAAGTTTGATACGGTCAGTTATCAGTTTTGTACTACGATCTTGAATTTACTGTTACACTTATGCTCTATCAAGCGTATTGCCATGTTATACATATATACTACTACTTTGATTTTAATGTTAAGGTAAGAACCATTACTCTGATTTTACTGCTATAGTAATATACTTCTATTCTAATTTTACTGCTACAGGTATGCACCACTAACCTACATTTATATACTAATACTCTGATTTGTAAACAATTTACTGTTACAGTAATGTACAACTAGCCTACTCTTATCATAAAGCTATTGTACTATATATACACTTTCTCTGAGTTTTCTTCTACAAGTACGTACCACAACTCGAATTGTATTTATGTACTTATGCGCTACTGGTCTGAATTACAACTCTGTGGTAGTGCAACCATTATTTACCACCACTCTCATTTTATTGCTACCAAAAACATTTGACACTATCGCTGCCAAATTCTGTCGTGTGCAAAATGTTCATCAATTCAAGTTTCGTACATTTGATTGCTTTTTCTATTTCAAAACCATTTTGTAACACCAGACAGGTTGACACCGAGTCTGGATCTGGATCCAATCCTTTTACATAGGTCATCACACATTTGTGTGATTAGCCTAAATACAGTCAATATGTAAATGTACAAATGATGTTCTTTTCAAATCGTTAGTTAATGCACTTTCCTTCAGAATGGAGTAGTAGTAATTGGAAACATGAAAGTAATTGCAACATAAGTTAAAAAACAAGAGATGTTTGTAAAACATGTATACCCCAGACCACCTGACCTTTAACCTATTGACCTAACAACTATAGGAGTCATTTAGTGATCAGCACAACACGTTTGAAGATCCTAAGCCAAACAATTGAGCAGTTATTGATCGAAAAACATTTCACCAGTTAAGGTCATGGCTACCTTGACCTAGTTACCTCAAAGACAACAGGGTCCACCTTTACTCCAGAACTACGTTTTTTCTACACCTTTGCAAACAGAGTAGACCGAGATCTGAGTGTTCAGTTCGCTGATGATATAATATAGAAAAGATTATATTATGTTCTGCTTGGGCAATCATTTCATCTGCTCTATAGCTTTTTGTTAAAAGATCAAGCTGGATAAAATCTTCCTCGGATTAAATGTTTTTTACATGAACATATATGAAAACACTCATTAGTTCTTAATATATACGCTCAGCCGCGACTGTCTCGTATCTGACTCCGAAAATTTGAAGTAACAATTCGGTATTTCAAACATTTACAATACATAATTATTTTTAAATGTATCACTACGGATACCTAGATAACACATGTGTCCGTTTTAATGCTCGTCGAAAGTAATACTGAAAACTCCTACAGGACCTTTCGGCATTACTTTCGACCTAAAATAAGCTGTGAACTTGAAACAGTATTAATATTAGAAATCGGATCGCTATGTTATCTCGAAGTAGTTTGTATGGTCACTCGCAGTTTGATATATCGAAGTTAAACTGCAATATTGAGTGGTACACAGAGGGCCAGAAAAAATTGAAACATTTTCATCAACAACTTAATCCCCCAAATCATGTGTTTGTAGACCTCAAGGGTGTCGACATAAAACATATCTATCGAATAGTCCTTTTACCTTTAACATCGTGTATATTGATTTTAATAATAAAGTCATATGTAATAATACCATTTGAGCACAGGAAACATTAGCCATGCAAAACTGTATCAAACAGCGTATACATGAGTCATTTGATCTTGGTCTGCACTGATTTGAAAGCCGTTTAGTAGCGTGTTTATGGAGTAAGGGTTCCATGCAGTTGATATTTTGATACCTTATTTTAAATAAGAGGTAGAATATTATCAGCGCTACATGTGTTACTTTCACTCCACACTAACTACCATCGGATTTCGAATGCACTTTTGCTACATGTAATTACCCAAACGGTCGTTATTTGGCGATTCAACCTTTTTTAGATTCACATGACGCACAATCTCGTTTAAGGTACCATATATCAGCAGGGACGTAGAACAGCGGTTGCACAACGTTAGGCATATTATTCATATAGCACATTTGTTTAGATTGACCAAACACAGCAAACGTGCACGGGTAGGTATTTCGTGATTCATTAAGACAACTTGTCATACAGGCCTCGATGTCCGTTGCCACCACTATTTGTTGAACGACTTTGAGCTGGACAGAATAGTTTTTGAAAGCTTGAAAACTGTTACCATACTGATTTGGACACAGCGTAACACATGCCATACTACAAGGGTCATAGGAAAGACCTAGCGCACACCAACAATGTCCATTTCTGCATTCAGAATCCGTGTCGATGCAGTCGTTATCGTCATCACAAGGCTGACGGATGTGGGATTTACACATCGGAAACTCGCTCCAGCTTCCATTGACACACACAATATCCCTGTTTCCAATCATTTCAGTGCCGTTAATGCATGTCAGGGAAACAACAGTGCTTTCGAACATCGGACGTGTTACATCAGTGACAGCGTCAAATATCAGTTCTTCAGCAGATGTCGTCATTTTTATTTCTGTCACGACCAGTAGTTTACTTACAAGTTCGAGCCTTCTACAGAACATTACGCAGGAACCGTGATCCGACCACTTGCCTGGATTTGTACATTCTGTAGACCCTTTGCCCTCGATTGCCCGGGTCTCGTAACACCCAATAGCTCGTTTCGAACCGATGAACTTATTGTTACCGAACAATATTGCATCATTTAAAATAAGATCAGAACAGAATGCGGTGTGATACACAGAACATGGTTGTGGAATATTCAAACCAGTGGCGTTGTTTGATATGTTGAGTAGGACATATCCGGGACATCTGTCTTTGCTAAGTTCTGGCATCGCTATGTATAACCAACAAAGGTGCATTTTCCCATTGTAACTGATATGCCCACATCCACCAATACAATTACATCTTCGAGCACAGTCTGACAGGGATTCGCCACTCAGTCGTAGGATAGGAATATCTAATACACACGCATTATGTGTGACTTCCAAAGCCTTAGTACTAAGTACCAACAGCAATAAAATGCTGAACCAAAGTATGAGATCCATTACAATTGATTGCAGGCAGAGGAAATGAAATCTGACTTGCTCCGTTGTAATGCAACTTCAGATGGCCAATGTCAGTCTTTTCGGTGCTATTGGAAACTCTTAAATAATGCAGGTCGTCAAAACCACACACAGCTTAAGTTCCTACCTTGAATTTTACGAGCCGGGAATTTATGTGGAGGCTATTGATTATAACACTACCTTATATGTTCATGTTGTGTCTGTTTTTGCTAATGCCATTAACGCTAATTGTATGATAAATGGAGCGAACTCTTCAAAAAGAAACAATTATCATGTTGGTTTGTTTGACAAAGCAGTCAAATTCATTACAATAAATTATTACAAACCATGCGCATCAGAAAAAACAATATTTAATTATTCAATATTGCAGAGTCAAACTTACCGAACTTACACACCAAACCCTGAATAATTGGCTAATACGCATCGCATGTAAAACTATATCTGCGACATATAAACCAGCGATATACCGCTGCAAATCTAATACGCAACGGTTACACCTTAATTAAATCACTATAAGACATTATACACACATAACTCAGTTTTCAATATTTCGGCTGTAGCCTTTTTCAAGAACTAAAACGTAATTAGAACTTTTCTACATGTTTAGCATTTACGCACCATAATGGAATTGTTTTTATGACATGACGTCAGTATGACGTTATGACGTCACTTGGCGTAACAACGTCACTTGGCATAAAAATGTTATTTGGCGCCATAAAATTATTGCAACATTGCTTGAATGTATTGATAACTGTTTTTAACATTGCATCCATCAGGGTTGACAGTCTTCAACCTCTGAATTCAAACGCTTTCCCTTAATTGACATTCAGATTTCTCTGCATTATGTAACTTCCATCGTCCCCCTATTGTATGTTTGTTTTGTCTTTGTGCGTCTCTTGATGTTTTATAGTTGTGTATATTTGCTGTTTCCTTGTGTTGCTGGTCGGGCGGCTGTTTGTTCTGTATGTGGTATTTCCTGTTTGACTAAGTTTTGTACTTTTACATAGGATGGCAAATGATGCATAGTTTTCAGACTGATCAGGTCTTCCAACGTGAGAATTTATTAGTTTCTCTTTCGCGAGCCTAATATCCCTGAGATGTTCACTCATTCTGGGTCGCAGTTCTCTCTCCGTTTCGCCTTCATATATGGTGGAACTACATCCAGTACAAATGATTACATACACTACGTTGCGAGTACGGCAGGTAACATCGTCGACCGAATTGTACAACGCTTTCTTCTCAGTGTCTAAAATGTCACCTCTGCGCATTACATTACAATTTGCACACTCAGTTTCACAGCTAGTACGGTGGATTTTCAAGGCTTAATTTGTTTTTCCGTGTACAAGGGAATCCCACAGATTTATATCTCTTCGAAGTGCTAGATAGAGTACGATCATGTGTTTATTTGCAATTTTGTGAATATCTGGTAGCAATTTGAAAATCGGAACTCTCTTTGTATTCTTCTGTTTATTCTCGTGTCTTTTCAGTAAATCAGGTCTTTCCAATTCATCTACTTTCTGTAATTGAGACATAATCAATGTTCCACCATAGCCTCTTTTCCGTAGTTGAACCTTTCAATTACGCCTATGTCTATTATAGTCTGATTTTTTGTACATATTCGATTGATTCTCAGTCCTAGTCCATAAGCGAGTCCTTTTTTTTAATTGGGGGATGGCATGATGAACTATTCAAGTATAGCTGCTTATCCGTATGTTTTATGTATAATCTGTGTATAGTTGCCCATTCTCTATCTTAACCCACTTGTATAGAAATTCGATCTGTTGGTGATGATGTCTTAGCTCTACCTTGGTATTTTCATGAATATTATTTGCAAATTCTGCAAAAGCCTTTAGTGTTGATTAACCCCCAGTCCATATGCCGAACCCATCATCAATGAAGCGTTTGTAAAATAATGGTATAACTGGCGATTTTAGCAAACACATATCCCATTTTCTCATATAAGTACGAGCGAAGTTCTTGCCTAATATTGAACCAATTGCTACACCCCTTCTGTATGTAACAGTTATCAAAATTACTTGAGTCTCAATAACAGAAAGTAGATGGAAGCATTGTAAAATTCGGTCGACGATGTTATCTGCCGTACTCACAACTTTGTGTATGTAATCCTTTGTACTAGATGTAGGTCCACCATATATGTAGGCGAAACGGAGAAGAATTGCGAACCAGAATGAGTGAACATCTCAGGGATATTAGCCTCCCGAAACAGAAACCAATAAATTCTCACTTTGATCAGTCTGACAAGTATGCATCATTTGCCATCCTAGGTAAGTTACATATAATGCAGAGAAAACAGAAGGTCAATTAAAAGAAAGCGTTTGGATTCAGATGATAAAGATCGTCAAACCTGGTGGGTGCAATGTGACAGACAGTTATCAATACATTCCAACAGTGTTGCAATAACATTATGGTGCCAAATGACATTTTTACCCCAAATGACACTGTTACGCCAAGTTACGTCAAAACGTCATAATGACGTCATATTAACAATTCCATTATGGTGCTTAAATGCTAAACATGTAGTGAAGTTCTAATTACGTGTTATTTCTTGAAGAAGGCTACGGCCGAACTATCGAAAACTGAGTTATTTGTGTATAATGTTATATAATTGATATTCTCTGGGATAAAATAAACACTTAAAGACAATTTACATCTTACAAGAAAAAGTTTTGAAACTTACTTAAAAAACGTGATGACATAGGGAGTACTGATGTAAGAAATGATAAACATAGGGAGTACTCGTGTAAGATATAATAACATAGGGAGTACTGATGTAAGACATGATGGCATAAGGGGTATTCATGTATTCATGTAAGACATAGGGAGTATTCAATGGCTTAATTGTTATATTATATGATATATAAACATCGGAAGAAAACGTAAGCCAATATAATGTAACATCAAACATATATATAGTGGAATCCCTCTAATACAACCATTCAAAGAAGGACAGCAGCTATCTTTATAAGCGAGTGGTTGCTTAATGCCTCTGCCACACGAATTATGCCCCTTCCTTTTTGGTGGATGCATTGGAGTTTTTTTTACTGGAATTCCATTTACAAAAAAGTAGACACTGATCAACCGTCTATCGTTGTGTGCTCTGATTGTCATTAAAGCACACGTTATGGATATAATGGGTGAAAAAGTGACATACGGATGTAAAACGGTTCTTAACCATTTCGGCGCCAAATTTCTAAGTGTGGTCTGCAATCCGAGTTTGTTAAATCATGCGATAAAATAAGGGATCAAGGTATATAAATGCAAATTTCAAAAGAATAAAACACAGGTATAAAGAAATACAGTTTGAGACAAAAAGTGAAGTCCGTGATCAGGGGCCACCTGGAAATGGCGGCGTCAGATCTTGGACTGCATTATTTGTCGTGATGCATTTATGCGGTATTGGCGGTGGAAAGGTCAAATACATTTCCATTAATGAAAACTTGGGCATGATTTGATCACTTTATGTATATTCACTGGCTTACTTTCTGTTAGAAAGTAACAGCGTAAAAATAAACTGTTGAGACAGGCAAATACTCTAGGTTCAGGTATATATATATATATATATATATATTCTGAAAATGGATGATCCCTCGAAAGCAAATATAGACATGCAAAAAGAGAAAATTGCAGGCTCGGTTTTATTGAGTCTGTTCATGAGTAGTAATTAAAAGTGCAACACTACTCACGCCCCTAGGACTGGCTTAAGAAGTATTCAATTTTCTAAACTAATAGCATGAAAACTAATGATACCTTTCATAAGCAAGGGTTTTCTGACCGGGATTCATTCCGGCAGTACAGACATACTAAACAAGGGTTTATATTATGTAAGACGGGGCTCAATGACAATCTGTAAATAGGTAAAACACATTAATTCATGTATAAAAATAATTACACCAGGCAATCGACAAAATCCAAAGTAACCGTTCCCACGAGTAATTGCGCGATATGTTTCTTACTCAACCAGACAAAAGGGGCTACCTGTTTATCAAATACACTTTAATTTCTAGAAATGGCGACACCATGGATATTGGTTAGTTGATTTCTCATAATGACACTGCGAACAAATGGAGTTAGTATCATGGCAGAAACAGTATCATCAGATATTTGTAACTCCATGTCCCACAAGAGGAACCCTAATTAGACGGCCGCTGTGGGGACTGTTTTACATAGGATCGGCAAAGACGCAAACACGATTGTTTATTGTGAGTCGCTTTCCAGTGACATTTGCCGTGAAGGAGTTGAATTACATACTGCACGGTGTGTACATATAACTGTTCATGTTCCGTCAGTGTTTAGGTTAATTATCCGCTAACAATGCATCATAGTTTTATGATAGAACGATTCAACTCCGCTAATCCGGAGTTTTAGTAAAGAAGTATTTAGTCATCGTTGCAGACAGGTAGCTGCTTAATGTACGGTAAACGTTTGGAATATTTCTGCATGACTGTCACCACACATTAACTTGCAGTCTATCGTTAACGCTGCATGGCTGTCAGGACACATTAACTTGCAGTCTATCGTTAACGCTGCATGACTGTCAGGACACATTAACTTGCAACCTATCGTTAACGCTGCATGGCTGTCAGGACACATTAACTTGCAGCCTATCGTTAACGCTGCATGACTGTCAGAACACATTAACTTGCAGTCTATCGTTAACGCTGCATGACTGTCACCACACATTAACTTGCAACCTATCGTTAACGCTGCATGGCTGTCAGGACACATTAACTTGCAGCCTATCGTTAACGCTGCATGACTGTCAGGACACATTCACTTGCAGCATATCGTTAACGCTGCATGACTGCCAGGACACATTAACTTGCAGCCTATCGTTAACGCTGCATGACTGTCAGGACACATTCACTTGCAGCATATCGTTAACGCTGCATGACTGCCAGGACACATTAACTTGCAGCCTATCGTTAACGCTGCATGACTGTCAGGACACATTAACTTGCAGCCTATCTCGTTAACGCTTATTTGAAAGTCCGGTTGAGAAGGATTTCACTGTAAATGAACACTAGAGTGTTTGGGATTGGCATATTGCGTTGTTACATGAGGACATGGTTAAAAGAAACACACACTGCTACATGGTCAAACGTCAAACGCAATGGTTGGATAGACTCCTCACATTTCATGGTTTTTGAAGAAGTCTTCCACCTGGCTTACGGAAGATCGATAGTTTTACTCGGGTGGTCTTACCTCGCCTGCTATTAGCTGAGTGTACAACCTCACTAAATTATTGCTGAATCCGCGTAAAACTCAATGCCAACAAACAGATCATTGTCCCATGGAGACAGTTTGAAATATAGCATGCAATGTTACTTGGTGACGAGGTAATATGTAGCTTATATTAATACTTGATGACGGGGTTGACTTAAAACGTCGCCCCGTACTTCAGTACGTTTTGTTCTGAAAATTGAATACCGCTTTAAACATCTATTCTCAATAAATAGGTGCACATATAGTCGCCGGCATATTTGGACATTACCAGACGGTTATCACAAGGTTAAATGTGTGCATCTAAGCTGTTATGTAATAGTCTAAAACGTGTACAATAAAAAATATAGCAGCGTTTATAGTTTTCGAAAAAAAAGTCTTCATATGTACTGAAATGACATGTTCGTTACTGTCGCTGGTGCAAAACAATAGAATACACAGTTAATTCACTTTAAATAGGATGATCAGATATAGGTATTATGATTTTCTGTTGATAGTCTAGGTATGTCTAATCAATTAGCTAATTTATTGTACCAATCACACATGCGATAAGGCTATCCTGCGAGATCGAATGTTGATAATTTGCTGTCGCCGAAATCGAAGACATGTTCGTTACGTCATTATAAGTTAACTATAGATTTATAATCCAGTTTCACAACATAATATTTTCCTTATATTTGATCAGCCTAAACATCATGTTAAGCACAAACGACGTGCAACTCATGTATTTATTGAAAACGTTTTATCAAAATTAGCATAAAAACTCTGGGTAGATATCTCTATATCAAACTGACATTTGCATTACTCTTTTTTATTTTACAAATCGTTAAAATAATATTGTATTAACTGACAGATTCTTTGGCCAGTCCCTAAACTTGCATTATATCCCAATATTTACAACTTTGTCGTGGCGAATCTTATAAATTGTCGATAAAGTCTTTGTTATGACATGTTCGTTACTGACATGTTCGATACCAAACTGTTGCCAATACTTGATAATAGGCTAGTTTGGTATTTTAAAGGGATGCCGTTCATCTGTTACATCATTAAATCGTCATTAGTACGAAGAAAATGGTCGGCATTTCGTTTGTCTAAAATTTAAAGCTCGATTTTCGCCTATACGAAGGTATGTTTGCTTTCGTTCCTTATGTGCTTTTACACAATACTGTCCAAGAGCATTTGGTGTGAGAAATTTATTAAGGATGTATCGGTTTTACACCTCTGAAACGTCCAGCAGAAAGGCGTGCGTTTTTATACAAGAAAAATGCAAGTGCTGTATTGACATGTTCGTTACGTAAAGGTAACGAACATGTCACATATTTTGTTCCAGATGTCTTCACAAATAAATACAAATTAATGCAGCAACCAGACAACGTTTGTAATTTTAAACTGTCTGAATATATCTTATGTGTTTTGAATGGACTGAACAGCATTTGTTTAAACATGGATTAAAACATAAAGTTAATTGCTTTGGTCATGAGTTAGAAATGTGAAGACAAAACTTGTTCCATCCATTTGATAAAAGTTATTACCTGACTTTTCAGTAGACTCTTTACCGGCCCATCCGTTTATGTAAAAGCCGGTGCTAGGGGGCGTGAGCAGTGCAGCACTTTCAATTACTGCTCATGAACAGACTCCGTAAAACCGAGTCTGCAATGTTCTCCTCTTGTGTTGCAATTTTTGCTTTCGGAGGATCACCTCTCTTTGGAGTTTTAGCTTGTATTGCTACTCCCTGGCGGGGCTTAATGTAGCATGCATGTCTACTTGGTGACAGTGGTAAATGTAGCACGTAATACTACTTGGTGTTAGAGTTTAAGTCCTGCGGGGATAACTTTATTTACAATGTTTGTTTAGCTAGGATGACTTTGAGATAAGTATGAGGTTAGGACGTCCGTAAACCGGTTTAAACCCCCCAGTGGTGATTTTGCTACTGACCATGCGAACGCGGTTCTCTCTTTGTCGCCCTTACGCTTGTTTGTCCGGTGTCTTTGTGCTTGTGTTTTGTTCATGTTTGTCTCTGGTGCTTGTGTAATTGTTGGTGTTTTCTGTGTTCTTCTCGTGTGTTGAATGTTGAAAAAACACAACCTATTGATATACAGAGGAAAACGAGCTGGTCGCCCGAGGATAAAATCTAATGCTGGTGTTCACTTGAACAATTTAATTCAGATTAAGCCTGACCATACACTTTTGTTAAATGCACAAAGACAGAAACACTTAAAATTGTCCACTGTCAATACAAGGTCTTTGCGAGGAAAATCTGCTGACCTTCTTCAACACATTTTTGATGAGAAAATTGACCTCTGTTTAATTACTGAAACGTGGCTACAGACTGATTGTGATAATGTTGTGAGAGGGGAGTTGTCCCAGGATGGTTACCGTTTTGATGATATCCCTAGACCTGACCGTAAAGGCGGAGGAATTGCCCTTCTCTATAGAGACAATCTGAAAGTGTCAAGATGCCAATCAGATCAAAATTATCGATCCTTTGAGTGTGCTGAATGGAAAGTATACTGTAGCCAATCCTTCATATTGCACATCTTTGGAATTTATAGACCTCCATATTCAGAGCGTCATCCAGTTACACAGGCTGTTTTTATGACAGAGTTCATGGAGTTTCTTGAAATAATCACATCTAGACCTGGGTCTCAGGTGCTGCTAGGTGATTTCAACCTCCACATGGACAATAAGTCTGACTGTTACACTAAACAATTTAATGACTGTCTGAAGACATATGGATTAAAGCAACATGTCAAAACCGCAACACATACTAGTGGTCATACTCTTGATCTCGTTATCACAAAGCAGGAAGACCAGCATGTTAAAATTTCAGAACCCATTATAGACTATTTCATATCAGATCACTGCTTTGTTAGTGACAAAATGACTTGGAGAAATTGAATGACATTATAGAAGATTCATCCTGTGTAAATGATCTTACATCAAGATTCACAAACAGTATGTCAAACATCGTCCAGAAGCATGCTCCTTTGAAAGAACGAACTTTACTCTGTAGACCAACGGTTCCGTGGTACTCTGGCTATCTGAAGCAGTTGAAACAGTATAGACGATCAATAGAGAACATATATATGAAAAACAAATCAGATTTGACAAAGAAAGTCTATAACGGTGTTAAAAACGTTTATATATCAGAAGTTGCAAGGGCTAAGAATGAATATTACCAGAACAAAATTGGTGAAGCTGTTGGAAACATCAGGAAGATGTATGCTGTAACATCAGATTTACTGGGAAGGTCAAACGACAATCCACTTCCGTTACACACCAATGCAGTCTCGCTAGCGAATGACTTTTTACGTTACTTTGCTGATAAGATAATCAAGTTAAGAGATGAACTTGATAGAACATCTAATGACTCCCCATGTGACAGTTTGCCCATTGACACTAATCATCGCCATGACTATACAAACATGTTTACTGAATTTAAGCCTCTATCTGAAAATGACATTGTGAAACTGGTAAATACATCAAAACCTACAACCTGTGAATTGGACGTCATTCCTACTTCTAAACTCAAGGTGCATTTTACACAACTAGTGCCTATTGTGACTGAAATGGTCAATCGATCACTGCTTACTGGTGTGTTTCCTGACGAGTGGAAGGGGGCTGTTATCAAACCTCTACTTAAGAAGAAAGGGCTTCCACTTGAACTGCAAAATTATTGTCCTGTGTCAAACTTAACATTTCTTTCAAAAATCCTAGAAAAGGCTGCATTAAAACAGATTAATAACCATATTGAGGCAAACAATCTCCTGCCTGCATATCAAAGTGCCTATAGAAAACATTATGGAGTAGAGACAGCAATGATTAAAATGCACAATGATCTTTTGGAAACCATAGACAAAATCCAAGTTACCATTGTAGTAATGATTGATCTGAGTGCAGCGTTCGATACTATTGATATCCCAATTCTCATTCATATCCTCCATAATGAGTTTGGAATTCAAGGCACCCCCTTAAAATGGATTGAGTCATACCTCACAAACAGAACAATGAAAGTGCTAATCGAACATTCCTCATCTGACACTGAGCCTTTGAGATTTGGCGTACCCCAAGGCTCCTGCGCTGGACCAGTAATTTTCACTCTGTATATATCAGCTCTCAATAGGGTGGTTCAAAAATATCCAGCTGACCTATACGGCTATGCTGACGATCACAAAATTGCCTTCAAGATCCAGGCTGGCAATCATGAGAACGAGGCACATATTTTTCAACAACTTGATAGATGTCTCAATGATATTATAAATTGGATGACAACTTATAAGCTGAAAATGAACCAATCTAAAACAGAAATTATTTTGTATGGAACAAGACAACAATTGTCTAAATTAAACATATCAAGTGTGAATGTTGGAGGATGCAGTGTCAAATTAGTAAACCATGTTAGAGACCTTGGTGTTACTATGACCAATACTCTTAACCTTGACCTTCACATCAGAAAGAAATGCCAAATTGCCCATGTGCAATTACGTAATCTCAAGGCCATACGTAGACATATGACACAGAAGTCAGCTGAAGTATTAGTTCATGGTCTTGTACATTCCCACATTGATTTCTGCAATAGTTTATTTACCGAAATACCATCTTACCAGATTACCAAGCTACAGCGAGTTCAAAATCGGGCTGCTAGAGTGGTCCTGAATGCGTCGCCTGATCAACCAAGTGGTGAACTTTTGAAACGACTCCATTGGCTTCCAGTAAAATGGAAAAGTAGTAAAGTCAAGCAGGCAAAGCCACATGCAAGACGCAACCACCACCAAAACACCGATAGACAGCATGACACACACACACACAACCACACACCCAAACGCACACGCACACACACGAAATGAACACAGAAAACACCAAAAGACACACAAGAACCAGGGACAAACGTTCCACAACATGAACAAACCACAAGCACAAAGACGCAATGCAAACAAAAGGAAGGGTGACAAAGAGAGTACCGCCTTGGCACGGTCAGCAGCAAAAACACCACTGGGGGTTTAAACCGGTTTACGGACGTCCTAACCTCACACTTCTCTCAAAGTCACCCTAGCTTTACAAATATTGTAAATAAAGGTATCCCCGCTGGACTTACCCACAACATAGACGACGGTGAACACAGGACAACATGTAAAACATAGCATAATAACTGTGACAATCCGTCAAATATGTACTCAATGACTTTGCTGAAGTCAGAGCACCTGCAGGTAAGCCGTTAAGGGCACGACAGGGAAAAAATAATACATGAGTCTGGTAAGCTCCTCCTGTATCCAAGTTTAAGAGTATACCATCATAGAGTACTACCCTCGGCCTGTCATCGCGCAAGCAAAGAGGGAAGCGTAGCTACCGACTGTAAAAGGGTCGATAACCAAACATGCAGTGTGTTGCAATATAATAGGATCATAACCTTTCTTTTTAAAGTTTTTAATGCGTTTTATAAACAAATCATGAAAATGGATATGACCCCGAATTTTCCTAAGTTTGTAGATAACATCCCCATAAAATTCTGGTTGAGAAATGCCTTGTCGCAGTAACGTCCGTAGATTGCAATTATATTTACTAATGAGAGGTAAATTTCGATAATAAAATTTAGAAAAGGTTTTCCGAAGTTTGTGATATCTGTAACCTTGCTTCAGAAGTTTATCAGTTATAACTAAATTACGTCTGTTAAAATCTTCAAGCAAAGAACAGGCTCGGGCAAACCTAATAAGTTGAGAAATATAAACACCATAAGATGTAGAACGTGGCACATCCCCATCTAGAAAAGGATAATTAACAATTTTAAAATTAAAATCTTCTCTTTTATCGTATACTTTGGACGAAACTTTATCATTTGTAATTGAAAGATTCAAATCTAGAAATGAAGCATTAATGTCAGATTGATTAGCTTTGTTTAAAGACAGTTCTTTTGGGTAGATTGAAGAAACCATAGTATCAAAATAAGGATTATCTAAATTCAAAATATCGTCTAAATACCTTGAAGTTTTATTAAAAGCATTAACAATATCGGTCTGTGTATCAGGTTTTAAGCTAAGCATAAAATCCCTCTCGTAGCAATACAAAAACAAATCTGCAACAAGAGGGGCACAATTTGTACCCATGGGTATACCAACAACTTGACGATATATGGTATCTCCATAACGCACAAATATATTATCTAAAAGAAAGGTAAGAGATCTACAAACATCAAGGCAAGTCCACATTGTGTAATGTTCAACTTCTGAATTCGAAAAGAATGAACGTTGAACATTACAAGCAATGAACATTTTGTTTTCTCTGGCAAAGGTTTTTTCTATTAATTTAATAAGTCAAAGCCAGAATCATGTTTAAAGTCCTAGTAATGGTCTTTCGTGTCGTGAATGGTACTGCTCCAAGCTACTTGAGAGAAATGTTTGTAACAACAAGTGGTCGGTACAGACTTCGATCACAAAGTGACAATAACTTTGTTATTCCTAAACGGCGAACAAAGATAGCAGACAGATCCTTAGCTGTTGTGGGGCCAAAGTGGTGGAACAACTTACCTAGTGACTTGAAAAACATTGACTCAGAGGCCTGTTTTAGATCAAGGCTCAAAACACATTTGTTTAGTACTTTTCATGGATAATTAATGTACAGTGTTTGTAAAGCGCAATAGAATATGCTTATAATTTTTGCGCTATATAAGTGACATGTATTTGTATTTGTATTTGTGTGTGTGACATGCTGTCTATCGATGTGTTGGTGGTGATTGCGTCTTGTATGTGACTCTCTACTGTATGTATGTATGAGTATAAATTGCTATATCAATTGCTTTTTGCAGGTGTTTTGGTAATGGTGGAGTTTTGTGTGTGGCTTGTCCTGCTTGACTTTACTACTTTTTTCATTAAATTGTAGCATGCGATGCTACTTGATGACGGGGCTAAATTTAGCATACAGTGCTTCTAAATTCTGAAAGGGGGTGATCCCCCGAGAGCAAAAATTGCAACACAAAAAGAAACAATTGCAGACTCGGTTTTATTGAGTCTGTTCATGAACAGTAATTGAAAGTGCAACACTGCTCACGCCCCCTCTAAGTCTTATTGGCGGGGTTTGTACTATACAAGGCTATTGCAGGGTTATACTATGTTGTTATTGTCCCACGACTCGTACTTTGATAATACAGACCCATGCAGCTTCGGATGTATTACGTCGTATTGCCTGTTAATCTGGTCATTGCAGACTTGGTGTCGCTGATAAATCAATTATTAATTGCTACTTGGTGACTGGGTTGAATGTAGCATGCAATGTCACCTTGTGACCGGATTAAATGTAACACGATATGCTACTTGATGACGGGGTTAAATCTAGCATACAATGCTACTTAGTGGCAGGGTTGAATATAACATGTAATGCCATTTATTTCGTGACAGGGCTAAAATTAGCATGCACATATACTTGGTGACGAGGTTAAATGCAGCATGTACAGATCATTGGTGACAGGATTAAATATAGAATGCAGAGATACTTGATGACGGAGTTTAATGTAGTATGCAGTGCTACCAAGTCTTGTTGACGGGGTTTTGTAGTATACAATGCTGCTGCATGGTTACAATAAGTTGGATATTTTGTTTTACAGCAAACTACACTAAAATGGCGACGCTTGCAATATACATACCTGTCATTAAAAGTAGGTGGTTGATTAATGGTACAATAAAAGTATATTACGAGTCGTACAGGAATCACCACATACAAACACACAGCCGCCCGAACTGCACCGCGTCAAATATCACTAAGTGTTGGAAGAGGCGGACGGGAGTGATGTATGTCACTTGCATAACCTGCAAGAGAATAAGTTCGTGGCAACCGTATGGACGTCGCAAGGCGCCCGCACAACCGTGACACCGTTGTACGGTATGACAATGGGTTGTAAAAATTATGGCGGCCGTAAAATTATTTATCTATCATATGGCCTTTAAAAATAGGGGTACGCCATATGATCACTATTATGTGAATGCTTGTTGCTGGCTAGCTTACCATGACAATAAGGTGAAGTAAGCTAAACATGTTAGACAGTTAAGCCTCCAACACATGTCGTGCTCATTGTTTTGCATCTGCTCAGTTTCGCGAATTTGAATATTCTCTGTTTCTGTTTAAAGAACGTCATAATAGGTCCAAACAGTCTGGATTCTGAAGAGACGCCGAGTTACACAACGTCTTGCCTGGATTCATCCCGTTTCCATAGGTTATCTACCGAAAATGAGCATTTACTAGAAAACAGGAAAATGCTAGAATTGTATTTTTTTGAAACCTCTATTTATCACAATGGTTTCAAAAAGAAACTTTTACTGAGGAGTCAAAATGTGTCAGTGTGAGGAAATGGATGAATATTTGTTACATAGTCAGAACCGTTAAATAATGCCTTGGCCTTTTACCAATACTAACAGGACTGTAACTAAAACTATTGTCAGATAAATGTGATATCTCTCCGCCAAACCTATCTCACTGCAAATCAATAAAATCGATTCTCTAATGTACTGCCACTGGGTTGTATCAAGGCATGCTGTGAAATAAGAAATTTTGATAGACCACTACAAGTCTTGTAAGCAGGTATTCATCAAATTATCTATATAACATAAATAGTACTTAAAATAACAAATTATATTAATTCACAACATCATGTTTTCCAAAACGTAACTCATAGGCAAACAGTGTAGAAGCATACCAGACTACTACTAGAGGAACTGTCTTATATTATTTTTAATACTGAAACATTTAATATATTATATTTTCAAGGGTTAATATCCCTAAATAGTATACCTTATTCAAGTACGTTCCTTCTTTACTTATATAAAAAGTACCGGCCCATATGTTGTGTGCCCGCCTCTATGGCCTGCATTGCTCGGTAATTTACACAGAAAGGGAAACGCAAATATTCGTACAAGTAATGCCATATGAATTATATATTATCTAATAAATTTAAGAGCAAAATAGGTTATTGGTTTGCTTTTTTCTACTTTTTCTGATAAGATAAATAATTATTTTTCAGCTTAATTAAAGTTGAAACAAAAACCAACCAACCTTGTTTTCATTTTAGTAAATGCAATTTTTGATTTGCATATAAATACGACTGAAGTCAAATGAAACACTTGTTAAAGACGGAGCGACATAGAACTGCTAAAATACGTTTGTGTACAAAGCGATGTAGTAAGTCCTAACTGGTTTAAGGACCCCAGCCTTCGGATTCGGCCTTAAACGAGTTTTGGACTGACGGACATGCCACTATAATGCATTAAGACCCTAAGTAGGCTATACTATTTCTTATATATTGATTTGCTTTGGAAGGAAATCGAATGCAATACAGACAAGATTCACTGACTTTTACAATTATCAACACATCTTGGTACAAAAAAAACTGTCTGCCGTCTAAAATTATTAACATATCCTGAGACAAAACTACACTGTCTGTTTAAATTTGGTACTTAGTAGATACAATCCGAACAATCTGTTTAACAGAGTGTCAAACAAATTAGAATATGACGAGACGCTGAGTTACTCAGCATCTCATCTTGATGATCCAGACGAATCAAGTGGCGGATAGTATAATAGGTGTAAACATTAGACGACATAAATATATTTATCCAATATTTCAAATACGGTAATAGCGACATACAGTGTACGATAAAAATCGAGGTTGGTAAATTTCTGATGACCAGCTTTCAGTGACATTACAAATCAAATATGCAAAGCGTATATATGGAGTATAGGGTTAATGCAGCTGACATTTTGATTCCCGTATTATGATCACCAGGAAGCTTTATCATAACGCTAGATGTGTTACTTTCAGTTCATACGAAACTACAGGTTCAATACACATTTGCTAATTGCCCAAACTGTTATTGTTTTGAGATCAAACATTTGTTGATTCACATGGCGCACAATTTCGCTTGAGAAGCCAGACACCGATCTGGGGATAGGTCTCGGGTCGCCAAACATCGGCGAATTCACCAAAATAACACAATTGAGTATATGGATTAAAAACCGCAAACTTGCACGTGAAGTAGTTTATGGACTCTGCCAGGCGAATTGTCATACAGGCAGTGATGTTCATCGCCTTCATTTGAAACATACCCTTGTCGGATATGGTATAATTTTGGATAGTCTGAAAACTGTTATCGTACTGTTTGGGGCAACTTGCAATACACGATGAAGTACAAGGATCATACGAGAGACCTGGCTTACACCAGCATTGAGCATTTCTACATTCAGATCTCGGGGTGATACAGTCGTTGTCTTCATCACAAGAATGGCAGAAGACGGATCCACATATTGGAATGTCGCTCCAGCTTCCATTGACACATTCAAGGCTGTCTTTACCTTTCATTTCAGTATCATTAATACATGCCAGAGAAACAATGGTGCCTTCGAATATCGGGCTTGTTATATCAGTGATAGTGTTAAATATGAGTTCTTCTGTGGCTGTCATCATTTTTATTTGTGTCACGGCCAGGCGTTTACTCACAAGTTGGAAACTTTCGCAAAACATTCTACAGGAACCATGTTCAGACCACTTGCCTAGCTCTGTGCAGTCTGTAGTTGTGTTTCCATCGATGGATTGGGTCTCGTTACACCCGATAGCTCGTGTCGAGCCGATGACATTCATGTTACCTAACAACCTTGCATCCTGTAAAACAGGCTCAGAACAAACTGTGGCGTCGTTAACAGAGCATCGTTGTCGACCCTTCAAACCATTGGCAGTGTTTGATATGTTGATTAGAGAATATCCTGGACATATGTTTTTGCTTAGATCTGGCGTGGATGTGTATAACTTACAGATGTGCATTTGTGCATGATAACAAATATACCTGCATCCACTTATACAGCTACATCTCCGATGACAGGCTGACAGAGTTACACCACTCAGGTTGAGTACAGGATCATCTAGTACGCACACATTATGTTTGACTTCCACAGCTTTAGTACTAATACCCAGCAACAGGAATATGCTGCAACGAAACACGAGACCCATTACAATTGATTGCATCAAGAACAAATGATAACTTGTTTCCTTCGTTGTTGTCCAACGTCTGAAACATTGTTTAAGTCTTTAGGCTTTTGGAACTCCTTATATAATGTATTTCGTCTAAACCACACACATGCTAAATTTCTGATTTGAAATGTTAAGTGTCGGCCGTTTAAGATTTGGCAGTCGCATATTGGCTATTGAATATTACATTACCTTACATTTGCAAGTTTCGTTTATTATGTCTGTTACGCCAATTGTAGGTTAAAAGGATGAAAACCTCTTTCAAATGAAAATCACACTTTTTTCCCTTAGACTTCTTATTGCAGGCTGAACATCGTGTAACAAGCTGCCACCTGCTCTAAAACCCGATATTGAAATTCATTTTGTGTACGAATAATCCTGGGTGTACTGTATTTCATGCAACTAGAAAATAGAATCTGTGCTGCATACGGAAACTGTGCTGCATACGGAAACCTGGCCTGAAGTTGATTAGAGATGGGATTTACAAACAGTACTTGTGTGGTGGTCTAGACCACAGTTTGGCAGTTACAAACAGAACTTGTGTGGTGGCCTAGACCACAGTTTTAGTCCATTACTCATTAACCTAAAACCTGCTAGTAAACATGTTTTGGCAGAAAATGCCATATCTTGCATTTCTCTCCAGCAACACGTTCCGAATACCAACCTGCTTGATTCCTAATGAGCTTGATCAGCTTGATCTGAACAGTTTGTATCGGAAATACCTACCCTATCTACAACAGACTAAATGTTTATAACGCCTGTTCAAATACACAGCTGGACTAATGCATTCTGATCTAAGCTATTTGCAAAGACTAGTCGGATCGTGGATAGCGCGATAAGAATCAAGTTTATTGCCACACGGTGGTCTAACTCGGACAAGAATAAGTATTATGATAGTGAAACATGTTCAAACAAAAACATTCTCAGGAAATATGATTTATTCAACACAAATAATATTGATAGACATCTATTTATGTGCACACTGTTTCCGATACGTTATGATGGCTCTTCGAATCAGTGTGTATGTGTGTGTGCGCGCGAGCGTGTGTGTGTGTGTGCATTAACTTTTTCCCTGATGAATATACATGTAGCAATAATGACGTCATGAATATTAATAAGAATATTTTTTATGATGGCAAATAAACACAGGATATTTTCCCTCAGACAGAAGCTGTAGAATCAGATCTATATTACACCCTAAGCAAACAGAGCAGATCCCGATCAGACGGCTCCTATAGGAGCATCCGTACACCATAATGTCCTATAGGAGCCGTCTGATCAGGGTCTACTCTGTTTGCAGATGCGTTTAAATGCGCTTACATAATGGAAAGGGTTAATTATACACAACATAATCTAATCAGAAGGCTCCGACCTGTATCCATGTCCAGAAGACGTTTCTATGTCTAATAGGAAAATTGTTAAGAGGTTAACACGTCAATATTTCGATGTTAAACATGAAACGTATGTTACGCAAACCAGTTTATCGGGAAGTAATCGTGGAAAAGTAACGCTTCGCCATCGTTTCGAAAGTGTGATCTGTTGTTTGACGCTTCGCCATCGTTTCGAAAGTGAGATCTGTTGTTCGACGCTTTGCCATCGCTTCGACAGTGAGATCTGTTGTTTGACTCTTTGCCATCGCTTCGACAGTGAGATCTGTTGTTTAAGGCTTTGCAATCGTTTCGACAGTGATATCTGTTGTTTTTGAAAATTGTTGGAGAGGGCTATATCCATAGAATCCAAAGACGTTTAACATCCGATTAACTTCTAACAAAACTTAATCACAAGCACGGCTAACTGAAGAAACGTACAAACGATACAGCGATAATGTTTTTGTTTGAACATGTTTCACTATCATAATACTTATTCTTGTCCGAGTTTCAGCCAGCCTTAATCTTGATGATATTCACTCGAGATCTCATCTGAATTTACACTGTTGAAAAGTATTGTCAGGTCATGTTTAGCAGATGAATGGTTGGGAGTCAATACAACATAACAGTAAACCTAATTTAACAGATAAGATGTTTTAGAAATATGATTGATTCAGGACAAACGTGTATTTAATGGGAACCTGAGTGAAACTATTGCTGTTTTGATATTTGTTGTCCCTGGAAAGATATTGAACGCCACAAATGATAGCCATAGACCGTGGATAATAACATACACTGATTATGACCTATTCTTTAGAAGATTTAACTAAGCATAGCAGCATTTAATTACAGCAACTCATTCCCACCAAGACTATTTTGATACTTCTTTGAATTTATCTACCGCAAACGTGCATAATCTATAGAAAAGGAGAATTTTAGAATTCTAGAATTGTGTAGTTTTGAGACCATTGTGATAAATAGAACATTTGCACCCTAAGAGCAAATGCTCTATTTATCACAATGGTTTCAATAAATTAGTTTTGCAGAAGCGCAAAAGGCGTATGTAGGAGACAATGGGTTAACTTTACGTGCATTTCAAAACAGTTTGGATCCAGGTGACTCCCAAGTAAGCTGGCTTTTCATCAGTAGCCGGGATGTTTGGCACGTGGTCATTAATTGCTGATAACATGATTGGATTGGGAGTTAGGTTAAAATTCAGCTTATAAGTTACAGTAAAACCCCTTTATAACGACCACTAAATCACATCAAGTATTTTGTGTTAAAGGCTGGTGGTTGCTATAGGAGCGTTCTGTTTTACTTGCACATTGCTTTAAACAGCCACCTGTCCTAATATACCAACTAATTAATACAATTAAAGGTCGTTATCGAGAGGTTTTACTGTATGTGCAGACGCATATGTTTTATCAGCATGGGAAGTGTTAATTGGCCACTTGTATTTTAGTATCTGACCAACCCATGATTGGCTACATTCTCTACTTATGTTTGGTTTGTTAAATATTTTGAGAAATTTTTGAATATCAATCAGTTTGCGTCCTTTTGACACGCTGAATTACTCGGTGTCTAATCAAGTTCCAAGCTGTTTGTAAATAAGACTCAGGTATGGCATAACAGGCGATGAGTTACTGCCTTTTCCTTTGCAAATAAAACATGTACTACATTGTATTCATATAGGAAAATAACGCAATCAGCTTTAGAATATAGCACAGTTTTAAGACTATATATGTTTAAAACTAATATATAAGCAAAGATTCAAACATGTTAGAAGTTTGACGTAAATGAGGGTCCATATAATTGAAGTTGAGTAATGCCATTTTCTTTGCAAATACTATTCAAATAATACATAGCGCATCCACCCAGTGTAAAATATCGCAGTAAATTATATAAGCAATGTTTCAGACACGCAAAAAAGTATTCTCATGCTAGTAAATATATTCTGAAACTGAGTCATCCTTCGAAAGCAAACGCATAAATGCAAAAAGACAAAATTGCAGACTCGGTTTTATTCAGTCTGCTCATGAGTAGTAATTAAAAGTGCAACAATACTCACGTATCCTGACACCGGCTTAAGCAGTATTCAATTTTAAAAACTAATAGCATCAAAACTAATGATCCCGAAAGACCAGAAAATATTACAACACTGGGAATGAAGCAAGGGGCGACTTTTTACGGCCGTCATACAAGCACTTAACACCTGCTGTTGTAAAGTACAGTAAACTCCCTGAAAACCGGACCCCTACCGAACGGTTTTCTGAGAGTTCCTGTTTTCAGGGAGTTGACTAAAACTGCGAAGTTTACATATCCATAACTTTCCGTCCAAAGTGTAGTGGTCTAATCATAACGGATATTTGTTATTTATGTCTCTTAGAGTATTATCTTATAAAGGTTCTCTATTCAAAATTAGAAATGCAAAAAGACAAAATTGCAGACTGGTTATTATTCAGTCTGCTCATGAGTGGTAATTAAAAGTGCAACACTACTCATGTATCCTGGCACCGGCTTAAGCAGTATTCAATTTTAAAAACTAATAGCATCAAAACTAATGATCCCGAAAGACCGGAAAATATAACAGCACTGAGAATGAAGCGAAGGGCGACTTTTTACGGCCGCCATACAAACACTTAACACCTGCTGTTGTTTACTGAAACCAAATAAAAAGAAGGACCGGTTAGTAATAGGGAATTTTAATTTTATATTTGTTGGTTAGAAATAAGTAGCAAACGTGCATGGACTTGATGGATTTTCTGATATTGTAATGAGTAGATTAGACAGTACAGTAACACATCTATCATTGGACAGTACAGTAACACAGCTATCATTAGACAGTACAGTAACACATATATCATTAGACAGTACAGTAACACATCTATCATGCGGCCGTTAGAAAGGGTTAGAGATACAGGTCTTAACGACAGATAGCAGCTACATGGAGGAGAATATTTACCCAGGAAATCCAGTACTCCAATTCAATATACATTTTGTCATGCATTAAGCAGTTACAAGCTTTTACAATGTGCCACTGTTATTCATGAATAAGTTGCGTCAGAGAGTGATTCTACGGTATGTCTCTACGGTATATCCAGGTCCAGAAGTACTTGCGTCAGAGAGTGATTCTATGGTATATCTCTACGGTATATCCAGGTCCAGAAGTACTTGCGTCAGAGAGTGGTTCTATGGTATATATGTACGGTATATCCAGGTCCAGAAGTACTTGCGTCAGAGAGTGGTTCTATGGTATATATGTACGGTATATCCAGGTACAGAAGTACTTGCGTCAGAGAAAGGTTATATGTCCAGAACACCAGAGGTCAAGATACTATGTGTAAATTTAAACATTTTCAAGACAATTTTCTGCACTAAACCATATACTGGAGAAAGTTTTAACATATCGGTACGCACCTTTAACCGAAATTCCGAGAACACATATTTGTAGTATCTGATAGACAAACAAGTAAATGTTTATTGCCAGAGGCTCAAATCTGACCAATCAGAAGCTTGAGAACGTACTCAGACTCAACTAAAAGTTTTATAAGCAGGGACCCTGATGTCCTCCTGCGAAGCCTTTTGATCAGGGTATAACTCGAGTTTTTTTAAAAGAGGATTTGACACTTCAATCCTCTTTTTAAGGGGTACGATTTCGGGGCAGATTCTGTATAAATCAAAGATTTGGGGGAATATTCCCCCGTTCTAATGGGAAAAAGAAAGGACAAAACTCAAAAATGCATATCAATCCTCTTTTTAGGGGTACGATTTCGGGGCAGATTCTGTATAAATAAAAGATTTGGGGGAATATTCCGCCGTTCTAATGGGAAAATGAAAGGACAAAACTCAAAAATGCATATCAATCCTTTATTTCAAAACTAAGTATAGGGGAACATTCCCCCAAAATCGACTGAATATGAATACAATCTATTGTTTGTAAAACTATCTGTCATACAATTTCTAAAATTTTGGGGGAATGTTCCCCCAACTTGAAATATTTTTACTTGTCAAGAATAAAGACGGGGGAATATTCCCCCAAAGTTTCTCCAAATTAAAACAAATCAATGTGGCAAGAATATAAAAAAAGGGCCACAGGGGAATAATCCCCCAAATTTAAACAATGAGTTTGCTTCAAAAGTAATAAATGGGGAAATGTTCCCCTACATCATACAATTGCTGAATTCATGTGGAAATGTCCCTAAAAGTTGAAAAAATCTCAAGAGTAAAAATGGGGGAATGTTCCCCTACATCATGTGAAACAAAACCAGTGCATATCAAGAGTAAAAATATTAGGAGAATATTCTTCCATTTTAGACCCCTCCACACCAGAGCCACGGGGGAATATTCCCCCAAATTGCTCAAGCCATTTTGGAATGTTCCTCCAAATTTAAACAATGAATTTGCGTCAAAAGTAATAAATGGGGGAATGTTCCCCTACATCATACAATTGCTGAAGCCATGTGGAAATGTCCCTAAAAGTTGAAAAAATCTCAAGAGTGAAAAATGGGGGAATGTTCCCCTACATCATGGAAAACAAAATCAGTACATATCAAGAGTAAAAGTATTAGGAGAATGTTATTCCATTTAAGACCTCTCCACATCAGAGCCACGGGGGAATATTCCCCCATATTGCTCAAGCCATTTTGGAATGTTCCTCCAAATTTAAACAATGAATTTGCGTCAAAAGTAATAAATGGGGGAATGTTCCCCTGCATCTTACAATTGCTGAAGCCATGTGGAAATGTCCCATAAAGTTGAAAAAAAACTCAAGAGTAAAAATATTTAGGGGAATGTTACACATCAGAGCCACAGGGGAATATTCCCCCAAATAGCTTAAGTCATTAGAGAGTGTTCCTCAAAATGTAAATAAATCAGTGTGGCAAGAACATAAAAATAGAGCCACGGGGGAATATTCCCCCAAATTGCTTAAGCCATGGACAATGTTCCTCCAAACTGAAACAATCAGTTTTGTGCCAATAGTAAAAATGGGGGAATGTTCAGACAATTTGCTTAGGCCATGGAAGAATGTTCCTCACAGTTAAAAATATCACAAGAGTAAAAATATTAGTATGTTCCGCCCTTTAAGACTCTTAACATCAGAGTCACAGGGGAATATTCCCCCAAATAGCTAAAGCCACGGGACAGTGTTCCTCAAACTTGAAACAAAAACATCAGTGTAGCAAGAATATAAAATAGAGCCACGTGGGAGTATTTCCCCAAATTGCTTAAGCCATGGGGGAATGTTCCTCTAAACTGAAACAATCAGTTTGTGTCAGGAGTAAAAATGAGGGAATGTTCCCCGACATCAGACAATTGCTTACGCTAAGACAGAGTGTTCCTCCATGTTGAAAACAATACATATCAAGAGTAAAAATATTCATACATGAGCAGCAAAGGGTTACGGTTCTCTGGATCAGACAGCTGGGGAATATTCCTCCATACTAAATTATTTAACATTTGTTAACCCTTTCCCTATTCTTTGTTAATTTCAAATTTCAATACCCACTGAATATTCATGAACAAACCATGCAGTTATAACCAAATACAAAAGGTGGACCATTGTAGCCATTGTAGAAGGTAAAGAAACATATCTTTCAAATTCAATTGGCAAACAGAGCAGACCCTGCATTAGACAGCTCCCATGTGAGCCATCTTATCTGAATCTATTCTGTTTTAAATATGTGAAAATGTGTTAATATGATTGAAAGACTTAAGAGAGTAAAATAATTCTATGTAAGACCAACTTGATCATAAATGTGCTAAAGACATGGGATAATGTTGTAGCTTCCAGACTTAATTATTTAGCATTTGTCATAAACAATTGGAGGAATATTCCCTAATTAAAAGACTCCAGTGCCGGGTATTCGTCAAAAGAAAAATATAGGAGTATTCCTCAGAATTACTCAGAATATACTCAGGTCATAACACATGTTGTGGCATTTAACTGTCTTTGTTTCATTCCATTTATTTGAGGTTTTCTGTCTTTAGTTTCTGGATTATTCCATCTTCTGTATCCAGGACAGAGTAACTGAAACAAAAAATAGATACTGTAAGCACATATCATATATATTATAATGCCAATGTGTTTGTGCAATGCCACAGTACTGTGATGTAACAACAAATGCAAATACATGTACTATCGGAGCCATCGGTTCTGAGTCAACTCTATTTGCAAAGGCATGAAAAACTCTTTGCATGAAGGAAAGGGTTAACTTAACCCTTTCCCTCATATAAACACCTTTTCACGCATTTGAAAACAGAGAAGACCCAGATCAGATGGCTCCTATAGGATCTGGCACTTCAGTTGTTTCTACCTGTTCAAAAAATCCTGTATACATATGCCATTATAAAAATTCAGCTAATAAATATTCATTATTTCTCAGATCTATGAATGTTGAACAGGTAAAGGTTTAATTATTCACATAAGAAATATTGGCATCGTGAATATCTATTGGCTGATGTTTTATAATATAAAATTTCAAGGAATGTTTTTACTGTGACTCAAGCTGTAGAATCAGATCTATATCACATCAAAAGCAAGCAGAGCAGACCCTGATCAGACAGCTCCTATAGGAACTGTCTAATCTGGGCCTACTCTGTTTTCAAATGTGTGTTTATTTATATGAGTGAGAAGGTTAAGAAAGATATTGGCTTACAGGCTAAAAGTTCAGTACTCCTCAGTATGATTGAGTTCGGACTCACACACATAACAATTTTCAATGGTACATTGTGAATATTAGTAACTGAATTTTTATAGTGGCATATATGAATTACCATCAAAGAAATTTTGATCCTGGTCATACTTTTGGGTCTTCTCAGTGTGCAACTATGTAAAAAGGCATCTATATGAAGTAAAGGGTTAATCTTTCATTTTAACTTATTTAACCCTTTTAAATATTATAAATGCTTTTTCACGTATTTGCAAAAGGAGTAGACGCCGATCAGACTGCTCCTGCTCTGTTTGCTTATGACATGATATTGATTAGATTCTAAAGTCTTTGTCATAGCAAATGAAAAATCCTTGAAAATGTATAAACATTTTAACCCTTTTCCAGGGAAGAATTATGCATGAATTGATCACTTCATGAAGTCATGAACTTAATTTTTAAAAGGTAAATATTTCAATAGAAGTGATGGTTTAGACAAAAACTGTAGGATCAGATCTCCCTTAATTATATCAGCAATCAGTACCCCGAATAAGACAGTTGACACAGGAACTGTCTGTTCTGAGTCTACTCTGTTTGCAAAGGTATGAAAATGCAATTATATGAAGGAAATTTGTTTATCAAAATTCATAACAGGCTGTGTCCTGAGCTTGAGTCTTGACTAAAAGAACTTCATTTACCCCTTTGTATGCTGCATATTAAAATTTAGTGACAAATCACTGTTTAGTCCTTTTCACCATAATTATACATGTACAGTGATGTCTCGTTAATCCGGAAACGTTCGTTCCCGGCGAAATTTCCGGATTAACGAATTTTCCGGATTAACGAATCACCGTCGTATGCTGCAAAATATCAACTCAATCATAAACATTGTATATGTATATGTACACATTTACTTTCGCATCAAAAAAAATCTTTTCTTGTAACGTTCATGTGTACATATGCCCCTAATAATCGCAAGTCATATCAAAATAATTGCCTTGTTTGTCGTTCTAAATGCTTTTTGCACCCTATCCATAAGTGTCAGTTCTCTCATTTGAGTAATGCAATGTGGATTATCGAATATGCCTGCGGGCAAATTTTGTAAAATCGACGTAGGTCTCCATGACATGACTGGTTTCCCGAATATTCCATCCGCGTACATGTAATTGTAAGTCGGAAGTCGGGAACCAGCCAGCTCACGAATTCCGGATTAACGAGACATCACTGTATAACCCTTCTAACACATTTGTAAATATAGAGTAGACCCAGATCAAATGGCTTATGTAGGATTGGTCCAGGGATCAAATGACCCTCAAAATTAAGAGCGTGTGTTCTTTATTTTATAGTGAGGGGCCCTCAATTTGCCTCTATTTGGACATTTTGAAGGGGCCAGGGGAAACTTCTGATGGTCTGATCAGGGTCTGTTCTGATCTTTGTTATATGAATATTCATGAAGTAAAGGGTTAAATATAGAGTCCGTTATTTATGAAAAGCTTAAACTTGCTAGAAGTTTGAATGACAAGCAGTTGGAGATTCTGATCAGAGGGCTCCTCCATGAGTCCTCTAATCTGACTCAACACTGTTTGCAAGTGCCAGGAATAACCCTTCAGCATTCTGCCAGCAAATGTGATTACAATTGTAGCTCAGCATCATCAGAATCCAAACTGTCTGACACTCTGACACAATTTTTTATTAGAAGAAATAGAAGAAAAAATATACTTTTAGAATGAAACAGATGACACTTATTAATTTGAGATGATCATTGCTTAGAAGGTTTAACCTTTAGCCTGCTGAGTAAATTATTTTTACAGAAATGTTCAACTACTACATTTTCAAAATTATCTACCAAAATGCGATTAGGGTGGTAAACAGTCTGGATCCTGATGAGACGCCGAGTTACTCGGCGTCTCATCTGGATCCAAACTGTATGCATAGGTATTCACCCATCCACCTATAGCAGGCTAAAGGTTAAATATTATTTTATTAAAAAAGGATATAGGATAACATACTTAGCTCAAAAATATGAAGTGGTAGCTGCAGTCTCACATGGTATACATTTGTCCAAGGTCATGTCTGTTCATCTTCACCATTCAAAGAAGGTCTTTGGGGTACGTATTTGTATGAAGATCATCCAACGTGGGTAAATAGGACAAGCAAAAGGGTTTCTGAAATTTAAAAGTACTAATTATTCAATTGGTAGGAAAGGAAAAACTGATGCATGGTGAAACATTCAGTTGAATTTAACCAGAATTCACTCAAATAAGCTTTTGAATATTGATAATCAGCCTTGACATATGACTTTGATCTTAGAGCTGTTTGCATTTCCTTATCTGGTCATACACATACTCAGCATAGCAACGTTTAACGGTATATGGACATTTGACCTCATTAATATGTAATAACAGGAATACCCAAGACTTGCATATTAATTGTCACGTGTTGTGTACATGTTCATATTTCGAAAGAGTCTACCTACAGGAGATCAAACATTTTTAAAAAGAAATTGGGGAAATGTACATGATAATTGTCGCAGATGACAATATTTACTGATGAAAGTTACTTGGTGTGTTAAATTAACCCTTTCCCTGTTTTATGTTTATTTCAAGTTCCAATACCTATTGAATATTCATGGATATTATATTTATAATACAATGTGGAAGGTGGAACATTGTAACCATTTTAGAAAGTAAAGAAACAGATCTATGGAATTATTCCATTAGCACACAGAGCAGACATTGATCTGGGTCTACTCAGTTTGCAAATGGGTGAAAATGCCTTTATAAAATGGCAAACTAATAAGTGTCAACCTTACCCTTTGCATGCTAGCAGTGAGTGTGTAATTATGATTATCAATGAAATCAGATCCAGATAAAATGATTGGTAATTCGGCATCTAAATCAGGTTCTAAACTGTTTGATACTATGCACAGTTTGTGAAGAAAAAAGAGGAGAAAATCGACTCCAATATCATTTTGTAGCAGACGGATATCTTAGATTCTCTCAGTGTAAAGTGTTGAAAACAAAACCATTCATTTGGTACAATATACTGATGCCCCATATACGGTTGATTGGTGATTGGTTTCCTGCTGTGAATGGGCACGTGGTGTTTCTCTCTACTAGCATATTGGAAAAATGCCCACAGCTATTCTAAATTATAAGAATGTATCGATCCAGTTTTTATCTTGAATAAATTTACCAATAAGTTTTATAACATATTTTTGTAAGAATTGCATTTGACCAATTTGAATTTTAGAGATGTTTCAACACCAGAATACATATATACTCTAGTACGTGAATTAGTTTTTAGATTTATGCAATTTGAATGTCATGATCCATCCTGATTTCTTCAATTAAAAGATACAATTTAAAATCATGTGAATGCCTTTAATGAAAGCATGTAGATTTAAAGAGGTTAACACTATTGAAGATTATTACTTTTTTCCCCAATGGGACAACTTTTGACGTCTTTGCAAACAGAATTAATAGACTCAGACCAGATGGCTCCTGGAGCCATGTCTGATCAGGATCTGACCCATGTGCTTATGAAATAATATAGATCTAATTCTAAAGTGTCTGTCATGGTAATTTAAAATTCCATCGTTCGCTGAATGATATCATAAAATACAGCTATATTTCATTATTTCTCACATAGACTTCAGTTTGATCAACTCTATAGTACATGTAATACATCTTGGCACCTACGCAAACACTGTAAACCCAAATCAGATGGATCCTGTGGGAGGTGTATGATCAGGATCTGTTGTTTGTTTATGAAATAACATAGAACTATTTCTACAGTTTTTGCTCAGATAAAAAATTCCTTGTGCATTTAAATGTCATCATAAACAGTCAGCTATTAAATTGTTGATATTTATAAGCATGAACTGAAAAATCGTGAAATTGATAGTATCTCAACATCATAAAATATTTCACTAACCTTCTCTCCTTGTTGATCTTGATCGATAGGTAAGTAATCTGGTATATAATGCCTGATGCATGCATGTATCGTCCCTGTTTGATGTTGCCGCCAACGTCAGTTTTCAACCGCTGGTGCCTCAATTTTCGTCTCTAGGGGTGTCACCCGCTAAAGAATTGCCGCTTAAAATATTTGTTTCTCCATTTTTCACTTATTTGATATTAAAATGAAACATGGGTGAGATGTTCATCAACAAAGATCAGTCATGGAATCAAAAATAACATATTTATCATCAACCATAAATATTCTCTAAAATCCCCCCTCTTTCGAATTGGATCAGTTCATTATTAGAGCCTCGTTTTGAGAACCGGAAGCTGGTCGATTTTTGCACGCGCAGTTTTCAACACATGAAAGTTGCTAGATGAGTGTAGGATATACTGTTATATGTTGTATATCAGAAGAGCATGCGTGTGTGTTGGGGACAATGGAGAGATCGAACCGACCGAGATTTCAGATCCGAACAATAGCGACTGGAAATTAGATAAGGTAAGAATACTTTTCGATTTCTATAATATCTGGATCGGGGACGTGTTTCATATTATCGCGGTACTTATCGTTTCTACAATAATTAATATATAAACGGACATTAATCAAGTACGTACCTATTCCCGGACCGGACCTCACATTTATACAGATTGTTTATGTGTTGTTATTTCCTCAAATATATGCTTTATTCCCATTTCGTCTACTTCCCATTTCGTCTACTGTAATGCAGTCCCATTTCGTCTACTCTAAAAGTTTACCCTGTTCCCATTTCGTCTACTGTTATAATTAAGTTATATTTACTCAGTTATTGTATTAATATCATACACGATTCAGACATTTTAGGACTTTTTAATGTGTGATCTTCATTTTTTATCTTTTTTCTGTTTAAATATTTAAGATGTCTTTTTTGCAGTAGACTTAATCCACAATAGTATTCTTGACACCTATCAATGGTTTTTTTGGGTTTTTTGGTGGGGGGGGGGGGGGGGGGGAGGGTTGCATAATCATGTTTTCTGAAGCATTGCCATGACTTATATCAGTTGGGCAATTGCATTATCTTGTTTTCACAGTTTTCTTAAGCATTACCACCACTTATTTTAGTTGGGTTTGAACCCAGATCATTTTTTTTTTTAAAATTTGCATTTTTGCTTGCATAAAATTTCTAAAAATTCTTATAATCCTACAGAAAACTGCTTTACATCTGTGCCTCCATGTTTTTAGTTAAGATCTAGATCAGTGCATCACATCAGTTTGGGTCCAATATATTCACATTTGATGATCAGAAATTACAAAAAAGGAAATTCCATGTATAATTTGTGAAGATAAAACTGATTAAAGACATGAAAAATATAAGCAGTAGACGAAATGGGACAGGGTGTAAAATTAGGGGTAGACGAAATAGGAACAATTGCAAAAACAGTAGATGACAGCCATCACAAAATTAACAGCTCATTGATAAGACTATCTCTACTCGGTGTTAGTCTCATCAATGAGCTGTTTGACATGCTAATTTTGTGATGGATCTGCCGGGATATTGTTAAAGCCGAAAGTAGCTCGATATCACCATTTAGAGTGCACGGTAAACGGACATTAGCCCACCCGGATGACAGCCCACCCGGATGACAGCCCACTATTTCTCTAAGGGCGGACAGTAGCCCACTCGTGTTTTTGTGGGGCGGACATTAGCCCACTCGTGGTTTTGTGGAGGGCGGACATTAGCCCACTCGTATTTTCTTGATGGGCGGACATTAGCCCAGTCGGACATAGTGTCGGACCCCTCGAGATGCATATTAACGAGTCGGACATCAGCCCACCCGGTCAGTAGACCCCTCGATATTATGTTATATGTTTATTCACACTCCCAATTAGGTGAAAATCGTTGTAATTACCCATGATTTATCAAATACGGAAAACAAGTCTCTTTCGGACCGAGGATGTTTGGATTATCAAACACATGCTTGTCATTAATTGGATTATCACACCTTTAAGTGTTTAACTCTTTCCCTGTTCTATGTTTATTTCATAATACAATATGGAAGGTGGAATATTGTATCCATTTTAGAAAGTAAAGACACAGATATTCCGATTAGCATATTAGCAAACAGAGTAGACCATGATCCGACGGCTCCTCTAGGAGCCGTCTGATCTGGTTCTACTCTGTCTGCAAATGTCATTTGGCCTTACAAACCTACATAAATAGGTGAGCAAATTACGAGGGATCTACTGTCCGCCCTGAATAAATGGGGTGGGATGGGGTATATGCATCTCGAGGGGTCTAGTGTCCGAGTGGGCTAGTGTCCGCCCATCAAAAAAATATGAGTGGGCTAATGTCCGCCCTCCACAAAATCACGAGTGGGCTAACGTCCGCCCCCACAAAAAACACGAGTGGGCTACTGTCCGGCCTTAGAGAAATAGTGAGCTGTCGTCCGGGTGGGCTAATGTCCTAGAACCAGAGTACACACATGCGAGCTAACATGGTGTGTGGGTGTGTGGGTGTGGGTGTGGGTGTGGGTGTGTGTTGGGGGGGGGGGGCTATTGATCAAATACAACTATTAATCAATTAAATATAAAGAAATAGGTTTATCAAAATCCAGGTGGTAGCTATTGTAGACTGAAAGTAATGCAGAACACTCCCATACTAGGAGCTTTCTGCATTGCTTTTATTCTGCATTAAGTAACCGCCTGCACAAAATGCAACAAGCTCAGGACTTTTAAAGTATCAATACATGTATATTAGTATCAGAAAAATGTTCATAAATTACGCATTACTGACTGTTGGTTGTAAAAAAATAGTTCGACTGAATTTAGACAACTTAACTTATTTGTGTAGCCGGGTAGAGATTGTGGTGAAAAAGTTAACAGGCTTTAGACTGTGTGGCTTGATAGCTGAGTTTGTAGAGTGTTGGCATGATAAGCCAAATGCCCTGGGTTTAAGTCCCCGTCGAGTCACAACTTTTTCAACATGTTACATTTGGCGCCCAACGTAAATTACCAACAGGGCCTGTGTGATATATATATGAAAAAAACTGTACTGATAAGAAACCCATGGAGCATTCTTTGAGTAAGAATGTGTGTAGTCGGGTAGAGATTGTGGTGAAACAGTTGATAGACTTCAAATAATAGATTGTGTGGCTTGATAGCACAGTCGGTAGAGTGTTGGTATGGTAGGCCAAATGCACTGGGTTCATGTAAGAAATAATGATGACATCATCAAATATTAATCATTATGAGCCAAATAATTTTCCAGCATTATTAACAAAGGACGTTTTTTTATTGCGACAGAAAGTACAGACTCAGAAATGAGATCCATATAATTTCATAAGCAAACAGAGCAGACCCTGATCAGACAGCTCCTACAGGAGCTGACTGATCTGGGTCTACTCTGTTTGCAAACATGCGAAAAAGCATTTATATGAAGAAAATGGCTAACCAGATTAGCGCTTCTCATCTTTAATTATCACAATGTTTTCTCAAAATGGATTTTGTTTGTTCTAGGCTTTGACATGCTGTGGACGGACACCTGACTTTCTTCCGTAGCCCTTTACTACATGAAATACACCATTCTACGCCGTTGCAAACAAAATGGACCCAATGAGACGGCTCATATAGGAGCTGCCTGATCAGAGTCTGCTTCGTTTGCTAATGGAATAATAAAGATATGATTCTACAATTTCTGCTTCAGTAATATTTCAATATACCACTTTAAAAGTTTACTTAATTAATATTCATGATGTCATCATTTCTAACAAGAATATTCATGGAGTAAAGGGTTAATGTTTTGTGCATTTTATCTCCGTAACCCTTTCCTTCATATAAACACGTTTTCGTGCATTTGTAAACAGAGTAGACCCAGCTCAGACAGATCCTATAGGATCCCTTAGATCAGAGTATGTCTGTTTGCTAATGGAATCAAGAAAACAACAATGTCAAACAGACTGCTAGTTGTAAATAAGAGAAATACAGACATCTCTTATGTCTCAGCCATTTGCCTTAACGCATGTAGCATAATTTGGAAAGTTGAATTAGCTCGGTATTTGCAGTTGTTTCATCGTAGCACTATCAATGGGCATTATTACAGGTAATGAATGCATATTTTATTATGTTTCAGTTTACACAGTCAAGTATACAGAGGATGGCATTGTTGAAAAATTGAAAATAGACCGTCTTAGAAAAGTTCAAGGAGCCCCACAGATTTAGTAACAGCCGATATGTGCTGTTGATTCAGACATTTATACTGACAATAAATTATTATGTTTTACTGTTTATTTTAAAATGTATATACCATGTTAAAATATATAATAAGAAAGAATATTATTTCATACTCATAGCTAAATGTTAAAATAATTTTAATTCGCCCGAAGGTAACTTCGGTCGTATTATGGTATGGTGTTTGTATGTCCGTCCGTCCGCCCATTAGCCAGATCTTGGTCCGCTCAATAACTTGACAACTATTAGGTGTGCTAGCTTCATACTTGTCCGTCCGTCCAAACTTTGTCCGAAGCATATCACAAAATCTGTAATAGATATTTACTTGACACTTCATAGGTAGATTGATCTCGAAGAGGAAAAGTGCAGTGCACAAGAACCACCACTCTCGTTTGCATAATTCAGGAGTTATTGCCCTTTGTTATTTTTCATACTTAAAATTTGTTCGGAGCATAACACAAAAACTATAACAGGTATCAACATGGATTTTCGTAGGTAGATTGATCTCGATGAGGAGAAGTGGCACAAGAATCATCACTCTCATTTGCATAATTTAGGAGTTTTTGCCCCTTGTTATTTTTCATACTTAAAATTTGTCAGGAGTTGGGGACTGGGGAGCATCCATCGGTTCTACCGATTCTCTTGGTACTCTCGAGATGCACTGTTACTCTCGAGATGTACTGATGTTTTCAAATTGTATGATCGTTTGACACGATACATATCTTGGATTGACTTAAGCTATTTTGGGTAATATTCCCCCGTGACTCTGATGTAGAGAGTCTTAAATGGTGGAACATTCTTCTGATATATGCATTGGTTTTTCAACTTGGAGGAACATTCTCACATGGCCTAAGCAATTGTCTGAGTGGGGGAACATTCCCCCATTTTTACTTTTGGCACAAACTGATTGTTTTAGTTTGGAGGAACATCGTTCACGGCTTAAGCAATTTGGGGGAATATTCCCCCGTGGCTCTAATTTATATTCTTGCCACACTGATATTTTTTTTCAATTTTGAGGAATACTCTCCCATGGCTTAAGCTATTTGGGGGAATATTCCCCTGTGGCTCTGATGTTGAGAGTCTAAAAGGGAGAACATTCTTAATTTTTCACTCTTGATATGCAGATTTTTTTCAACTTGGAGGAACATTCTCCCATGGCCTAAGCCAATTGTCTGAGTGGGGGAACATTCCCCCAGTTTTACTCTTGGCACAAACTGATTATTTCAGTTTGGAGGGACATGTCCATAGCTTAAGCAGTTTGGGGGAATATTCCCCGTAGCTCTATTTTTATATTCTTGACACACTGATTTGTTTTACATTTTGAGGAACACTCTCTAATGGCTTAAGCTATGTGGGGGAATATTCCCCTGTGGCTCTGATGTGTAACATTCTCCTAAATATTTTTACTCTTGAGATTTTTTCAACTTTTAGGGAAATTTCCACATGGCTTCAGCAATTGTATGATGTAGGGGAACATTCCCCCATTTATTACTTTTGACGGAAACTCATTGTTTAAAATTTAGAGGAACATTCTAAAATGGCTTGAACAATTTGGGGGAATATTCCCCCGTGGCTCTGATGTGGAGGGGTCTTAAATGGAAGAACATTTTTCCTAATATTTTTACTCTTGATATGCACTGATTTTGTTTCCCATGATGTAGGGGAACATTCCCCCATTTTTACTCTTGAGGGTTTTTTTTCAACTTTTAGGGACATTTCCACATGGCTTCAGCAATTGTATGATGTAGGGGAACATTCCCCCATTTTTTAATTTTGACGGAAACTCATTGTTTAAAATTTGGAGGAACATTCTAAAATGGCTTGAACAATTTGGGGGAATATTCCCCCGTGGCTCTGATGTGGAGGGGTCTTAAATGGAAGAACATTTTTCCTAATATTTTTACTCTTGATATGCACTGATTTTGTTTCCCATGATGTAGGGGAACATTCCCCCATTTTTACTCTTGAGTTTTTTCAACTTTTAGGGACATTTCCACATGGCTTCAGCAATTGTATGATGTAGGGGAACATTCCCCCATTTATTACTTTTGACGCAAACTCACTGTTTAAATTTGGGGGATTATTCCCCTGTGGCCCATTTTTATATTCTTACCACACTGATTTGTTTTAAATTGGAGAAACTTTGGGGGAATATCCCCCCGTCTTTATTCTTGACAAGTAAAAATATTTCAAGTTGGGGAACATTCCCCCAAACTTTTAGAAATTGCATGCCAGATAGTTTAAGTTTTACAAACAATAGATTGTATTCATATTCAGTCGATTTTGGGAGAATGTTCCCCTATACTTAGTTGTGAAATAAAGGATTGATATGCATTTTTGAGTTTTGTCCTTTCTTTTTCCCATTAGAACGGGGGAATATTCCCCCAAATCTTTGATTTATGCAGAATCTGCCCAGATATCGTACCCCTAAAAAGAGGATTGATATGCATTTTTGAGTTTTTTCCTTTCAGTTTCCCAATAGAACGGGGGAATATTCCCCCAAATCTTTGATTTATACAGAATCTGCCCCGAAATCGTACCCCTAAAAAAGAGGATTGAAGTGTCAAATCCTCTTTTAAAAAAACTCGAGTTGTATGTTCTGTTTGCTTATTGAATTATGCATATCTGATTAAATAGGTTTAATCTTGGATTAATGGATAAGTTTTGACTCAAGTTTTATTATTCAGAAATAGAATGTCAATAGTATATTTTGTTTTGGGGTAACCGTAGCTAAATTGTATCAATTAAGCTTTTGTGAACATAATTTCCTTGATCGATGCTGAAAACGATGATACAGACAGTTTTATAAATCCATTTTCGTTTGGGGTAAGCACTTTTGTACAAAAAGAAGGGATTTCGATTTGCTCCAATTTAGTACAAGCTACAAATGAAGTCGCCAGTTTTCTAAAGATATAAAATGTGTTATAAGTAAATGCATTAGTCATACAGGTGGCGCACAGTGGCCCGAACAACATCATGGCAACATAGATAAGTAAAAATATAAACTCTTACTGTATGACTCGTTTAACCCTTTTCCTTATGTAAGTGCATTTTGACACATTTCCAAACAGAGTAGATCCAGATCAGACGGCTCCTATGGAAGCAGTCCAATCAGGGTATGTTCTGTTTGCCTATGGGCTAATACATGTCTGATTCTGTAGATTTTGCCTGGGGCAAAATATCCTGTGTTCATAAGCCATTATAAAAAATAATCTTATTAATCTATATGACGTCATTATTTCCTACATGAATATTTATCAGGGACTGGATTAACTGTACTGTAAAATCAGAATTACAAAAGTTCATCAACAAACAGCATATTATGACAAGATGGCTATTACAGGTCTGTATCTACTGTGTTTGGCATGGACAAGCGTATTTCTGAGGTGTATGGCTAAACCCACATGGACATAGAAACACAGCTCTTAACCATTTCTCTAATGAACATTTATGAACTATTATGCAGACACTGATCAGAGGATTTCTATAGCAACAGTCTGATCTAGAACTATTCTGCAGACATTGATCAGAGGCCTCCTATAACAACAGTCTGATATAGAACTATTCTGCAAAGGCTGATCAGAGGCCTCCTACAACAACAGTCTGCTCTAGAACTATTCTGCAAAGGCGTGGAAAGGCGTTTATATATGAAGGAAAGTCTTAATATCCAAACTGATTCGATATAATTATGGAAAAATAGTCAAACAGGGAGAGCCACACACGAAATGACACCGGACCAATCACCATCAAACAAGAAACAGTATAGCCACAAGACAAAACATAACAGGACGCATATCAAGAAGAAAAACATTAAACATTAAGCATATTAAACAACAAAGTTGACCATAGGCTGGAAGCAGGAGTACCGCCTTGGAACGGTCAGTAACCAAAATCAGCTACTGGTGGACTTAAACCTGGTTTACGGGTACCCAACCTCGTCCTTATCCCACGTTCAGCAAAGTCAAAATGTAAATAAAATTCCCCCTCCAGACAACTTCACAACATGAATAACGATGTTAAAATGAAATGACTTTAAAATAAACGTTAGAGGTAAACAAGCAACGTCATAACAAACCAATCGATCTATTATAAATCAGGAAAATATTTCTGGCATTGTTGCAATGAACGAAAACATCTACTACAGTTATAATTCCATATACACCAAGTGTAGTGTATGCTTCATGATAACTCTTTACTTCATGAATATATACACATAAAAATAACGACCCCAAATAAAATAGTTGACAATTTATCATAACAACTGAACACAGGGGACATCGAGCATGGCAGAAACTGTACAATCTGATCTTTTCTAGCACATACGCCAACAGAGCAGAACCTGGTCAGATGAAAACTGCAAAACGTGTCTGATCTGGGTATACCCTGTTTGCAAATACTCAGAAACAACAGAAAAACCCAACCCGATATAAACAAATAGCATGGAACACGTGCTACATGGGGATGGGTTTAGTGTAGCGTGTGCCCCTACTTGGTGGCATTAACAAATCTACATAAGTCAGTGTCTGTAAGTGCCCAGCATTCAATATTTCATTAGCCTGTCATTTAAAATGCTACAATACAGGTGGTCGTATTATAACCTTAAAGGCTTCTTAACGAAATTTATCAGACGCTTTATATGGCACACGGTTATCTTATTTATCAGACGCTTTATTTATATTTTTATCAGACGTTTAACTTCACTGTGGTGTTGAGTATAGCATAGTTATACATTTCACCAACATTGGCAGCATGTTTTTAATACTAGTACTGTGCAAATGGAAATATTGCCGTCATGATGAATTGTCCATTACGTTCGATGGTTCATATGGTGCTACTAGTTTTGGTGTGTCTTGGAATAATCTCCGTCGCTTTTGAAATCGTGTACAACTTATGCGATGGAAATCGTCCGTTACTCCAGGTACACGGACAGCCACTGACATCATGCGCCAAGAAATGTGCGTGTTTGAACGAATGTGCCTATTTGAATTACAACATAAAGTTTTCGCTCTGTGAAATATATGAGTTTGTTCCTGACATAATAGAAAAAAGGTGTAAAAGACGGTATTCTATGAATAGATCAAATGCGTTAATCCTTGTTGCAGACACACATCAGAATCACTGTTCGTCGTATGACAAAACTGTATGCAGAGATTCAAACAATCTTAGCACAGTGTCACTGGGAAATACTAACGTTATCAACTCGAAACGAGTTATTGTCTGTGAATCCACCTACGAAATAGACGGTCCACGAGGCAGCATGTGTTTGGATTCAGGCGTCTGGTCTTATTACGGAACATGCAAAAAAACATGTTATCATTTTACACTCACACACAGTAAATTGATGATAACCTCAATAAATGTGACAACATCAGAAGGAAGCCTGGTATTTGGCTACCTCAGTGATGTAACCGTTCCACTGTATGATGGCACCACTCTTACATTTACTTGCTCGAACAATACGTCACTTGTTGGCCAAGATACTGTAAAATGCATTAATGGAAACTGGAGCCGTTTCCCAGTATGCGAAGGCACAATTCGCAAACCTTGTCAGATGAACATTGATTGCATAGATACGGACTCTGAATGTAGAAACAGTCAGTGCTGGTGTAAGGTGGGTCTCTCGCACAATCCATGCAGCCTTTCCTGTGTGGCTGTATGTCCTGTGTCCTATGGTGATACATTTCAAATTGACAAACGAAACAGGATCCATCTTCATAACGTAAAGGTAATATATGTCAACAATGAGGAAGACTGTATTCGTATTTGTCTGAAGCGGCTGCCTTGCATTGTTTTTGAATACGTCTTAGAGAATAATAAATGCATAATAAATGCCCTTCCCGAAAATATTGAACCGTTTATCATTCCTAGTACAACAGTTCATTTATATCAACGTGATTGTTCTTCTTGCGACGCACCAGCTGGACAAGGACGTGCACTAATGTAAATGCATCGGTATTACGGGCAATTTGATATTTCCATATGGATAGTCAGACGCTTATTATATACAACGAAATCACACATAACAGCAAGTTTATTAACCAATAATTTAGGTTGGTATGTTCCTAGTCAGTAACGATCTTTAGCGAGTTTCCGACCGAAAAAGACTCCCCGGCTTTAACAAACACAAACAAATAGATAAACTGATTGTGTAAAGAACAACTTTCCATTAAATAGTACGACTTTGGTAAGCAACAAAAGGCTGCATAACGCCTTATATACATTGTCTCCTCGAGACGATTCTTAAGAGTGTGGTCACAGTGTAAGATTTGGTGCAGAAATAAAGAAGTTTAATGTACAAATCGTATCTCGAGCTGCAGCTTAGTGTCTAATAGCATGTCATGCAGAGGACATCGTGTCGCGTTTATTGTTATCACCATTCCAACGGATAAGAAACATCCAATTGCAAAACAGGTTTTGCAAACAGTGTCAATACACATGTCATATCATTTAACCCGATGTCTCATCTGGATCTAAACTGTATGCCACTTGAAACACCACTTGCATTTTCATAATAAGTGGAATTCTAGTGGATCAGGTGTCCAGAAAGCAGAGCCTTTATCGACTGCTTAAATTGTTTTCATCGTTAATAGTGCTCTGCATTATGAATCGTATTTTCTGTCTGTCTGTCCCTCTGTTCGTCTGTCTGCCCGTTCATGGACAGCACGTTATATGTGACGCTATAACCCAAACAGTACTTCACATAACAGTTTCATACTACGGGCACATGCTTAGTAGCACCTGACACTTTTGGATTGAATCAAATCATTTTGTCTAGATTTAACTGTCCATGATTACAGCACCTTCTCTGACTTAGTGAGTTAGTTTCAATATGAAATTGTCTTCAGTCGCTGAATACGCTATTCTGAGTAGTGTATTTTAAGGACTTCCAGGAACATGAAGTCAACGCAATTAGGTATTACCGCGTAAGAATGTTCAATAGGGATTCAATGGTGTTGCAGGGTTTTACAAACGCGGATGAAAACTATTCAACAAAATCGTGTCTGTAATATACTCTTTCACAATGCTGCTTTGCTTTCGAGGGAATGTATTATCACATATCTCGAAACATACGTAACTTTTAGAATACAGGTCGAAAGTAATGCTGAAACCTCATACAGGAGCTTTTAGCATTACCGAAGTCCTATTGGAAGTTTTGAACTTGAGAAATTGTGCAGACAGGCAATAGCATGCCTGGAACTTCTGTTATCTCGAACTAACTGCCTTGGAGTTCGAAAAATAACTGTTCAACTGTATGTTGTTATTAATGACACGGAAAACTTACGGTAGACCTTTACCCCATTGTAAAACGTCATGACAGCTCAAAGTTTGATCTGGTGCAAGCTTTTTAAAGTGTAATCGCCGTAATTATGTCTAACTACTTAGATGATATTGGGACTCCGTGTAACTCGGTGCCTCACCTGGGTTTAACCTCGTTGGAAATGTGAAAAAAGTCACGCTTGACTTCTTTATTATTCAACCATTTATGTTTTCACTCATCATTTTTATTTTCGTCATACATTTGCTGCTTTGCTTTCTGTGTCCAGAACATTTGTTGCAGATGCAGATAGATGTTGCCGCTATGTTGCCGTTAGAATGTCCGTCCCTCCGTCCGTCCGTTAACACTTGATGTGATGCGATAACTCAAAACAGTACTTCACATATTGTTTTCATATTAAAGACATATGCTTAGTATTACCAGAGGAAGATGCATATAGTTCTGGGGCTGAATCAGATCAGTATGTCTAGATTTATCTGCCATTGATACATCCAAAATGTCAAACAGGTATCTGCCCTTGATTCATAAAAAATACCAATACATTTTGTCAACACTTTTGATGTGACGCGATTACTCAAACAGTACTTCACATATTGGTTTCATATTAAGGGCATATGCTCAGTATCACCAGAGGAACAGGTCTATAGTTTTTTAGTTGAATCAGCTCATTATGTCTAGATTTATCTGCCCTTGATTCGTCCAAAATGTCATAATCGTTTGTCAACATTTGATCTGATGGGATAACTCAAAACAGTACTTCACATATTTGGTTCAAGTTAAGGGCATATGCTTAGTATTAGGAGAGGAAGACACCTACAGTTTTGGGGTTGAATGAGATCATCATGTCCAGAGTTATCTGCCCTTGATTTATCAAAAATGCCATATTCGACAAAAGATCATTTGCATGGCCCTCTCTGACCAAGTCAGTTTTCTAGTTTAGATAATACCTGCAACATAAAACAATTTCATAACATATTTATTATCTCTATACTGTAAGTGTACATGTACTATCTAATGTGCTCATAACCTAATTCCTATTACTGCACTTTGTTTGGTTATTTGTCAAATGATTCTAGGGCAGTTATCTCAGAAGTGCCGATGCTAGTAGATTCTTCTGAATAATAATTTTCAAAAAAGGTCGCACCGACGCCATTAGAAAAGTGCTAGCCGTACCACTGTTTGAGAGGCCACAAACATACCTAGAGAATGTACCGGTAGTTTGTTTTGTGAGGATGCAACAGGTCGCAGATAAAAGGAAGAAAAGGTAGAACTATTCTTCCAGAAAGCAGCCCTAAGGATCTCATCCTACGGGGCGTGATTGAAATAAGCCCAGGAAGTGGATAAAACCGAGACTAAGCTCATAGGACCTTCTTTTGAGCAGTGGCCCTTCTGGCCGAAAAGAGATAACAGAGGCAGGATATCTACCACCCGTTGTGGGAGCGATCCTGATCGTGTTGGAGTCTGTATTGAAATTCAGTCCTATAAAGATGAAATCTTTCGATGGGATGAGATCCAATTTCTCCGGATTCAGTACTAGTTCCAACTGAGACAATACCTCCCAGGTTAAGAAGAAGAGAATGACATAGCAGCCAATTGTCGGTGTACTGAATCAGAGTGACAGCAATAGACTGGTGATAGGCCGCTACGACCCCCATTGGTTTGGTGAAATCTCTGCGGGCCGTAACGAGGCCAAAGGACAATGTCCGGGACTAGTAAAAGTACCCAAGACAGAAGCGCAATTAGTGTCTATCTGCTGGGTGAATTGGGATATGAAAACATGCATCCGAGAAATCCATGGAAATGCCCCATTGGTCTGGTTTGATAGCCAGCCGAATGGAAGCGATGGTCTCCATCTTAAAAGATTCGACATACTTGTTTACAGTAGAAAGGTTGATGATTGGTCAAATTGCGCCATTGTTCTTTGGAATTTGAAATGATGAATAGGGACCCAGGAAATAGGAGGCTACCGTACCAGAGGGATATGATAGCCTGCCTCTACAATAGAGAGGGACCAAGGATCCTGTGTGATATTGCGCAATGCTGCGACAAAGTGAAGCAGTCTGGCGTCCACAGGAATGGAAGGTCGGATAGGAGTGGGTGCAGAAATAGCTAGTTCCTTGAGCTGATGCCTCGAAGGGTCAGAACCCCTACGGTGGGAACGGGGACAGCTCTTGGCCGTCTGTTCCGAAGTGGGGAAACAGGGACCGGTCTAATGCGACTCTTGGCCGAACCGCACTGAAGGGGATAATATGGCTTGTTCTTAAGACTATGTTTCTCCTGGGGCTTACAAAGACCTTTAGGAGGTTTGCACATAGCCATGGGGACTTTGGGGATCTTCCAAGGAGAAGGGCAAGATGCCGGAGAACTCCTCGGAGAAGTCTTGTCCATCTGTTACTTCTCCTTAATTTTGCCTTCGAAAATAAACTCCGAGGGAAATTGACCCGTCCTCAATTCAACCTTGGAGGTGTCTTGCAGGGCAGAGGCGGACTAAAGGCCCAGCTTGTAGGAAATGCGCTTGGTTACGTCAGGGGAAGGAAACTCTGAAGCTAGCTCTTCTGATAGAGCAGCAGCTATCCCATTCGCTGTCTCTGGCGCAACTCCTACCGCTTGAGTAGAGACGAGACCCCGGGGCTTTTGGTATCAAGCAAGGGGATCCGGTCAAATAGCCTAGGGTGGCTGCCTGAGAGATGAGGAAGGAGCCATGGATCTGGAAAGTTTTGAGCAAATGGTCCAACCGACTGCAAGCCTGAAATGGAAATCTTCATCCTGGTCTGCCAGACAAACAGAAGGAATCTCTAGACGGGGGAGAGACTCCCGAGACTTGGAGAGATTCTGAAGATCTCCCTGTTCAGTGTAGCTCAAATGACAAGAGCGGGCCCTTGTGAGTTGGCTTAGGGGATATTTAGGGCATATGGAAGGCGGGAGGAAGGCGAAAACAGTCTCCCACGCCTTATCAAATGCAAACGATGGCGGCTCAGATTCGTCGACGACCGACGACTGAGCCTCCTCTAGGTCCGACGCTCCAGTTGTATCCGACTCCCCGAAAATAGGATTGTCCCTATAAGCCATCATCTACAGGACTTTCTGTTCCCCCTCAGACTACACCCTGGTGACTGTCGACGACAGTGTTACCCGGAGAGGAGGTCCTCCTACAGGTTATGAAGAGTGGACTGTGAGTGGGCAAGGAAGAGGACTGTCGCTCCCTGAGTCGAACTTACCACATGCCCTGGCCGGTATGGAGGCCAGACAGGCTTGTTTTGTTTTGTTTCTTTTTTTTGGGGGGGGGGGCAAAGCCAGGAGGAGCCCAAGCAGGATAGGGGAATGGGGGCCACCGAGGGGGGTTCCAAAGTACCTGCTAGTTGGACTGCCAGCAAGGCACGTCCTGCTGGTTCCAGGCAGTTGGTACCGGCTGGCGAGATCGTCCAGCTGGCGACTCTGAAGAGGAAGAACGATATCGATATAATAACCAATTTTAGTTCGGGAATTGGGTGGGGATATAAAGCACAGAAACAGACACAATAGTAGTTTGTTTTCAAACTGAGACAATTATGTGCATAGAGAATGTTGTTGTTATTATCATGTGCAAATTTACTTTGTCATTCATCTGAAAACCACTTTTTGACAAAGTAGCATTGTTACATTTTGTGGGGCGATTTTACCCCGCCAACTTTCTTTGCTATACTGAATCAATACCGTGTATCTACGGAACATGACCTGACAACATTTATGTGTCATTTGAAAACGTTTTATATGAGAAATGAATACACATAACATACTCATTTGCTGAATAAGGCCATGTTTTTTTTTAATTTTAAGCATTTTTTAGATTCTCAATAATATTCATGAATATGCAAATGAGCACAAGTGTAGTTATGTTCCCAAACTGCGACAATTTTGTGGATAGAGAACGTTGTTGTAATCATCATAAGCAAATTTACTTTGTCATTTATCTTAAAAAACACTTATTGACAAATAGCATTTTAAAATTGGGGGGGGGGGGGTCATTTTCCCCACCCACTTTCTTTGCCATACCGAAGCAATACTGTGTATCTATGGAACACAAAATGAATAAATACATAACCTGACAGCATTTATGTGTCATTTGAAACCTTTTAAAATGAAAAATGATTAAACATAACATACACGTTTGCTAAATAAGGTCATGTTTAAGAAAAAATAAGCATATTTTTAGATTCTCATTAATATTCATGAATATGCAAATCAGCAAGATAGCAGTTTGTTCTCAAACTGGGACAATTTTGTGCGTAGAGAACGTTGTTGTAATTATCATGTGCAAATTTATTTTGTCATTCATCTTAAAACCACTTATTGACAAAATAGCATTTTTTTCATTTTACCCCACCCACTTTCTTAGCTATACTGACTCAATACTGTGTATCTATGGAACAGAAAATGAATAAATAATTGACCTGACAACATTTATGTGCCATTTGAAACCTTTTAATATGAAAAACGAATAATCATAACATACTTGTTTGCTAAATGAGGTCATTTTTTAACAATGACTTCGACTTAACGAAAACGTGATCAGTTCGAACTCGTCATAAAAACTTAAATTTGTATACAATATATAGGTAGAAAAGTTGGGACTTTACAAAAACTCCGTGTCAACGAGAAATTCGTGTCAAGCGAGTTCGCCATAACGAGAGTGGACTGTATATGATAGTGTTACGTCACGCTGAAGCCACGGGTTATGTTATACATTTGATTCCATGTAAACGCTGTAAAACACCTTATGTGGGTCAAACTAAACAGTCCGTGTAAAGATGTATAAATAGCAATATTTTGACATAAATAATGTTTCAGATCCTAGTTTATCTTCATGTGTTGCTCATTGTTTAAATTAAAATTTCGACCAAATCAATATTTTTTCATCATTATTTTTATATCATTACTGATGACAGCGATCTGTTATGCAAGGAAACATTGTTGATACATAAATTTACCCTAATCTAAAATTTTACTCAATGTAACATAAACTGTTTTCATTTTTATATATCACGCCTTATTTTTATCTGGGTACATCTCTCTTTTTCCTATTAATGTTTTTGATATAATTTTCTTATAGGAAATTTAGTATTTCCAAGATCCAAATATGTATGCATATATTGATTTGTATGCGTTATACATGTATATACCAGCGTTAGGCATTAGGTTCGGCTTGTGCGTGGATAGTTGTGCACACTGGCATACAGGTGTGCACAATTGCCTTCGCTAGGATACGATTTTTGCGTGCTGTCGATGGATACGGTTATCCGCAATTGTATATGACGTCGTTGCGTCCATCTCCGTTGTTCTTTCACTTCATGTTGAAAGCTTTTTTTAAACCGAACCATGTTGAGGTAACTAAATATAATATGTTGACAACACGTGTTGTAGATTAGTTATTTATATAATATTCGCAGGGAAAATAGACGTTTGCTTAGTTTCGATCAGAGAAATACATGAGCAATGTACTTTTCGTACTACTGTTGTGTGCATTTTTTCTCTGAAATTGATTCTTGCCCGTTATTCTGCGTCCACTATATATATATATATATATATATATATATATATATATATCAATCACATGTTTGTCTAAGGTTGCGTAGAGAGCTATCTGTGTGTGCGTGCGTGCGTTCGTGTATGCATGTGTTTGTGATGTTGTGTTTATTTATTTATAGTTATTTATCTCAAACAATTATTTCACATTTACCTTGCCTGTGCTAAGTGAACATGTACTATAGTACAGACTCTACTTTTCGTTCTGGTTAGAGGCGAACTTGTAGATTACATGCATAAATTATAACCCTGTATTAAATCATACGTTGTTTTGTACTACATATGTGTATAGTATGAATGCTGTATTTTTGTACTGTATTTTTATGTTTTCTTTACTTATTTCATTTTCATCTACACATGCGTTGTAATATTAGATTGCTTAGGAAATAAACATGATGTATGGACATCATGTACTGTCAATACTTATACTGTGATGCGATTTCAAAGATACAAGTTCGATGACCTATGGTTTACATTCAATGTGTGTCAATTTTAAGAACAAGGGATGGAAAAATGTTATAACCATACGCATGTTTAGATTTAGGTGTGATTTGGTGTGACACTTCATTGAAATACTGAATAGGTAAGTCCCATTTTGCAACTGCATAAGAAAATAAACGTCACAATTAGCATTTAATTTATCTATTTGACAACTATATTAATATTCTGAAAATTGGAGATCCTTTGAACGCAAAAGTAGCAATGCAAAAATAAAAAAAAATCATCCTACGTTTTATTGAGTTTGATGTGCGCACAACATAGGTTTTGGTGGAGAAATAAATGGTTTATTATTAAATGAGTTTGTACACACATACATCATACCTAAATATACATCGTTTTAAATTTGGTATCGTGAAAGCAAGCTGACATATCGACTAAACTATGCCAACACAAATGATACCAAGATCATGTCAAGCAGAATTAGAATGCTACAATAACAACAACATATGGCATACTACTGTACTAATATAAAATTCATTGGTCTTAAGTCTGGAAATTGGGTTTGAAAGTTAGGCTACAAATGAGCTTTAAATTGTGAAAGTCCATTACGTTTAAGCCGCTCACTCACTAAAACACCTAACGTTTATCCTATACTGCACAGACATATATTATCTAACACTTAAAATATGAATGAGCTGTTTTGACATACGTGTACACGCATTTAGGTTTCAAAGTCAGATAAACATCAGAAGGACAGAGCCGCTTATATGTTTGTTTATTATGGCCAGGGAATTTGTGTTTGAGTTATATATTTCCATGTGTTTTGCTTTAGGAATTGTAGGTTTGGAAGTCATATATAACACATGTGTACTAGATGAATCCATTGTTAAATCGCATAGCCAGTCACTAGCATCGTGTGTGCGGATGTGCCACTGCATCACCAAATGTAAGTTCATCACCTACCATGGCAAAATGCACATCTGTGAATTATACGACATGCAACTAGACTACAGCGATACGAAATGTCCGGGATTTTACCTGTACAATAGCTCCAATGTCGTGATATTTGAGAAAATAACAAACATACGGAACTGTTATTTGAATAGCACTGTTATATGTCCTGGTTTAATTACAAACCATATGGCATATTATTTGGGAAACAATAACCTCATCGGGTCAAAGAGATATCTTTCATGTAACAATACCTACAAACAGGACGGTAATGGGTATACAATATGTACCGAGTCTGGAAGATGGTCTGAACATGGAATGTGCAAACTGACATGTGAAAAGTTCAGACCCTTGACAAATAGCATCGATGTGACCCAAGTAAATATATCTACCACTGCTGGGGTGTTTATCTTCTATACACTTGCAAACGTGACTACGCCCTATTTCGAAGATACAGTTGTTTCCTTGAAATGCGAAAACAGTTTATTGTTGAAAGGTGAAGAACACGCCAAATGTGTTAATGGTAGCTGGAGCAGGCTTCCAACCTGTGGATCGTTAATACATGAACCATGTAAGAGAGACAGCGACTGTATCAACGAAGACTCTGAATGCAGAATAGGTAAATGCTGGTGCAAGCCAGGACTGTCCTACGACCCGTGTCGTTCCGTCTGTGTTGCTAGATGTCCGGGAAAGTATGGCAATTCATTTCAGATCCTCGAAAATCATGCTATGCGTGGCACATATAGGACGGCATTTCACTCAACTAACCTGAAGACATGCATATCACTTTGCCTCAAATAGCGATTACACCTGTATTTATGCTGACCTGGACACGTACTATAACAGATGTCATTTAAATAACATACCGAACGGAGGAACCTCACACATTAAGTACATTTCACAGGATATTTACATACAGCGAGACTGTGCTCCCTGTAATTCTACATACTTGACACCGTAGACTATCAGGGCATACATGTAGGCGTCATTGACACGTTTGTTTCCAGTGTCACAAATGTCACTGCTAAATATTCAGAGTGGGATAGTCAATCAGTGTTTATATCCATAGCTCTTTCACAGACGAATCAAAATACAGTGGAACATCTCGGTAACTCGAACTGTAAGTTCGGTCCTTCCAAAAAGTAGTAAACAGAATTGTTTTAAAATCTTTCACTACGGATATCTAGAAATACATATGACAACTTAATGCATGCCTAAGTAATACTGAAAGCTCCTACAGGAGCTTTCAGCATTACTTTAGACATGCATTAAGCTGTGTAATCAGATTAGAAAGTGGATAACTCCAGCATGTGTTATCTGGAAGTAATGCATATGGTCCCTTGACGTTCGACTGTGATTTCAAATAGTAACCGTTTAGAGTTTCACACCCTGGTTATAGTGTGTAACTAAATAGAGATATACTTTTGAAAATATAGTTCAGCATATTAAAGGTGTTTTTTGTCCAGGTAACGCCAATTTCTGCACACCATGGGCTAATTTGACGCTCCAGATAGAAGGGCAGGATACAGGGAAACCTGGACACGATTCTCTACTCTTAGTATCGACACAGTTTCTCTAGCTGTCTTAGATATCCAGTTTAAAGCACTGATATATCGGGCCTCGGTTTATAGTCTCGTCCGAAGGACATTCTCCGTCGGGTAACCGAACCTGCCAACCCTGGTACTGCAGTAGAGCGCGTTAGACCCGACACCCCTGATACTGCAGTAGAGCGCGTTAGACCCGACACCCCTGGTACTACAGTAGAGCGCGTTAGACCCGACACCCCTGGTACTGCAGTAGAGCGCGTTAGACCCGACACCCCTGGTACTGCAGTAGAGCGCGTTAGACCCGACAGTAGAGCGCGTTAGACCCGACACCCCTGGTACTACAGTAGAGCGCGTTAGCCACACTACAACGTCCACCGGTGCTAACAGTGTATCGGCAAAATAAAATATATAACTTCATTTGAAACTACTGTTAAAATTCGGTATCACTTATGCGGATAACTTGAACTTCGGTATAACCCAAAATAAACGTTTGGTCCTTCCAACATTTACTGTACAGATTTTTCTAAAGTATATCACTACGCACATAACAGCTTATTGCAGGTCGAAAGTAATCCTGAAATATAATACAGCCTTATTTTACACCTGAAATAAGCTGTATATCGTCATCCACCCGGTTATTTCATTTGGGGAAACACACATTTTAACAGAAATGTAAGACGCTTGATTAATTTAAGAAATATAATAAAACAGCGTCTGGGACGAAAGGAGACAAAGCGTGAAATTGTTCGAATGGTTACAGAAAAAGGTATTCCGCATGAACTACTCTATGACTGTAATACAGTATTGATCTGATAAAGTGAACCCTCATTATACCGGCATTTGTTACAATGGCACCCTCGTTATACCGGTATTTGTTACAATGGCACCTTCGTTATACCGGCATTTGTTTCAATGTCACCCTCGTTATGCCGGCATTTGTTACAATGGCACCTTCGTTATACCGACATTTGTTTCAATGGCATCCTCGTTATACCGGTATTTGTTACAATGGCACCTTCGTTATACCGGCATTTGTTTCAATGTCAACCTCGTTATGCCGGCATTTGTTACAATGTCACCCTCGTTATTCCGGCATTCGTTACATGATACTCTCATTTTACCGGCGGTATGCATTCAGTTTTTGTCTTTGAAACAACCTCTGAAATAATAAGGCACGATGTAGAGCATAAGCAGTGCAAAAACCTCCCAAAGGTGTTCCGCGTTAAGCGTTTAAATGTTGGTAATAGTTTTAATCTGGTCATATGTTTCCTTTCATATTTAGATTCGTTATAACAGCAACCTGGAAACAAACACCTCCGTTTTAATGAGGGTTGACTGTATGTGTTTTGGACCCAAAACACAACAACAACAATTATTGATATATTCCAACACGGCTTTCTTTGGTATTACCAAGTGGAATAATTCTCCGAAGCCTTTCGGTCATGCAGTAAAGTATCGCTAGCATATCCACCTAAAATAAGTATGAATAAAACTGGTGATTGGGATAGCTTAACGTAAGACATAAGTTATGTAGACGCGTCTTCTAGGAGCCGCCTGATCTGGGTCTATTTGCAAAGGTGTTACAAACCAAATTTATGTAGCAAACAGATACACCATCTGAACACACGACGAAGGGTTTCCCCAATACATTCCTGATTAACAAGGCACATAGAGTGCATACTGTTACGGAATGAATTTTCTGCTTATGTCACATGACATACTGTAAACAGTTGATACGTCGTTTAGTGTACTACGCTGCTTAATATTTTACCACATAACTAGTTAAATCATGGCACAAACAAGGAGAGCGGACCTTGATCTAACGGTTCATACAGTGACAGTCTGATTTGGTTCTTCTCTGTTGGAAAAGACGTGGAAACGTGTTTATATGAGGGATGTGGTTAATTGATTCAAAGTAAAAGTCATGCGGATAGTTCCTTTTGGAATTAGTTGCTTCACCTTTATCTTACATTGAACTATCACCAGTCTTCATTACCACCACTCATAGTAACCTTAGCACCCAGTTTATAGGGGTGGTTACGATATTACTGTGTTGGTTTTAAACGCGGTATGTTTATCTACTAAGATGCGGCTGGAGAAATGTACTTCTTGCCACTGCTCGAGACAGATTTGTATGCCGTAGTGAAACCGTACCTGCATTGTTCATTTAGAATTGCGGTAAGGTTATTGTATTCTAATTGATTATGTCTGACAAAAGTAATATTTAATTATTGTCCACTCCTGTATCGTGATACACATGCTTGTGATACATCCCAATGCATCCGTGTAGGAGATCGCAATAGGTGGTTTAACCTATTTTAGCACAAATACCTTTTTATTCATTGTTTGATGATTGGCATCTTAAACGTTTCCCGTTGAAATCAGAGTAGTTCCATATCAGACGGCTCTTGTGGGAATCATTTGATGCCCTGATTGCTTATGAAATAATATTGATCTGAATCAACAGTTTTTGTCATGGTAAAACGTTTCAATGTTTATCATGTCAGAGATTCAGAAAATGACATTATTTCTCACACGAATATTCATGATCGAAACCTTTAACCCTTACTTGGCTGTAATTGTAAAACCATACTTAGTCATGTTTGGCTCTGAGGAAAATCTATTATTAGATTTGAACATTAGAAACTATTGGTCACGTTGTATGACACAAGCATTTGAACTTGGTTTTGAGAAACTATTGGTCACGTTGTATGACACATGCATTTGGGAAACCATTGACAAGGTATCGAAAAGCTTGGATTATGACGGACAATTGAGTTAGTCTGTGTCTCTATTGGATCAAAACTGTTTCCGGCAACGGTCGTTGGTAGCGGCGAGACGTTCTCGTAAAAAGTCACTAGTTAAAGGTCAATGGGATAAGTTGTTTTAATATGCCGTGCTCTGGTCATACAGTGTGGTAAAACCAAAACGAGAACTTCTTCTCTTCATGCAGTGCGTTTTGAAATACCTAACATAAACACAATTAAATTGTTTATATGCTAAAAAGACGTGCAAATAGGTACTTAAACAAAGAGAAAAACAGAATCAAATGTACGCTTCTTCAACGTATATCTACAGTTAAACAGATAAAGGTGCGAACTAAAATACGAAACTTGTAATTTCTCCACCACACATTATGTTGTAATCACTCTTTAGAATCGCCTCGATATAGTTTGGTGGAGAAATAAAGGAAATAAAAGAAATAATTTACGCATCTTATCTGGACCTCTGATTATCATCGTAAGAATTGAGGGTAAAGTGGCAGTCTAATCTAAGGCAGCTGTTATTCAGAAGGCTGCTAATGGAGCTTCCTGCATAACTCTTGTCAAGCATTAAGCAACCACCTGGTTTTTCAGACTTATTTGTTCATATTTGTTGATTTTGCTTTTTATCTTTTTTATTTTTTTAGTGGGGGTGCAATGTAAAAGTATATATGTATGTACTCGATTCTGCTTAACTATTTTCCCATTGGATTTGTTACGTCTCAGCAAACAGGATTGTCCAGTACGAGTGACGAGTACTGCAGTATCTCCGGGTGTATTTTGTTTACTTATGAAATGATGTAACTGATTTTACAGTCCCTGCCACGGTCAAGCACCCTGAGTTCATGTACAAATTTAACCGAATGTATTGATGATCAAAGACATGTATGTCTGCATCTGTATAAATATATCAACTGTTTAACATGTAGAAACATATTTGCATGAGTATCAATTTTCTATTATAGCAAAGGACATGTTTTATTATATCAGATCATGCAGTGCATCTACAGTAAAAACTCGATACAATAAATTTGGTAATAAAGAATATGTTTTGTTGGCAGATGGCTGCTTAATGCAGGATACAATATGGCTGCTCAATGCAGGGTACAATATGGCTGCTTAATGCAGGGTACAATATGGCTGCTTAATTAAGGGTACAATATGGCTGCTTAATGCAGGGTACAATATGGCTGCTTAATGCAGGGTACAATTACGAAGAAAACTCCTACTGGAGCTTCTTCATGATGTTGACCATGTGTTAAGCTGCCATCTGTGTTAACGATAAAAATGTAACGTTTTTAAGTGTTCGAATATTTAAATAATTAACTTGTATTTTAAAGGTAAACACTCTGATCTCTGGTTGCGTACACAGCCGTGTGGCATTTGTGTGGCATCTGGTAAACCGAATTAACACACATATAACTTGTTTTACATGTATTAGTTACCCTCGCATGCTGTTGGTAAGATCGAATTCATATGAGAACTTATGACATTAGATACATGTATATTGTAAATGTATCGATGAGTCTCTAAAAATGCAAACTATGTTTATGATGATTACAATAAAAAGCTTGTTCATTTCTGTGTTTTGAAGAATGTAAGAAAACTCGGTATATATGACCCCAATATTATGTGTTTTACTACATAATTAGGACAGTGGGAATACGCATACAGTTATATCGTTCTATCGCTCATTAGTCCAATCCTCGAATGAAAATTCGATAGCTTATCCGATGTTAAAGGGGGAGTCCCTCCAATATATAAACATAACTCGATTGTTTATATTCTAAAGGGAAGCATATCACAAGAAAATATATCCATTAAACGTTCAAAATGACATAACATCCATGTGTTTGATATCGAATATCCCGACTTTATTCCCCGATGTTTCAGATTTGTTCGGGTTGGGGTTTAGTGTCCTATTCACTCGCGCTATTTGCGTCTATCCGACCACTTCCTAAAAACCTGTTACGTAAACATTGTAGGAATCGGATGATCATCGGCAAAACACGGATATTTTGAACGGAAAGGACCGATAATAATTTGCTGTAGAATCAACATTATACGTATTGATGAAATCGTGGGGGTTTTGTATCACAGGGTCAAGTTTAGCTTGACAATTTTCATATTAATGATTTAGTATAGTGAATACTAAGTTTCTGATATTATTGAAAATATACCTTCATTGTAGGGACTTCCCCTTTAAATATGTATTATGCGCATTTTTCGTATAAATCAATCAACACCAGAAGCTGTACAGGTATACATACAATAAAAATGATAATGCCTAAAACCCATTTCCCGATAGGATATATTTGTTCGGCTAAATAATATCGCTATCCGAATACTGCTAAATTCTTAAAAAGGAGCCTCCCTTTTAGATTGTGTACGGAAATCAGCGGACATCTTCGGCCAAGTTATGAATGACTCCGATTCTAGTTCGGATAACCCTTTGAATATTAATTAGGTTGTTACCACTTGTACAATTGCTGACACTGGTTTGTGGCCTACATAATATATTTTATGCAGGGAAATTAGCAATATGCCCATCTTACCACATATAAGTCACATGCAAATAAGCTAAATATACCGTTCAATGGTGTCAATCAAATATAACGGTCAAAGGGAGCTAACTCATACAGGTACATCGAATGATTATTTCCGGTATGTAAAATTTGAATCTTACGACAGATTCCGGCCAATGCCGAAGGCTGTTCCGTTGGTTACCGTAGCGATCCATTTTTCTATATTTTTTTGTCGACACAAACAACCATTTACTGACCGTGCTGTTTAGGGTTAAATAAGCGTTAAGGTACATATATTCCAATTATGAAGTCAGTTCGAAACGCAAAGTTTGCGGAAATTTGCACAGCATACATCATGCGCAGCATACATCTTTAACAAACGTGTTCTGTATGTTATGTGTTACTCATTCAATGTTCACTGACTAAAGGTAGAGGCCATTCAGTATGAAGTGTTAGACGAATTTCAATTAAAAATAGTGCAGACCTTGACCTTCCTAGGATCAGGGTTTACTCTGTTTGCAAACGGGTTAAGTGTCCTATCTCTCGTATCATTATCGTTATTCTAACCAATCGAAAAATGGCATGCAGACACAAACTGCAGCTTGTCAAAACTAAAGAACGCGCGTACAGCACTGGATTTCTTCTGAGAGACAGACTTCAAATAGGTATACGCATTTTAAAGAGTGTTTGAATATATCTTGTTGTGAGCATTCAAGACACTTCTCTGAAACTACGTGTGCATGTAAAAGATGTAGTCACTTTGTACATCATTAAGTGCAACCAAAATTATACGACTTAATATATAATGGTTTTGTAAAGAATAACAGATTTGAATGTTTCTTGATTTATTTGCATGTGTGAGTATTGCTTTGTCCGTCATATCATTATGTGAATGTTGCCACATTGGTCTGTGACCTTCTGGTTTGATATGAATAAAATCTTGAATCTTGAAATCTTATATTGAAATAAATCACAAAAAGTCACATAATTAGCGAAAACATGTAAACACACAATTAAGAACACTCACTACTGATAGTTGTTTTATTTTATCGATACTATACATACATGTAACATGTCTACGTAACAGTATATAGTACAGTATACAGACATATAAAATCTTTAATTATATTTTTGTTCAAAGAATCAGCAATTCAAATTGCACATATAATAATAAAATAACGATACGGGGCGCCCGGTACGTGTTGTTCTTTTTATATTGCTTTTAGACAGTGTCATTAAAAAACAGTCTATGTACAAATGTTTCATAGGGACGTGTTTTGAAAGGTCTAACAATTACATAACTCATTTGTTTATATGCTGATAAGAAGTATATCGCAAGACAACCAATCGATAAACTCTTCCAACCGATGTTATTCGGCGATGTATTCGTATTTGTTCAACAGACAGGCCGATACTATTTTAATATAGTATACCTTATTCAAATACGCTCCTTCTTTACTTATGTAAACTGTACCGGTCACTAAATTACGATAGTGCCCGCTGGAACATATAGTGCCCGCTACGTTCGGTAAGTTCCGGTAGTTTCCGCGGAAACGCACATACCGGTATAAATAGTATACCTTATCCCAGAGACATATAAATACATATCGTGTGGCTCTACCTATCCACATACGCTCCTTCTTTACTTATGTTAAACGTACCGATCCCTAAATTGCAACTGTGCCCACTGGGACACTATATATGGACCGCTGCGCTCGGTAATTTCCGGTGTTCGGTAATTTCCGCGCATACGGAAACGCACGTTGATGTATTACGTCATTCTAAATTATATAGAAATCTATTAATTAAACATAAATACTTGAATAGCATGATGTAATATTTCGATCACTATAAGGGCCCTTTTCAAAGATTATCGTGTCGAAATACACGTCGCATTATTGTTACATGCATTCAGCCACAAAGAAAATAATGTTGATCCAGCGTCGTGGTGTTTTTACAGATGTCATGACGTCATCAAATGACGTCATTAGCGCAACGACATGATGCATGCATTAGCGCGTTATCCTCCTTGGTTTTAAGTACTGCCAAATGATCTGTAAGTTCTCCATATCCAATCTGGATGGATCTGTCTTTCAATTCTACATGCATTGAACATCGGTTTCAAAACTATAATTCTAACATCATCACTGCTATGACCATCGACTCCAGTGATGATTTTGCTACCCGACCATGCTCTAGATTGAAAAGATAGATATGCTGGGTTTTGCACATTTCAATCCAAGAAATGTATTTAAACAATGCATTATTCGAAAATAAATTCTGTGTAAAATAATGATTATTATTCAGCTTGAATAAATTGATACTAAAATGTTTTTAACTTTAGTAAAGGATATGGATCTAATTGTAATTTGATTTACAGATTAATACGGCTTACGGAAAAACTTATTAGACTGAGGTAGAATCTAATCATGGAGCGACACAGAACTGCTAAAATACTTACGTGACCAACGGAATGCAGTATACTATAAGAAATAGTACAGCCCACTTCGGGCCTAATTGCATTATAGTGACCTACCAGTCAGCCCGAAAATAGTTTAAGGCCCTCAGCCTTCGGCTTCGGGCCTTAAACTATTTTCGGGCTGACTGGTAGGTCACTATAATGCAATAGGGCCCTCAGTGGGCTGTACTATTTCTTATGTAGAACAAAAATATAACTATGAATCAAAACTTTTATCTCATGGTTATTTTTTATATTCATATAGACAAGCTTCATAGTAATACTTGAATATAACATAAAACAATATTATGGTGTTTATGAACATATGTGTTTGTTGCAGGGACCTTTGTGATCACAAGTTTCGATGTTATTAGTTTTGACAATTGAATACCGCTAAGGCCGGTGTTAGGGACGTGTGTAGTGTGTACTAAGGCCGGTGTTAGGGACGTGTGTAGTGTGTACTAAGGCCGGTGTTAGGGACGTGTGTAGTGTGTACTAAGGCCAGTGTTAGTGACGTGTGTAGTGTGTACTAAGGCCGGTGTTAGGGACGTGTGTAGTGTGTACTAAGGCCAGTGTTAGTGACGTGTGTAGTGTGTACTAAGGCCGGTGTTAGGGACGTGTGTAGTGTGTACTAAGGCCGGTGTTAGGGACGTGTGTAGTGTGTAGTGTGTACTAAGGCCGGTGTTAGGGACGTGTGTAGTGTGTACTAAGGCCAGTGTTAGTGACGTGTGTAGTGCGTACTAAGGCCGGTGTTAGGGACGTGTGTAGTGTGTACTAAGGCCAGTGTTAGTGACGTGTGTAGTGTGTACTAAGGCCGGTGTTAGGGACGTGTGTAGTGTGTAGTGTGTACTAAGGCCGGTGTTAGTGACGTGTGTAGTGTGTACTAAGGCCGGTGTTAGGGACGTGTGTAGTGTGTAGTGTGTACTAAGGCCGGTGTTAGTGACGTGTGTAGTGTGTAGTGTGTACTAAGGCCGGTGTTAGGGACGTGTGTAGTGTGTAGTGTGTACTAAGGCCGGTGTTAGGGACGTGTGTAGTGTGTAGTGTGTACTAAGGCCGGTGTTAGGGACGTGTGTAGTGTGTAGTGTGTACTAAGGCTGGTGTTAGGGACGTGTGTAGTGTGTACTAAGGCCAGTGTTAGTGACGTGTGTAGTGTGTACTAAGGCCAGTGTTAGTGACGTGTGTAGTGTGTACTAAGGCCGGTGTTAGTGACGTGTGTAGTGTGTACTAAGGCCAGTGTTAGTGACGTGTGTAGTGTGTACTAAGGCCGGTGTTAGGGACGTGTGTAGTGTGTACTAAGGCCGGTGTTAGGGACGTGTGTAGTGTGTACTAAGGCCGGTGTTAGGGACGTGTGTAGTGTGTAGTGTGAACTAATGCCGGTGTTAGGGACGTGTGTAGTGTGTAGTGTGTACTAAGGCCGGTGTTAGGGACGTGTGTAGTGTGTACTAAGGCCGGTGTTAGGGACGTGTGTAGTGTGTAGTGTGTACTAAGGCCGGTGTTAGGGACGTGTGTAGTGTGTAGTGTGTACTAAGGCCGGTGTTAGGGACGTGTGTAGTGTGTAGTGTGTACTAAGGCCGGTGTTAGGGACGTGTGTAGTGTGTAGTGTGTACTAAGGCCGGTGTTAGGGACGTGTGTAGTGTGTAGTGTGTACTTTTAATAACTGCTCATGAACAAACTCAATAAAAACGAGTATCAATGTGTCCCTTTTCACATTGCTGCTTTTGCTTTTGAAGGCTCTCCTACATTTAGAACTTTCACATTAAGAGTTAACTCGCCGTTTTGGTGATACGTTATGTATTTCTACAACAGCTGACACAGATAATTATTTTAGTAGAATCATTATTTTACACAAAACAGCGATAGCATACCGTGGTCGTTTGAACACTATTACCTTTTCCTTTTGAGTATTCATGTAAGAAATAATGACATTATAAATATTTGTTAGCTAAATTGTAATACTCGTATATGTACACAGGACACTTTGGTAATCACTGAAACAGTTATCAGGTCTAGTAACAGCTGATAAGTGAACACAATGTCATCCGACCTTTATTCAAAAAGATCATTTGCAGAATCCGTCCGCTCTGAGTCTACTCTATCTGCAAATATCTGCAGATGAGAAAGCGTTTATTTGATAAAAAGGTTCAATGATGATATTCGGTTTCCCGCATTCAAAAGAGTTAATGTCTCTGCCACATTCATTTACTTGTGTAATGTATGTAGCTGTAGCACAGAGACAGCTCATCCAAAAAGAGGAGTTATCTCTGTGCTACATCTACATACATTACAACTTGTATATTTTACATTGTTTCGCCCCGAAAATGTATTTTGCAGAAGGTGACAGTTGACGTGCTAACACCGTCAAAGTAACATGATCAGCAGTGTGCAAAAGTTCTGCTTCAATGCTTATAAAACATTTGGCTAAGTCTGTTCGTTCTCAAGATTTTGATTGGTCAGATTTGAGCTTTTGGCTCAAATCTGACCAATCAAAAGCTTGATAACTCAAATCTGACCAATCAAAAGCTTGAGAACGAAACTCGAACTCAACTAAAAGCTTTATAAGCATGGACCCTGGTGTACATAAGACGCGAACTGATCTTTCAAAAGTTAGTGTTTCTAAAAACTCCTAAATTGTCCCAACTTCACATGAGTTGCAGCATGAGAGGGTTTGGTATAAAGATAAAACAAATATTTTATATAAATGTAGTAAACGCTTATTCGATGCACCCCTGTGTGTGGGGGTGGGTGCGTGCGTGCGTGCGTGCGTGTGCGGGTGCTTGCGTGCGTGCGCGTGCGTGTGCGTGTGTGTGATGAAAGGACCACTGTATATCACAAGGCTTGCCTAGCTGATGCATTTCGTATCATATGTCTCATTCCGTGTCTGCATGTAGTGCAATGCAAACTACATACGTATATACCCTCAGAAAGGGACATTATGCAGAATTATGTAAGACTGCGGTTTTAATTGTTGTATAATGTTAGAGGTGTGACAAATGATATAAACATATATTAGTGTAAAATATAACTTCCAATTCGGACCAATCCACGTCACAGAGGCCCAGAGAAGATGCAGCATTCAGAATAAATCAATAATAGTTCCATTATTTCTCCACAAACCCGTATGTTGTGACCACTCCTTAGAATCATCGTCACTTCGTGAGTTCTGAAGATTTGACACAACACAGGGTTTGATTGGGATATGATGAGTTTAGTATCTCAACACGCAACTTTATATACAGTAGAACGAAAGACACTACAAATTTATGTAAAAAGTTATGAAGAACTCCATCCATGTAAAACAAATTACGTTCAAACGTATTTGGCGCTCAGATATACAGTTCCTTCTCATCGTGGTGACTATGTCGAGCTGTCTGCAAGCTGGATCGAAGAAGTTAGCTGTTACAAGCCTAATAAGTGGCTGCTAATTCGCTATTCGAACTTCGGTTTTCAATTATTTCAAGGATCGTTGATAACCTCACAGATCATTGCGACGATTCCATGAAATACTAATCGCAACATCCTAGTTTTATCACACCCGTTTTTGTTTTCGAGGTTATTACTCCATTCCTTATTATTAACCTTTAGTAAATCGTTAAATACGCCGTGTTTATTCCATCATGTAATAAATAACAAGTTCGTAGATGTGCATTGTCGCGCATTAGATCAGAGTTAGGAGTTGAAATGTGGAGTCATTAGATCAGAAGGCCTTCACCCTAAATCTCAACTACCGTGATCTTATGCGCGACAATACACATATACTAATTTGTTATTTCGATTCTAGCACTACTTTAAAAACAAAACAAAAAAAACACACCATAGATTACGGCAAAACCGAAAGCGTTTTCAGTGGTGACGCCATTTATGCTGTTACATTTACTCTACACGACTTTCACCCATAATGGGTCAAATCTCAACAGAAAACAACAATTCAAGTCAAAAATGCTGCATCTTTTACATTGAAGTGAACAATTATATGTTCTGGTCCTTCGGGATCATTAGTTTAGATGGTATGAGATTTGAAAATTGAATAATGCTACGTGAGCAGTGTTGCACTTTTTATTACTACTCATGAACGGACTCAATGAAACCGAGTCTGCAATTTTCTCTTTTGCATTGCCACATTTGTTTTTGAAGGATAATCCACTTTCGAAACAGATAACTATATCATTTACATCATGCTTGTACACCGCTATGCCAGATCCATCGTGTGTACAGATTTAGAAATATGAAATTACATTTGAATGTGTGTGGTTCGCACGTGGGGAAATGGAACAGCCGATCAAAATGCTGCGTACGCAGCTCATTATCGCGGATTAAAGCACTTGTCTCGGTATTATTTGTTTATGCAGAGGTTCAGAATCATGTTAGAATCATTCATTATACACAGTTCTAATTACCAATCTTTGCTACCAGGTGATAGTTATCATTATATCATTATATTCTCGTGGCCATTATTCCTTGCTATCAATCTTGATGTGCGTTACCCCTTCGCTTTCTCAGAGCCTTTAGTCGTATCCAATATGGCTATACGTGTCGTCCATTTGGTTGTGTTGACTTCTAGAGGATATATCCCCATTAACCGTATTGTAAACATTTCCGTTATCGTTTTCCTTGTTGATATGATTATACGTATTGTCGTTAGCTTGCCGAGTCATGGGTTGGTTTGTTGAAGAACTTGGTGTTTCGTTTTCTTCGTCTGCATGATTGTATGTGTCTTCATCAAACGCACTTACTGTGTTGTAAACATTTCCGTTGGGTCTGGAATTGACTGCTGTTACTGCGTTTGTCGTGTCATACGTTTGCTCACAATAATTATCTGCTTGATGGACAGATTCAACAAATGCAGTTTCATTGTCGCCGTTCTTATTTGATTCAGGATCTGCTGCAATGTCATACTGGGGTTCCAATTCGTGGTAGTCGTTGCATTCTGTTTCGGTTGAGCTAGCCACAAAATCACCAACGTATGTCGCATTTGTAAGGGCGTTATCAGCGGCTGGTATAGGGCCATTCCCGTTTGAGTTAATTGCTCGCTGGGTACCTTTCTGAGCAGTTTGCTTTCTACAAAAATAACATCACATTTTTCTAAATATACAACGATATTGATTATACTTATAAATTTTTTGACTATAAGCACTGATGTCAAACAAATGTGTTGTCTTCTTTGTGTCGTGTTACAGCAGAATACATAAATGCAGACATAATTTAACCCTTTACTCCATAAATACAACATTTTACGTTTTTGAAAACATAGTAGGCCAAAATAAGATGGCCTCTATAAATAAAAAATAGATCTTATTTTACAGTTTCTGCATGGAACAAAACCTATTGTCCATTCTTACATTTATTAAATTATTAGTCATGGTGTCATAATTACGTACATGGATATTCAAGGGGAGGGTTAAACTTGATTACTATTAGTTTTTAATTGATGTTATAATATTATCACCCTATGGCAAATGTCACCGAATTTCACAAGGTTTACTAACAGTGATAACATTTAATCACGATAGTACGTATACCCTTGGCAAATAAATTAGGAAATATCTCTATAACCCACATAAATATATCTAAATACATATACATGTACTTCCATATCACCGTTGTCACCATTTTTGTTCGGACGTGAACCCTGGTATTTGATAAATTGATTGCATGTCTACTAAACAGTCAGCTAAATGCACAAATGCATTTAATGTATCTTTTATCATATTTTGTATCATGTTTTGTCATTATCATAGGCATAATAATCGTTCTATAGTTGTAATGTTATTCCGTCGCCGAACGGACCATATGTGTTAGTAGATGCAGCGAAAGCACGACGACATCTGCGCCAATGTGGAGCCGTGACTGTTTGTGCCCCAAGTTCATTGCAAATTGTTCTCCGTGCCTTAGGAATCCGGGACGAATTTCAACTTGATGGGGAATACATGTACGTCAAAGGGTGTAACTTATCTGCATCAACACGTTTACAGCGGGACTGTGCAAGCCTGATTTCACGACATTGCGCTAGAGAGCTTGACTAGGAATATCGAGGTCTCAAGTGCAGTCCCGACACTCGACGGGTATGTTACATTCTCAGGAAAACCCCGATCATAAACCCCTCTTATCGCCTTTTAAAAACAGGGTACACTCTGCCGCTTAAAGGAGATTTCAATACCTACAGACGAAAAGCACGTGACACCAAAGTAGAATATAACAAGGGAAATGTAAAGCAACACGACGTATTGTAACTGGTAGAACATGCACTTGTCAAACAAACACGGCTCATACCTTTTCCATAGGACTATAACAACGGCGACTACTGCAGCAACCAGTAGAACCAAAGGCACGACAACGTAAACTGCAAATAAAACAGAGAGATCAATTAATTATTTCACAGATAGCATTACTATGACAGGTTTATTTATCATGTGTAACAATGCTTCTGTTAGGGCTATCGGAATTACCACACGTCTTTGACCGAGAGTACACCAGTCGGTGTGCAAATGCGTGGCAGGTCCTGAATAGCGGGAATGGGATAAGATTGACTGTATGGAATGTTGTTATAGGACGACATCTATAAATGCTGTAATATTTTATTAAACCATTACCTCATAAGCTATTTTAGATCCATTACATCATAGGCTATTTTTAGATACAACCTCTTTGTATAAATCTACCAAAAAGGAGCATTAAATAGAGAAAATGAAAATTTTAGAATTTTGTAGTTTGAAACCATTGTGATAAAAAGAGCATTTGCTCCTATTTATCACAATGGTTTCACAAAGTGACTTTTACAGAGTCGTCAAAAGTCGTCAATATGAGGGAATAGGTTAATAGAGCAAACAAGAGATACCGAACTGGTTCAGAAATGGATCCGCTAGACCTGAACATTTTCCTGTCAGGGAATACAATAGCAGTTAAATGTTAAACTACGTTTTAGCGTGTCTGAATCGAATTGTAGTTAAAGTCAAAAGGAAAATAATGTACAGCAAGTAACTAGACCTTTTGTCACATACTTATCGCAGGAATACCGTCTTTCTCTGTGGATTCGTTTCCTTGACTGCCTCGGCGGTATGGAGTTACAGCATCTATACAGAACAAAATAGTTCACTAAATTCGATTAATATCCTACCGAAACAAACTGTTGTAGGCGTTGAAGGGTTATTAGCAAATATGTAATGCTTTGGTTGATGCTAATTAATCATTGAATGCGTCAAAACTATCCGAGGAGAATCATACTCAAATCAAACATGCATCCATAAGTAGGTGAATTGGCAGATTCGTACATGGACAGACTAATGTGGCGTGAGTGTTTCCAGTGTACACTGGCAAACTAATGTAAACTCAACACTTCATAAACTTTCCTTGTGCACACATAGGTAAATATTATAATAGTACAAAAATGAGTCATGCAGGAAAAACCACATACAGAACAAACACTCGCCCGAACATACTTATGATGATGTAAGAGGCGAATGAGAGTTGTGTATGTTACTTGCATATCCTGCAAGAGAATGATAACAACATCGATTACGTGTACGGGGAGACTTTTTACGGCCACCACACGGCACAAGCAACACTGTTGTGATAATAACAGTACACAAATGAGTCATGCAGGAAACACCACATACAGAACAAACACTCGCCCGAACATACTTATGATGATGTAAGAGGCGAATGAGAGTTGTGTGTGTTACTTGCATATCCTGCAAGAGAATGATAACAACATCGATTACGTGTACGGGGAGACTTTTTACGGCCACCACACGGCACAAGCAACACTGTTGTGATAATAAAAGTACAAAAATGAGTCATGCAGGAAACACCACATACAGAACAAACACTCGCCCGAACATACTTATGATGATGTAAGAGGCGAATGAGAGTTGTGTATGTTACTTGCATATCCTGCAAGAGAATGATAACAACATCGATTACGTGTACGGGGAGACTTTTTACGGCCACCACACGGCACAAGCAACACTGTTGTGATAATAAAAGTACAAAAATGAGTCATGCAGGAAACACCACATACAGAACAAACACTCGCCCGAACATACTTATGATGATGTAAGAGGCGAATGAGAGTTGTGTATGTTACTTGCATATCCTGCAAGAGAATGATAACAACATCGATTACGTGTACGGGGAGACTTTTTACGGCCACCACACGGCACAAGCAACACTGTTGTGATAATAAAAGTACAAAAATGTAAACGTATTGAAAACGCTAACAATCGATCGAAATATATTTGCCCAACAGAACTGCATGTGTCCACTGTTATTATGAGGTTGTTGTCTCCACCTACACAACAAATATTATTAACACCATTGCTTCCATCTTGTTTACGATAAACTATTTTGAAATAAACCTATCTATTGTCAGGTTGAGGGAAAAAATGTACACCCTATCTACGTGTGTATTCCACTAACATCAATTCATCCAGCTAACAGCGAAAACCCTGATCAGAGGGTATGTCTGATCTGAGATTACGCTGTTTCTTATGTTTATTAGCTGATGATTGAGACCATATATGACGAATAGTTCCGGATTTGCTCTCGGGAGAAACTCAGGACTATGTATGTACAGACAGATAGATGGCGGACGGACGGACTGACTGAAGGGGCAACGGTGGTTCCGGTTTATCACTTTACAAACGTTACTCCGACATTGAACATGCTCGAGATCCGGAACAGCTCTGGCCAAAGGTGTATTTATTCAATATATCCACTATACCAGGTGGTTACAGGGACATATTTCGATCTCGGATAGGTTAAGATGGAGTCAACATTAAACCGGACTGACATAATTCTGAAACTGTTGCATGATACTGATAGATTGCCGTTAAATTATTTCAGAATACTCGTAACTCGTATCAATAAATAAAAGTAAACACATTTATAATCATTACATTTATCATTGTCTTTTAATGTTAGGACAGAATAAGTGTGAGGTTGGACGCCCTAAAATGTCAAGCAGGCAAAGCCACGTACAAGACGCAACCACCACTAAAACACCGATGGATAGCATGACACACACAACTACACACCAAAATGCACACACACGAGATAAACACAGAAATCACCAATAAACACACAAGGATCAGAGACAAACATTTCACATATGAACAAAAGCACAAACACAAAGAGTGTACCCGTTTAACTCCCCAGTGACTTTTGTTACTGACCGTTCTAAAGCGGTACTTCAATATTCCCCCTATTGTATGTTTGTTTTGTCTCTGTGTGTCTCTTTATGTCATTTATAGTTATGTACATTTGCTGTGTTTTCGTGTGTTGCTGTTCGGGCGCTGTTTGTTCTGTATAAGGTGTTTCCTACATGACTCATTTTTGTACTTTAAACCAGATATATGCACGAAAGGATCTACAGTGAACACTCGTTTTAACGACATTCGATATAACGGAATATATTACAGACCGGTACTCCGGCGCGGATTTAGAAGGGGCGGAGCAGGCGTAGGACCCCCCACAAAAATGTCCAAAAGTTTAATTGCAATGCCATTTTCTGTGGGAACTAACGTGGTTGTTGTAAGGAGAGGCTCATTGGAATAATTAGAGTCTTTTCATACTTGTCACAGAATTGCCGGTCTCCTCAGTAGTTACCACTGTGCTGTCTTCATCTACACAGAGTAAGAGTTATCACAAGATGGATTAAACATCACAAACATATGTTAGTCAATAAGGTCGAATACATTAACATATCACTCACCAAAAACGCATAATGTTACCTTTTAAACAAAGAACTGGTCCACTGCTTTCTTTAGTAAACTCAAGATACAATATTTTGGAACGTTTTGTAATATATCCATAGTAACCGTATGTAAAATCGTTTGGTTGTGCATCTGCAATCATATAGAATGAGCATTTCATTTGACAATGACCATATTAATTCTTATAGCGCTGCTTCCCTTTGTACATCAGACTGAAAATTAAATAAGGCATGTCGGTTCGTACATTGCTGAGTATAATATTTTTTATTAACGTTTGGTATTTCAGTACCATAGGCTACTGATACATGTACATGCATTGTCCAACAATTAACTGAATACTTATCATTACCCATGTAACATATATTGTCTTCTTATATGTAACAAAACCGTTTTAACCGTTTAAAACGCATTTGCAAACAGTGTAGACCCAGATCTGACGTCTCCTGTAGGAGTCTTTGATCAGAGTCAGTTCGTTTTGCGTATTATATAATATCCATATGATTCTACAAGTTCTGCTTTGGTCAAACAAGTTTGTGGCCATGTGCATTACATTTACCACAATTAATCTAATTGATATCCATGATGTCATGCTTTTTATGGCTTTCGGAGCCATATAGCAATAGGTTTCTTTACGGCAACAAGTTCACTTGTCTAGTGAACATGCGCAAGACAAAATAGTTTTCTTCAAGTCTCCACTAGTTTAGTTGTAAAATGTTCATGTATTTGTTTACTCTTCATGTATTTAATAATAATTCGCTGTGTAAGATAATTACTACTAATCTACACAAAGATAAACTTTTTAAAAGTCTTGAAAAAGCCTATATAGGAATCTACAACGTATAGATACAGATACAGATACAGAATTTTAATAAACTCCAAAGAAGACGCGAACGAATATTTTACCGTAGTTTTCGCAACACCTTGGCGTTCTAAAGCAGAAGGAATATAGCCGAGGTTTCCGATTGCATTTTTTATACACATTCGTAACTGATTAGCATATAGACCTACATCTTCAGCCAACCAAACTGCCTTTTGCGTCGCATTCGGTCATTTCCGTTTGACCCTTCTCAAATTAGAAATAGGAAGTTTCATAAAGGACAAGGTCAAAGAAATCTAAAATAACCGACCAATGAAATTCGGAATTCCCATATATACATGTATCACGCATCGAACAGTGTGTTTTGACTACGGCACCCAACCTCAACACAAGTCTAAGTCTTACAAGAAGTAAAACCGTAAAACACGGGGTTCTATTGGCTTATCAAAGTAAGTGTTAACCATAGATAGTGTTCAACACATATTCAATCAAATATTCCAGTGTCAATAACAACTGTGAAAATAGAGCCTCTTCTATGTATCGTGTAACCGCCGAGTCGTCGACACTGTCGTTTGCTCAAGACGTTTGTGTCGTGTAAAAGCGAAAGTAGGTAGCAATTTGTTGGAATGTCTTTCCCAAATTACAACTCTACTTCAGACTGTAGTTCTAAATTTGAGTTTCATCAGGTTCCAAACAACTACCGTAATTGTATGTACATGTATGGATCTACATGTACTTAGTAATTAAAAATAAAAACAGTCTACCTTCAATTTGTACGCAGACAACATTTATTCAAAATAAACGAGTGCTGAACATGGAAAAATAAATGTTATGTGTAAGAATTAGTTGAACAAAAAATGTAGGATTATAGGTAGCCTTTGTATAACTTTGATGTTATGCTTCAGGTTTTGCATCAACTTTGGACATGAAATCATTAATTAACCCTTTACTTCATGAATATTCATGTAAGAAATAATGGCATCATGAATATAATTAAGATATTCTTTTGGCCATAGTTGAAACTAGAAGCATGTCTATATTATAAACAGCAGATCATGAGATGGCTCCTTTTGTTTCAGTCTGTCATATTTTTATGCCCCCAATCAATTGGGGTGGGGGCTGATTTTGCGCTGTTTGTTGGTTTGTTGGACTGGCTCAAACTTTAATGTTGGCAATAACTTTGTAGCCATTGCACATACATACTTCAAACCTGGCATGTCTGTGCAACTTACGGAGGCGAACATTTATATTTATTTTTTGGGGGTGAGGGGGGCTTATTAAAATCAAGGTCATATAACAGTTAAATGTCACATGTCACATTACGGGTCAAATTTATATTATATTGGTCACAATCAGGGACATAGTGTTTCACAAAATGTGTTGTTATTAATACTTTTATCAATTCCAAGACGTTATTGTTATTAACTCCCCCAATTTCTCCCCTTACACTTAAAGGCATTTCGAAAGGAATGTTGACCCATTAACCCCATGCTGTGTATTTTGAGAGCTGACTGTCAAGCATCTGATACACAAACTAATAAGGCGGGCTACCATCACAGAGGATCAATGTATAATTGCATAACTTTATCTCTTATGGCTATGGACCTTGACTGGACACTGCAGGAGCACAGCTGGATACTGTGTATATAGGGGGGGGGTTACTTATATAAGGAGCTTTGAAATGCCTTTAACATCCATATCAAACCCGAAAGCCATTATGGCCATTCAGGCCTTTGATAAATACATTTCCACGTGGTAAAGTGTTAAAGGGGACATCCCTACATTCGACATGGTTCAAAAGTGCCTAAAATATATAAAACTCATTTCTTTATATGCTGAAAAGAAGTATATCGTAAGGAAGCAAAACGCATAAACACTGAAGATGACACAACTTTCATATGTTTAACAACTTATTCGGCAATGTATTAATATGTACTCGGCTCGCGTTGTAGTTTCGTTAACTGTTCGATCAAGGTCGATAATATTTTGTTGTAGAACAAAGATTATAATTGTCAATGAAAAACGGTTTATTTTGTATCACAGGGGCATTTTTATATGAGTTCAAATGACAATCTTCATAATAATGATTGAACATTTCAAATATTAAAATGTGCGTTAATTGTAGAGATTTCTTCTTTCAAGTTCTTTTTCTATTTTTCTATAATTGTTCAAGTTATCCCGTTGATAATAGCGTCTACTGACCGTTGGTACTATTTGGATTCCTTCGATTCGATTAAGTGATTGCAAAGAACACCGTTTAACTAAGTGTAAATCAGTAAAAATACTACATCAGTATAAATCTTGATGTTACGCCGAGTTTTCAGCATTTTAACTGGATCCAAGCTGTTTGCAAATGCGATTTTCGTCGCAGATAGCTGGTTAAGGGAAATATAAATTAATCGATATTATAGAAGTTTCATGCAGCTCCCAAACTCTGGAATGCTCTTCCATCGGGCATTAGAGATGCAAGCTCACTGGCATGTTTCAAAAAATCTCTGAAAACGCATTTCTTCAACATATTATTAGGGCAGTTTAGAAAACGTAGCTGCTAATCGTCGGTTATCATAACTGCTGCATTGGCCACAGAGTGTTGATCCTGCCACTTCCTTATGACTGTGGACTTTTAACCCCCTTTTTTTCAAATATAATGCTCCACAAATGTAGAAAAATAGATAAATGAATAACAAAAACCTCATCCATATTTTATGGACTTCTAGGGAATCCCCTTGCTGTTGAACGTGCGGGTGTTGTGTCAGCGGGATTCTGCTGTCCAGATGTGGTGGTGGCCGAGGGAGTGCTGTTGTCAAACGGGGCATCCCTATAAGCTTGGTACCTCTGGTAACTCCAGTTCCAATGCCGGAGGGAGCACCGTAGTGGAACAGGGCATCCCTCCACGGTATAATTCCGCGCTGGTAAATTGGGAGTCTTGCTGGCATGACTTGCTACCCTGCCCTTAACCAGTGCCAGGGATTCCTGTTAAGCTAACCCAGTTTCCTTATGTTTGCTTACCAGTGAACTGGGTCGTGTAATATATGGGCAGCGGGCGGATTAAGCCTGTACGGTCTAATGCAGCATCGCGTGTCTCAATCAGTCTCGATTTGTCCGATGTGATTAGTTTGCCATTGCAGCCGGTGGGATATGTTGCAGGAACAGTATACGGGATACCTTCTTTAGCTCTACTTTGGCTGGGCTTTTTGGGTTCCCATAATAAGACATTTTATTCTGTAATTAAATTTTGGATATACCCTATTACAACTCTATTAAAATATGATCCGCTGTGTACTCCCTCATTGCCATAGGGGGTCGAATAGTGTTTGACTGGAGGGGTTGCATAGTGCGCGTATATAACAGTTGTTTATTTGTATTGCTTAGTTTATATGCATGAACTTCAAATTGATCTGTTCTGTTACCAAACAGATCAATTGATCTGTTCTGTATGCTAAACGAATGTACCCAAGTCTGTTGAGTCTGGGTCAAAATTATGTGACGTACTGGCACGGCGCATTCAACTTTTGTTTTTTATGATCTGAGTGCGTTGACACAATATAATAGAGCATAAACACAGACAGATAAACTTACGGAACAGATGTAGCTGATTTACCTATGTCCTATATAAAATCTATTGTATTATTATTCTTATCTATATATAAGTATTAAATATATTTTATTTTAAATGTTCTATAATTTACGCATTATTGTACAAAAATGTATTTTTGTGAAGCACTTTTGAACGCACATATCCTGTATGAAAAGAGCGCTATATAAATGTGGTATAATAATAATAATAATAATAGATATGGGTTTCAGCTTTGGCCACTCTGCATATATTGACTGCAATACGCATATCCACATGGAACGTTTGCAAAACTAAAATGTCAATAAATATCTACAGTATTTGCAAACCACAGAAGAGTACAAACGGACTTTGTGTAACCAAGCACCACTTTACGTATGATTAAATCTAATGCATCTTTGCTACAGAGCAAGGAACAATGTTATTTATCAACAGTCTTAAAAATACTAACTTAAACGATTCTTGTTGCACATGTAATTAATATGTCAAAATTGCGTTTGTTTTGATCAATCTTATATTTATTACTGATGCAAACACAGAGATATTGAGTTTATATCACCAGTCAATAATTACAGTATTGAAACGATTGATGTTAAACAGCTTTCTATTACCAGATTGATTTAAACACCGTGCCTTATACATGTATATATAGCATGATGATATTTGAATATGATAACATTTTGGCAAAATTTGTCTGGTATCAGATCTATATAATCTATGGCAAATTGAAAATAATTTTATCAGATTGCTCCTATAGAATTCATTTGATTTGCTAATGACATACCGTGGCTATCTATGAAGTTAACTGTTCGGCAGCCCATACTATATACACCTTTGCATGATTAACTGCGATCCTGTGTTTCTATAACTAGCGAGTGCTACATATGTTTTTTGTTACCTCGTCTATTTTAAAATTCACGAAACGTATGTTTTTTTTTGTTTTTTCAATATTGATAACGTACCCTGTTTAAACTCCGCATGGTAATTTTGCATTTTAATTGCATATGCACATCAAACTGTTTATATGAAATAAAAGTAAAAAATATACTGTATAATTGCAATTATATTTCATGAAAGGTTTTTATTGCGTTATTCTTGATTTCAGAATTTAAACGTATATTAGGGACAAGAATATTTGCGCCCTTTTAATTTTGCCCGTCATTTGGAGTGGAGGCCCAAATACTAGTGACATAGCTATAATTGATAAACGTTTATAGTATAAAGCACCGTGGCATAGGGATATTGCGTTAGCCTAGGGAACTAGAGTACACGGGTCCGATCCTAGATAGACACCAACGATTTTGTATTAGGATACAGGCATATTAAATCCACACATAGTCCCGTGTGTAGAACCAACCTCACACTTACCTCACACTTACACAAAAGGCACCTTTAACTCTAATTTGCTGATGAAATGATGTCAACAAATTAACAAGTATATAACTGATAAAACGTCAACTGAATTTGGTAACTAGCTGAATACATTTTGTTTTATTTGAAAGTAACGTTGTATAATAAAAATGCAAACACAACAATACCTCTCAAACACGACAGGCTAATAAAGGTGTTATGCATGTATGTTCTTTCTCTGATTTCCATTCATTTACAAGTTTTTCCTCCATTGTTTTTTCTGCAAGTACACTATATCATCCGCTTCTTATTTATCTATTTATTGACATTTAAAGTCTTCGTTTACACTGCCGATATTGTCTTGCTACCTGGTACATGTTATGCAGCCATTTTACGCTTGCGTGCTTGTTGTTAAGGTAACGCTCCTCTACCTGATCTTTGTTACAGCTATGGAATACTAGTCATGTTATAAGTATCACGTTTAAGCGTATACCGGCTTATAGACAAGATAATATTGAAAATAAAAAAAAAACATATCTTAAGAGAACCGCAAGCGAGTGCCAACACTTGTCTGTCGTCATTGTCAAGATGAACATGCATACCAAAAATGAAGGTTCTAAATGAAAATATAAAGAAGTTATGGTCAATGTTGAGATTTCGGACGACAACGACGACAACGACGACAACGCGGACGCCGGAGTTACGACAATAGCTCGTGATTTCGTCAAAACAGACGAGCTAAAAAATACCATTGCAGTTATAAATGTTATTATACTAAATAGAAAATACAATACGCTCAATGCTATACATAAAATAATTAAACAGGTTAGCATCGAAAAAACAACCGAACACAAACAGAATCCAAATGTTTTATACATCTAGTTTGTGTATTACTTAATCCTTTCCCGATAAATATTCGTGTTAATGAAACAAATACTTACAACTGATATTAACAATAGCCCAACTCTTTATCTGTCCGGTCCATGCTTGTTGTACAAGTTCCGTTTTTATCCGGTGTTTTTCTTCAGTTGCCGGGTACATGTGTTTGGAGAAACAATCATTAGGGTACTGATCCCACCGCGTCTTCCGAAATACATTGTCGACTAAACTAGTTAGGGTAAAAGGTGTGTTTGTCGCAGCTGTGTAAATATATGAGATGAGCAATCAACACTTATGCACGACTTACCGATAGAGCAGAACATTTATGTGTATTTAGAAATTAAAAGTGTGTGATAGATTCTGAAAGTAAATGGTACTTCGAAAGCAAAGTAGCAAAAGAGAAAAATGAAAATGCAGACTAGGTGTTATTGAGTCTGTTCTCTACTGTAAGTGGTATTCACATTTCGTACTAAGCACAACCACTGACTGAAACTGGTGATCTCGAAGGGCCAGAAATATGACAACTCTGCGATAATTTACAGGGATGCTTTTTACGGCCGCCGCACGAGCACTTAACATCAGATGTAGTGAAGTATATAAATTTTGAAAGGAGATCCTTCGAAAGCAAATGTAGCAATGCGAAAAGAGAATAGTGTAGACTCGGTTTTATTGAGTCTGTTCATGAGTAGAAATAAAATCTACAACACTACTCGTACCCTCTAGCACCGGCGTAAGTGATGTGCATTTTTCATACTAAAACCACTGACACTGGTGATCACGAACGACAAGAATATATAAAAGCTCTGAAGTGAAATAAAGGGATATGTTTACGACCCCCAGACGAGCACGTAACACCTGCTGAAATTCATGAATCTGAAAGTTGTAGATCCTTTGAAAGCAAATGTAGCAATGCGAAAAGACAATATGGCAGACTCGGTTTTATTGAGTGTGTAACAGTTGTTCATGAGTAGTAATAAAATGTGCAACACTACTCACGCCTTCTATCACCGGCTTAAGTGATACTCAATTTTCATACTAAACCCCTTATGTCGGCCAGTGGCGTTTTAATTCGCAAAATCACTCAATATCGTAGTTTAATAGTTTCACGAAAACCAATAAATAAATATTATTACGTACTATCTGTATTTGACAAGAAATGCAACACAGGTACGTATCTAAATATCAATATTTAAATATTTTAAATTGTGTTTTTGCTAAAATGCCTCGTGTGAGAAAATCTGTGTGGTCAGTTGCGAGTTTACCGTCAGATTGTTCGCGCTTTGATATACACCCGAAACAAACAATAAGAGCAGAATACTGATAGGTGTAGCATGTACGATAAAGCAGAACAGTTTCTGTCATTTGTGCCTACCAGTTAGCATTTGATGACAACAGTCTGTCCATATATCTTAATCTGATATTATGCCATACTAAGTGTATAGTGTCAAAACTCTATACGACAATATTAATATTAATGGACATCAATGTAGTAAAACATTGGTTCAACTCTGATGGAAGAGAAAAGAAAGATAACAACATCTAATTCAAATGTTCACTAATTACATTTCTAAATGTTAATGGGTCTAGCATAACACAAAAGGACGGTAATATTTTCTGGAAACTAAAGTGGACAAAAGGAATACAAATGTAAAATTGAATAATATGAAATACCCTGACGTCTCGATATGATTGAATTAATATTAAACCGTCGTAAAACCCCGATGCAAATTACTAATAATAACAGAAGCAAAATTTAACATCATCCCAATCCATGAATGTTTATACACTTACATTCAAAATATATAGCTACCAACAGGTCACTGACATGTTTTTCTAAAACATCTAAGAAGTTCTAACGTTCGAGCATCTTTTTTATAACTTACAAGTGTTGCACTTTCAATTACTGTTCATGAACAGACTCAATAAAACCGAGTCTGCAATTTTCTCTTTTTGTGTCGGGATTTTTGCTCTCGGAGGATCACCTCCCTTCAGAATGTATAATCTTTACAACAGCAGGTGTTAAGTGATTGTGTGGCGGCCGTAAAACGTCGCCCCGTACTTTATTCTCAGTGTTGTTATACCTTCTGATCCTTCGAGATCATGAGATTCAGTACTTCTTGTTCTGAAAATTGAATACCGCTTAAACCGGTGCTTGGGGGCGTGAGCAGTGTTGCACTTTCAATTACTGTTCATGAACAGACTCAATAAAACCGAGTCTGCAATTTTCTCTTTTTGTGTTGGGATTTTTGCTCTCGGGGGATCACCTCTCTTCAGAATTTACCATATTTTCAGTCGTTCAGTGTTTAGCAAAATTGGCTCCCGTTTTTATACATGTTTCCGGGTTATTTGTTTAAACTATCAAATTTTATATACCAATTCCTACTTTCTGACAACCACTGGCAATCCTGTATTACAACACTGATGCACACACAAGAATGCATTACCTTGCCCTGGTCTCATGGTTTAACATAATACAATGCTAAATAACTATCAAATTCAGTTTAAAAATCCTTACTTGTCTGGCATAGTCCTAGCAATTGTGTTTCACAAGACTGCCATGCAAATGAGTCAGACTGCCGGTCGTAGATGCGACAATTCATTCCGTCATCCAAACCTTTTGAGCTCGTTAGGACTTGATGCATTAATATAAAATACAAGGTTTTCAGCACTAACGTTTACATTTATTTCATTACTTAACAATTACAGAACATGTATTCCAAACAGCGTACTTTACTGTTATTATTCAAACGAAAATAAATACCTTTTGTGTTAGTATCATTGTATCAGTTACATGTATGTTGGTCATATTCATTTAATAAACAAACTGCCGGATCGTGTGCGGTTTTAAATTTATAAATAGTTCTAATGTAGGATATTATTGTCGTCAACACACGTCAATACGCAATTAATGTATATATAAAAACAATAGTACCGACACGAGGTATTTGTATGTTGGAAGTTAATCGTGTGAGGTAACATAGGGAAATACAAGATAGGAAGGATTAATGACAGATATATGTAACTGAATGTTTAACTGCATTATTGGAAGCATTCTACTTTGATCTAACTGCACGGTGTTACCCTTGGCCTGCTAAGCATGACCTGACTCGCGCTTCAAACAGTACCGTTTGTATCAAGATGAAATCAACTCGCGCTTCAAACAGTACCGTTTGTATCAACATGAAATTAACAGGACCAAAAAGGTTTGACAATTTATCAATAGCATTCAAAAGGTTTAAATACTTGAAGTATAATGTTGAAGCGAATACACTTTATACTGTTTCGGCAGATTAAATGTCAAATAAGAACTGTGCGTTACAACATTATATCAAAATCCCCGGATATAAGTACTGAATTCTGTATTCCCCTATGAAGCCGTCGATAATGTCCTGTACACCCTGGCAACTTTTGGCAAACTGACCAATCAAATTCCAAGGACTTACGCTAAAGTTTCGTATTCTACACTTACCACTTTTATATACGGATATATAATTTCTGTCATAAGCACGTCCTCCACAAACGGTATGTTGGGGATATACACAACTACTTAAACAGTGGCTGTATGTATCTTTGATGTTTTTCGGCTCATCATCCGAACAAAAACACTGTCCCATCTGAAAGCATCATACATTTATCTATAACGAAATGCGCTGATATAATATTTCTTGAAATTCCTTGAAATTAAAGAAAGATGTACTGTAGCATTGCACACATTTTAGGTTGTCAGTATAGTTCAAAAGTTCTTTACATGAGAACAGCACAATGCTGATGGTACACAGCTTATTAAAGATGAACTGTCGGTTATCTTTGCGAGCAATACTGGTCAGAATTACCCGTTACCTGGTGCATATCAGTGTCATAAACAATTACAATAATGACATTAGGACTATTTGACGATGGCAGTTCTATATCATATAGTAGGCAAGCAGATCAGATCCAGATCGGACGGCTGTTATATGAACTGCCTGATGTTGGTCTACTCTTGGTCTACTATGTTTGAAAACGTATAAAATTGCGTCTCTATCTTGTTGAAAGATTAGGCGAATAAGAAAACGTAGGCTATTAACGCAAACACAGCTCCGTATGCTAAAAGTCATTACAACAACCAATTTATTTTGTTATCGTTACATTTGCTTTTAAACTGGTGAAGAATGTGAATGATAAAGCTTACATATAATCCAAAAAATGATGTTTGACAGAACGAAAAGCACTGGCCTGGATCTGAATATACTGTATGGCTGGGTACGTTTTTTGGCACATCATTGGCCCTGATACAACCTGAAAACATGACTGTGTTTGTTTACAAACAAAGCCGAGATTGTTATATTATCTGGGATCTTACTTTGTCATCCGAATGATGTAAGTTGTATTTGTTTTCGTGACCACTAACATAGACTGAGAAAAATAAACCCTCTGCCAAAACCTCTCACTTTAAACGAAAAATATCAAGCATTTTATTCAAGTGTCATGTGTAAACAAACTTTCTATATAACAACATTATTACAAACCCTTTGAAGGCGTACCAGGACTAAAACAGAATTAAACTTGGCAAATAGGTTTCTACACAAATTGATCGATTCTGAAGTAGCCATATCTGCACCATATCCAAATTTGAGCAGAGCGGAGTAATGATTCAAATATAATATATTAAACCTGGCTGGGAGTGACATATAATTAATAATTAATAAACATATAAGTAAAATCTTACCGATGTATTGGAATACTTCAAAAGTTTTGGTGTACCCGACCAGTACTTTTCCTGTCGAGGCAATGTTTACATCGATTGGGAGTTCAACTGTCGGGCCTTCTGCCGTGTAAACAATAGGAGGTGTCGCTACATTGCAAGGAGGGTTGGTGTAATCCCATGTTCTGTCTGATCTGCTCAAGAAGTATTCGGTTGCAGACACTGTAAAATAGTGTATGTATCTCTATTATCAAAAGTAAAACAGTTCAGTTGCAAATAGTTTGAACCCAGATGAGATGCCGAGTTACTATTGACAACAAGTCAATATTTTCTAAACCATATGTGTCTTGACACTTGGTCGTGTCCCAAAAGTTTGGTCAATACGGAAATAGTTGCAAAACAACCAAATTTAAACGGGCCCAGCTTACCATGTGTAAGTACATAGGATACCGGATGTTTCGCTACCCTGACCTTTTCACTACAGTCATTTTGCTAACCACTTGGAAGAAGTCATTTTGCTGCCCTGACCATTTCGCAACCTGTACGTTTAGCTACCTGTCGATTTTAATAGAAAAAATATTGCTGCGGTGGTGAATAATGCTTTGAGAGTCGAACTTATTAACATAGAATACATATTTGTATTTATATACCAAAGGCATTTTTAGAAATCTTTGATAAATAAAAATAAAGTATTATATCAGAGGATGAATGATGTGTCTTCCAGATGTACAGACCCTGTATAAATGAAATATAAAAAACCCGATTTAAAATGAATTTAATTATTGTCCCGTTCGATTATAAAGACATAGCTTATTTGTCAAGTAAGCAGTCATTAATTACAAACAAATGTTACGCCGTTGTTTCGGCGTCTCATCCGTATCCGGGTTGCTTGTATATGACGCTACGGTCGTAATTAACAGACAAAGGATAATGAGATAATTACTCACTCACTAAGAGAAACGGTTAATAAAAAATGAAAGTTTAAGCGATAAGAAAAACTGTATAGATCAACTCCAACTGCCGGATATCAAATGCATGCAAGCGGTATATCGGCGTAGAAATTATATAATATCTATAATAAATATAAACATTATAATGTAATTTCTACATAAATACATTATTTCGGACTATTTGTGAAAGATATATTTATAATGATAACAAAAATAATGATGATAAAAACAACAGAAATACTATATATTTTAAAAAAGTATTTATAATACACGTGTCATTATCCGTGTCTGTGTTATATTGCTGATTGAATTAAGTCGCCCGCTGCTTTTGTATTTACACGTGCCAATAAGCCGATAACATTGGCATGTATACAACTATGTGACACTGATTGAATTAACAAATTATTGCAAGTGGGAAAGAAAATGTATGTGTGTCACTGTAAGACAAACTCAAAATGAATTTTAACTAATACACGTTTAATTATCAGTGCCTCCGTGATATTGCTGATTCCATTAAGTCACTCACTGCTCTCGTATTAACACATGCCAATTGATATTGTCCTCCCAAGATCACAGGAACCGCCGATAAGCCGATGACATTGGCATGCATACCGGTATGATACACTGACTGAATTAACAGAACAGAACAAATCTTTATTTACACCCTGGTATACATGAGGATAATTTCATACATGAATATGCGTACATAAACATTCATTATCCTGGTTGAGAGAGGGTTAAACTCGTGTATCTTAGCCGGGGGCATAGAAATAAACAACAAAACAACACTCTCTTCGTGTCGTGTCGTTCATCCACAAGTATATTTAGTGATTGAAATTGTATTTGTTCAATGGCGTTGCAGTATTTTTCAAATTCTCTGGGTGATTTATTGTAGTAAATCAACCGTTAACCGATCACTTATTTCGTACGTGTCGATTTATAACTGTAGTAAGTGACAATTTATCCAGTAAGTCGGTCTATTTCATATTAAACCACAGTTTTTGAATTCTCTGTGGCGTTGGCCAATCAGAGTTGGTTATTCACTGTTTCCTTTTTCGTGAAGACTGGATTATTGCCGCCAAATTCATTTTGGCGGCAATAATCGAGTCTTCTCGAGAAGAAAATTTGATTGGCTGACTGTCTTTTCTGACAGCTTAAAACATTTACTCAGCACGTGGACAGCACTAGCAACCGTGACGTTGTGATGTACACAGTGGCGTAAATTTGGAAACAATATCCCTTATTTGGATCTAGTGGGCGATTCAAATCGACATCAGCATGGTTTTTACCCAAGTGCAATAGAACATGTTTTATGATTAACCTTTTACTCCACAAATTATATGTCGTTTGCAAATAGTGTATAGGAGTGTATAGGTATAATGTATAGTGTGTATAGGTATAATCAGGGTCTGTTCTGTTTGCTTATTGAATAATATAAATCTGATTCTACAGTTTCTGCGTAAACATCCACGTGTTAATTTTAAAGATTAAGCGAATTAATATTCATGACGTTATCATTTCTAAGATGAGTATTAATGGAGTAAATGGTTAAGCGAACACTAAGGAACATTATCCCTCTACCTGGTAATATCGGCATTTTCAGTTAGTGTCTACAGGAGTTGTCTTATCAGGATCAGCTGTGTTTGTTTATAGAATAATAAAGCTGATTGTATATAAACCGCATTTTTTATTTTAAAAAAATCAACAAATCTACTGACATAGTGATGTACACTGTGACGTAGCTTTGTAAACAGTGTCCCTTATTTGGATGTAGTGGGCGGTTTAAATCATCCTAACAGAAATTTCCCCAAATTTCGCCGTGGTCAGACATTTTGCGCCAAATAGCAGAAGTAAAGACAGTGACGTAGATTTGGAAACAATATGCCTTATTTGGATTTAGAGGGCGGTTTAAATCGGTTATACTGCAACAGACAAGTCTTCATGAAATAGACGGGCTTCGCTGTCGCTCCGCCCGGTCTATTTCCTGAAGACCTGTCTTAATGCAGTCTAACCTATATTTGAACCTGCGTTCTGAATCAGTTCATGGACAGGATGCAATAGCGGCTAGCGGCTGGAGCCTGTTGAAGGAAATTAAATTGACATGACGCCTCGATATTCCGGACAGTTTTTTTCAGCAACTGATGTGGATTCAAGCTATTGAAATAATTTCAAAGAAGGGGATACAAATGACACAACTATCACCAAAAATATTTAACTGATTTTCATTGTAAGGACAATATACGATGGACGTTAGCATTGAACATAAATGAAACTAAATGAACTAAAATAAAAATCAATAATCATTTTTGCTGTCTCTTTTAACGAAAACAATGTTTCTTTGACACTCTAAGGGATATGAATTACTAAACAAAGTGTTAGTTGGTTGTTGAAGGGAGTTTGTGAGTATTTAGCTATAATTTGGAGCCAGGCCGGTTTGAACAGTGTTTAACTCTTTCTCTAAGGAACATTGATAGATCTACACAAATTGGTCAATTCTGCGATATTAATAACCCATATGTTTACTAATGTAAACTTTTAAATGGAATTTTGTGTTCAAACAAAAACTGTAGGATCAGATTTATATAAGTTCAAGCGGAAATAGAGTGAAGCCTGATTAGACGTATGGTCTTTGTCTACTCTGATTGCGAAAAACGTAGATATGAGGGAAAGGGTTAAGACAGTCGTTTCCTAGTTTGAATCTAGATAGAGTTGATAAAATACTGTTGTTGCCAATTTCGCTGATTGAGACACCAATTTCTGCCTACAGAAGTCGTCTGTTCTGGGTCCACTCCGTTTGCAAAGGTGTGAAAACGCGTTTATATGAAGTAAAGGGGTAACAATTCGTAGGCACGTGCATTGGCGAAATTGAATACATAATCATTCTGGATGATCAAATCGAAATCATCGGAAATCTCTGCAAAGTACAATGTAACCACCTACCGGTAATATTATTGAAATTCTGAAGCGGTTATTGAGAAATTGAGTCACCGTTACCTCATGTTTTGACAGTAATCAAACTTCTCAAATATTAACTGCTATTCTCGGAAAATCGTGGTGTTGCTGTCGGAAATGTATCGCGTTTCAGGTACATACAAGCGGTTGCCGCATGATATTCCTATGAAAGATGTGACGGGTGGTGACAGATATATAAATTACATAGGGTGCGCGACATTTTATGAACAAAACATAATTTCAATCACTAAATTGGCACGAATTCCACGAATCACCGAGAATTGAGAATTTTTAGGATTCGTATAAGTAAAATCAGTATAAAAATCAGGATTGACTGTCGCATAAACAGTACATATCTTAGTTAGATGGACTGCAGCAATGCCGACATCCCTAAATCGTGGAACGTACAAATGTAAAGTACAGTCACGGCTCACTGCTCGTTGTTTACCTATATAGATAAACAAACTAGGTCTGGCAGTTACGTCAACACAATAACAAAACTAAAAATAGACGGGGTTTCCTCAATGTATGATGTGAATTAGATAATTAATAAATAAGACAAACATTACACCATAGGATATCCGATACCGTGGTCTAATGGGTGCGTATGCGGATTTGCATGCGCGCTACCCGATGTCGAAACACACCGGCGTTATGCTTTTTTAAAATATTTTTAAATACTTCTGTCAGTACATTTTCTCTATAGGATCTATTCTATTTTTATCTTTTTTCTATTCTTGTTTGGTCCTGCTTTCTGTATTTTGACATATGTGTTGTTGAGGAAAAAAAAAGAAAAAGAAAAATAAGATTTGACTTATGTGGGTTTCGAACCAGGTATATTTTGATTCGGATGACAGCGCCTTTATCCATTCGGCTACGGACTCCACAAGGCATGCCATCATATTCAAATAGTCACATTCTTCTCTTTTAAGAAATAACATGTCATATGAATATTCAAGTAAACTAATTATGACGTAACTGTCAGGAATTCCCTGTCGGACTATAACAAACACTAACCAATACGTAAACAGACGACACGGCATGGAGTGAGCGATGCGTGACAGGTGAACTATCGTGGTAGGTTAGCGGTGTAACACGTGAAACACGCCTACTGACTGCCCCAATCTTCGTCAATGACATTCCAAAGCTACAATTTTGTAGTAAAAGAAAGATGATGCAGAGAACCAGTTCAGCTGGATGATGCGGTGGTAAGTAGAGATTTTATATCATGCTGTTTGACATTGATCATGAATCAATATATATCGGTTGTTTGCGGAATACACAGTTAGCCAAACGTGCAATGACACGTAATTTGGTACCAGTGTGAGCTCCAGAGATGTTAAGTCTAGTTAGATCTCGGTCAGGATCCTAATTACCTATGTGTAGTTGGATCTTATTCCGTCTTAACATTTTGTTTATATCTACAAAAAGATCACGTTTATAATGGCAATGATATGCGACAGGTCGGTTTACATACAGGACACAAGACAATACCGTACTCTGAATTCCAAAAGTCCAATTTTCCTGTCAAATCCCATGACTGACCACCCGACCGAATGACCTCACAGAGACGAGTGGTCAAACATAGGACTTGGTAGTTAATTAACATAGATAGTATCAATGTAACTTGATATACTGTTCGTATCTGGAGCCCTGAAATTAATATAGTAATGTAGCTGTAACAAAACACAAAATGAGAATGTTGTATGTATAACATACGAGTGATACTGTGTTGCTTGAAAGAAAATATGAGACATTTGAGGAGAAATTGAAACTATGTGGAAGTAACATGGAGAGCATGGTTACTTAAATAGATCAATGAGTAACTCGATACTTGTTAACAGCGGCAAATTCCATCTCCTAAGCTAGATTCAGTTATCAATAGATGTTAATGACAGAAAGTATAGTAACTTTCCCTCTAAATCAAACCTCTGCGAAACGAAAGAAGATGTATGGTTTCAAGACTTGGTTAATATCTAAGTTTGACGTGCGAGTATTTGAAAGTATTATGAGTCCAATAATGCAAGTGGGGATATATGTGTCACTGTAAGACAAAGGCAACATGCATGTTTGCTAATTTTTCATTGATATAAGACACTTTTTTCTAAATAGTTCAATCTTAAAAAGATAAGTTGAATCGTTGATATGTACAGTGCATTACGATCACATGAAAACGCAATCATTACTTATTCACTTTTATTCTAAGGTGTGTTAACAATTTACCTGCCATGGAAGTGTACGAATGCGCAAACTCTCGTCCCTTTAATGTTTAAATTTCACATGTTATCTTTATTTTAGTTAGAAATGTTGACTTAGTGTCAGTAACTTTGATTCGGATGATACGTCGAATTACTCGGCATATCAGCCGGACCCAAGCTGCGTGCATACGACTGATGATCTAGATATTCATTATATCATACAATTAGCGATCTTTGGGTTATTTTGAATATAGAACTACGTCATTTTGTATAATTACGGTTACACGGAACATGTTTTATTGCTAGTACAGTTGTGTGACATATATACGTTGAACATTATTCGGAACAGTTAGCCACCTATCTTACATACGACGTAACTCATTCGGATCCAAACTGTTTGCCTATGCTGCTGCGCTCAGTAGTTAAAATTAGTAAACACATCTGTTAAACTATTATCGCCCAAATCAATGAAATGTGTGAATAATTATATTTAATGGGATGGCGAAAGTGCACGGTAGCGAAATGACTTCCCGTAGGGTGGCGAAATGATTGTAGCGAAATGGTCAGGAAAAGGCCTAGTCCAACTATGACCCCTTGAGCCCTGTTTTGATTGTTAGCGACCTCTGGTCGCCGATATATGTACGAAGGTCGCACGACAAGTCACTGTCAATCGCGGGTAGTCTTGGGTAATCGTTGATAATCGTTTCCAATCGTGCTTATCTTGCTAACAACGACCTCAGTTACATTTGCAAACCCTCTGGACCAGATTGGACGAACACTCAGTAGTTTGAACTTTGGTCTCCAAAGATTCGCAGAAGCTTGTGTCATCGTACTTATTCAAGTGTCCCTCAAAACGGTTTCGAAGCGGGATAATGTACTAAATCATCCCTTTACTCCATAAATACGCTTTGGTACGCCTTTGCAAACAGAGTAGACCCGGTTCAGACGGCTTCTATAGGAGTCTGTTCTGTTTACGTATGTCGTTATATAGATATGATTGTATAGATTCAGTCATAAATAAGTTCAAGTGTTAGTATAACAGTTAATCTAATCGATATTCATAATATCAATAGTTGTACATGAATATTCATAGAGTAAAGGGTTATACACCGGTTATTATACAATAGCAGATTCGATCTTATCTATTCTCGCTCATAGAGAATCGATATATGTCAATGGACTCGTCGATGTTTAGGACAATAACGCAACACTATACTGTTCGATCACAAGTATCATTAGCCGTCTTCAATACATGACAATCATGCATAAGGCTACTCTAGGGAATTTCGCCATAATTTTAACCCTGCGTCAGGCAAAAAACTGCCTAAAATGTTCTCAATTCTTCGTTATTAAACTATTAAACTATATATAATCGTTTCAGTAGGAATAGCCTACTGAACATGCATCTGGCTAGGACAAATAATACCCTGTACATACTAAATTGGCTTTCACATTTTAACATGATCGGCACTTCCAATTTGACAATCCAGTATTCAAATAATTTACATCCGGGTCGTAACAATTCGGGTTGATCTGATATGACTATACTACCCGTATGAAGGATAAAGACAACTGGGCTGTAAATGAATTGGATGTGTCTTTGTTATAAGTGTATATAATCTACTGTTTGTCAGTATTATTTTTTTTAATTTTGCACCTGTGTCGGTACTCCATACGACAAAGCGAAACTAAAATACAAATACAAAAAGGGTTTAACATTTCTTTTAAAATAATGTCAATAAATCGATCGAACCGACGCAATTTTAATTTACAGTTGAAGCTGTATCATTTAAAATCTTTTAAAAAAGGTCTCAATCTGGATATTTAACCATTTCTACGCCATTGCAAATAGAATAGACACAGATCAGACGGACCTCATTGGAACCGTCTAATCAGGATCTGCTATGTTTGCTTACGATATAATACGAATATGGTATTACAGTTCGGCCATGGCCAAATCTTTGTGTGTCCATGTACTGTTATAACTAATAATCTAAAGAACAATTCATGGTCTCATTATTTCTAACATGCCTATTCAAAGGGTTCAGAAAGGCATCATCTTAACCCTTCTCTTGCTGAATTTTTAAAACACATTTCTCCTTCTTTACCCATGTTCTGTTGTATAATTACATATATCTTCATTGTGTACAAGTATATCGCTGTGCAATCACTGCTCTGGAGTACATTGGTTGCACAATCAATTTGTAAATAGTGCAGACCCTGATGAGACAGCTCCTACAGGACTTGTCTCATCTGGGTCTTCACTATTTACAGGTAGGTATATGGACGTGAATAACAAGAGAAGGGTTAATGCAGGTCATAGCAATGCAAACAGTACAAATAGCTGAGTTTTGTACTCTTGGACCAGGTTTTCTTAATCCAAGAGGAACAAACTTCGATAGCATTATTCTAGCATATTTTATGATATCGCATTCTGTTCCAACTTGGATCTGATAAAATGATGTCTACTTTTTCTCAAAGAGTTTATATCGAGAAATGTCATCAGGATGAAATATGTTTGACACGATCAAGAGTAGTCGATTATTGCACCATGCCCAAATGTAAGCAGGCAGTATGTTTTTAAAAACGGGATAAATGAAAACTCAATTTGGATGTCATAATAATAATTGGTATAGCTACCCTGCATACAGTAGTACAAGGTATGGTAATTTAGAAACTTGTGTTTCATGCAAGAGACAATGTGCTATAGGCATTTATCTCGAAACATACAGTTGTGCGAATGATGAAAGGCATATGATAGCGAGTTGCAATGGATACAAAATGTGAGCAAATGTCACAATTTCTGTAAATAACATCGCAGTTTTCCATCTCTTAAGCATTCGTCTGCTACGCGTGTCATGGCTGTCATATGCAGATAGATTGAATTCAGATGAGACGCCGACTGACTCGGCCATTCTGCAGGATACACACTGTAAGACACTAGGTCAATTATTGGAACAGGTGGAATGTAAGTAAAACATATAGCAGATCAGAGTCTGAGCAGCCATCTTTTTCAGCAGATTAAAGGTCAATCCATCATTTATTGAATATATGAGTCTAAACAACCATATAGTTGCTTAATTCAAACACAGGCAATGCGTTAAGCTCGTATAAAAGCTTTTTACATTACCTTTGACCTGCATTAAGTTACCACCTTCCTTACATACCCGTAATGAGACCTCTATTGGATTTCCACCTAAGACAGGTTCTATACTCTACTATATGTAACTGTGGAGCAACGATCTATTACGGCTACGTTGGATTCTTTGTCCCTGTTTAGGAACAAGTCGGCACAATACATGTTTTTACTTTACAGTGAGGTTACAAATAGATATAGCTATCGACATTGACCTTTAACCATCATCAGCTAATCGCCACCCGACATGTGTTTGCTAACTGCCTGAATCCAAATGAGACTCTCAATCAGAATTTTCGAATAGTTAAACATCAGCGAAAGCTAACATTGTAGCAGACCGGGTATTTTGCAGACATGATTTTGGTCAGGCGAATTGTTAACATTTTGAGTAAATTTTCGACCGATCACGACATCGTGTGTATGTTATTTAACAATGTTGTTTGTATCTTCTACACACATACATCCCGAGCGTTAAACAGTTTGGCTACAGATCATGCAGGTACACACATTGTTTGCAAAACGAAAACAGTAAAACCGGCCCAAAGAGGTTATCGAATTATTGAGTATAATAGTTTTAAAACGTAGTCGGTTGCTTAACGCTGGATAAAAGTACTGCAGAGCATAAAACCTACATTAAGTGACATTACAGGCCCATATGCGCACCTCATCTTGATGGCCGCTTAAGACGGGATCTAATATAGCCAAACGGTTTACCTGTATAGTGTTGAAAGGTAAATAGAGAAACCAATAGAAAACATTGGTGACCTGCACACACCATGCAGACAGAATTTGCGGACGAGCAGGACACACTAGCCTACATACAAATAATGAGGACGAGCAGGACACACTGGCCTACATACAGATAATGAGGACGAGCAGGACACACTGGCCTACATACAGATAATGAAGACGAATGAGGACGAGCAGGACACACTAGCCTACATACAGATAATGCGGACGAGCAGGACACACTGTCCTACATACAGATGATGAGGACGAGCAGGATACACTGGCCTACATACAGATAATGAGGACGAGCAGGACACACTGGTCTACATACAGATAATGAGGACGAGCAGGACACACTGGCCTACATACAGATAATGAGGACGAGCAGGACACACTGGTCTACATACAGATAATGAGGACGAGCAGGACACACTGGCCTACATACAGATAATGCGGACGAGCAGGGCACACTAGCCTACACAAACATTACAAAGAGAACAAACATAACACAATTAATCCTTACCGCATTACCCAAAACGCATCTGCTCACGTTTGGATATGACCCACTTCTGATATGGCCCACTTCTGATATGACCCCCTTCTGACATGGCCCGCTTTTGATGTTTTTTGAGAAAGTGTTCCCAGTGTGTCAAACCTCTCGGGTCATAATGAGACGTTGAATCGTGAATATCGTGAATTGAGGAGAAACAGTATTTGAAACAATATTTAAAGTCAAGAGTGTACTCACCCATGTGTATCCAAACGGTAACTGCTATAAGAAACATCGTTTTGTTGTAGTCCGACATGTTTATATGACTTAAACCCCTATATTGTCTACCTTTCAATGTAGATCTCCGTGTCACGGGGTACTATATGGGTACTATATAGTGAGAGGTTTGGTAACTCGATACCCAACGCGGAAGTTCAGATGCAGCTTACATGCGAAACAGTTATTGCTTATCATTCAACGAACTTAAGCGACCATTACCAGTACCATTCGATATAATTATCTTTTCAATGTGAGAAAGTCCTTATTTCTTTTCAAATTTATTACTATAAATATCATGGTTTGTTGCAATTTGTTTAGTAGTTCTTGATGCGTACTTTAACAAGATGGTAAAGTATTATTCTGTCAGTTAACGTTTACCTTTAATCTGCTGTGGACGGATGAGTGAATACCTATGCCAACAGTTTGGATCCAGATACGACGTCGAGGAACTCGGCTTCTCATCAAGATCCAAACTTTTTGACACCCTGATTGCAATAGTCAAATTGATTATAGCTTGATTTTTGAAAATTTAAAATAATTTGCTCAGCAGGCTTAAGGTTAAGTAACTCATCCTCACTTAAACATAATTCAGGATTAAATTACCTTTGTAATACTTATTTATATTGAAACATGGAAGGAATTGTTGTTGTTATTTTTTTTGTGCCAGAGATATATCCATCCAATATCGTTCGCAGGCAGAGCAGACCCCGAATCATTTAGGAATTGTCTGAATTGGGTCTGCATTGTTTGCAAAAGAGTCAAAACGTTTGTATAAGTGGATTGTTTAACCACTGGCCCAGTATTGAGATCAGAAGACATAACCATATTATACAAACATGCTTAACTCTTTCAGAATTAAATAACTCATCAGTATTTAACTATAACCTGGAAAGCCTTACATTGCTAAATGGTTTTGAAAGACACACAATGCAGACCCTGGGGGTTGCCTCCTCTAGCAGCCTACTGATTTAGATATTCACTGCTTGCAAATGACAGTGCACGTCTCAAAATTTTGAAATGATCCCTACAACCTACCAACATTGATACCCATCATTGAGATTGACACGTCAACTTTACATACTTTACAAACCTTTAATCTGTTAGGAAACTTAAAACTTTTAAACAACTAACGCCATTATACATATGGTTCATTTCGTTTCAGATAAATTACTCTAGTGTTACAAATGTAACAAGTTCGATTTCAAGTTACTTGGTGTCACATCTGTACCAAAGTCATTTCAAAATTTTGTGTTGAAGATTAACATTTTAGTGCCGGAAACGAGTGCACTGTGGTTTGCAAATATTGTAGACGTAGATCAGAGGGCTCATATAGGAGCCTTCTTATCAGAGACCTCATTCAAACTCCTTCGACAAAAAAAAACAACACATAAGACTGTATGCACACCACCAATAAACACTGATGGTGTATTCCACTTCAGCGAAAATTCAGTTTTGAAATGATAAATATTATCCCTGTATCACTGCGTAACACTCTGTACTCTCTACCTTGTACAGCTATGCTACCGAAACTACAGACGAATGTAACACACTTCCTAAACGGTTAGTATCCAACTGATATATAATCAGTATACAAACTATTTGACCGCTGTGTGATGTTTTATCATACCTGTCTTAATGTATGCATATTATCCTTTATGGTAGGACGTTGGCGAAAACGTAATTGGCCATGACTGGAATTGTAGAATTACCTTTATGTTATATCATATGCAAATACACCTTAACCTGATAAGATACAAAGTAAAGTAAAATAGATGTACCTAGTTACAGTCTACCAGCAGTCCGAATTACCGTTCAGCTTACAGCATATTTACCCCCTTGGTCATTTAGTCATTCGCCTACAATATGAAGCTCTGTAAACATAGGGTGCGGTTCTGACTAGTATCCCTCACAGGTACCAAGTTTAACTCCTGGGTGGAGAGGAGGCAAATTCCTACGGGCGGGATACAATGAAAAGCGTCTCTGTAATTTCCAGCTGATCCAACCAGGATTGGATTCACGGACCCCTGGATTATCAGCTCAAAGTACAAAAATTAGTGATGCAGGAAACACCACATACAAAACAAACAGCCGCCCGAACAGCAACACAAGGAAACAGCAAATGTACATAACTATAAAAACACAAAGAGACGCACAAAGACAAAACAAACATATAATAATAGGGGGAAGATGGAAGTACCGCCTTGGAACGGTCAGTGACAAAAGTCACTGGGGGGGTTAAACCGGTTTATGGGCGCCCAACCTCACACTTATTCCATCCCCGCCCTAAAAGACAAACAGTGTAAATAAACTTATCCCCTCTTCGACTAATCTACAACAACCGCGATGGTAAATACAGTGGTAAAGTGCATGTATAACGAAACATTTAAGTGAACAAACTGTATCCACCTATCGCTAGTGTACTGCAGGATCATATACCTTTTTAATGATTTCTTAACATATTTGATGAACAAAGTGAGAAAATGGTTATGTCCAATAATTTTACGAAGTTTGTAAATCACATCACCATAAAATTCCGGATGTTAAATACCGTGTCGCAGAAGCGCCTCGAGATTACATTGGTACTTGCCAATAAGCGAGAGCCATTAGGAGCTTTCTGCATGACTTTCACCTTACATTAAGCAGCTACCTGCCGAAACGTATCTAAACTCTTCGCTACTAGAATTTCGGTTCACTGCAGGTTTACGTAACTCATAGACTGATAAACGTGAAGTGCGCTCAAACTCTGATTTACTGTATGATTTACTTACATTAGATCCGTTCGAACTCGGCGTCTCATCTGGATGCAATAACATTTGATAGCTATGTCGTGTTAAGCAGGCAAAGGGTTAAATGTACAATGTTGATCACTTGCGTAACCCTCTGTACTCTTTAAATTTTATTATTGGCAAGTACAAATGTAATGTTAAGGCACTTCTGCTACACGGTGTTTCACATCCTGAATTTTATGGTGATGTGATATACAAACTTCGTAAAATTATTGGACATACCCATTTTCTGACTTTGCTCACTAAATACATTAAAACATTCATAAAAAGGGATATGATCCTATGATACTACAACATACTACATGTCTGGTTGTCAACCCTTTTACAGTTGGCAGTCACGCTGGCCTTTTGCATGTACGCCGACAAGAAAGATTTAGTACTCTATGAAGGCTACCTCTTAAATCCGGAAACGGAAGGAGGACGTCGGATAATTGTACCATCTCGTTTTTGTCGTACCGTTTATTACTTTTCTACAGTTACTCTGTTTGCAGCTCCATCATTGAGTACACTAGCGATAGGTGGATACAGATACTTCACTTACATATGTTTTTGTTTTACATGCACTTTACCACTGTATTTGCCATCGCGGTTGTTGTAGTTTAGTCGGAGAGGGGATACATTTATTTACACTGTTTGTCTTTTAGGGTGGGGTGGAATAAGTGTGAGGTTGGACGCCCAAAAAACCGGTTTAACCCCCCCCCAGTGACTTTTGTCACTGACCGTTCCAATGCGGTACTTCAATCTTACCCCTTTGTATGGTTTTTGGCCTTTGTGTGTCTCTTTGTGTCTTTTATATACATGTACATTTTACTGTTTATTGTGGTGTTGTTTGGGCGGGTGTGTGTTTTGTATGCTGTGTTTCCTGCATGACTCTTAACATGTACTTTACATACAGACCGGTGTGCTTATTCCCCTTTACGATTGTTGTGCTTATTTGCATACAAGACAAATATGCTTATTTCCCTACAAAACAGAATGATATGCTTATTTGCCTACACGACGGACGCGCTTATGTCCCTACAATACCGAGGTGCGTATTCCACTGCAAACGGATATGCTTACTTCCTTACCAGGCGCATGTGTATTTTGTCTACATAAAGGATGTTTATTGGCGTGTTCTTGTACAATGTTGATCACTTACTTATAGGGCATAATGTAATCGTAATGCAAATGAAATGACAAGATCTGAATTAACTCTTTCGCTTCCAATTTCACATCTGTCATTACCGATGCAAGCAGTTTGGATCCAGATGAGATGCATCACCGTCACATCAGGGTCCAAACGGTGTGTTGCGTTGACTGCTTTTTAAACAAAAACATAAAAAATGAAAAATGAAAACTGTAGCAGACGACAAAGCTTGCAACATTTGAAAGCGAACGAGTAAATATAATAATAGTTCAAATCATGTATATTTACTGGTTCCCTTTCAGTGTTTACAGTATTATGAACATTTCCTGGTACCCTTTCAGTGTTTACAGTATCATGCATATTTACTAGTTACCTTTCAGTATTTACAGTATCATGTATATTTACTGGTTCCCTTTCAGTGTTTACAGTAACATGTATATTTACTTAACCCTTTCAGTGTTTATAGTATCATGTATAGTTACAAACGGGATATGTTTTCCTTCTACAAGACGGATGTGATTATTTACCTGCAAGACGGACGTGCTTATTTGCCTACCACACAGGTTTGCTCATGTTCATACAAGACAGGCGTGCGTATTTGCCTACAGTTCGGGTATGTTTATTTCTCTACAAGACAGGTGTACTAACCTTGATGGAGATGTCCCCGTGCACCACCTTACGGTGTTTATATATCTCCACTTATTCGTTTCGCTAGCGCTTGTTCTTCTGTTGACGATTTTAACAATCGAAATCTCATTTTAATTGAAAAACTGCTTAAGCAAGGTTTTAGATATCATAAACTAAGAATAACATTCTTTAAATTTTATTATTGGCAAGTACAAATGTAATGTTAAGGCACTTCTGCTACACGGTGTTTCACATCCTGAATTTTATGGTGATGTGATATACAAACTTCGTAAAATTATTGGACATACCCATTTTCTGACTTTGCTCACTAAATACATTAAAACATTCATAAAAAGGGATATGATCCTATGATACTACAACATACTACATGTCTGGTTGTCAACCCTTTTACAGTTGGCAGTCACGCTGGCCTTTTGCATGTACGCCGACAAGAAAGATTTAGTACTCTATGAAGGCTACCTCTTAAATCCGGAAACGGAAGGAGGACGTCGGATAATTGTACCATCTCGTTTTTGTCGTACCGTTTATTACTTTTCTACAGTTACTCTGTTTGCAGCTCCATCATTGAGTACACTAGCGATAGGTGGATACAGATACTTCACTTACATATGTTTTTGTTTTACATGCACTTTACCACTGTATTTGCCATCGCGGTTGTTGTAGTTTAGTCGGAGAGGGGATACATTTATTTACACTGTTTGTCTTTTAGGGTGGGGTGGAATAAGTGTGAGGTTGGACGCCCAAAAAACCGGTTTAACCCCCCCCCCAGTGACTTTTGTCACTGACCGTTCCAATGCGGTACTTCAATCTTACCCCTTTGTATGGTTTTTGGCCTTTGTGTGTCTCTTTGTGTCTTTTATATACATGTACATTTTACTGTTTATTGTGGTGTTGTTTGGGCGGGTGTGTGTTTTGTATGCTGTGTTTCCTGCATGACTCTTAACATGTACTTTACATACAGACCGGTGTGCTTATTCCCCTTTACGATTGTTGTGCTTATTTGCATACAAGACAAATATGCTTATTTCCCTACAAAACAGAATGATATGCTTATTTGCCTACACGACGGACGCGCTTATGTCCCTACAATACCGAGGTGCGTATTCCACTGCAAACGGATATGCTTACTTCCTTACCAGGCGCATGTGTATTTTGTCTACATAAAGGATGTTTATTGGCGTGTTCTTGTACAATGTTGATCACTTACTTATAGGGCATAATGTAATCGTAATGCAAATGAAATGACAAGATCTGAATTAACTCTTTCGCTTCCAATTTCACATCTGTCATTACCGATGCAAGCAGTTTGGATCCAGATGAGATGCATCACCGTCACATCAGGGTCCAAACGGTGTGTTGCGTTGACTGCTTTTTAAACAAAAACATAAAAAATGAAAAATGAAAACTGTAGCAGACGACAAAGCTTGCAACATTTGAAAGCGAACGAGTAAATATAATAATAGTTCAAATCATGTATATTTACTGGTTCCCTTTCAGTGTTTACAGTATTATGAACATTTCCTGGTACCCTTTCAGTGTTTACAGTATCATGCATATTTACTAGTTACCTTTCAGTATTTACAGTATCATGTATATTTACTGGTTCCCTTTCAGTGTTTACAGTAACATGTATATTTACTTAACCCTTTCAGTGTTTATAGTATCATGTATAGTTACAAACGGGATATGTTTTCCTTCTACAAGACGGATGTGATTATTTACCTGCAAGACGGACGTGCTTATTTGCCTACCACACAGGTTTGCTCATGTTCATACAAGACAGGCGTGCGTATTTGCCTACAGTTCGGGTATGTTTATTTCTCTACAAGACAGGTGTACTAACCTTGATGGAGATGTCCCCGTGCACCACCTTACGGTGTTTATATATCTCCACTTATTCGTTTCGCTAGCGCTTGTTCTTCTGTTGACGATTTTAACAATCGAAATCTCATTTTAATTGAAAAACTGCTTAAGCAAGGTTTTAGATATCATAAACTAAGAATAACATTCTTTAAATTTTATTATTGGCAAGTACAAATGTAATGTTAAGGCACTTCTGCTACACGGTGTTTCACATCCTGAATTTTATGGTGATGTGATATACAAACTTCGTAAAATTATTGGACATACCCATTTTCTGACTTTGCTCACTAAATACATTAAAACATTCATAAAAAGGGATATGATCCTATGATACTACAACATACTACATGTCTGGTTGTCAACCCTTTTACAGTTGGCAGTCACGCTGGCCTTTTGCATGTACGCCGACAAGAAAGATTTAGTACTCTATGAAGGCTACCTCTTAAATCCGGAAACGGAAGGAGGACGTCGGATAATTGTACCATCTCGTTTTTGTCGTACCGTTTATTACTTTTCTACAGTTACTCTGTTTGCAGCTCCATCATTGAGTACACTAGCGATAGGTGGATACAGATACTTCACTTACATATGTTTTTGTTTTACATGCACTTTACCACTGTATTTGCCATCGCGGTTGTTGTAGTTTAGTCGGAGAGGGGATACATTTATTTACACTGTTTGTCTTTTAGGGTGGGGTGGAATAAGTGTGAGGTTGGACGCCCAAAAAACCGGTTTAACCCCCCCCCCCCAGTGACTTTTGTCACTGACCGTTCCAATGCGGTACTTCAATCTTACCCCTTTGTATGGTTTTTGGCCTTTGTGTGTCTCTTTGTGTCTTTTATATACATGTACATTTTACTGTTTATTGTGGTGTTGTTTGGGCGGGTGTGTGTTTTGTATGCTGTGTTTCCTGCATGACTCTTAACATGTACTTTACATACAGACCGGTGTGCTTATTCCCCTTTACGATTGTTGTGCTTATTTGCATACAAGACAAATATGCTTATTTCCCTACAAAACAGAATGATATGCTTATTTGCCTACACGACGGACGCGCTTATGTCCCTACAATACCGAGGTGCGTATTCCACTGCAAACGGATATGCTTACTTCCTTACCAGGCGCATGTGTATTTTGTCTACATAAAGGATGTTTATTGGCGTGTTCTTGTTTTACCAGGAAACGGATGTAATATTTGCCTACAAGACGGATATGCTTATTTCCCTGCAAACGAATGTATTCATTAAATGTGATTATTGTCCCTACAAGACTGATATGCGTATTACCCTTCCCGGCGGATGTGCTTATCCCCGTTCAAACGTGTGTATGTATTGTTTTACAAACGGATGTGCTTTTTGCCCTATAAATGGATGTGTTTAATACTCTAAAATATTAATGCGATTATTTCCCTACAAACACAGACGTGTATTACCCTACAAATGGATGTACATATTCCCACGGGTGCATTTGTAAATGTCTAGGAGAGCAAATTCCCTATACAGTTTATTTTGAAATATTTTGCTTAGCAATATAAAAAGGATTAGGCAAAACAATTGACCCCTAGAATAAGGCATACATGTATACATCAATATAAAACAGTGGAACTAAATATAAGATACTTGAGTGATTGTTCCGAAAGACATCCAAGCTACATATAGTGAAATAAATCCAGAACAGGATCAAGCACGCCCTAAATTGGTTGGAGGCGGGGAGGTGGACGGACAAAAGAAACAAATAAACTGACCTGTTAACTATAAAGTCCGCCAAACACTGAATATAGAGAAATGTAGAGCGCGTCCAAGCCAGGGGCGAATCCGACACTGATTGGTCAATACTAGAGATCACGCGTCATACTTTTATATTTGGCGGAACGACCCTACAGCTATTGGTCAGTAATATTAGACCGTGCGATAGTTGCTGGTTACCACTCCGAAAGGGTGGTTCTCTGCTCCCATCATGCGATCAAAGCATGAGAGGTCTGGTAGACACTGTTTTCCTAATCATTATATAATATCCCGCTGTTGTGAGAGCAGCATACTTGATCCTAACCAGATTGCAGCATATACATGTTATATAATGTCTCGCTGCAGAAAGCAGAGGGATTGACCTTTATCCAGTCTCTTGCGGTTACAAATTATTTTTTCTGGCCAGCCAGAAAAATGTTTATTTTAACTACGAGACGAATGTGATTATTTTGCCTATCAGACGGATGTGCGTAAATAACTATACAGGCGGTGCGTTTATTACCCTGTAAGACGGATGCGCCTGTTTCCCTACAAACCGATGCTCGTATTTCCCTATAAAATGAATGTTCTCATTTACCTACACAACAGTGCGTATTTGATTACACGACGAGTATGCTTATTTGCGTATTTGCCTACAAGACACATGTCTAAAACAAAAGAACCGACGTGCTTACTTGCCTACGAAGCGCATATACAGTTTTGCTTTACAATATAGAGTTATTCACTACTAAAGATGAGTTTATTTGCATTAAACACGGAAGCGGATGTGAGGATGTGAGGATTTGCCTACAAAATGAGTAAACCAGCCCAGTGACAATGTCATCTTCCTGTCTGTATTCAAACCTTACGGTGACAAATCTCTAATTGTCGTCTGCATTCCAATTGTGTTAAATTATTCGATAAATTAAGGAATTAAGATAAAACATGCAATTTCCAAAGGAATAGCGCACATAATTATATAGAAATAGAGTTTGAGACAAAAAGTAAAGTCCCTGATCTGGGACTGCACTATTTGTCGTGGTGAATTTTTGCAATATTTGCGATGAAATGCTTAAAACCATGAACTGGCGGTGAAATAATTAAACTAGTTTCCATGGTTAATGTATTATCTAGTTCTAGATATAAAGTGTTGTAGACAAAATATGATAATAATATCAAACTAAACCTTGGCAATACCTAATAAAATCAATCGTTTGTAGACACTTCAAATTATTCATTCCCTTGTGTCTGGTTTTCTGTTTCGTTTGTTTCATAAGTTGTGTAACGTAGCAGAAATGCCCTGCGCCCATACGGAAAAAACGTAAACGACATTTGAAAGACAGGCTTTCCTCGTAATTATGTTTTATGCAGAGAAACAACAGTGTGCCTACGAGGACTTACAATAAATCCCGTGTCTAAAGCTTCATCTAAAGCGTGCTCTTTCTGAATAAACACGGATATATTTCAAAGCAGGAGGTTGGTAAATGCCAGAAATGCAGAGGACCCCAGCAGAAGCTATCCGCCTAAACCTTGTGCCTTGCATTAAGCTACCTCCTTCCTTTTAGAACCATACTTAGACCTCCTTTTACGACAATGTTTTATCAGATAATGGTTTATATACATTTTAACCCTTCGCTTGCTGAATTTTAAAATACATTTCTCCTTCTTTACCCATGCCCTGTTGTATAATTACATATATCTTCACTGTGTACAATTATTTCGTTGTGCAATCACTGCTGTTTAGTGTACTGGTTGCACAATCAATTTGTAAATAGTGCAGACCCTGATGAGACAGATCCTGCAGGAGCTGTCTCATATGGGTCTTTACTATTTACAGGTAGGTATATTGACGTGAATAGCAAGTGAAGGGTTAAAAAACCCAAACAGAAAAGAACAAACCCAGAATGTGTACAGAGGGGTTAACATGATTGACTGACATAACTTCTGTGAGGTCTTAGCTTCAACATTCGTTCGACAAGGGTGGAATTTGCCTGTTCATTTATTATGTCAAAATAACATTTAAAATCGTTTTGTTACACAAGACACCTTTTTGAAAGAATCGAACGTGGTTTTAATATGATTTTAAGTGGCACTTAGCGGTTTGTCAGTCTTTGAATTGATAATTAGTTGTTTTGGTCAGGTTGTCATCTCAGAGAGTGGTTCTGTGACATAAACATGTTTCTGAATAATGACCGTCTGCAAAAAATAGCCCTTTAGCTTATGAATGTTCATGCCACGATATCATGAATATCAATTTCACGAGTTTTGCTAAAATAACACATAAAATATTTGACATACAATGTATACCGACTCCAGAAGAACACGTCTGTTCTGGACCTACTCTGTTTGCAACTGCACTACAATGGTTTCTAACATGCGTATGACACAAGTATATAATGTTTTACCTTAACCATCCATTTACTAGTGTACGATTTGTCTTCGTCATTATTCATGTCAAAATGACATAAGTTAGACAACCGTTTTGCTGCTTTAGACACATTTTATTTAGTCGAACGTTGGTTTAATAGGATTTTAAGTGGCCTTTCACAACGGTTTGTAAGTCTTTGAATCATTCAATACTTGTTTTACTGAGTTGTCCTTCCAGCCAATGATTCATTGACGTCCGAAGGTTGGTGAGTAAATTATGTATGCACATTAGCCCTTTACCTCATACATATGCATAATTACACCATGCATATTAATTACTCGACTTTTGCTATATTAGCAAGTACTCACGGGACAGATTTTGCATAGAAGTAAGATATATTATTTATGAGCACACTGAGTAGATCCTGATCAGATGGCAGTCATCTAATCTTGCTCTACGTTGTTTGCAAAGGCAATAAAATCTGGGTCTACTGTGTTTGGGAAGGAGCGGAAATACACGTTAATGGAGTAAACGGTTAAGCAAACAACTTCCAGAGAGCTATCTGAACCGTTTGTTATTCCAATTCCATGATTAAGCTTATCATACTGAGTGGACTCTATTGTTAAACTTCAGTTGACTATTCCAGTCTGAAGATCCAGCGTTAAAATTGTTACAAAGGTGAATTAGATTTAGTTGAACATTAAATATTGAAATATAAAGCAACATGTATTCGTCGTTTTGCAATACATGCATATTGTTGTAAAGGGCATACGTCATGACTTGAATTTACAAAACACCTTAGAATCTTGCATGGAACCCTTATTCTGTTAAGATCTCAGATCCGCATGAGAAGCCTGGACACTAGTCGTCTCATCTGGGTACGAGGTAACTGACACTCTGGATACAAGCTAACTGACACTCTGGGTACCGGCTAACTGACACTCTGGGCACAAGCTAACTGACACTCTGTCAATAATTTGTCTAAAGCATGACGGAATGGGAAGTAGACACACTTTTACAGAACAAAATATGATCAGACATTATTTTTTTACAGCGGAATTTGATTAATCAATCTTTACAAAACACTTGAGCATGTAAGCCTGCTAATACAAATGATATTCCAGCAATACGAATCTTCACAAAAATGACGATTGCACCACGATTTAAAAGACCGTTTCATCATAACAACAGACACGTTTGCTTTCTCCTTTATCATTCAAAACAACGGTATACTTTTTAAGTAATATATGTTCGGAATGACCACTCACACACTGTTAACGAATTTTATTAATCTCTTATCCCTTTCCCTAATGAATATTCATGGAGAAAAATATGACGTCATGAATATTAATAAGATTATGTTTTATAATGGCATATAAACACACTACATTTTGGCTCAGGCAGCAGCTGAAGAACCAGACCACACCATAATCAAACAAAGCAGACCTTGAACAGACGGCTCCTGTAGAAACCGTCTGATCAGGGTCTACTCTGTTTGCAGATGTGTCAAAATGCGCTAGAATAAGTGAAAATGTTTATTCATAAGTACGCCTTTATACGAAGTTGCATACTGTAGGAGCAGTCTGAACAGGGTCTACCCTGTTTGCCTATGAAGTAACATAAATGCGATTCTACAGTGTCGGCAATAAATGGCCGAATGGTCCTGTATCCATGTATCATTATAAAATGAATCTTGCAAACAATGTAGACGCATTTGAGACACGTGTCTGATATGGGACCAGCACTATTTGGCATACTACTTTGGTGATTATGCTCGTATTTGATACTGGTCCACCTTTAGAATGATTCACCTATTATTATGCAATGTTCCCATTTGAAAAACAAAACAAACGACGTCATGACTATTTATTAGTTCGTTTCCATAAACCAATATGAATAGGAAACTTTTGGCTATGACAGAAACTGTAGATTCATATGTATATTATATATTAAGCTAACAGCGCATACCCTGATCAGATGGTTCCTATAGCAGCCATCTGATATTGGTTTGCTCTGTTTACAAAAGCATAGACAGGCGTAAATACAGCGTGTCCCAGAAAAATGCAACCACATTTCAATTCCTTATTTCTATAAATATATTCAACCGATAGAAAAGATTTATACACCAGTGTTTCGGACTAACAGTTTCTCACATTTGGGTACAATTACACCCTGAATGCTTTTATATTTGTTTAGATATTGCGTAAATACTGAAGGCACCCTGTTTTCAATTTTCCCAGAAATAGTTATATGGAGTACATCTGTAAAGAACTTAGCATTTTATCTCATTTATTCATCGCAAAATGTGTCGCCATTGTTTATTAAAACAAATTAACTTGTAACAAATGCAATGTTCTAGTAGCTTCAGAAACGCTTCTTTCTTGTAGTGCTAAAATATTTATGTATTTCTTGTATCAGGTGAAGAAAAGGTGCTGTAAATTAATATTTTCAAGAATAACTTCTTTATATCTCCATCAAACCCCATGTTGTGACCACTCTTTAGAATTTTCTCTTTGAGACGATTCTAAAGAGTGGTCAAACAACATGGGGTTTAGTGTGAAGAAACGACAAGTTTAGTATTTGATTATGCACATATACATGTATATGTTGCTTTGCGTGTATGCTAAAATATTTATTTTAAACCAAACCTACAGCTGCTAAGTAAACATTCGTTTGAAATGTTTACCTTATAAAATTAAGTCAATGAATATTCATGAAGTAATTGATTCATGCATAGGTGCTCTTCAGGGAAAAGGTTTAACTTATCTATGTGTACAGTACAAATGTTCAACAACATTCAACAACAAATGTCTAAACTAACATTCAATAAACTTGATTAACCCTTTCAATCAGATAATACGCCAAGTTCTTTCAAATGTACTTATTATATCCATAATCCTATTTCTGGGAAAATTGACAACAGGGTGTCTTCAGTATTTACTCAATATTTCAAAAATTATGAAAGCACTTAAGCTGATAGTTTACAAAATTGTATATTTTTTTTTCTATTGGCTGAATACATTTAGAGAAATAAGGAATTGATATTGGGTTGCATTTTTTCTGGGACACCCTGTATGTTTAAAGCAGTAACAAATTTACGCATTTACACCTAAGGAAACATGATACATGTGTACTGAAATATAACAGGACTTTGATTTTCCAACCCTTATGCCGGTAACTACAATTTGGATCATAATGAGACCCGGTGGCTAATTATGTGTTAGCTGTTTGACGCTCGGCCAATCATTTCTCAGAATCTTGATCAAATGGGAAGTTGGCCGATGTTGCACATATGTTCATTTTTTCAGGATAACGGTTGTCTATTTGTATATACAGTAGAACATATCCCAAGCGATAAATTAAGCGCAAAATTTAATAGCAGGTGGTCGCTTAATGAAAGACAAATGTTATGAAGAAAGCTTCTATGAGAGAAAACTGTTGTATGCGTAACCTTCGCCTTGCATTATGTAACAACATGCATTAACCGTTTTCTTCATACGAACGCATTGCCATGCCTTGGCAAATACAGTAGTCTGCTCACGTTGCTTATGACATTATAATACAATTGACTCGACAGTTTCTACAAACACAAGATACTCCTCTGTACAACTAACAATATTAACGAAATCATAATTCCAATCCAGTGACGTTTACACAAAATCGCCGAATCTGATTGGATGAAATTTGACATTCATTCCTCAATGGATGTAAAGAGCTGGTTCTCTGTCGTTGCTCCATGATTTACATTAAGTCGGTAACCAGTAGCCGATACACTATGGAATTACTTCTTTTTACTATGCATGAAGTTCTATTTATAGACAAATTCCTTGAAACCATGTTGACGTAGAATTATTGGAAGAAAATGTTTTGAAGTTTTGTGGAGCGCGTATTTTTAAATTTAATTGTTAAGAGTGAAACGTATGGTAAAAAGCAAGTGATTGTATTAATACCAAGAACCAACAGAGCCAGACGGTCGCATGGTGTAGAAAGAAAAGGACGAGGTGAACTTATGGGAGGTGAGATTAACTGTTTATTTTTCGGATTGAAGTAAAGTGGTGATCGGCAGTGATAACCTGTGTTGATTTGGAGAAAACAAAGCGAGGGTTACAGACCAGACTTAATGTCAAAGTGGCATGACCACTCTGCCAGTAATAACAAGGCACCGCCCCGTGAAATCATTTATTTCAGGACGACAACGTACTGGTAGGATAGTTATTTACCAGGCCAGAACGTAAACTTTCATGTAGAGTGCATTTTATTGAACATAAAATGGATTTGTTCAAGAGATTTTGAGGACACGTATCCCACTGGTCTATGTTCAGAGCTTATACAGATCGATTCCAAGGAGGTTTATGCAAGTTAATCGACTAAGAGGAAATATGACAAAGTAGTAAGGTAGTACATGTGTTGAAATAATTCTGTTTATTGCTTTTTAGTTATTGTTAACTTCAATTTGTTGCAACTAGGTCAAATAGTTGAGAACAGTCTATGAAACGTCATCTATGACGTAGGATACAGTACACAAAGTGACATAGTTGTTAGAATTGTATTGATTGAATTCCTACGCACGGCACTTAAAATAGCCAATGTCAAATTTGTTTTTATGTCTACAGGTAACAATTTTAAAAGGACGGATGGGTGGAATTATAAAGATTGAATAACATTTTGTTTATGTTCATCGATGTATAAATCCAGACCTGATCACACGCAACTTTTTACACGAATTCCTTCGGAATTCATGCAAGTTGTGTGTGATCAGGTCTGGATTTATACATCGATGAACACAACAAAAATGGAATTCAATCTTTAAATGATGCTCTACATGAACATTCCACAGGGCTAAACCCCGTACTCAAATATATTTTGGTGGTCGATTTAGAGAGGTTTTACTGTATTCAATTCTCATTTCGAGAGAACCCGTTTAATTCTGATGAGGCACACACGGGGACTAAACACGTACTCAGTTTTAATTAACATTAAGTTATGGTTATTATACGTTATTGTATGAGAATGGCGTGCACATCCCAGATATGACAAAACCTTTCACAGTGACCCGGTCCATGGATTTTGGATCACAAACAAACACTATACTGATACAGCTGTATCATATTGTAAAAAATAAATATACAATAAAACCTCAATAATCTGCACTTTCATTATCCAAGCTTCTCTAATCAAAGTTTTGATTATACGAACTTTTATTTAAGGACAACTATGCATTATTCAGGACCATGGTTGTTTAACTCAGTCCTAAAGACCAACGATGATACATATTTGAGTGTTGGGGTTGTTGAGCCTTAACTGTATATAAACAATAAATTAACTGTAGAGCCTTAACTGTATATAAACAATACATTAACTGTAGGAAATACACGATGGTTAACAGATAAATTTAAAATACATTATATATATATATACAATAACTATTCATATAGATTTCGGTATTAGTAGTCGCAAAGCATGTACACAGTGTTAGTAAGTATATGCCTTATTTTTTTAATAAAATCGATTTAATGGAGTCATTATCACTTTCTACAGTTTCATAATTAATAAAACCACCTGTGTCATTACATGATACATTTCTGAAAGAAGGAGATCCTTTGAAAGTAACATCAGTAATAGCAAAAGAGAAAAAGTAAAGTACCTAGTTATAGTCTACTTTCAGTCCGAATGACCGCTCAGCCGACTGTACATCACTTAGCCAGTCCATGGGCAGTTACCAGCAGTTTTTTTAAAGTGCTACACTGCTCGTGCCACGAACTCCGGCTTATCACTAACACCTTAACTAAATATGTCGCCTGATCAGAGTCAGCCATTTTGTTTATGAAATAACATAGATCTAATTCTACAGTTTCTGACACCGTAAATATCTTTTGTTCCTATTAGCATTATAAAAACCAGATTAATAATATTTATGATGTCCATATTTGTACATGCACATTTATCGAACAAATAGTAAATCTTAACCTGCTGAATGAATAAGACTGGCCCCTCCTGTATTAACATGTATCACTAAAGAACAGTGCGGTCTCCTTTGAGTACCATTTCATCTCGGTCTACACTGTTTGCAAATATATCATGTACTCAGTCCCCGAACATTACATGTTGAAGGCCTATACATTCACAGAACAGAACAGAACATATTTATATTGACTGGTTTACATGATACATTGCTCTAAATGTTGAAGGCCTATACATTCACAGAACAGAACAAAACATATTTATATTGACTGGTTTACATGATACATTGCTCTAAAGAGGCCCAGCAATAAGCAATGCATTTTGCCATACGGTGTGTAATAAGATGAGACCACGAATGCGTTGTTATAGGAATTCAAATTGTGTTAGAATATTACCATTGCTGCTGGAACGAAAGTGTAAAATAAACATCATTAATCCTTAAGCAGAGAAACATGTCCTTGTAATTATGTGCAAGAGCTCAACGAACCCAACTTCCGCCGAATCAACTGGCGTTTTATCAAGATGCAAACTGTTTGCATAGGTAACCACAGATGAAACAATGGCATCGTAAAAAGTAATATGTGATCGAACGGATATGAACAAAAATCACTGATATATCAAAATAGTTATATTCCACACAATGAAGTAAATGGTAAGACCTATGCAATGGTAATACCAACATAAAAATAGTATTCCTATTTAAAGGTCAATAGCTTTAGGCTAAGTACAAAGTATTATGAACACCAAACCCTATTGTTTTTTGCTCTTGTTTGGAAAAGAAACGTATATTAGTTGACGGGCGGAACAAAAAAGTGTCTACTCTAATTTTGATTTTGGTCGTTCGCTTATCTCCCTTGTCATGACGTCACTTGTGACATTCGCGATAAATGTCGAACTATATATCGTATAGAAAAGAATCGCACGTAATGTACTTCTGCTACGTTTTGAGTGCTAAAATGGTAATTTGTGCTGCCTATGGGTGTATCCCTGCCTATGGGTGTAGCTCCTAATCCGACAGAGACTAAATAGGATTATTTAAATTACCAAACGACGAGAAATGCAAGAAAATGTGATGTGATTTATATTGGGTCAGCTTACATTTTGTCTCGATGGCCGTTTTCCGTGAAATTTATACTAGAGATCCAGTCGATGACTTGGGTCTACAATTATTAAAAAAAGATATGCTACATTCTGTTATAAATGTAACTAGCACTGTAGGTTAATGGGTTTTTCCTTCGTGGAAAATCATTCTATGCAAATCTTTTGTTAACAGCGTCAACCCAAATCACGCAGGAACTGTCTGATCATGATCTGCTCTGATTGCTTAGTCCGTAGACTTATTTCGTTAGATTCGATCAGGGTTGTCTAGCGTCTATGTAATCCCTGTAATGAATATTCATGAGGTCATGAAATCTTTAATAAATATTCTTAAGAGAAAAAATGATTAATTAACACGATTTAGCACTGTTGGCAGCAGACACCTAATTTGCTTTAACATCAATTTCCCAATCCTTCTCTTCTTATATAAACGGCTTCACGCGCGTTTGCAAATAGAGTAGATCAAGATCGGACAGTTCCTATAAGAGCTGTCTGATCAGGTTCTGCTCTGTTAGCTTATGAAATTTTGTTGATCTAATCCTAATTGATCTGTCAGAGCCAATGATCTATTTGAAAAGTTAACATTGTAAAAAATAACTTTAGATCTTCTTCATGAATATTCGTGTAAGAAATAATGATTTCATGGAGAGTTAATGATATATGAGAACAGGCTACGGCAGTATTTGTAAAACCAGACCTACCGTTATATTATTTCATAAGCAAATCGACAAGAACCTGATCAGGGAGCTACAACAGAAGTTGTCTGATCTGGATCTACTCTGTCTGTGAATTTGTTTCAATACGTTTGATCTGGGTCTACTATGTTTGCATTGGCATAGACAGGCACGTGGACTGATGGGGTTATATTCGTGAAGTGATTTACTCACACATCAGGGAAATAGTTTATATCATAAATATGATCCTTTTTGCAAATTTGGAACATGGACAATTTTGACCATAAACGCATAGGAAAAAAGTCATTCTGGATTACTGTAATTTATGGAATTGTTCATTGGATGCGTTTCATAGTTTTACTGATTATTACCTACATTATGCCCAAAACTAACTGTGAGGCACCATAACCGCAATGATTGATTCTTTTGACAAGTTACCACAGCTACATAAAGGAATGCAACAATACGTAATATACAGGAAGCGGGTTTATGGCCTTGTAATAATCATTGTCCCCTGTTGGGTATTTGATAAAGGGCCACTATGATAACTGACATCTGGAGACTACTGACCCTGCATGGGGCATTTCGTGTGTAATATGGCTTAGTACAATATGGCCTAAGGCCATTTAACACATTCATTCATACATGCATAGAGAAATTCTAATGGCTATGTTACTGTTGTTTCCATACAAACAATACTTAAATTGCACATACGAGTATACTGTAAAAGTATGATAAAGAAAAATGTAGTAACAGTTTTAATGTGTTGATCATATTTTTTAATAGACATCTTTATTTGTAGTGGGTCCAGTCATTTAAACATAATTCAAAAGCTTTAGAAACATGATTTATTAATAAAAAAATTAGTCATTCTTCAAGACTGACAACCATTTGTTATCAAGAATCACCTTTTTTTTCATTTTCCCAACAAAATTCATATTTTGGTATTTTAACCTTTACTCGATTTTCTGAAAGTAATGCATCATTTTTGTATTGCAAATTTTGAAGTAAAATGAATAATTTTCTATTTTTCTGTATTTTGGTGGAATTTCTTAATACATGTAGTACTATGTTACTTAATGAGAACGTCCCATTACATCTGAACCCACTTTGCCTAAATATGAAATTCATCTAAAGTTGTCAGGTTCTGTCTAAAAGTTGTGTGGACCCAACTCATGGGCGGGACCCAAATGGTCCCTCTGATCTGAATCTACACTATTTGCTAATGGTCTTGGTCCTTACCCCATCCTATTTTTGAATTATAGTTTACGAATAGCGTAAATTCACTGACAGGTAAAGTAAGGTTTAACCCTTCGCTTGCTATTCACATCAATATACCTACCTGTAAATAGTGAAAACCGATATGAGACAGCTCCTGCAGGAGCTGTATTATCAGGGTCTGCACTATTTAGAAGTTGATTGTGCAACCAGTGCACTCCACAGCAGTGACTGCACAGTGAAATACGTGAGTTGATTGTGCAATCAGTGCACTCCACAGCAGTGACTGCACAGTGAAATACGTGTACATAGTGAAGCCATATGTAATTATACAACAGGGCATGGGTAAAAAGTAACAGAAGGGTTAAGATTAACAAAATTAAAAGATATGTGTTTAATATTAAGTATCATTGTATTTCACACCTAAAATACACATCACACCCCATAAATAGTTTCCCCTACTCGATAAAGTGTCACTTTATATGGTTAATCCATGGACGTAATGCCTGGAAAAGTGTGAAAATAGTTTGGGTATTTATACAAACTTAGGAGTCGGATTTGATCTAATTTTGTAAGCAAACAGAACAAACCCTAATTAGACGGTTCCTGTAGGCTCTGATCTGGATATACTTTGTTTGCAGAGGCGTTAATTTAAAGGAAAATGTTAAGTTTCTGTGTACATTCCTCCCTCTCAATGGGATCCCTGACTGGCGAGCATCACAAGTAACGCCACGCAAGACAGATAATCATGTATCGATTTTCAAAATGCACGGTTCGCGGTACAATAAAAACTTGATTTAAATCAAAACTAGATAAAAACGGTAAGAATTTTCTACAGCTTGGTGTTTAACTAACTGTATACTATCAGAATTTGACGAAAACCCAATCTGTTTACTTGACCTTTAAGCTTTTGCCACGCAATTATCAGTGTTATATACAGCTTGAATTTTGATGAGACATCGAGTAACTCTAATGCGAGTTATGTCACAATGAACGAGGGAAAGGTGTGGTGAGGATTTCGCTTTACGTGACAGAAACGTATGGCAGTGATTTATAAATACCCCTGTAAGACAACCATATTGACATTATGACTATTTGTTAGTTAATTTGTTTTAATAGCTAGTCTTATGAAAACTGGTACTTTTATCGAAAGCAAAAGCTTCAAAATCATATTTATATTATTCAATATACTAATATAGCAGGCCTTTACCAAGACAGATCATACAGATCGTCATCTGATATGTGCCTACTCTATTTGTAAATACGTTACAATATATTTAGATGAGGACAGAGTATAAACAAATCTCAAGCGTAACATCATGGTGAGTAATTGCTATCTTAGATTAATACATGTTTTCATTTATTTGCTCTTCTGGTCAAAAGAATAAATTATATTTTTTGTCAAATATTTTCAAAAACCAACTTTTGAAAACAGAATATATTCAAAGCCAACAACTTAATTCAAATATACAGGACTTTTTAACATTTCTCATATGAAAATTCAAACAAAGTATTTATCTGGAGTTTTGAAACGGTTGGTAGCTGAATACAGAACAAACGTGATACAAAACACTCATATATGAGCCACAACATGTATTTACACTTACCTATCATGTGATCACTTTAGCCAGATTCTAATGTATCTCTTAAAAATATATATCCATGCTTAAGTGAATGTTGCTTTACGACATAACAACAAAAATAAGGCACATGTTGGCGAGTCTATAGTAAAACAAAAACGTTTGAAATACGACATGATTCACCGTTCCTATACGAACAAACAATACTGCGAAAATTCTGAATGACGGATAAGTCTTCGAAATCAATAGTAGAAATGTGAACAAATAAAATTGCTCTCTGTTTTTTAAAGTATATTCATGAGCAGTTATGATATGTATAACACTACTTACACCCAAGTACCGGCTTTTATTTAAGCGGTATTCAATTTTGATAACTGAAAGCATTGAGACGGGTGATCCCGAAGGATCAGAAAGAGTAACGATGAATGAAGAACGGACGACGTTTTGCTGCCGGCATACAAACATTTAACACTAAATCTATATGATCACCTTCAAATCTATATGTTTAGAATCGTACCACAAACACGTAACATATTCGCCCGAACAGCACCATGACAAAAAAGCAAATGTACATGCCGATCAAAATATAATAATAGACGAACAAAGACATTGCAAAAACATGTTGGTGGAAGCACCGCAATGGCACGGCCAATGGCAAGTGCAATTGGCGTTTAAACCAGTTTAGAGTGCCCATTATCACACAATTTCCACCCCCTACCTAAAAGACAGTGCAGATAACAATACGACTAACCCACCCGCCTTGTCTGTAGCAACATCGATATAAAATGCAGCAGTACATTTTATGTAAAACAATAGCATATGTAAAAAAGCAAACTGGTTCACTAGTGTACTCAGTGATTTAGTTGCAATCAGAGTAACTGTGGAACAAAAATGAAGGGTACTGCATCAAACAATGATCCGACACCCTACTTCAATTTCTGGAATATAGAGGGCTTCTTCATGCAGTACATTCCTGTCGATGTACATGAAATGAGGACAGAGTGTCTGCAAAATGAAAACAGTTTAAGATAGAAACTGTATATCCAATAATTTTAAAATCTGTGTCTAACACGTCATCATATCATTTCGCTGATAAAATCTAGAGAATGTTTTTCTTAGTTTATAATACCTATATACTTGCTTAATCATCAGCTTTTCAGTTAAACTGAGATTTCGACTTTTTAATATTCAACAGCAGAACAAGATCTACAGAAACAAATAAGATGAGATATCTTGTGTGATTAAGCACGGATAACATATCCGTCATTTCCTAAACTCGTCAAAACGTTTCTATAATCATTTATATATAGCTAACATCTATCAGAAACAAATACATAACAATACCATCATCTCATTTGTTTTTCTGGACTACGATGTATTGTATTCTTGTATCCTGTCGGCAGTTAACTCCCCTGGCAGGAACAGTCTCGCTGGAAGTAATTAACTCCCCTGGCAGGAACAGTCTTGCTGAAAGTAATTAACTCCCCTGGCAGGAACAGTCTCGCTGGATGTAATTAACTACCCTCGCAGGAACAGTCTCGCTGGAAGTAATTAACTCCCATTTCATGTTCTCCTTTTGCATCCTCGCCATCATGAAGTTTATTAAAAAAAACAATACATTGAGTCAAATTCATATTCAATATATTTACAAATGTAGTCTGTACTTGAGAAAATGGAATTTAGACACCACTGGATGCAATTTGTTTGATTGTCAAGTTTTACACGCAACCAATTCTTCCCTTTGATTTTGTAGTTTTCAACGAACTGAAAAGTATCACCATAGGACGCAGGGCAATGGGACACACAAGAATGGCTACATGGATCATGGGAGAGACCACGCATGCACCAGCATTTTCCGCTTCTACATTCAGAGTTACTATCGAAACAGTCGCCGTGTGTCTGACAAGGCATTCGCATTGTGCCTTTACATGTTGGGAACTGACTCCAGCTACCATTGATGCACCGGGCATAATGTTGACCAGACAGTGTTGTATTTGGAGCGCATGCAAACGCAATAATCGTACCTTCGTAAAACGGAACTGTTACACTGTTGAGTGAACCAAATACCCTTTTTCCTTCATATGTATTAACGTGTATTTGAGTGGCGGACATTTTTGTGTTCCTGAGTGTTAATGCTTTACACGATTTTCTGCACAATCCTAAGTCTGACCAGAGGCCTGATTTTAAGCATTTGACAGTTCCAGGACCGTCTATGATATAGACCGGTTCACAGATAAGAACCCTTTTCGAGTCAATAACGTTAGTATTTCCAAGTACATTTGCGTCAGCATTAGTCAGATCTCGGCATGCTATTATGTCATACAAAGAACAGTCCTGGTAGTGTCTTTGTCTTACAATATCGGTAGCGTTGGATCTGCTGATAAGAACATGTCAGGGACACGTCTGGCTTGTTGTGCCGTTATACGTCTCATACAGTTGACAGAGGGAAAGCTTCATGCTGTATCTGACATACTGACATCCATTCAGACAACTACATCTCTTAGCACATCCTATCAATGATTGCCCATGTAATCGAAGTATCGGATCATTGTCTTCACATGCGTTATTCACAATTTCAACAGCAATGGAGCTTAATACAAAACACAAAAACAAGCAGAAAACCGATCTGACGTCAACGCTCGTACTTTGACAGCCATTCATTTTGCTTTCTTACTCGTATAGATTAGTCATAGTTCGTGAAAGCTACCACTTGATCTAAAAACTCCACCTAGATATCAACTTGTTAATATCCATATCGACGCGATAGACTGTTAAGCTCTCATACCAATGCTTAAAAACCAGACCAAAATATGCACAAACTGTGTTGTTCAATAATGATACAGGACGTTCATTGGGTCGCTGCACGTTGTATTATCTGAGAACAGTAGTGTTGTAAATATGAGCGTATGCCATACATAATAATAAGTTTGAATGACATGAACAGAAAACAGTGGACTGAAGGCTTGGGTGAATTCTAAAAGTGGAATGACTGATGTCCCGCCCCGTCCTTTTGCAAGAACATTAGCATGTGGTACAATATATATCGACAACTTAAAATGACATTCGGCGACTATTTGAGCTATTTCATATATATATATCAATATTGCTAAGTTCCCTTTTCTGTCCTAGAAGACATCCGTTATATTTTCTAATTCGAACATTCCCGACTAACCGAATACGCAATTGAATTGCACCGGTCTGCCCGGTAAATTGTTTATCATACCAATCATTCGACATATGATTTTTATTGTCTATAGAATGCACATTTCGCACTAAAATATAAAATGATTGTAGAATCAGATCTATATTATTCACTGTTCCATAGTTAAATAGGACATACCCTAACCATTCGTCTGAGGAGTCATGGCACGCATATAAATAAGTTCTCCAATGTTTCAGCACGTACCATTACGTGTGTGCGACTTGTTTGTTTATCAGTCATGTTAAAATCACATATGATAGACATTAGTTTTGGTGCATGAGACACATTTTATTTAGTCGAACATCGGTTTAATGGGATTTTAAGTGGCCTTTCAGCGGCGTGTCTGTCTTTGAATTATTTATTGGTTGTTTTAGCTAAGTTATCTTCCTTTCAGCCAGTGGTTCTGTCACGTCTACATGTTAATGAATAATGACTGTCTGTAATGTTATCATTTTACCCCATGAGTAGGCAAGCAAGCAATAATGACATCATGAATATTAATTCCATGTTTTTTTGTTTATTAACATAAACGCACAGGACAGATTTCGCATCGAAGTGTATTATTTATTATTTACAAACAGACAATATCCTGATCAGAATACGCATATGGGAGCCGTCCAAGCTTGCTTCACTTTGTCTACAATGTCACCAACGTGCATGTTTGGAGTAATGGTTATGTAGCCAAACACGTTTCGGGGTACATTCAACCAGTTATCGCATTCTAAATGGATAAAATACTCATCGTATAAAATAACACACTTCCGACATTCTAACAGTCGATCGTGGTGTAATAATTTGACACAGTGTGTGTGGGGGGGGGGGGGGTAGAGGGGGGGGGGTTACTTGTTCCTATATAGAATATACCAAACATTACTCCATGAATATGCGAAAACGTTATATTGTTATCACATTTAAATAACACGTTTCAGTTATATTTATCTGTTGCCAAGACCACCGCAATTACTGTGTTACTTTCTCTGCCCGTTGTCGTTACTTCTTTGAAAGTTACCGATTATGCAATTTAATTGTGTGCTGTGTTGATCAATTCCCCTTTCTGCTAAATAGCAAATATGAGTGGCATGTCGTTTTTATGTATAGATGACCCGTAGACTGGGATAATATTATGTGAGCTCAGCGTTTTAATCACTACAATGTATGGGCAATCGGACGTCGGGTCTAACCCCATGCACGAGCTTCACGAGAAATTGTCTAGTCAATTTAAGCAAAACCAGTTTGTATAGAATAGAATAGTTTGGAAAAAACAAATATATAAATAAAAACGACAGGTCACTCCTACTAACACACTCGTGATTGTATGGTTTACATATGCACGTGCTATCAGTCTCCCGTAATTTCAGTGAGAATAGTCTTCAAGATTTATCGGCGAAGATTTACTTATACGGCGTCATCTCTCTCATTATGTATGCTGCATAAAGGTGCAGGTCCAGGTCGAGCTATACATTAATTGTTCCATAGGTAAAACTACCAGACCCAGATCTGTCGACTGAAAAGGCTGGACGTGGTTTCTAAAATGTATAAGAACACATTCCCAGACACTTTAGCTAAACGATCCATCAACAACGGCGTGCTTTGTCTCGACAATTAGTCATGTTAAAATGACAAATGATAGACAGTCTTTTCGTCGCATGAGGCAATTTTTATCAGTCGAATGTCGTTCTAATGAAATTTTAAGTGGCCTTTTAGCGGTTCGTTCGTCTTTGAATTAGTTATGGTTGCTTTAGCTTTAGTAAGCTCCCTGTAAAAACTGCTTAAGCAAGGATATAGATACCGTAAACTACGAAAGACTCTCTAAATTTTACTATCGAAATCTCTCGCTTATTGGCAAGTACCAATGTAATCTCAAGGCGCTTCTTCGACACGGTATTTCACATCCTGAAATTTATGGTGATGTGATTTGCAAACTTCGTAAATTTATTGGACATAACCATTTTCTCATCAAATATGTTAAAACATTAATTAAAAAGGGATATGATCATTTAGTACTACAACATACTTCATGTTTGGTTGTCAACCCTTTTACAGTTGGCAATCACGCTGGCCTCTTTGCATGTACGCCGACAAGAAAGGTTTAGTACTCTATGAAGGCGACCTTTTAAATCCAGAAACGGAAGATGAACGTCGGATATCTGTACTATTTCGTTTTTGCCGTAACCTTTGTTACTTTTCTACAGTTACTCTGTTTGTAGCTCAGTCATTGAGTACACTAGCGATAGGTGGATGCAGTTTGTTTGCTTAAATGTTTTCTTTATACATGCACTTTACCACTGTATTTGCCATCGTGGTTGTTGCAGATAAGTCGGAGAGGGGATACGTTTATTTACACTGTCTTTTAGGGTGGAGATTGAATAAGTGTGAGGTTGGGCGTCCATAAACCGGTTTACCCCCCCCCCCCCCCCAGTGACTTTTGTCACTGACCGTTCCAAGGTGGTACTTCCATCCACCCATATTGTATGTTTGTTTTGTCTTTGTGTGTCTCTTGATGTTTTTATAGTTATGTACATTTGCTGTTTCCTTGTGTTGCTGTTCGGGCGATTGTTTGTTTTGTATGTGGTGTTTCCTGCATGACTCATTTTTGTACTTCCTTCCAACAAGTTATTGTGTAATGTCTACTGGTTGGTGAATAACGTATGTCTGTATATTAGCACTTTACCTCATGCATGTTCAAGAAAGAAATAATAACACCATTACTATTACTTATATTGCTGTGTAAGCTTAATTCACAAAGGGCATATTTTACATATAATGTACAACAAACCGAGCTGATCCTGATCAGATTGCTACTATGGGAACGTTTCGATATTTGTCTATCCTGTTTGCATAGGCACGTACTTGCGTATTTACGGAGTAATGGTTATTTAGCCGCAGACATATCAGAGTACATGCACAATCAACGAGCTACCGCACTCTGCTTTTGGAAACAGTACTCAGAATATAAAAGTACAAGTCACTTCCTGCATGGAAAAACTCAATGATGATACGGTATATTAGTGTATACAATGATGATACGGTATATTGGTGTATACAATTATGATACGGTATATTGGTGAATACAATGATGATACGGTATATTAGTGTATACAATGATGATACGGTATATTGGTGAATACAATGATGATACGGTATATTGGTGAATACAACGATGATACGGTATATTAGTGAATAATTATAATGATGACACCGTGTATTAGTGTATACAATGGTGATACGGTACATTAGTGTATATGTCATACAATGACTTCCCAGGAGAAACATGCTTCATTGTAGAATATAGCAAAGCCTGACACGCACTTGTTAAAACTTTACTCTATGAATATCATGAATACATATTAGATTTATTTTAATAATGGCACATGCACACATGGATTTTAGCCATATATTATCTCACAAGCAAAAAAAGCAGATCTTGATCCCACAAGAGCCGTCGGATCTTGGTCTACTCTATTTGCAAAGGATTATGAGTGTGTGTATTGGAGGAGAAAAGGGTTAAACTATATTTTAAGAAGCCCTCTGCGTTGTTTGCCATGCAATATTCAATAGCAAGGTTAGGCCTTTCGTGCTGAGTGGACACTGTAGTTAAATAAAAATGGCCTATTGCCCCTTAGAGATTCAACGTTGAAAATTATGGAAAAGGTTGTTACCTGGAGTTGAACTTCAAATCTTGAAACAAAAAAAAAACCCAATATTTTACGTCGTTTTATAATATATCCTTGTAAAAGGCATACGTCAAACCTGATTTGACAAAACTTAATAAATATTTACAAAGCATTCGGAATGTTGCGTGTAAACCCGTATTCTGTTAATTACGTTAAGCTCAACTTCAAATGCAAAATTTGTTCCCAAATGTTGTCACCAGAATTTCAGTATATTTTGGCCCAATTACGTAATTCATGATAAACAGCTGTTCAAAAGAATGTGGAAATGTTTAAATATGGCTTCCTGTGTGACAAATGGTGATAGAAGTTCACTCTGTAAAAATAGTTGACGTTGTTAGTAAGTAGCTGCGAGACAAATAAAATAATGCATCCTTTAGGTAACGCTAATCATCAGCATGGTATCTTATATAATGCTAATTTTGAAATTCATTTGATCGTGATACTGGTTCATGTTACTTTGAGGGTATGAAACCCCATTATGTAATGAATTGTTTGAAACAACGGGGAAAACTGCACACTAACTCCTTCAAGTACCAGTACTTTCAATAACAAATGATGTTGCTATTGAAATGACAAGATAATGTAAAGGACATTTATAACTGTGAATATCAATTAGAGATACAGAGGCAATTAATCTTGTGGAATATTCAGGCCTTCAGTTTGACCTAGTACTACTATGGAATAGTATACATATTTTGTTTTCATCTATAGTGTATTATATGTTATTGTTTTTGCAAGGACACCAAACGTTAGTGAAAGGACATTGTTTCAAAACAACTTATATTCTATATTTAAGAATGAAACGTACAACACAGTTATTAACTACATATGTTTGGCTGAATTTCTTCAATATACTATGGCTATTGCCTCTGGAAATATACTAAGAGTATATGTGTAGACACTTTTTACCTGAATTGCTGTAACTGCAAGGCCAAGCAATTGTTACTGAAATGGTATTTCAAGCTGTTAAGAATTGGTTAATAATCAGTCGTTTATGATTTTTTAAACAAAATACAGGCCGTCATATTTATTAACATTAACTATGACGTGTCAGGCAATAAACGTGTACTTGATCTTTTCTATAATTTTCTGTAGGGGGTTTACGTGGTTTTCATTATTACAAAGACAAAATGTGACTTCAGGACGAACACTGTTGGGTTATATGTCAACAAATCGTATGTTACAATGCAATTATATTCTAAGATATCAAAAATGTATTATATTGTAGTAATCAGGTAGAGATATTATTGCACAGCTTTTGTTATTGTAATGAAACAACCTCTTAGTGCAATAACAAGTTCAAATTAAGACGGACCCACTTTGTTTAGTATTACAAATGTTCATAAAAATGTTTCATCGCTTTATATTTTATCAAGCTTTTATCTGTTCACAAATTATAAACAATGCAAAATGTTATTTTTGTACTTATCATTGATTGTTATTGCAAGGACTCTGTCTGACTTTGAAAGAACCTGCTTGTTATCTCATCCGGATCAAAATTGTTTACTACCGATGCTTTTAGGTATTTTCTTCTCTTATCCAAAATCTTTAACCCCATCATGGCCAGGTCATTTCTGCACATGTGTAAAATATTGTTTATTTCTTCTTAAAGCTTCAAACATTCCACTAGCTTTTGTTGAACCTTTTGTTCTAGTGTTAAACAGCTTGGATCCGAATGAGACACCTAGATACTTGGCGTCACAGTTGGATACATTTGCTTGCCTACGCTACTACGTTCAAAGTAAGATAGACTAACGGGTTAGCTCAAATTCGTAGTCAGTTCATTGTACTCATTCAAATTCCTTCAAACAAGGCTTGTCCTTACTGTAGCAAACTCCAACTTGATACAATTACTTGATCGCACTGAAATGACTGTACTACAAATGACCTTGATATTTCTATCCAGTTTGTTTTTGTTATATTTTGCAGTTGTAAACCATGATAAATGGAAAACAAATAAATATATTCTGCAAATGGCTGATCCTTTGAAAGCAAAAGTAGAAATGTGTGCGAATCAGCGAGTTAGTTTGAGTGACGTCAGACGTCATTTTTGAGTCAAGGCTTTATTGACAGCTGTGCTAAAATTGCACGCGCTGTACGTAAACACGTTTTTGAGGGTTTAAATCGACAGAATTGCGTTAGGTTATGCATGTATTCTTTCTTGTAATGGACCCAGACTGGAAATAGATTCGTTACACGGTGTTTGGGCGGGGTGTACGGGTTTGTTTGACTCTTCGCGCTTAGGAAATACGGAATCCAAAACCGTCATTCTAACCCGTACTCCCTGCTCAAACACCGTGTAACTAATTTTCTTGATCGAATGAGAAGTAGGCATGAATATACCAGATCAAACCATGAGCACTGTTTTATTTCTACAGCGGGAAAGGGTTAATCAACTATTCATTCACCGACAATGTGGCAAAAATGCACCACGACAAACAGTGCAGTCCCAGATCAGACACCGCCTTTTCAAGGCAGCGTCTGATCGGGGACTTCAATCTTTGCCTCAAACTCTAGTTCTATATATGTGCTTTAATCTTTTGAAATTTGCATTTATTTATCTTATTTCCTTATTTTACCAAAGTATATAATTGAAAAGGCGGCGTCTGATCCGAGACTTCACTCTTTGTCTCAAACTCAATTTCTATATAATTATGTACTTTAATCCTTTAAAACTTTGCATTTATTTATCTTATTGCCTTATTTTACCGAAGGATGTAACAAAATTGGATTACAGAAGACAATTGGAAATTTGGCACCGAAAGGGTTAAACCTTTTCACCACAACGATCACCACTGATTTTCATAACAAGACAAACCAATAATAAATTGTTCAAACATATTTATTAGGAAGTGCCACACCTAGTTCGCTAACAAATTTATCCAAACTTTTACTGTATAAATACGCATTTCTGCGCCTTTGTAAACAGAGTAGAATCAGAGCAGAAGGCCTTTATAGAGTATGTTCTGTTTGCTTATGAAACAGTATGACCCGTGTTGTGTGACACTTGGACTGCAATTTTGTTTACACATTTAATTAATGGGTTAATACGATGCATGTCGATTTGTTAACAGGTCTTAACGCACAAAGTTATTTAGAAGGAAAAGGTTCAACCAACGCCTTCACTACATTTAGAAAAGGCTCTACAAATAACCATCAATATACATCCAATATGATAAGAAGCAGGCATGACATATCATATGTACAAATTACCCAATAAAGCAATATACAACAATACAGTAACACGTATAAACTCAAAACAGATTAACTATGCAATATACTATGTGTATAGTAAATATTTAGTACGGCACTATTTCAGCCCCTACTTAACCATTCCCTTTATGTAAGCGTTTGTTCACATCTGCAAACAGATCATACCCATATCAGACGGCTCATATCAGGGTCTGCTCTATTTGCTTATGGTGTAATATAGATTTGATTCTATAGCTTCTGCTTGAGCCAACATACACTGTGTTCATATGCCATTATAAACATAATCTTATTAATATTCATGATGTCATTATTTTTACATGAATATACAACAGGGAAAGGGCTAAACATACTTCAGCTATTGCTAGAATGCATGTTGCTTCACTGTTGTTATACTTCAGCTATTGCTAGTATGCCTGTTGCTTCCCTGTTGCTATATTTCATCTATTTCTAGTATGCCTATTGCTTCACTGTTGCTATATTTCATCTATTTCTAGTATGCCTATTGCTTCACTGTTGCTACACTTCATATATTGCTAGTATGCCTATTGCTTCACTGTTGATATTCCAGATTTATTGTTTCACCATTATCATCTAGATGTAAAATAGGGCACCCTAAAATGTTCGTCTCATTTGTAATTACTGTCTCTTCTTATTTACACCTGCGTCGTTCGAAGCCATGCGTTGAACGTTATGCATTTACAGTAGAATCAGGTTGAAGAGACAATCAAAACACGAATTAATTATGTGTTAATTACTGCAGATCGAAAGTAATGCATACAGCTTCTGTGTTACATTTGCCTAGTATTAAGCAATCACGTTTGGGAACAAACTGTTTTATCTAACCAATATAGGGTCGCGTAAGACATCTATACTGCTAAAAGAACGAGCTCGAGTTTTTGTCTGGTTTTCCGTAAATACGAAACGACGTGCATATTGTGTAACGTTATGTGCGGGTAGCTTACACGTTGAAGTTGTGTTATTTGACATCGAAAACGCAATAATATCAGCAATTTGGATACAGACAGAGAAATTCCCCTACCTAGAGAAATAGTAAATCTAAATATAGACGGGAAAATACCTTCCAAGGTAAGTGACAATTTGTTAATATTCCGATACGGACACAGACGTTTTATGTTTTATTTGTTTGTTTTGTTTCTCTTTTAGTATTTGTTGACAAAACAATAGACGGTGTGTGAATGTTTATACAGATATATTGTCCTGTTTTATTTACCTGTCAAAGTATACGCTTGCTGAACACGCCATATATAGATTCGGTTGATATCGATTGTTTCCGCTAATAAAAGCTTTCCTACTTGGCTTATTCAAGTACCTGTATACATGTATTTATTGTGAATCTCGTGAAAAACGTTTGAAACACAGGTTTACCCAAGCTAAATATATCCTTTCAGTGACGTAGGAATATTCAAATTTGACAGGTTAATAAAACAGGACAATACCAACTCGTTTTTGAACAAAACTTGACCTACTCTAATGTAAACAAAACGAAGCGACTACAGCGTTTCAAACCGCATTTCTTCCGGCATAGTTGTCTTCATGCAAGGTATATGTACCTGGACATGCATGTGGCTGGTCTTGAGTTAGATTCTTAACAGTGACGATTTTCTTTATTAAATTACTGTCCGTACAAAACAACAATACATATTAATAATAACATATAATAAATAATAACACAATACATTTTTATTAACATATAATTGAAAAAATATAAATATGATTACAAATAGCAAAGAAGTTTTTGTTTAAAAAAAGGCATAGCTTGGGATTCGAACCCACGACCTACTGTCTGTACATACCCTTTACACCAAAGGCAAGTACCAAATATGTTGCGATTTTCTAAATTATGTTGCCTTGCCCTGTATTTGTTTGCTGTTATGCAAAGTCTCAATAATAAAGGAATAAAGTATTCTACGTGCTCACAGTTTCCTCGCCTTTTCGGGTCGAACATACTTTCGTTTGGACGCATGCACATGGAGAGGGAACGCACTTTATCTTACTCCTACTAAATTCTAGTCATGCCATTGGTCAATTGAGGTCGCGAGAAAATTCCATACTAAAATCCTTATCATGGCTTTACAAGAGTTACTTCCCTTACTTGACAGCCATAATTATGCTTTTCTCTTACCTATAACAATCATTTATGTTTATCCATACAGTTTTAAAGAATGCATACATATAATTTATGCTTTAATTGGAGTTGAAATATAAACATTAATTAGTTTTACAATGATAAAAAAGAAAACAAAGAGAATATATAAACGATATTTGAGGCAAATAAATAAAATTTACTTTAATTCTATTAAAGGGAGGTAATTTATTCTGCTCTTATTGTAATATCAAGTTTGCAAGAGTTAATTCCCTTGTTTCCCCACGGAAAGCCATACATGTAGGCATATGATGCAAACATGTGTGTAAATACTTGAAATTAAAGGTAGTCGGTAAGATAAAATCCTTATACAGTGCTTAGTGTCCCTAATATGGACTATATGTATTCACTATATGAATATTTGCTGGCAGTGTATAGTCCATATTAGGGACACTAAGCTCTACAAAACTAATAATATGGAGCAACAGGCTGCCTGCACAGAAAGGCTAATAAACAATAACGTAGGTTATATATACAGTGAAATACAGGTTGCCAAATCACCCCAGCACCTAACTGGTCATATAGGCCAAGGGCCCATAAGCGAACCCCCCAGCGGGATTTTGGTACACCTATATTTTCTTAAAGTTTGGGGTATATGTTAACAAGTTCCGGTTGTTGGACAAGTATTGGATGCTGTATATGCAAACCGTCAGTGTGTTTCCATGGCAACCGCATTAGCGTCATTAAGATGCAAACACATAATTTATTTGTTTATAAAAACCTCCAAAATAGTTTTAAAATAATATCAATACTATTTATCACATGTCAGGAGTCTTTTATTTAAAATTTGGTCATTTGCATATTCATGAATATTAATGAGAATCTGAAACAAACTGCTCAATTTGTTAAAGACTGACCTTATTTAGCAAACAAGTATGTTATGCTTATTTATTTTTCATATTAATAGGTTTCAAATGGCACATAGATGATGTCAGGTCATTTATTTATTCATTTTCTGTTTCATAGATACACAGTTTTGAGACAGTATAGTAAAGAAAGTGGGTGGGGTAAAATGACCCCACAAATTGTAAAAAAATGCTATTTTGTCAATAGGTGGTTTTAAGATGAATAACAAAATAAATGTGCACATCATAATTACAACAACTTTCTCTACGCACAAAATTGTCCCAGTTTGAGAACGAACTGCTTTATTGCTCATTTGCATATTCATGAATATTAATGAGAATCTAAAAAATGCTTATTTTTTTTAAAAAAAATGATCTTATTTAGCAAACGAGTATGTGATGTTTATTCATTTTTCGTATTAAAAGGTTTCAAATGACACATAACTGCTTTCAGAAGAAAGTGGGTGGGGAAAATGACCCCAAAATATTTTAAAATATGCTATTTGTCAATAAGTGGTTTTAAGATAAATGACAAAATAAATTTACTTATGATGAATAAAACAACGTTCTCTATGCACAAAATTGTCACAGTTTGAGAACAAACTACAATTGTGCTCATTTGCATATTCATGAATATGAATGAGAATCTAAAAAATGCTTAAAATTAAAAAAAAAATTACCTTATTCAGCAAATGTTATGTGTATTCATTTTTCATATAAAACGTTTTTAAATGACACATAAATGTTGTCAGGTCATTTATTAAAAATATTTATTCATTTTCTGTTCCGTAGATACACAGTATTGATTCAGTATAGCAAAGAAAGTTGGCGGGGTAAAATCGCCCTAAAAATGTAACAAATACTACTTTGTCAATAAGTGGTTTTAAGATGAATGACAAAGTAAATTTGCACATGATAATAACAACAACATTCTCTAGGAACATAATTATCCCTGGGCTATTTGACCGGATCCCCTTGCTGGATGCCAACAGCCCCGGGGTTTCGTCTCTACTCAAGCGGTAGGCGTTGCGCCAGAGACAGTGAATGAGAGTTGCTTCCAACATAGATCGTTTAGCTGCTGCTCTATCAGAAGAGCTAACTTTAGAATCTCCTTCCTCGGAAGTTACAAAGCGCCTTTCCTACCAGCTGGGCCTTTAGTCCGCCTCTGCCCTGCAATACACCTCCAATGTCGAAATTCGGGCGGATCAATTTGCCTCGGAGCTTATTTTCGGAGGCAAACTTAAGGACAAGGAACATGTGGACAAGACTTCTCCGAGTAGTTATCCGGTATCTTGCCCTTCTCCTTGGAAGATCGCCAAAATCCCCGTGGCTATGTGTAAACCTTCTAAGAGACTGTCTAAGATCCAGGAGAAATATGGTCTTAAGAACAGGCCATACTCATTCTCCCCTTCGGTGCGGTTCAGCCAAGAGCCACATTAGACCGGTCCCTGTTCCCCCGCCTCGGAGCAGACGGCACAGATATGTCCCCGCTCCTACACTAGAGGTGCTGGTCCTTCGATGCATCAGCTCTAGGAACTAGCTCTACCTGCACCCAATCATATCTGTTCTTCGATTCTTGTGGACGTCAGACTGCTTCACTTTGTCGCAGCATGGCGCAATATCACACAGAATCATTGGTCCCTCTTTATTGTAGAGGTAGGCTATCATATCCCTCTGGTCCGGCAGCCTCCTAGTCCCGGACATTGCCCTTTGGCTTCATTACGGCCCCCAGAGATTTCACCAAACCCATGGGGGTGGTAGCGGCCTATCACCAGCAGAGTGGTGTCACTCTGGTTCAGTACGCCGACTATTGGCTGCTTCGTCATTCTCTTCGTCTTAACCTCCATTACAGGTGTGAGGTATTGTTTCAGTTTGAACTAGTACTGAATCCGGAGAAACCGGATCTCATCCCATCGAAATATTTCATCTTTGTGGGACTGAATTTCCTTACGGACTTACCAACACGATCAAGGATCTCTCCCACAACGGGTGGCGGATACCCTGCGTCTGTTATCTCTTTTCGGCCAGAAGGGCCACTGCTCAGAAAAAGATCCTATGAGCTCAGTCTCAGTCCTATCCACTTCCTTTGCATATTTCAACGCTGTTGGATGAGATCCTTAAGGCGGCTGCATCTTGGAAGAATAGTTCTACCTTTTCTTCCTTTTATCTGCACCCCTTTGCATCCTCACAGAACAAACTACCGGTGCATTCTCTAAGTCAACTTGTGGCCTCTCAAACAGTGTAACGGCTAGCACTTTTCTAATTGCGTCGGAGCGACCTTTTTGGAAAAGTATTATTCAGAAGAATCTGCTAGCATCAGTACTTCTGAGATAACTGCCCTAGAATCATTTGACAAATAACCAAACAAAGGGCAGTAATAGGAAATAGTTTATGAGCGCATTAAATAATACATGTACACTTACAGTATGGAACTAATAATTATGTTATGAAATTGTTTAATATTGCAGATATTATCTAAACTAGAAAACCGACTTGGTCAAAGAGTGTCATGCAGATGATTTTTTCGTCGGATATGGCATTTTTGATAATTCAAGGGCAGGTAACTCTGGACATGATGATCTCATTAAACCCAAAAACTGTCGGTGTATTCCTCTCCTAATACTAAGCATATGCCCTTAATATGAACCAAATATGAGAAGTACTGTTTTGAGTAATCATATCAGATCAAGTGTTGCCGAAAGATTAAGGCATTTTGGATGAATCAAGGGCAGATTAATCTAGACATAATGAGCTAATTCAACTCAAACATTTATAGGCCCGTACCTCTGTTGATACTGAGCATATGCCCTTAATATGAAACCAAAATGCGAAGTACTGTTTAAGTAATCGCTACATCAAAAGTGTTGACATAATTTAATGGTATTTTTTATGAATCAAGGGCAGATAAAAAGGTAAAAGGTAAAGGTGAGGTTTATAGTCTGGAACTACATACAATGTACATATTCTCCCGACTTCACAATTTACCCCCTGATCACTGGGTTATAAGTCGGCCATTAACACTCGGCGCTCAAGGCAGCCATGGCACATTGGCTTATTTCCCTCACAGGTACCCATTTATACACCTGGCTAGAGAGGAGCAAAACTGTTTGACTGTTTGACATTTTGGATGAATCAAGGGCATATAAATCTAGACACAATGAGCTGGTTCAACCCCAAAACTATAGGCATCTTCCTCTGGTGATACTAAACATAGGTCATTAATATGAAACCAATAATTATATGAAGTAGAGTTTTGAGTTATCGCGTCACATCAAGTGTTAAAGGGGATGTCCCTGCATTTGACGCGTTTCATAAACACTTAAAATATACAAAACTCATTTGTTTATATGCTGAAAAGAAGTATATCACAAAAAGTCCCATCCAATTACCGTTTATAATGACAGAACATCCATGTGTTTGATATCGCCGATCCCGGTTTTACTCCCCGATGTTTCAGTTTTATTCTGGTTGAGTTTTAGTTTCGTAACTGTTCGCCCTATTCGCGATTCTCCGACCACTTCCGATAAAGCTATTACGTAAACAATTGAGGGATCGGGTGATCATCGGCAAAACGCGGAAGAATTTACGGAAAAGGCCGATAATATTGTGTTGTAGAACAAAAATTATCAGTTATTGATGAAATCGGTTTATTTGTATCACATGGGCATTTTTCGATATAAATTCTGAAAGGGGGTGATCCCCGAGAGCAAAAATTACAACACAAAAAGAGAAAATTGCAAACTCGGTTTTATTGAGTCTGTTCATGAACAGTTCAAATTGGGAACCTTCATAATAATGATGGAGCATAACAAATATCAAGTTTTATGATATTATTGAAAATATTCGATCATTGTAGGGACCTCCTCTTTAACGGACGGACAGATGGACGAACGGACGGACGGACAAACAGACGGACAGAAAATGTGATTCCTATAGGGCTCCTGCATTTTCATTGCAGGACCCTAATGATTATACATTGTATTCGGTGCCTTACGCGTAATGTTTCTCCATATATATAACTAAAAACTAGCTTGTTGTACGTATATTAAGGCTAAGTCGTTTCTTTTTTACAGTTACAAGGGGGATAATTATTGCTATTTTCAGTTCAAAGTTATATTTTCTTTTTCAAATATGTTGATCGGCATAAAATATAATAATTTTAAGCAATGTGGTTTGAGAACTTGTCGTTTTGGACTCCATAATATATTGTATACAAAAACATAAAAACGTAATATTACGAATTCAAGGGGCAGATAATCAATCGCATACTGTAAGCTTAATCAGCATCCATATAACATCCAATAAGTGACATTCGATGGAGGATATATTAAGCTTTACAGTGATATAGGTGTCATAAAATCCCGCTAGGGGATGTGGGGGGCTAGGGTACAGCTGGCCCTTAGTCTAATAGTGTTGACTCTGTTTTCACAGATAGTGCCATTTTTGGACATGTTAAAACACTGCTTCATTTAGACGGGGTTTACTCTTTAGACGGACTTCGACGTGTTTTCATATTATATACTTTACAGCATCACTGATTAAAGTGCACGACTGTCGAATGTTATCTAAAGCATTTATTATAATCTGGAAATTGTGGTATAAGGGTGGACCTTTCTGAAAGAGAAATTCTCGGTTGAAACAAGATTGTTACTAGCCTACACAATTGTACCGTATTTGAATTCATTCATTTTCACAATATCATAATATCAATTACGTCCCTATAATAAAAAACAGAAATGATATTTCTTTACTATCTTTACAATTATGCTAAGCTGCTCCAGAATTTAAATGAATCTTTTTAGGTATTGATTACAATCATTCATTTCATCACAAACCAAAAACGTCGGATTTACCAAGTAGTATTTTAAAAAATCATGACAGCCAAATTAATAAACCGTTGCTTAAATGGCACTTAAATAAGTGCACTTAATACTTTTGTTGTAAACATTAATTCCGTTTTATATGGCGTCAGTAGTATCTCAGTTTACTGACCTGCCAGACATCCTTACTGGACAGATCAGACTAAGACCTAGATCAAATTCAGTGCTATGAGAAGCAAAGTAATTTTCATTTAGGGATTTCAACTGCTTGACCACTGAGGCCCTTTTGATTTGAATGTTTTATTTGTGTTATATACAATACATTTAAATTCAAGTACATCTTGGTATAAGCTGCCGTTGGGCAGGATTTTTTCTGTGCTATTATAACATTATCTACTATGGTGTAAATAAGTCTTATACGATAAAATGTTTACCCTTACATAAACTATGTTTTTTCCGATATTTTGACCTGTAAACCTGCCACAATATAATTAATAACGATATTGGAAAAGCATTGTTTGCACACATTGATTTTACCTTGCAATTCACCAGACTGTACCAAACAGTCTTTTTTAATGTTCTATTATATTTAAAAGTCAGCCTGTATTATATCTCAAAGGTTGACCAATGCATGACGACATTTGCCACACCTTTTGTGTCCAGATGAGATGATTGATACCTTTTAGCGGAATTAAAAAACTGTATTACAATCATTATTGAACATGGCTTGATAACTGTAGGGAAACAAGATTAAAGATGTATTATGCGCATTTTACATATTAATCAACCAACACCAGAACATGTACACCTATACATACAATGAAAATAATGCTTACAACCCGACAGGATACAGTGCTCCTTCCCTACAACGGCCCTCTCAATAACGAGTCCTTCCTTACAACAACGCATGTCACTCTTTCCAAAACAACAAGACTCCAGAAACAACTTTTTCCATCGTATTTTCTTCATGCCCCATCAAACCCTATGCTGTGACCACTCTTTAGAATCGTCACTTTGTGACGATTCTAAAGAGTGGTCACAACATAGGGTTTGATGGAGGCATAACGGTTTTAGTTCTCGAAATACACCTTATCTGGGGATCTGCAAGCAAGCTAATTATGTTTGATTTTCCCTCCCTATAACAATTCCCTCTGAACACGACATACAATCCTTGTATCCCACCGGGTGTCGTTGTAGAGAGGGAGCACTGTATATTTGTTCAGCTAAATATAATAACTGGTAAATAAAGCTATATTCTTTAAAAGGGGCCTCCTTTTTAGAAACGGGGACTTTGTACGGAAATTAGCGGACATATTCGGCCCAAGTTCTGAATGACTCCGATTCTATTTAGGTAAAACGCTTTCAATATTAATTAGATTGTTATCACATTTTCAATGGCTGACACTTGTTGTTTGCCTACATATACATCAAATGATTATCTCCGGTATGTAAATTTGAATCTCACGATAGATTCCGGCCAATGGCGAACGCTGTTCCGTAGATAGCAATCAACATTTCTATTTTTTCGATACAAGCAACCATTTACTAGCCATGCTGGTTAGTGTTTAATATGTGCTAAGTTGCATGGATTCGGATTATGAAGTCAGTTTGAAACGCCAAATTTGCGGCAATTTGCGCATAATACATATTTAATGAACTCGTGTCACAGAACAACAGATAAAGGTGCGTTCTCCACCAGTGTTTTAACTACCCTTTATAATCTTCTCATCTAGACGATTCTAAAGTGTTGTCATACCATAGGGTTTGGTTGAGAAATAAGGGGAGATATTTTTGAAAAATAGTTTGATTCATGCGTTTAACTATTTAGGCATAGTTTTGGAGATCGTGTATTGAACCAGTTCGTTTGTATAAACGCCTTATGACATATGTACAAACAGTAGTTGACCCCAATCAGATGTCTGACCAGGGACCGTCCTATAAGGGTCTGGCCAGGGGCCGTCCTATAAGGGTCTGACCAAGGGTCTGACCAGGGACCGTCCTATAAGGGTCTGACCTGTTTACTATGGAAGGCGACAACAGAACTTGATGTCTAATGTATCCAATGTTTCGTTTACGTTCTCAATATTATGTATTTTTAAAGAAAAACGCGGTCGGATATGCGGATATAAAAGTACAAAAATGAGTCATGCAGGAAACACCACATACAGAACAAACAGCCGCCCGAACAGCAACACAAGGAAACAGCAAATGTACATAACTATAAAAACATAAAGATAGGAACAAAAGACAAAACAAACATACAATAGGGGGAGATTTAAGTACCGCCTTGGAACGGTCAGTGAGCAAAACAATAAGGTACGGCTAGTACGACAACTCAAAGGAAGATTAATTCTGGATAACTAAAATGTAGGTAGTGGAATGCAGGACAAACGTTACACGGCAACCTGATAGGTGATATATATTCATGTTTGTGTGAATATTGTCTCAAGTAGGTAACATGGTCAGTTTTGAGCAGAAGGTAATTTTAGGGGTCGGGGACATATTCGCACCTTATAATCAAAGATGTGTACGTCTTATAATTGGACAGGGACCACTCCTTGAATAAATAAATAAAATAAAATAAGACCGATTCTTCGGGAAAACATCCCCATTTACCGAGGTGATTATAAAACGTTGTGCCCCGTACCGAAATTTGATAGACTTGTTCACAGCCGTGAAAAGCCCTATTGGACGTAACATACCTTTGTCCAAAATAGCTATACACGACTGTATATGAGTCCAATATACTTCAGTACTGGACTAAGAATGTGATAAATGTCTCTTTATTTAACACCACCGAGTAACTATTGCAGGTTTGTACACTACGAATTTATACTAGACAACCACGTTATTTAATGTGTAAGGTACATGATAGTACAAAAGTACAACAAGCGCTCACCTGAGATAACCCCAGGGGCGGGGCCATTTTTGACCACAAGAAATCATGTGTACAACCTTGGTAGAGAACCACTAGGCAAAGCAGTATGCCATTAATTTAAGGTCTTAAGCCTTATGATTTCAGAGAAAAATAATATTTTATATTTTACCCATAAAAACTGATAAGCCCTGAGGCAGGGCCAAGTTTCGCCCAGTGGTCAGGGTCGTAAGTTAAACATGTTTGGCAGAGGACCACAAGCCACAGCTACATATTTGTAGAGGACCATTAGATCATGTTACATGCAAAATAACAAATGGTCTAGGCCTTACAATTTCAGTAGATTTTAAAGATGTTTTAATGAAAAACTGATAAGCCCTTGGGCGGGGCCATTTTTTTTTGCCCGGGGTCATTATTCGAACAACTTTTGTAGAGGACCAATAGATCATGCTACATACCAAATATCAAAGGTCTAGGCCTTACAGTTTGAGAGAAGAAGATTTTTAAAGATTTTCCAATGAAAAACTGATAAGCCCTTGGGCGGGGCCATTTTTGGCCCGGGTCATAATTTGAACAATCGTTGTAGAGGACCATTAGATCATGCTACATACCAAATATCAAAGTTCCAGGCCTTACAGTTTGAGAGAAGAAGATTTTTAAAGATTTTCCTATGAAAAACTGATAAGCCTTTGGACGGGGCCATTTTCGGCCCGGGGGTCATAATTTGAACAATATTTGTAGAGGACCATAAGATCATGCTACATACCAAGTATCAAAGTTCTAGGCCTTACAGTTTCAGTGAAGAAGATTTTTAAAGATTTTCCTATGAAAAACTAATAAGCCCTTGGGCGGGGCCATTTTTGGCCCAGGAGTCATAATTTGAACAGTCTTTGTAGAGGACCATAAGATCATGCTACATACTAAATATCAAAGGTCTAGGCTTTACAATATCAGAGAAGAATATTTTTAAAGATTTTCCAATATTACCATATATGGAAAAAAAGACCACGCCCTCTGACGGCCATGTGTTTTGCCCGATCAAAATTCTTTTAACAACTTTTAAAGTCTATCAACTGAGAAACATTTTGGTGAAAACTATATTCAAATCGGACAAGACATTCTGGAGAAGAAGATTTTTCTAGATATTGTGTACAGTTGCCATGGCAACAAGACCAATGGTCCCACCCACTATATTTTAACAACTTTTGAAGCACCCACCCACAATATGTATCTGACCAAGTTTGGTTACAATTGGGCAGTCGGTTTCAGAGAAGAAGTCGTTTGAAATTGTTGACGGACAGACAGACGGACAGACGGACAGACGGACAGATTGACAGACGGACAGACGGACAGACTGACGACGGACGCCGGACACAGGGGTATCACAATAGCTCACCTTGAGCACTTTGTGCTCTGGTGAGCTAAAAATGAGTCGTGCAGGAAACACAACATACAGAACAAACAGCCGCCCGATCAGCAACACAAGGAAACAGCAAATATACACTATAAAAACTATAAAAACATCAAGAGACGCACAAAGACAAAGCAAACATACAATAGGGGGAAGATAGAATTACCGCCTTGGAACGGTCAGTGACAAAAGTCACTGGGGGTTAAACCGGTTTATTGGCTCCCAACCTCACACTTATTCCATCCCCACCCTAATGCCTGGCGTCCACTACAGCGCCGAAACCTTGCCGAAGGGTTGCAGAATAAAATTTGCTCGATTCGGCAACCATTCTGGATCAGCTTTGTATTCGGTGTCATACCGCATGCATTCCGCAAGTATTCGGGAAGTGGCTTACGAAGCGTTGCGGAACAGACGCCGAAGTGATGCAAGAACCCTTCGCGGTGGCTTCGGGGTAGATTCGGGGTCATTCTGCAAGGCTTCGGGATCTCCTATCCACCCGAGCGGTTCAAGAATGATGCCGAATCGAAGCAGAATGCTTCCCGAAGGCTTTCCGAATACTTCCCGAAGCCGCGGAAGGGTTCCCGAACCCACGCGGAAGACATGCCGAATGTATTATGAACAATTCATATACTACTTAATATAAAGTATATTTATCTAAGCAAAATCCTTATAGACATTATGTTATATTTTTTAAACAGAAAATAACAGTTTGTGCATGAACTATCTAATTAAATCCAGTCTGTTACACATTCTTAAATACTGTTTTTGATTTGGATTACCCTCAATTATTATCAAATACAATACGTATTCTTTAAATGACAATTAAACAAACGTCATACAAGTTGATTTTACCAAATAAACACTAATTTATGAAATTTTATGCTCTGGTATACTTTTAAGTAACAGGCTTAGCTAAGTTATTACTTAAGAATGTTCGTGAAACTGGGGTTTGAATAGTCTCAGAAGATGCTGATGTCAGCAAAACTTATATCTGTAAAAGAACGGGATTTCGAGATATAAAATACAATATACAAGAAACTTTACTTATAATCGGATGTTACAAAACAGTTTATTTACCATAAGCTAGAAGTTATTTATCGACTAAAACAATAGCTTCTTAACAAAATACATTCCATTACTAACTACCTATGGATAAAATGCATGTATAAAGAACAGGAATAGCTATAAAATATAACACATCTCATTTTTGCTACCTATTATAAATAGCTTAAAATAGCATGTATATAATAAATCCCTTATACTCGTAATTATGTTTTTGTTTTAACTAAATCTTCGATTTTATGGCTGAATGCATGTAACAATAATGTGACGTGTATTTTGACATGATAATCTTTGAAAAAGGCCGTTAGTGGTCGAAATATTAGATCAGAGCAGTTCAAGTATTTATGTATTATATTAATTCCCTATTTTGTAATATTTTCTTCATTGTAAAAGCAAATAAAACACATGAGAGGGAATCATTTATATGTAGATGTATGTGTGTGCGTACATTTGTGTGTGCTCTTCACAAGTACTTGCTAAGAGTGTATTTGAGCCCCACCCAAACAGGGTCTACAGAGTTTGTATTAATATTAATATATAGATGTGTGTGTATCCTTTAGAAGTAGTATATTTGCAAAGAGTGTACTTGTCTTTTGCAAACAGTGGAGATTTTGAATAATGGATTCGTGTTTGACCCACCCAAAAAGGGCAACACATCTATAGCTGTAATAGATAAATGTCAATATTTATTTACATTAATTCTCATGTACACACTTACTTATTTTGTAGTACAAATTTGTATAAGGCTGTGTGCATATAGTATGGATATTTGTAAGTGGATCTATACTTGTACTATAGAAGCCTTAGAACTATCTTTAGATGCAAATTAATATATGAAATGTAAATAAGACATGCATGAGTAATAGTCGTTAAGAACTGACATAGAAAATGAATCTTTCTTAATTAATTATGAGAGGTTTTTAAGCAATCCCCAGTAACATATATTGAAATAGTACGACACCATGCATGGAGAGGAGAAGAAGGCAATAGATACAGTTTACATACATGTATTAATATAAAGCAAGCATAAGAAGGTTCATCCGGACTTCAAGGAACTGTCAGTATTTATTACATGATAATGGTGCCATGTACTCCGATCCACTAACCAGTAGGTGTTTGGAGCCAGAGGTAACCATCCGCTCCATCCGAAAGAATCTAGTCTAGATATAAGTGGGGTGGCATATTTTTCCACTCCAACGAGACATCTTTTCCATTCCAAAACACAAAAATGCGACATCGTTATATTCCCAGACTCTCAAATTCGGCAACCCTTCGGCCTTATTTCTGCAACGATTCGGCATCCCTTCGGCATGTTCTGCAACGGTTCCGCAACCTTTCCGCACGATCGGAAACCATTCGGGAAGCATTCGGGAGGTTATCCACAAGGTTTCGGCATGATTCTGCATCGCTTCGGCGTCTGTTCCGCAACGCTTCGTAAGCCACTTCCCGAATACTTGCGGAATACATGCCGAATGACCCCGAATACAAAGCTGATCCCGAATGGTTCCCGAATCGAGCAAAATTTATTCGGCAACCCTTCGGCAAGGCCTCGGCGCTCTAGTGGACGCCAGGCATAAGAGACAAACAGTATACATAAACGTATCCCCTCTCCGACTAAGAAAAGTAATATATGTGAATTTTTTCATCGGTTTGCGATAGCTTATTTATAATTCGTTGAGATGCCACATATTCAATAAATTTAAAACAACGATGAAAGTGAATTAGACCCTAATACTGTCATTTGCATTTTCATTCTCGACCGCACGTATTGCATTTTCACCATCACAAGATGAGCAGTCCCGCTGGAAGTAATAAACGTTCCGTGCAGGTTCCACGCGTACATCTTCACCGTTCGGTTTAAGATTAAAGAAACACTGCATTGATACGAGTTCATACTCAGCAGATATGCAAATATTGTCTGACAAATAACTGTAATCTAGACATTTCTGGACGCAGTCTGTATAATTGTTGACCTTTTCACTCTTCCAGTTCATTTGTCTGATTATGTAGTTTTCAGCGATTTGGAAGGTATTGCCATATGAAAAAGGGCAAAAGGACACACATGAAAGGCTACATGGATCGTGGGACAGTCCAGGCATACACCAGCATTTTCCTTTCCTGCATTCAGAGTTTGAATCGATACAGTCACTGTGTGTCCGACACGGCATTCGCATTGTGCCTGTACATGTTGGGAACTGACTCCAACTTCCATTGACGCACCGGACATCAACTTGACCTGATATTGTTGTATTTTGAGAGCATTCAAACGTAATAAGCGAACCTTCGTAAAACGGAACTGTTACATTAGTGAGTGAACCAAATGTAATTTTTCCTTCAGATGTGTTGACGTGTAATTCAGTTGCAGACATTATTGTGGTCACGAGTTTAAAGGATTTACATGATTTTCTGCAAACTCCTACGTCCGACCAGACGCCTGATTCCAAACATCGGACAGTCATAGGCCCCTCTATGATATGGACCGGTCCACAGATAAGAGCCCTTTTCGAGTTTATACCGTTTGTATTTCCAAGTACATTTACACTATTATTAGTCCGATTTAGACATGCAGTTGTGTGACAGCCCTGGTCATGTGTTTGTCTTACAATATCGGTAGCGTTGGATCTGCTGATAAGAACATGTCCGGGACACGTCTGGCTAGTTGTGCCGTTATACGTGTCATACAGTTGACAGAGAGAAAGCTTCATGCTGTATCTGACATACTGACATCCATTCAGACAACTACATCTCTTAGCACATTCCATCAATGATAGCCCATGTAATCGCAGAACTTGGTCTCTTTCTTCACATACACTATTCGTAATTTCAAACGCAGCGAAGCCTAATCCAAGACGCACTAACAAACAGAACACCAGTCCCAGGTGAAGTATCGAACTTCGACAACAAGTCATTATGCTTCTTTTTTCATGAATTAAGCATATTCAAAGGTATTCCATTTCACACTTCAATAATGAAACAGTCATGTCTATAGATCTATAGACTATAAATCACGATGCGTATTCAGATATAAAAATCGCCAATCTCTAGTGATAGGTCACGATAATTGGATGGAGATATAAATAAGCGATTCTTGAGAATGTTTTATATTCACATCTTATCTATCCCTTTGGTTAACATAGCCACGGCATCTCTTTAAAATAAAATTGTCGTACATTTGGATTTAAGATAACTGTAATTGTACTTCTAATGAATACGTTGATATTTCTACTATCAGTGTTTAACGTTGATATTTCTACTATCAGTGCTTAACGTTATTCCTGCAGTGGCAAAGCGAGTACTAAACGTATGAACTGTGATTCGCTCTGGACTGTGATTATCTATGAACTCGTGTTTTTGTACTGCTAACATATCGATTGGTTACTATCCATATCGACGTTGGATGCACTTATACCAGGCAAAAGGCACACACAAGCTACTAATGACAAATGGCTCGTTGGATGGCTAGGTCAGAGTTACAGGAATATTATCAGATTATACTGTCTTGGTTAACTCAGTATTGCTAATCAACATATAGTGTGTTAAAAATGATGTTGATATGATGCTTGATGCAAGCAGCACTCGTCAATTCATACCAATATTTAAAGAAAGGACCAACGCGAGGAATGTTTATGACAAATACCACTTAAATATCGGGCATTTACCTGAATAAATAATAATCTTAGAAACAGCGTGTCTGTCAAAATTATATTTGATTTTGTTTGTATGCATGTTGTTGTGCCATGAACAGACTAAGGGACCGGTAAACATGGACGAGTGGTTAGCGCGGTCGACTACAATTACCAGACGTCCTGAGTTCAATCCTTCACCTGACCAAGTCTTTGGGATGGTAATTTATGAACCGGTGTCTTATTTATCAGAGCTTTCTGTACAATAGCATCTAAACCACGTGGTTCTGTAGGACAGGAGTAGGGCATCGCAGCTGGGTTTCTTTGTATCTGATCTGTTCTCCATCAGCCGACAGTTGGTAGACACCACGGACGTTTACCGATGCAGGCACACAAACAGAATAATATATATTAAAGTCTTGATTGATTTATAAAAGGACAACAACTGACTACATGTCGTATATTAAGAATGTTGACATGTGGTACAATGAAATCTACCTTAAGCGACTACTAAGAATGACCTTATATAACCTGTACAATAGGAGTTGCTTCATACAGATCGACGTTAATGCCAAATTGTCCTCGAGGAGCTTTCTGCAAATAAAACACATCGGTTCTTCATCGGAATTCACTTGATTAGTTTACTTGTGATACATTTGTTTTTAGCCTATAAATTCTGAAAGGGGGTGATCCCCGAGAGCAAAAATTGCAACACAAAAAGAGAAAACTGCAGACTCGGTTTTATTGAGTCTGTTCATGAACAGTAATTGAAAGTGCCACACTGCTCACGCCCCCTAGCACCGGCTTAAGCGGTATTCAATTTTCAGAACAAGAAGTACTGAAATTCATGATCTCGAAGGATAGTAAACAATATCGTCGATATGGATAGTAAACAATGATTTATGCAATTAAGGCACTAATAAAACTTGATGCCACATCATTCTTTACTGATAACGTCAAAACAATGCCTGAACATGTCAGGGATGTGCAGGTGCTAGCAAAAGCAACACACGTTCACCGAACGAAGACGTAATACAACAATTTACAACAATGTCACTTTATTGATAACACCCCTTTCTACGGACTGATTCTTAAGATAATACCAGTTGTATTACAGTATAGTAGTCGTATACTAATATGTAATCCTATAGGAGTCGTCTGATCAGGGTCGGCTCTATTTGCTTATGAAATCATATACATATAGATATACAGTGTCAAATGAATCTTTGTCTAAGTGACATTATAAAACATATTCTGTTTGATAAATTCTTAATGGCATTAATATGCATCGACTAAAGGGAGAATAAAACTTGTATGAAAGGATGGATTCAATGTAATTTTATTAACCCTGGCACTCAGCATATAATATGTCTTGTGCTTAAAATAGATTAACATGTCATACTTGCAAATATACACAAAAACTGTAGAATCACACCTCGGGTAGACAAACACAGAACGCAGACATTGGTCTGTGTCTACTCTAATGGTAAAGGTGTATTATGGAGTAAGGGGTTAAAACGGGTTTCAGATATAATTTAGTCAATACTGAAGTTCCAATACATTACGCAGATACAGTATTTTATAATGCATTAACCCTTTCAATACTGAATTGTCAGAGTTTGATCTGCTTCCACTTTATGTGTGACCTGCATGTAAAAAAGGGCAAATATCACTAGAGACGACAATCAAGTGCCCTAAAAAAGCTATCAATGCTCACTTAAAACGCAGATATTTCTCTCCTCTGTATTGCAAGTGGAAACGACATCAGAATGACAATTTCCACTAAATCTCATGCCAATCCTACATGCATGATTATTATAGAAACAGTTTGATTATATGTCTTGTATATATATTTAAACCTTTGAATGTGGGACGCAAATCGTGTGCACTATCATTTTGCAAAGACTGTAACCAAGATCAAACTATTCCTTTGGGAAACATATTTATTGTCTTCGTCGTTTGTTGCTAAAAATAATCCAATACAGTTGACCTTCGATATTTCGAACTCGGTAACCTTGAACTCGTTCCTTCTGAAATTTACAATCCATACTTGGTCCGAAATATATCACTACGCATATCTAGAAAAACAGTTTATTGCAGGTCAAAGGTAATGTTGAACAGCTTCTATATGTGCTCCCAGCATTAAGTTTGACCTGCATTAACTATATATTTGATATATCATTTAGATAACAGATCGGATAACTCTACCCCCTTTTATCTTCAGTATTTGGTATAGTCCTTTTAAACTAGAGCTATCACAGTTCTATTGTATACGGAAGGTTTTCATGCTCAAGGTCATTGTACTTAATGTTCATGGGCTATCCCATTTCAACATTCAGCTTTAAAAGGGACATAACTCTAACAAATCGCATTGGGCGGTCCTAGATCTGTAGTCAACTTGTTTCCGTCATTATCGTGAACATACATATGAAGTTTTATGAGCCTAGTTATAAAGATGATGAAGGTATGCACAACTTTGAGAACTGTATACGTATGTCAATTCATATAAATGGAAAACTGTTTGCATGTACGTATGAGCAAGACTTGGCATTATATGATTTAGGCTTGGTGGAAAGTAACAATATAAATGAATTATGTGTAACTTCAGCTACACGCCTTTCATTTGTTAAGTAGATACTAAGTGGAACCAGTGAGAACCACCAGGTGGACTCTATGTATTTCCAGATTTAAAAATAAACATTACTTTTACCATAGGTTTAAAATAGGCGAAAAAATACAATAGCTACTACCTATTCACTGCTATCACATTATTGATACTTAAATCTTGTATGAAAATATTTTCCATGAGAGAACTGCAGAGGCATGTGTGTGTTATATATCAAGCCAACAGATCATACCCTGATCAGACTGTTTCTACAGGAGTCGTCTACGAATGCGTAGAAATAAGTAAAAATAGCAAAGGTACTGTCCTTGTTTGCATCTAGAATCAGACGTAGTTCGGGTAATCGTTTTACAAGTTCACTGTACATCTACATTGTTTAATGCCTTGAAGAATTCGGCGTCTCTTCATTATCCTAACTGTTTGAAATGGGTAATATATGTGTTAACAAATTGAGGATAGTCCGCTTTGAAACCTGCAGTAGATGATACTCTTTGCAGCTGAGATTTATTTCGAGCCAAAGAAAGAAGCGATGTCTGTACAGAATAATACAGTAAAATCAGTTATTTCTGAGTTTACAACTTGTCTGATCGTAATATGTCCACCTACTATTATACAGACTTTGAAACTCCGCAGCATGGTTGGGTATATATATATATATATATATATATATATATATAAATGCTAAAGAATGGAATTGTATTAATCAGAAAGAAATGACATGTAAAACAGTATATGTCTCATTTTTGTATCATATTTTATGTTTGTAAAAACTGGAGTACAACACTAGACATTTATAATGGATCTATTTATGACAGAATTTCCCAATAATGTTTTGAATATCAATCTTTCCTGCCTTTAAACATGGCTTGGCTCGTAATTACAAATGACTCGGCTCGCATTTAAACATGACTTGGCTCGCATTTAAACATGACTTGGATACAGATAAAACGGCTCATAATTACCACTCTAACAACTTTTTTCAAACGCTTGATGGAACCGGAAGTTGACACATTTTGAATAAGATTAAAATTTAGTTGGGCACACTAAAAAGCGTGTCTGAAATTTCCGGGATGTACCGAGATTTGAACCCCGGACATTCGGATTTGTAGTCAAGCGCTTTACCATTGGACCATCGAACACCACAGAACAAAACTAAAGTGAATAATTAATAAATTAACGCAATAATGTATAGCAGATGATTTCTCCCTGCATTAAGCTCTCACGTGGATTTTACACTTTCCTTCATATAAACATATTGTAACGCATTAGCAAACACAATAGACCCAGACCAAACTGCTTTTAACTGAGTGCTCTAATGAGGGTCTGCCCAGATCAGACGGTTTCTGAGTGCACCGATGAGGGTTTGCCCAGATCAGGCGGCTTCTGAGTGCACTGATGAGTGTTTGCCGAGATCAGACGGCTTCTGAGTGCACTGATGAGTGTTTGCCGAGATCAGACGGCTTCTGAGTGCACTGATGAGGGTTTGCACAGATCAGGCGGCTTCTGAGTGCACTGATGAGGGTTTGCCCAGATCAGACGGCTTCTGAGTGCACCGCTGATGAGGGTCTGTCCAAATCAGACGGCTTCTGAGTGATCTGACGAGGGTCTGCTTTGTTTGCTTTTACATATATAAATCGGGCTCTACAGTTTCTACCGAAGTTAAATAAATATTCTATTTTATGTAAATGGTTTAAACAATTGAAGTTTACAGAGTCAAATGTGTCAATATAGGGGAATGGGTTAAAGGTTAATTAATGTAGTTACTAAAGTCTCACACTTAACCGCCAACATGCTTGTATTCCATACATGCTGTCATAGTAAGTTTCCTAAACATCAACACAAACTAATTATATGTGTTTACAAAATGGTTAACTCAGTTTTACTAGTTAATGTGTAGAGTGTTAATGCTCGTTCAGATACGTCACTGGAAGCAATGTAGCAACCGTAACATCATATTTTTTTTCCAGCCAGGACACTCTGGTAGAAAGTTTGGTGTTTCATGAATTTTAAGAAAGAGATACATTATACGAATGCCAAATATCACTTAAATGCCCATTAATCGGACGTTTATCTGAATAAATCATATTTCTGGAAACAACGTGTCTGTCAAATGTCATGCAAGTTATCTTTTATTCTGTTTTCTTGCAAACAGATACAGCTAACTGACAGTTCAACGAGCGGGGCAAAGTGGACTGAAGAATTGGGGGGAATTCATATAGTAAAATAACTGATTAGCCGCATTTTAGCAAGAACGTTGACATGTGGTACAAAGGAAACTGAATTACGCGACTACTTAGACAGACCTTGGAAAAAGAGAGGTGCTGAAGATAAAACAAAGCTAGCATTTAGTAACATTTGGTGTATTTTTAATATTGTAGTCCTATACAGCATATATTTTTTATGGTAGCCCCATACGTCTATCTTTAGGCCCTTACAGCATATCTTCATTACTGTACAGATAGACCACCTTATTTTGGAACAAAACATGACCTACTCCAATGTAAAAAATGAAGCGACTTTGGCGCTTCTTTATTTTTAAAAGACTTCGCAATCCGTACTCCTTGAACATAAATGGTTTGGTGCAATGGATATGTACCTGGGCTTGCATGGGGTGTGTCTCGAGTTCGATTCTGACGAGTGGACAATATTGTTTTTATTAATTGATTGTCCATACAAAACAACAATAAATATAACATGTAATAATCAATAACAAAATATCAACAATAATAGAAAAAGACTAAACATTAAAAAGAGGACTGCAAAAAGCAAATCCTTTTTTTTTTAAAAAAAAGGAAACTGCATAGCTTGGTATTTGAACTCACGACCCCCTGTTTGCAAGACCAGATACATATTCATTAGATCAAAGTCCAGTACATAATATGTTGCGACTTACAATATTATGTTGTCGGGTCCTGTATTTGTGTGTTGTTATGTAAACAACAAAATAACAACAAGTCTCAATATAGCGTGGTTTACCTGTAGCTCCATTCACTATATCTTTACTTTCGTGGCCCAATACTGTGTATATTTAATATTGTAGTCCCGTACAGTATATTGTAGACCCGTACAGTATATTTAAGTATTGTAGTCCCTTACAATATATTTAAGTAGTGTATTCCCGTACAGTATATTGTAATCCCGTACTGTATATTTAAGTAGTGTAGTCCCGTACAGTAGGTTTAAGTATTGTAGTCCCGTATAATATATTTAAGTAGTATTGTAGATCCATACATTATAAATATTATTGCAGCATCGCATAACATATATTTTTATTGTAGTCCAATAATCGATACTGATTTCATACAGTGGTAAATACGGTATTCCTACCCACTTAACGCGTTTCCTACGCGTTACCTAACCGTTCGTTACCCGTTTCTTAGCTGTTTCGTTAAACGGGTTTCTAACCGCTTGTTTACGCGTTTCTTAACGCGTTTCCTAAACGTTTAAGAGCCCGGACGAAAGGGGAGTAATCATGCACGAAAGGGGGTAATCCTTGATATGGATTTTCTTTGAAATGGGAGACATTCTCATTTACCTGTTGGGCACTCCTGATATGTAAAATTAAGATCAACAATATTTAATTTTTTAATTCTCGTTTCATTTCCATAAGATCTAGCTAGATCTAGATCTATATTAAAATATAGATCTACAGTCTCATTGCGTTCATCTATGTGTTGTAAAATGTCTTTTTTTGCTACTGTACTTACAGTACCGTAGCAGATATAGTAGAAGTATTTTACAATAGATCTAGATCATATCAATCTAAACTATCTTTAAAACTAGAATTTATATTAATCTAAATCTTAAATTGGTCTAAAACGTTTGGATTTAACTTTGTGCTGAGCCATAGATCTACAATTATTCAAAACATAGTTTTCTTGTATTTTTGGAGAAGCTAACAAATCATACTTTCATCATTGGGTACATTATTTGGTATTTCTGTTACGTAATAGTTCGTAACTTTGTTGGTAAGAATGCAGTGGTGTGATCACTGTCAAGACGATTGCCCCCTGCTGAGAAAATAGCTAGGGGATTTACTGGCAATCTGGCAGCTTTGATCGTATATTTAGGCTGGGTAAATAATAAAGTCTTCAACTAAGACAATTCATTTTCATGCATTCATAACAATTATACAGTTAGTATTTTTTAAATATTTGAATGCGGGGAACAAAAGTACTGACATTTGAAAGCAGCGTAAACACAGACAATATAGCTCCAAAATCAGGGTGTTGATCAGGGTCCTCACTAGTATTTTCATAGGCCTAATTAAAAATCATCTAGCAAATTTAAACCTGGTAATAATGAATGGAATGTACAGTTAAACAATGATGGGCCATTCCACTTTTAAATTTCGGCATACAAAGGTTTAATCTTCACAAAGTAACAAAATAATAAGAACGTTTTCATAGTTATGTGTGAGCATGAAATATGCTTATCTGTTTAAAACGCTTTAGATCTACCTCATAATGATGAAAACACCTTTGAAAACGTAATAGGTTCAGATCAGATAGCTCGCGTGGAAGCCGTTTGATCTTAGGTCTGCACTATTTGCTTATCCCATTACATACACATGGATATAACACTCTAACGCATTTGCAAACAGAGTAAACCTAGACATGAAGGCTCTTGTAGGGGTCGTCGGATCAGGGCCCACTCTGCATATGAAATTATAAATTAATAGACCTGACTTTATTTTCTACAAATATCAAAAAGGCGTGTGCACTTATACCGTTGTTAAATTCAGCAAGATCTATTAGAATACTCATGATGTCATTTTTTCTGACAGAAATATTCAAATGGGAAAGGGTTAAGAAATAGAACAGATCTGAATTCTTTAGTAGGTTTCTTCATTCTAGATCCAAAATTTGGTGGTTTACTTTGTGACAGTTTTTTATCTGAAATGTAGAAACATACTCAAAAAGAACAAATTCTTCAATCCATTTGTTTGATATACAGCGGATATCTGATATTATAGCTTTGTACAAACAAAATTTAAGAACATATCGTTACCTAAATGAGAAAATCGTCGACACTAGCCGGGATTGAACCGCTAAACGTTCGTTGAGTGACGAATCGATTCTTATGTTGGCTAACCCGTTTCATTCGGACTTTTTTGGAAACGGCTATCATCGATAAGATCCGAAATCTCCGAATGAAACGGAAAACTGATGCACCTACCGCAACTTCTCTGGTATAATCGTTTCTTTACGCGTTTAACGCGTGTAAACCGTTTATCGCGTAACCGTTCGTTAACCGTTCACTACACGTTTCTTACGCGTAGAAAAACGGGTAAATGGGTAGGAATAGCGTATTTACCACTGAACAGGCAACCTTTATCATCTTGGGCGGTGTTTTGTTGCGTCATTTATAATGATACAAAACAGTGTGGTCAGAAATGTGGATGCGTTGTGTATTATTGGTATAATGTCACATAGTGTAGATATATTTTAGTGTTAACCCAATGGTAGTGATCAGTACACATGTACAGAGCGAAGATGTACCACAATCACGTGCGTTCTCAACATCACTCATTTGACAACTTTCCACGGACCAATTCATCATATATATGCATGTTTGAGTTTTAACCGCTTAACCCTTTACTTCATATGATAATACACATTCTTACGCCTATAGAAATAGAGTAAAGCACACGGAATAATGAGTAAATCAGCCATTGAATTACTCAAGGTATATTCAACATATATCTATAAGTATATATGACTATGCAGTGTGTGTGTGTGTGTGTGCGCGCGTGTATGTGTATGTATATGTGTGTATGTCTGTGTCTGTGTGTGTATGTCTGTGTCTGTGTGTGTATGTGTGTATGTATGTGTGTGTGTGTGTGTGTGTCTGTGCGTGTGTGTGTGTGTACGAATATGAGTGCTCGCGTGCGTGACTATGTACATTAAAGTATGTGCATGTACGCGTGTGTATGCGTGTGTATGTTTATGTGCTTAAAGTATAAACTGCAGTGTTGAATGCGACATTTAATAATTTTCCATTATTTCTGTTTCTCAGTATTGGTTGTTTTCTTTTTGTAACATCTATCTGTTAGCTATACCAGTGAGATTAATGTGCCCTGTCGGCGATGTTTTCTATTGTCATTTGTATCCCCACTTAATGATTATGCCATTTAACAGTAGAAGTCTGCGCAATAAATTGTAATAATTAGCAGTGGTTCGTCATAATCAAAGATTCGAAACATGTACAGGATGCACAGTTCATATCTGATGTATTTAAACAGAGATGTCCAGAAAAATTTAAACATTTTTAACAGCTCGTTTATTTCCCCACCAAACCCTGTATTGTTACTACCCTTTAGAATCGTCTTGATATAGGTTTGGAGGGAAATGACGAGTTTAGTATTTGAATACGCACGCTTATCTGTAGCTCTGACACATTGTAAAATTACAACTATATTATTTGTTCGTTCGTTCGTGCGTGCGTGTGTGTGTGTGTGCGTGTGTGCGTGCGTGCGTATGTATGTGTGTGTGTGTTTGTGTGTCTGCATCAGATCTTGATCAGCTGGCTGAAGAGTCACGGAAAGTGTTTTCCATGATGTATATGAATAACTTCCCTAGTGTTTTAGCTCAACGTTCTATTAACGAGAGTGTGATTAGTCAGTACTTTTAGACATGTTAAAATGGCATTTGATAGACATTTTTTTGTTATGTGAGACACATGCTATTTAGAAGAACATTGGCTTAATGGGCTCTTAAGTGCCATATCACCATTTAGTGTGACGTTCTCTAAAACGGCTGTTGAAAGTTTTAGATAGTAGTTCTTTCAAATAGTGGTCATGTGACGTCTATATGTTGGTGGATATTGATGGACTGCATTAAAGACATTTACCTCATGGATATTCCGTCAAGTATAAATAGCATCCTGTATATCAATTCGATGACTTTTGTTGTAAAAACATATGGACACGGATAATACTCTGCAAGGAAGAATTTCTCGAACCAAATATACCGGTATATGATTTCATTAGCCCATGGTACAGATCATTACTTGGTTCACACTGTTTACAATTGCACATAATGTTTTTATATCAGCTTATCTGTTAATGTACAGTCGGCTGAGTGTTCATTCGGACTGAAAGTAGACTATAACTGGGTACTTTACTTTACTTATGAGAAAATCAATGAAGTATGCACAGTAAAAGGAAAACGTGTACAGTTGTTTATTATATAATTATAAATATTCCGAAAGCAGGTGATCCTCCGAATGCTAAAGTAGCAATATCAAAAGAGAAAATTGCAGGCTCGGTTTTATTGAGTCTATTCATGAGTAGTAATTAAAAGTGCAATACTTATCACACCCCCTATCACCGGTTTAAGCAGTATTCAATGTTCAAAACTTAAACCATCAAAACTAATGATCCCGAAGGAGCAGAAAATATAACAACACTGAGAATGAAGTACGTGGCGATATTGATATTTATTGTATAAACTTTGAACTTGAACTTTGATATGTATTGTATGTACTTTGTTGACGAATGTTTACACTGAGTGGGAATGTGCCATGTTTGTGTTACATCACATCCAACAGATGCAAGTTAGCTATTATATACAGTGAAACCCCGCTAATGCGACCATTTAATAAACAGCCACTGATGTCGTTTAAAGCAGGTGGTTGCTTAATGCAGGACGAAAGTTATAGGAGCTTTCTGCATAACTTTCGTCCTGCATTAAGCGACCACCTGCCTCTGCCACAAACAATTATGCCCCTTTTTGGTGGTCGTATTAGCGGAGTTTTACTGTATATATATATAGACTTTAAAATGTATAATACCATAACAATCGCTGAGTGTCATGTTAATTTCAGTCAAGGAGTCTCGTAAAAGTTAGCCGTAGATGAACACGGATGCAAAATGCTTTATTTGTAACATGTCGCATTAATAGAAATGAAATAAACACTATGCGTGTTTCCTATTTCTGTTCGACTGTTTGGTATATTACAGTTATGCAGTTTATATAAACACGTTATATTAACAAGGACGGAAAAAAGCAATGTCATGTGTTAAAATTATATATATGAACATATAGACCAAACTGACAACAGGGGACCAAACTGACAACAGGGGATAATAGTTCAATAAGTTATTTGTTAAATTTAGCCCTGGACCAAGGCATAACATACAGTAAAGCCCCTCTAATGCGACCACACTTAATGAATAAACATGGGTGTTTTATAAGCAGGTGGCTGCTTAATGCAGGACAAAAGTAGTGCAAAAAGCTTCTAGGGGGCTTCCTTTTGTCCTGCTATTGTCCTGCATTAAGCTATCACCTGCTTATAGCACAAATAATTAAACCTCATTTAGGTGACCGCAATGGGAAATGTTACCACAACATATTCACCTCTTAGCAAAGCACTTATGGGTAATCGAATACACTCTGTGTCACTTGTATAAGGACCGTTTACAAATAGAAGAAACATTTTGGATAGCAAATTTTAAAGGTGAAAGTACAACTCTTTGTCCATTGAAAAAACGTTTATTAATCGAAAGAGATGGAATGTGAAAAGATGATGCCGACTACAGATTAAGTTGTCTTAAACGAACATAAGGTTGAAGGGAAGAGGAATTAGAAATATGTTGGGTATTTGTACAGACGACACAGAGTGCATAATTATAGATTTCAGTTCTATCAGAGGTCTTTAACTTTATTCATTTGGGACAGAGAAAGAGGGGCAGTTGACCTGTATTGTGTTCACCAACTAGTCAATACATTAGTGTAGCTACCAAGTGCATCAACTCGTTGGTGAACACACCTACCACGGGGTGCATGATATACTTATGATGATGTAAGAGGCGGATGAGAGAGGTGTATGTTACTTGCATATCCTGCAAGAGAATGGTAACAACATCGATTACGTGTACGAGGTGACTTTTTACGGCAGCCACACGGCACAAGCAAGTACAAATATTAGTCATGCAGGAAACACGACACACTGAACAAACAGCCACCTGAACATCAACAGAAGGAAACAGCAAATGTACATAACTGTAAAAAAATCAAGAGACGCAAAAAGACAAAACAAACATACAATAGGGGGAGATGGAAGTACCGCCTTGGAACGGTCAGTGAAGTTTAGATAGTTGTTGAACTTAAGATAAAAAGAGACCCCTTTTCATGTCATGTGATAATACGAATGTATGTTAAATTCGTGGTCATTTACCACCGCACCTTATCAAACTCGTTAACAAAAGTAATAATGACAGTCGGCAAAGTAAACAAGAGTACTGCTTCCAAATCATCACCGTTTGAAGCATAATTCGAATCAAAATTGTCCATCAGTGTACTGATTTTAAATGTTCCCTCTCAACGACATTTTAACATCTTATGGAGACGGCAATAATATCGGAAACAATAAGTTCTTGGCCAAAGGAGGAGTTTTTTTTTTAATTACATTTGTCTTCCAAACCAAATGTTTAAAAATCCAGCAACGACCAACGGAGAAAATTATTGACAAACATAAATTCATTCATCGTGTCTATGTCCGTGCCACACCAATGAGTGGCATCATGGACATCCTTACACAGAGAAAACAATATCCGTGTCTCAGGAAAAAGAGTTCATCTCCGATTATACTCACCTAAGTTTCGGAAATAAACCTATCTCCCATTGCAAACCAAACATCGGTGTATATTTGCATTCTCAAAAAGGCAAATGCGAAGCAAAACTCGTTGATGTCAATAGTACAAACTGAATGTATCCAATGTCATGCATTGACAGATCTCTATCGAGTTCCAGTGTGATTGTAACTTACACACTTCAGTGACATCTATGCAAGCTCGCAAGGGGCACAGTCGCGCTGGATGTAGAAATCTCCTGGCTTGAACTTGATATGTGAAGATCCCTCTCCTAGTGGCATTTCATTCAAATGGCATTGTCCAATACGTGGGTGAATGTCAACATATACGCATGTGTATATGCTGTCCGAGTGGTCAAGGCAGTGCGAAAGACATAGTGTCATATTAGTGGTTGTATAGCCATACCAAAGTCTGGTGCTCGTATAATGGTTTTCGAGGATCTGAAATGTGTCTCCATACATTCCACACCGGGCAACACAGGCATAAGAACAAGGGTCATAAGAAAGTCCAGGTTTGCACCAGCATTTTCGATTCCTGCATTCCGATTCTTTGTCGCCACATTCAGTGTCGCTGGTACATGGTTCACGAATTAGAGACCCACACGCTTGTTGAAATTGGTTCCAACTTCGATTAAAACATTTTACATGTCCCAGACCTCTCATCGAATAATTATTCGCACATGCTAATTCAACTGCCGTGCCTTCAAAGAACGGCGTAGTCACTTCAGCAAGCGAGTCCACGATCAGTTCACCTGTAATTGTAGATATATTGACTTGTGTCACAATGAGGTTTCTGTTCGTGGTTGTGAAGTTTTCACAAGTCTTTCGGCATGTTCCATGTTCAGACCATTTACCAGAATCTGAGCATTGTGTTATCCCTTTCCCGTCTATTATGTAGCCATTGTTACATGAAATAATTTTCCTTGAGCCTAGATGGTTTGTATTTCCCAAATAGTAGTTTGCTTCGGTTTTGGATATATCAGGACACACAACAGTGCCATTCAGAGTGCAACTCCGTGTCTTAAATGCTGAGACAGTCGATGCATTGTAAAGAACGTACCCATGACATCTTATGTCACTGTAGTACGAATGTGTATCATACAAATCACAGATGTGCAACTTTGCATGGTAGCTAATGTATGTACAGCTTTTAATACAGTCGCACCGACGGACACACGTTTGCAGTGAACGTCGATGAAGTTTTAGAACAACGTCATTGAGTAAGCATACATCGAACTTGATCTCAAATGCTACTAAGCTTAATCCCAAATACAATGTTATACAGAAAACCAAGAGAAGTCCTGGAACCATCATTGCAGCAGACAATACTGTTAACTTTTCAGGTATTCAACAAACACTGTTATTTACAAGAGCAACCTTGAAACAGGAATGAACAGATACTTATCTATTACGTGTTATAATCTTCGTAGAACATTCCCCTGATATAAATGAGTTAGTTCGACATATTCATCATCCGGGATAATGGGCTTTCCCAGTATATATTAGTTTAACAATATTCGTAACTGACAAAGTTAATGTGTACACTTATTATGATAGAGCGGGTGAATTTGATTTAGCGGAGCTGGTGCAATGCAAACAGGCATTTGACGCCGATTATTGTGACATTGTTTTTTAAGACTTTCTTCGGTTACAAATTGAAGACCCGGTTACTTTGAGGTCATCTTGTAAGTGAATTAAGTTTACATCCTTCTTCACCAGACGTACTTCATTACCATTTGACGTATAATGATGTTGTTTGCAAAGTGGAGGGATTTTAACTTAAAAAATAATATTCCTGGAGAAACGATTAACTATGTGTCCATGTATGCTACAATTTAGTTAAGATAACCGTTCAGATGTAATGCAACAAGTGTAATAAACACGTGTTTAACATTATTGCTGCCAAATTGCATCTCCTGCACATTTTATCGTTTGTATTTATAGTTTTGTTATTTTCATTTTAAAACAATGCAGGGTTACTCGACGTTTCGTCTTGATCCTAACTGTGTTGTATACATGTAGTTAATTGCAGATGACATATAAGGCGCGATACAATTAATCCGTTACTGCAGATAAAAACCTTTGCAAACAGGGCATGGTGTCTTTATAAAATCAACTCATTGATATTCATGTTTACATTGCTTACTTAACGCTCATGAGGTAAGGCGTAAAATAAACAATTCATGCAATAAAATACACGCATTAGACACAATCACTTTAGACACACCGACAGAAAAGCAGTGAGACGCATACATTCACACAGGCACGCAGACACACACACACGTACACACAAGCACATGTACTGGAGAGAGAGAAAGAGATATATTGAGTGAGAGAGAGTGCATAGTGATAGAGAGGCAGACAGACAGGAACACAGAGAGATACGGAGAGACAGACAGAGAGAGAATGAGAGAGAGAGAAAGAGGGAGTATGTGTGTATGCAAAAGTAATCACAGATACTGTGTTCACAGCGAAAGAGTGATAGTGTTGCTTTGGAACCCACTTCTGTATAAGCACGACTGCTTTTAATGGCATTTTAGGACACATGTCATACAGTTCAGCATTTCTGCATACTAACATATTCATTTACGTTTTATTGATTTATTCACAAAAATGTGTGTTTACGCACAACAGATATAGCGTCAAATTCATGTGTGTCCATGTGTGACACATATATCGCTGCTTCATTCAGTAATGATCATTTGACTGAGGTTATACTTGCGGCATATTTACATGTGATGGATTGTCTACATGCGGCAAATATCTAGTGCTACTTCAGCTTGTAGTATACCTGCCTCAATAATACCGCTATTGTGTGTTTCAAGTATATCAATTTTCAAAACATATAGCGCAAACTTACAACAATTTGCAAACATCTTGTAAAGTACAATGATGTTGCATCTGTTATATTTCAAGGATGTGTAAAGCAGAAAACCTGTACAATGTTAAGGAGAGGTCATCAGGATATAGGTCATGCACATTGGTCTACTTGGAACTGCATAATCGGTGAATACAGACAGCACACGATGTAAGGTGGGACACGCGAGAGGTTGGGAAACTTCAAACCTTGTTGAAGCCCCCGATGGTCAATAGTACGTCAATATTTATCTTGAATGTTTGATAAAGTTTGGGCGTCGTGCCCTTTAGTGCATGGCGCCCCTGTATGTCTTGTTTGCTCCTGTTTAATACTGTACTCCATGAATACGATTTTTACGCATATGCAAACAGAGTAGACTCTGGTCAGGGTCTGCTCTGTTTGTTTAGTTATGATTCTAAAGTTTCTGTCAAACAATCATATGTGCTATTACACCAATTTATCTAATTAATATTCATAATGGCAGTATTACTTACATGAATATTCATAATGCAAATTATTAAAGAGATAAACCGTAAGAGAACATATTTGACACCGGTAGTGGCTGCAGTCGTCACAGCTTGACTATTTACGAATTATCTTAATGCCTAAAACTGTGTGATGTATGGTTGATGTGAAGCTGGCTAACTTTTAATTACTACACATGAACAGACTCAATAAAACCGAGTCTGCAATTTTCTCTTTTTGCATTTCTTCTTTTGCTTTCGAGGAATCACCCATTTTCAGAATATTGGTGATTAGTGAAAAGAGAGCTGAGTGCGTAAGTCTCTCCTACCAGTACAATAACCTGTCCAGAGGCAAGCACTACACAGTGCTTCCTCGTAGTATCACTCTGTAACTGGGCACCTTTCGGCCCCAGACTAAACATGTGGTAAGTAAGGCCCATCGGCTTGTGGACATGCCCTGTCGTCAATGAACAGATTCCCCATCAAGTTAAAGGTTAAATAGCTCCAGCAATATAATAAATAGGCTCACGGCCTTGTGAGTGCTCGGGATAGCATAAGGCTAAGGGAAACAACTCTGACAGAAATATCGGAGTGGAGCCCCGAAGGCGGTAGGACATGACCACCGGTCGGTTTTACTGGCAACTCCCGCAACCAATCTGATGCCAGACGTATTGCTCTGATTTCCTCTGGGTTACATAAGTGCGGTCGAGAGGGGTATCTTGTCGCATGGGCAACCCAGGATCTCTTTAGAACTGCCCGGTCCATGGAAAGGTAATCGTGCGCCATGGAGAGGTACTCCATCTTTGTGAGAAATCACGAAGGCACAACACGGGAGACAGTAGTTACGGGTTATAAGTCCAAACTTGATTGGCGTAGAGTATAGGGTGCCACGGGTTGTCTCCGTCGGTAGCAGGGGCCTCAGTGCTCCACTGATCATCTACCGCCAGCCTTAAGCTGGGCAGTCCCCGGCCAATAAGGTGTTGATCCGCCACATACTGCCTGCTTCTTTGTGTGCAAGGAGCTTACAGTGTTTACACTTGACAAGCAGCTGAATACCAAGTACCTAACAACAAACGCTACTAAAAAGAAGTCTCCAGCACTTCGCATAGCAAGCTGGAATGTCAGAACCATGCTGCCAGGTGTCTCAGAAAACCTTCAACAGATCAGCGACAGGTGTAAAACAGCTGTCATCGATGCCGAACTCACAAGACTGAATGTGAATATTGCAGCTCTACAGAAGACAAGGCTAGCTGATGATGGCTCTGTACAAGAGAAACGGTATACTTTCTTCTGGAAGGGGAAGAGTCAGAAAGAGGCAAGGGAACACGATGTAGGATTTGCAGTCAAGACATCACTTCTATCCTAGATAGAACCTCCAACTGCAGGATCTGAGCGGTTACTCCTGTTGCGACTTAAATCGGACACTGGTCCTGTCAATTTGATGACCTGCTACGCCCCAACACTTGCTGCTAACCCTGATGTGAAAGATCAATTCAACAGTGAACTTGATTCACTCATAGGACAGTTATCACAGACAGAGGCTATTTGCCTGATTGGACATCTGATCGACTTGCATTGTTACATGTACGCCGACAAGAAAGATTAAATACTCTATGAAAGCGACCTCTTAAATCCGGAACTTGAAGGAGAACGTCGGGTATCTCGTTTTGTCGTACTCTTTATTACTTTTATACAGTTACTATGTTTGCAGCTCAATCATTGAGTACACTAGCGATAGGTGGATACAGTTTGTTTCATTGAAATATGTTTTACATGCAATTTACTACTGTATTTGCCATCGAGGTTGTTGTAGTTTAGTCGGAGATGGGATATTTATTTGCACTGTTTTTCTTCTAGGGTGAAGATGGAATAGGTATGATGTTGGGCGCCCTTAAACCGGTTTAAACCGCAAGTGTTTTTGTCACTGACCGTTCCAAGGTGGTACTTCCATCTTTCCCCCGATTCTATGTTTGTTTTGTCTTTTTATGTTTTTGATATTTATATACATTTGCTGTGTTTTCGTGTGTTGCTGTTCGGGCGGCTGTTTGTTCTGTGTGGTTTTTTTTTCATCAAACAGATTTTCATAACAGGTAAGTCTATTTAAAAATGAACAATGCGAGTCCTATGAATGGTACACAACGAACGTCCTCAAAATAATATGTCAGGTATGTGTACAATATGCAAATGAAGGTCTTGATAGTGTCGTCCTCAGAACGACAAACGTAGGAACTATTGACACGTCCTCGTGTTATATTTCCTTACTTCCGAAAAAGTTTATGCTTTGACTACTTCACCGAGTCCTCGAAACGTGGTCATATATCATAGTTCTCACAACTGTAGCTAAACCAATACACCGACTCCTTGAAGCGTTATCATTTATCATAGTCCTCACAACTGTAGCTAAACCAGTACACGGAGTCCTCGAAACGAGGTCATATATCATAGTTCTCACAACTGTAGCTAAACCAGCACACCGAGTCCTCGAGACGGGATCATTTATCATAGTCCTCTCAACTGTAACTAAACCAGTACACGGAATCCTTGAAACGTGGTCATATATCATAGTTCTAACAACTGTAGCTAAACCAGTACACGGAGTCCTCGAAACGTGGTAATATATCATAGTCCTCACACCTTTAGCTAAACCGGTATGTGTGTTTGTGTGTGTCCCTCGCTTTCTATGTTGGTGGTGCTTGCGTCTTTTACAATGTTTGCGTAATGCAGGATACACGTTATGCAGAAACAAAGCTTTTTTGTATGTTCTTTGGTCCTGTATTACACAATTACATACTAATAAATTATGTTATCGTATAAACAAGACATTTCTACCCTTTTCTCTCCTTGGCGTCTCATCTAGGTCTGAACTACGGTAAAAAAAACTCGATACTACACAATTTAAGAAATGAACAATGTATGTCTTTGAAGGCAGATGGCTGCTTAATACAGGGTGAATGACACTCATGAAGTTCCTAGAGGTGCTTTCTGTATGTCTTTCATCCTACATATAAGATCCCACCTGTGTTAAAGATTCATAATGGTGCGTATTTTAGTGTAATCGAGTTTTCAATGTATTCGTATATCCAAGCCTGGCAAATGTTTTACACAGCTATCATTGCACAATGCTCAGTAATAATACATTTGTAGCACATGCAGCCCATTAGCAGACACTTTTCCCTACTTAACATGACATTCCTTATGCTGACAATGATGACAACCGGTATCACAAAACTGTACATTTTTGTGTCACCTGCCGAGAGGCAGTCTAACACTTAGGGATCACTTTTCCTTCGTCTGTCCGTCTGTCCGTCTGTCTGTCTGTCTGTCCGTATGTCTGTCCGTCACACTTTCTTTTTTGGCTGTCATTTCTAAACTAATCATTTTAGAGCACAAGGGCCACAACTCTAGCATCAATATTGTTTGAGTTAGTCCCCTTTTTCATATTAACAATAAGTGTTTATGTCAGCTGCGAGCAGGTGACACCTGTGTTCTTCCGAACACTCTTGTTCTCATTACTATCAACGTTTCAATCATAGCATATGTATCCTCAGAGACGGTGACATAACTGCATGTAACCGTTTGAATGCGACTCTCGCGTTCACATTTGTATAATGTACACTTAGCAAGTTTAACCCTTTCGACGCACAAATTCTAATTGTTGTCTACAAACCATTGTTTTTATTAAACATTTCGGTAAAATAAGACAATTAGATAAATAAATACAACGTTCAAAGGAATACAGCATATAAAGAGAGAAAGAGTTGAGACAAAAAGTGAAGCACCTGATCAGACCCCGCAGTACTATTTGTCATGCTGCATGTTTGCGACATGGGCGGTGAAAGGGATAATTGAGTTATTCAATATTTAAACACTGCTGTTCTTATCCACTTTGAAAGTTCAGCATTAAAATGGCTGAGGTATATTCTGTCATACTGAGTGAACTATGCAGTCTGATGGTATGCAGTCTGATGGGCTATTTTACTCTGAAAAATCAAGGTTGAAATATTTAACATGACTTGCTAGAATAAATCATTGTTCAAGACAAATACTCTCTACCGTATTTCAGTATGTTCCTTTTAGCAATTACCCATCTATCTTACGGATACATGTGGAAGAAAAAGAGACAGCAAGGATCAGGTCGTGAGGAAGAATAGTGCTTCGTCCTGGGACTTTTGAATATTAATGCGACGGCCTTTTAATACATGGTGTGTTATCTGTAGAGTTAAATCCATATCAATTTAAAAGCAAACAGAGCAAGCCCTGATCACATGAGTTTTATTCGAGCAACACTAGGCCGTCTCATAAAGAGGTATCACTAAGAGTTTAACCTTTTCCTTCATATAAACGTATTTTTACGCATTTGCACACGGAGTAGACCCAGATCAGACGGCTTCACCATACTTATTTCATTATAACTATATTATCGATAAATATTGAGTAGGTATTGAAATTTGGAATACATTTAGAACAGGGAAATCATTAAAACGAACATTCTCACCGATAAGGTTTTCTAAGAGATAAGAGTAAATATTTTCAGTGAGATGTCACAATACAAAATCACACTAAGAGATTGTATCGATACTTCTAATTAATGCGTCACACTATGAAGTCACAATAACATGCCACTCTTTTGGGTCAAACTATGAGGTCACACTAAAACGTCATATTAATGGGCCATGTTATGAACTCGATCCTCGGTCACATTAAAAGGTCACATTAAAAGGACACAATAAAAGGTCATATTATTTAGGCATGCTACGAGGTCGATCTCAGTGGTCACACTATGAGGTCACGCTAAGATGCGTATCTATTTCTTGCTGAGGGGTCACATCATGTGATTACTCTAAGAGATCTCACTAATAACTTACACGACAATGTGTCTCACTAAGATGTCGCACCGAGAAGCAAAATAATATGACTCTAGGAGGTCACACCAAGAGGTAACTCTAAGAGACAACACCACTAGGTGTTTAATATACGAGGTCACGCTGAGAGGTCACACCAATAGGTCAAACTAACATGCAGCACTGATTATTCTCATTACATTGTCACACGAAGAATCATAATTTATAAGTATCACTACGAGGTCACACTAAAAGTAAAAGTAAAGCTAAAGCCCCACTAGCGCTGGTGATCGTTAAGGACCACTGGCGACCTCTGAGACCTCTGAAACCGCCAATCGTCTGCGATTGTCGGCAACTTAATCCCAAAAGTTGATTTGCAGTCACATTGGCGATACATACACGACCACCATAAGACAGGTTGTTGACGATCGTGCGCCAAGTCACTGGTATTCGTACGAAGGTTTCACAATCACTTCCGACCAGTTGTGTCGTAACGTGGTATATGCCTATTTGGGGCTTGGTTTTTTTTACTTCTTATTATGTTACATTTATTTATGTCTAAAATTTTAAATAAATGTAACATAATAAAAAGTAAAAGACAAGCCCCAAATTTAAAGAAACTTCTTACCAGAGCAAAGTTTACGGAGAATAAACACATACTTAGTAGAGTAACAAAATGTAATAAGTCAAACTGCTCGTTATGTCAACATATTAGAGAAAGTGATTCGTTACCTGCAAGTTAGGCACCCGGTAATATGTTATCAGTCTAGCTCTTTACCTGCGGCGTTATACACCGATAATGTGAAGTGCTTGTGTGGCGGCTGTAAAAAGTCGCTCCGCACTTCATTCTGAGTGTTGTTATACTTTCTGGTCCTTTGTGATCTTTAGTTTTGATGTTGATCGTTTTGAAAATTGAATACTGCTTGAGTTGTGTTACACTTTTAATTAAAACTAATGAACAGACTCAATAAAACCGAGTCAGCAATTTTCTCTTTTTGCATTTCTACTTTTGCTTTCGAAGGATCACCAATTTTCACAATATATGGTTATCGATGCCTGCAAAGTTAGACACCCGGTAATATGACTTTATCCGAGAAAATTGTTATTGTAAATATAGATATGCTTGTACTTTATCAAATAAAGACAGACATTAAAATAAAACATATTAAGATAAGCACTTTAAAATGGCAAAAATAATGTTACATTTTCATATAGAAAACATTCTGATAAAACGAGGTGTTTCGAAAGCAGAAACAGCAATGCGATAAGAGAAATATAAGGTTACGAAAAATAAAGACTCATAACACTAGCAATATAGCTGGAGTTGTTACATCTGAACTGAAAGAATTGTAAACATATGCCAGTAGTATTCACTTACTACACAAAGTAAGCCATGCTTATATTTAATTTACAGTTAACCCTTTGCCCAGTTCAACATTCATGTAAGACAAAATGATATGCATACTTAAGCTGATTTGTTAGAAAGGAATATGTACACAGGCATAGTTGGTATTGTTAGAAAATGTATATTCAGATTTATAATTATAAGTTAATAATCAAACGGAATAGTCTCGGTCTGGTCTTGGTCTACTATGTCTACAAATATGAGGGACATAGTTAATTAAATCATTCTTTTCTCGGCTATATTTACACACTACCTATTTGAAGAAATTTACAGAAATGGAACATTTACTATGGAAAGGGAACGCAGTATATTTATGTAGTTCTCAAACGAATGTGATATTTAGTAGTTTTGAAACCATTGTGATAAATAGAGCGTTAGGACATATGGACAACATACTCTATTTCTTACACTGACTTTTTACGTCCAAATGCTTCATCTGAAGTGAACGGATAAACAGTAGCCGTGTACATTATTTGAAAATGTTAGAAAAAAAATTAGGGAACGACATACAACAAACTAATTACTTATTTGGCGCATTTGCAAACAGAGTAGACACAGATAAGACGGCTCCCTCATGAACCATATAATGAGGACCAGTATTGTTTGCTGAGGCAAATGGTATACATTTGATTCTATAGGTTATACAATGGTAACACATAGCCTGCGTTCTATAAGTTATACAATGGTAACACATAGCCTGCGTTCTATAGGTTACACAATGTTAACACATAGCCTGCGTTCTATAGGTTATACAATGGTAACGCATAGCCTGCGTTCGATAGGTTACACAATGGTAACACATAGCCTGCGTTCGATAGGTTATACAATGGTAACACATAGCCTGCGTTCGATAGGTTATACAATGGTAACACATAGCCTGCGTTCGATAGGTTATACAATGGTAACACATAGCCTGCGTTCATAATGTCACTATAAGAAATAAGCCAGTACAAATGTATTATTTCATTTTCTTTTATATAAATATGCGTTAAGTAATGTGCTAAGGAAACACTTTTTTATAAACGATTCAAGGGACAAAGGGACAATAAATATACTCAAAGTTGTGTATTTATCGGTTTTAAAGTGATCAATTCTCATTCATTATAATAATCACTGCTTGCCAGGGGCCTAGGTTATAAAACAGCTGAGTGTGAGGTTGAGATCATTCACAAATATCTGACCAATAAGATGCTTAAAAATGAACGCAGACTAAAGCAAATGTGTTTTGATCTGTTTAATTTGTGAGAGGAGTTCAAATGACAAACAATGCAAACCATAATTAGAGGACTCACCTGACCTTGGTCTTCACTGATTGCAAATGGCAGCCAACCCGTGTCTCGCCATCGTGTTTTCCGTGAAATACGTTTTGTAAAACATAATTGTCTTTTGAATATATCCCCAACCCATTAGGTTAGGATTTCACTATTCATTATGTGTGAATGCATCTTGGGAAGTTTGAGTATTGCATTTACTTTGTTGTATGTGTGACGTTTACATTATTAGATAAACACGTGGCGGGCACTGGGTCAAGATTATGTTTTAGTAAATGTGACTGATCATTGTACGTACAGTAATGAATCTCGCACGTTCCTGTACCATAAGTATGTATTAACAAGGGATGTTCACTCAGGTCTGCAACCATCTTCAAACTGACAAGATTATGATGTACATGTTACACAAATAACAATTTACAAAGTATCACTGACATATACGTGTGGTGTCAATAACTAGTATAAATTAGTCCACATCCAATTCATTGGTGACGATTTAAAGTTCTACGAACAGTCTCCGATAAGGTGCATATGAGTGCCTTACAATATTGGATTATCGTAGGTGATAGGTAATCACTCCCATCTCCTCCAATTTGTAAAGCTTGTAAATATGGAAAAACAGGCAAACAGGGAGAGCCACAAACGAAATGACACCCCAACAAACACCATCTAACAAGAAACGGTAAAGCCACAAGACAAAACATAACAGGACGCATATCAAGACGAAACACATTAAACATTAAGCATATTAAACAACAAAATTGACCGTCGGCTGAAAGCAGGAGGGCCGCCTTGGAACGGCCAGCACCCAAAGCTAGTCACCGAATTTTGTTACCATTTTAATATAGACTATTATAAAAACCCTGTTGGATACACTGAACAAACATGTTGACCTCTGTGTCTAATTACTTTGGGTATATAGGATTTATAGGGTATATAGGGTATATTCGCTGCCATCCTAGATGAAAGATAAAACTTTATCACATGGTGCGGCTGAATCAAAGTTAATATAGCTCCTGACCAAAGGAGCAGTCGTTTCTTTTCATTACATTTACTTTCCAAACCAAAGGCTCCCCAATTCAGTAACGCCCCACAGCGAAATATATTGACAAATGTTAATTTACTCTTTGAATATGTTTTATATGTCGCAAATTCAACCAATCGAAAACGGCCGAATAACACAATGTGCATGTAAATATAGCAATGCGCGTTGTTTATTAGCAATGATAAATCCGTATGCATAGGCCTATTTTGACATATAAATCTAGATCTATTCCAGTTTGGTTCGTTATTTCAAGCTATTTTCCATTGTTTACTTTGTCACGAATTGAACGGTCTCTTATATGCACATGTGTCATGTGGAGAATTATTTAGATACTCTAAGCTTTGGGATCCAGATTATCCCTTATTCATTATCTCGTTCAAACATAACGTTACAACGTGACGTCATTGTTACAGGCGTCGTTTTCCCGTATGGCGTCAAAATCTAAAACGACGTTACTTTAATAAAATGTGTATTGAATGTATGTATTGAGCATGTGGAATAATTATCGCACCATTATTCATGACTAATGAAATGTTAATATATAAACCAGGGTGAAAAATCCAGTTATTTTAAGAAACCTGAAGGGAAACTGGTGCACTATGTCTTGCCTCATCACTCATTTAATCATCCGCGCACAAAGGATATTACTTGAGTTAAAATCGGCTTCAACATTTTACCGTTTTTCGTGTAAAGATTGCGTCGCCATTAAAATAATTTGGGACCGTTAAAAACCTCATATACCGTCGCAAATTTCAAATTACAGTAGGATGAACCCTATAGTCTACATGAATTGAGCTGATTTTGAATGACTGACTTTAACTATACCATGAAATTATTTGCCATTTATTCATTTTAGTGTGTGTTAATAGGTATTTTACCCCTATTAACAGTTTTGAATGATGAGTTTTAAGTATCATTTTAATGGCAATTACATCTTTATTATAACAACCTTTTAAGAGGATGATGTTAACAGGAATTTTTAGGGATTCTTAAGGATGCTATAAAATGCCATTAAACAGTGACCGTTAAAATGCCATCAAAGTTTTACCTATTTATGGGTACTTTTAATGGTGTACCATTAATACTAGTTGAACATGATGCAACATATTTAATGGATAGTGATTTTTAAAAAAAATAAGTTGATGGTAATGGCATGCAGCAGTACCCCCATTGCAAACCAAACAGCGGTGTCTTTGTAGTCTCGAAAATCCACATGGTTTGTGTCTTTGCTACAACAATATACATGTGTTAGACAGTTTGAATCTGTATGGGATGCCAAAACTTACAACGCTGAATTTTTAATAAACTATTCCAAACTTCACTCATGTCAAGCTTATGGTGAATATTTAGAGGTTTTCTCTAAATAAAAATGTAAGATGACAAACAGTGTAGATTCTGATGAGATGGCTCATGAATGATTAATTGTTCATTACATGCCAAAGAACCAAAACATTTGTATTGTATTACTCCAAATTACCCACAGTGTTTAGAGGACATAACGTTTTCAGACTCTAAAAGAAGTCGAACAATAATTTTGTTATGAATTTGATGCATCGTATGCTGCTAAATTGGACAAGTAATAATTCAGTATGGAAATGCTCTGACATATGAACACGCCAAATGATTGGTCATCAAGCGATAAATGAAACTGTCTGTCCTGATCAATTATCCCCTCACCATTGTTGCCCACTCACGACCCGTTCTTATGTGAGGAAGCCATCTAACCAGCTTGCAGTAGGTCGGTGTTTGTTTTAGACTTTTTGACAGCTTAATCCTTACCCTATTATAAAACTGGCGTGTACTTAACCCTTTACTCAATAAATACGCCCTTCTATGCCTTGCAGATTGTTTTTTAAATAATATAGGTTTGATTTTACATTTTCAGCATGTGCCAAAAATAACAAAATTATCTAATTAATATTCACAGCGTCATTATTGTTTACATGCCGAGTAACACGGTGTTTTTTAGAAGATACAAGATGTTTACATGTCGAGTAACATGGCGTTTCTTGTGGATACAAGATGTTTGCAAATGCATTTTAATCCTTATACCTGTTTCATATTCATGTAAGAGTTATGACATCATTTGGCTGCAATATATAATGGTACATGAAAATAGTTTTGTTACAATGGTGCAAACTATAAATAGAACAGACAAGGATCAGGCGCGGCTCCTACAAAAGTGTTTGCACTTTAGCGAAAATGCGTTTATATCAGTAAAAGGGTTCGTGTGGAATTTCACCCTCATGTTCGGTGGATTATATTTCACCCCCATGTTCTGTGGTATATATTTCCCCCTCAGGTTTTCACTATTTCACCCGAATGTTCGGTGGATTTTTTTTCACCCCCATGTTCTGTGGTATATATTTCACCCTCATGTTTTCACTATTTCATCCTCATGTTCGGTGGATTATATTTCACCCCCATGCTCTGTGGTATATATTTCACCCTCATGTTTTCACTATTTCATTCTCATGTTCGGTGGTATATATTTCACCCTCATGTTCGGTGGTATATATTTCAACCGCATGTTCGGTGGTATATATTACATCCTCATGTACGGTGGTATATATTTCACCCTCATGTTCATTGGTAAATATTGCACCCGCAAGTTCGGTGGTATATATTTCACCCTCATGTTATGTGGTATATATTTCGTCCCCATGTTCTGTTGTATACATTTCACCCTCATGTCCAGTGGTATATATTTCACTATCATGTTCGGTGGTATATAGTTCACCCTCATGTTCGGTTGAGGTATATATTTCACCCTCATGTTCGGTGGTATATATCTCACTCTTATGTTCGGCGGGATATATTTCACCCTCATGTTAAGTGGTATATATTTCAACCTTATGTTCGGTTGTATATATTTCACTCTCATGCTTGGTGGTATATATTTCCCCTCATGTTCGGTGGTATATATTTCAACCTCATGTTCGGTGATATATATTTCACTATCATGTTCGGTGGCAAATATTTTACCCTCATGTTCGGTGGTATTTATTTCACCCGCATGTTCTGTGGTATATATTTCACCCTCGTGGTCGGTGGTATATATTTCACCCTCATGTTCGGTGGTATATATTTCTATCTCATGTTCGGTAGTATATATTTTACCCTCATCTTAGATGGTATATATTTCACTCTCATGTTCGGTGGTATATTTTCTACCCTCGTGTTCGGTGGTTTATATTTTACCCTCATGTTCGGTGGTATATATTCCACCCGCATGTTCTATGGTATATATTTCACCCTCATGGTCGGTGGTGTATTTTTCACCCTCATGTTCGGTGGTTTATATTTCACTCTCATGTTCGGTGGTGTATATTTCACCCTCATGGTCGGTGGTATATAGTTTACCCTCATTTTCGGTGGTATATATTTCAACCTTAATGTTCGGTGGTATATATTTTAACCTTAATATTCGGTGGTATATATTTAACTCTCATATTCGGTGGTATACATTTCACCCTCATGTTCTGTAGTATATATTTCACCCGCATGTTCTGTGGTATATATTTCACCCTCATCTTCGGTGGTTTATAGTAACAGTAAACGGTATAATGTTTACATTTGTAAGTCAAAAAAGTAAAGATTGAAATTATTATACTTAACTCTTTGCTTCACAGATCCTGATCAGGTGTGAGCGAATGGTGTCATAGATTCCCTTCCTATAAAAGCAATTTTATGTCCTTCAAATAGGTTAGTCCCAGATCAGAGGCCCCTAAAGAGCTGTCTGACCAGATATGGCTTGTTTGCTATACAAATTACAGCTTCAACCAATACGTGCACATGTTATTATAAATAATATAATTATTATTTATGAAGTCATTATTTGTTGCACGTATATTCAACAGGGAAAGCAAGACGTCCCATGACATACTAAAATCAGAGTATAAAATGAATGTAAAATTGAATAGTAAATGATATCATTAATATAACATTTGATTTAATTGCAAACTGTATGACAAACTTACTATATACCGAAATAACAACCTTATGCAAGCAATCATAAGAGCGAACAAAAGATAAATACGTTACAGATAAAACTCAGCAAACCCTAAAGCTGAAGTCTGGTTTTAGATATTTAGCAAACTTGAGCAAAAGGCAGTCATCGGCAATATGTTTGTTACTAAATGTTGACGAAAGTGACCAAAAGTTATCAGTTAAAATTTAGCATGTTTTTAAAACATAGAGACAGTTACCAAACTTAATCAGTTAAAATATAGCACGGGTTTCTAAACATAGACAAACATAATGAAAAATACCCAAAACATGAATGTCTGTTTCTAAACATCGCTGAAATCAACACAAATTAATCTCTTATAATGCAGCACTGTTCTATAATAGACGGATGTAATCAACTATATTCCTAGGAATTTTGGTTGATTAATTTATTTATTAGTTAACCCTAGTAAACGCTGAATCAGGCCCTGATCAGCTGGTTCCTGTATGAAACCACTGATTAAGGCCCCCCGTTTGCAAAACAAGTGCCCTAATTTGCCACATTGAAAGGGTTAATTAAAACTGTATACCATAGTCAACATATTATGCATAAACAAGGTGAAAAAAGTGGGTTGTGTTTTCAGACTCACACACCACCAACTCCTACCGTATTAATAAGTTCTAGAGAGAACACAAATGTCTTACACTTTTACAGATATAAACACCACTCCCATGTCAAAGCGTTCTGATTAGCTGGCGGATATACGTCTAAATGTCTAGGATCAAATGAAAGCACTTCGTATTGAATCAAATGAACAGTTAAACAATGGCATGTCAGCACTCAACGGCTATTGTGGAAATGGAAATAATAATGATTATGGTTTATTATTTATACTAAACGCCGTTTCCATATAGCAGGTGGACACTTGGACAATCATCTGCGATTGGTCACAAGTTTATTCTGCCGATAGTCACGGACAGTGCGCGGATGTGTTGTTGTTATGATCACAACGATCGGTCATGCTTTGCATTGTTTTCCAGTGTTATGATGTCACACAGAGTTTACCTGAAGCGAGTTTGTGAAGGACAGTCGAGGTAAGCAAAGGTCCTGCACAACATTCACATGGTCCTCGGGGTGTGTTGGCGATGTTTATATACATTTTGTTGCACATCATTCTCTGAAAATCGATTCCTAATAAAACGTGAAAAATAAACATTAAATCCGAAAAGAGACCCACAATTACTTTAAATTGAATTTGAAGATCTGTCAATTCAGGTCTTGTTTATTTGCTATGCCCGTTGATGTCACTGTAAAGGGCACGTTTTTAAACCATTATAATAAACAGAACATTTTCCCATAGGAGCAGCATCTCGTTTTTTCACAATGATTGGACAACTGCAAAATTATAAACGTTTTTTTTCTATATTCAGTAAGTTGGTTTATAGTTTCTAAAAAGTAACAAATTATGCCAGTTGGTCAGTATTTCCTACACTACATGATGGAGGTGTAAGTGGTCAAAATTTAACAGATCCAAATTTGACCAGACATTAGTTTTTTCACAGCGAGGTAAGATCTAAATATTTATAGCATAAACTAGTATACACGCGGATGTAACAAAAAGGCTATGGCACCAGTGTGGCAGTTCCCCTTTTGCACTTGAATGTCTTAATGTGTCCCTTGGTATAGGCAACTGTTGTCGCGAGGAGTTTGATAAGGGTCTGCTGTGTGTTTACCTAATGTATAAGATCTGATTCTAAAATGAATGCCATGGTCAAAATGTCCTGTGTTCTTATGTTGTATTAAGATATTAAGAAATAATCGAATACATGTGCACGCTGTCATAATTTCTTTCAACAACCAAATAACATCGCCGAATCCACGAATGTAAGAATGCGTTTATAGAATAGTATACTGGCTTAGTATTTTCTGCATAGGTTCGGCAGAGCATCAGAATATGCAAACCCGTTGTCACGGTTTCTTCTAGCCTCAGTATCTTTAAACGTTAGGGTTTGTCCAATATCTGCAATCGTAAGGCTTTTCCTCAGTTGAAAAGGCTAATAATTGTCTCTCGGTGTGAGCAAATGTTACTCACTGCGTCGGTATCTGCAAGGTTTAGGCGTCCATCGTGGATAACAAATGGTCCACTTTTGTCCAAACGTCGATGTTTATACCAAAACACTCCTAAACGTATTTTTCACCTTAATTTCCGACGAAAACATCAACGCACGCATTGGACTCATATGAGAGGTGCTTTGTCACTCGCTAGACAGAGTCACACTAACAATCACATACAACACAGAATGGGTAGGGATTTTACGAAAGTAGTTTTACTGTAAGCTAATACATTCCAGTGTCACATGATTCACAATTCCGCTGAAAGTAAATAGCATATGGCCAAAACGTGATATGTGACGATCGGTCTTGTGCTATATAAGACAAATGACTTTTCCATAAAGTCCATGCCAGTCCGAAAGATTTGCACGTCTTCCTCTTGTCCACAAAGTTAGCGGATATAAATTAATATTCAGATGCAACACATTAATTCTACGAAATATTAATCGTAAACTAATAAAACGAAGTGTCACAGGGTGCACAATCCCGCTGAAAGTAAACAACACCTGACATATATTTGATATGTGGCGAGCGGTCATGTGTGATATGTGACAAATGACATTGCCCAAACAGTTCATGCCTGTCAGCATATATGCATATGTTGGTACTGTCTGATTTACCAAGACAAAATGACTGACATTGTGTAAGGTTGGTGTACATACCTATGTACCATGGTCTGCGTATACACACATGGTCTTCGAGAATCTGAAATGTGTTTCCATACTTTCCCGGACACATTGCAACACAAGCAAAACGACAAGGGTCATAAGAAAGTCCTGGTTTGCACCAGCATAGTCCGTTTCTGCATTCTGATTCTTTGTCGCTGCAATCAGAGTCGCTTGTACATGATTCCCGCATTACAAACCCACAAGTTGGAAACTGGCTCCAACTTCCATTAACACATTTTACGTGAGCTGGACCTCTCATCAAATAGTTATTTTTGCATGTTATTGTAAGCGTTGTGCCTTCGAAAAACGGTGTGGTCAAGTCATCAAGAGAATCCACGATTAGGTCTCCAGCAGAAGTCGATACATTAATTTGAGTCACAAATGTATTTCCGCTCGAGGGTTTGACGTTTCTACAAGCCTTTCTACATGTTCCATGTCCAGACCATTCTCCAGATCCTAAGCATTGTGTCATTCCGTCCCTGTCGTTACCGTGGGTATCGTTACATGAAAGAAATTTCTTGGCGCCTAAACAGTTTGTATTTCCCAAATAATTGTTAGTGTTTTTTCGTGATAAATCGGGACACACAACGGTGTCATTGAGGGAGCAGGGTTGTTTCTCAGCTGTTGAGACATTCCGTGTCTTGATAAGAGAACATCCTTGACATTGTCTATAGCTGGGATGCGTATACTGTTCATAAAACTCACATACGTGTATCTTCCAGTTGTAGTTGATGTGCGAACAGTTGTTCATGCAGTTGCATTTCCTGACACACGATTGCAGTGATTGGTCGTGCAGCTTTAGAAAAGGTTCAAACAGTAAGCTTACATTATGTACGACTTCAAAAGCCACTATGCCTAGACCCAAACACAGGGTGATACAAAGCACTAAGCAATCCAATGTGGCCATAACTGCAACAGCAACGTATAGCCCTCTTTACTGTCCCTATATTCAACAAACTCTGACAAATGTTAGACTCAACATATTCAATGTATCAGGATTGAAACGCATTACTTATACATATTTTAAGGCAGGTGTTAATTCTGACAATGCTTTTAACCTTTCCCCCCTCTAACATGGAGTTGACTCAGGCTTGATGAAGACTAACTTGATATCTAAGCAGGCTTCAACCTGATTGACAGTCTGTGTCTCATTCTCTAAATCTTGCACGAACCGGACGTAGTCAAAATCGCACCATTAAAAATGTCCGTGGAATATAGTGTGTGTGTGGCGGCCGTAACATTCGTACCGTAATTCCTTCTCAAAGCTGTTATATTTTCTTGTCCTTTGAGATCATGATTGTGCTTCAATAAGCTTAGTTCAATACCACATCAGACGGCGTTACAATCATGAGAAGTGTTGCATTGTTAATAATTGACCATAGACAGATTCAATAAAACCGCGTCTACGAATTGTTGAATTTGCTTTTAAAGGGTCTCCTTCTTTAAGAATTTAGACCCAAAATAGAAAAAAAAGTCAGGTATGAGACAGACACAGGGCTACCCCATAATAATGCGTGTGGCGGGGTGTCGACGTGAGACAGACATGGCGCTACCTCATAATAATGTGTGAGGCGGGGTGTCGACCTGAGAGAGATATATAGCACTGTCTGAGCAAGTAGTAGTCGTTTTTCGGCGTGTATAACTGACATATATAGCACTGTCTGAAGCAGTAATGTTCGTTTGTCGGTGTGTATTACTGACAGATATATATCACTGTCAAAAGCAGTAATGTTCGTTTGTCGGTGTGTATAACTGATATCTATATTATAGCACTATCTGAACCAGTAATGTTCGTTTGTCGACGAGTATAACTGATATATATATATATATATATATATATATATATATATATATATATATATATATATATATATATATATATATATATCTAATGAAAGTACTGTGCTGCGACTTCCAACTATAAAATACAGTAATATCATAATAATTTTAGCTCCTCTGTTTCGAAGAAAAGTCGAGCTATTGTAATCGCTGGGTCGTAGTCATCGTCGTTGTCGGCGGCGGCGAGTTAAAACTTTAGGGCCTAATGTAGATCTAGCTCATTTCTCAAAAAGTATAAGAGGTATCAACATGACACTTCATAAGGTAGAATATCTCATTAAGGGGAAGGCCCGTGCATAAGAACCATAACTCTCGATTTCAACATTTTGGAGTTATGGTCCTTTATCGTTTTCAAAACTTTTTGATTTAGCTGGACAAGTACCAAATCTGACGAGCGTTGGCATCGCGCGCGGCTCTTGTTTATCCTTTTTACATAAAATTCAAAGGTTAACGTTTCACAAGCGTCCTTTAGCTTTAAATTAAAAGTTACTCATTCATATAGATCTATGTCGTCTAACTGCACATAATTAAATGCTGTGATGCATAGTAGACGCTGTTAAAATATCCTGTCATAATCTATTGAAATGATTGAATTACATTATTGAAATGGCGTAATCACTGCACTGGACACATTGTTTATTTCTGTAATTGTTATTTTTTGCTCATAAATATATAATTTACCAATTAAGAGGGCACCGGGGGCTAGATTAGCCATTTGGCTTTTCCGAGCTATGAAGGATTTTATTCATTCATTCAGATTAATTAGGTTACTCTGAAAGCCGTTCATTCATTCATTCAATTTGTCATAAACCTTGTGCATACAGTTTGGATTCAGATGAGACGTTGAATAAATGAACGTCTCATCAGGTTCAACAGTTTGTAAACACTCTAACTGCATTTTATAAATTTGAAACAGAGGACAATTTAGTTTAACTAATACAGAGCAAAGATATTTTCTCGTAATGTAATGACAGCTTGGGTAACTGACGTCACAAATATGTGGTTTTAATAGCGCGTGCATTCATCCACCTGGATCGGGGTCAAATGGCATTTATGCATTTCATTTTTGTTGTGCAATTATAGCTTTATATTAACTATTTGGATGCTCAGGTGGCAAATCAAAACTATGATAACAGATTGGATCCAGATTAGACGCCAAGTTACTCGGAGTTTTATCAGGATCCAAATGCGTGTCTTTAAATGATAGATCTACAAATTGAAGCAGACAACCGTTATTAATTATCCAGACGCAACATGACTGAATTTCTGACCATTGATTTCTTGTGCATATAGATCTGTGTTTTACTGTGTGTATTTTGTATGGAATGCTTTCGTTTGAGGGTCTCAAATGTAGATTAGTCATGACTAATTTAGCTACCCTCGACAATCGTTGAATAAAGTACTTCATTCATTCATTCATTAGCTCCCATGCCGGGTACTGGATGGCTTCGTTGGTAGCAGAAGACTTCTGCACCACATTTTCAGCGTTACCATGATCGCCTGTAATAGATCTAGATCTACATGTAATAATTGAAAGCGTTGTTACTCATACCAGATATTTTATTCATGAATAGAGTAATACTTTCTTGAAGTCGAACTAGATCTAGTGCAAATATGTAGGACAAGTGTTACATTGTACATGTAGATTCAAACTGTTGTAAGACGATCGCAACCTCAAGTTGGGATCGTCGTACATTAGATCGTAGATCTAGATCTATAATAATTTCAATTTTATGACAATGAACATTACATCTTTGAAGGCAAATCATGATTATATTCGGGTTGATCTAGATCTAGAACTAATTATCGAATACGCATTTCATTTGCTGCATGTAATGTAGATTCAAACAGAGGTATGAAACATTTCCAGCATAAAACATTGCCTACACCGGCATTATTTTCAACCAGAATATGGCGCCATAAATGCAAACACTGTGTATTTTAATGCCTTTTCAACATACTAGATCTACATCCATTTTATATAGTCGTATAATATGATGTAAATATAGGAATATAAGTAGCTTACCTCTGAGTGACTGTCCATTTGTTATCAGTTTAAAGCTTACGATCTTTAAACAAATATGGAGGACGATCAACGCCAAAATTGCATCATGCTTTGTGGCATTTCAGTTTGCTTCATTGTAATTGCATCATGCATTGTGACATTTCAGTTTGCTTCATGATAAATGCATCCTGCATTGTGGTGTTGAACAGTTTGCTAAACGATTATTGCATGTCAAGATGGGAGTCCTTCTTTCATTGAAGTTTCTTCAATGACACATGACCCAATGCGGTAAGCCCATAGCAACAAGCATAAAGCCGAACGCCGAACGCCGAAGGCATAATGCACTTCAGCCGAACTCGCCATATAGGTGGCGCTGCATGTAAAACCAGATAATCAAACTACTGAAAGTACTGAGGATGGATTCAACGTAGATCGAATTAAATGTTTGGTTTGGTTTTTAAATATTGTTTTTAGCGAAAAAAAAGAACATTATTCGGACGTGTGTGTATGGGGGGGGATTAATTATTTAAAAAAAGATGTTGCCTTTGGTGCAATTTTATTTGTTGCTTTTTTATGTCCGTCTGATCAGGGTCTGTCTTGTTTGCTGATGGTCTGTCAAAGATATCATTCTGCATAGTTTGCCCTGATACAATTCTATTTTTCACATGAATATTCATTGAGTAAAAGGTCAACTGTGTAGTACCCTGATCGCCGATGTATGATAGACCACGCGTGGATCATGTACGGACTGTCTGATCAGGATCTGCTCTGATTGCTAATGGAATTTCATTCATCTGTTTATTTAGAATTTCTGAATGACTTCAATGTTCCACCTTCCATATTTTCATTATAATTTTTGGTCCATAAATATTCTGTCTAGGTATTGGAATCGGGACTAAATATAGAACAGGGAAAGGGCTAAGATTACATGTATAAATATAAACATGTCTAATATATCATAAAATAGCATATTTTTATTAGAATTATATTGGGTTTTAGAAATACATTACATTACATTATTTTCATTTTGTGTACAATATACTTATAATATGTTTACTAACCCTTTCTCTAATGTTAACATCTTTTCACACATTTGCAAACACAGCAGACCCATATCAGATGGCTCCTATAGCAGCTGTCTGATCAGGGTCCGCTCCGTTCGTCAATAGAATTTGAAAGATGTTTCTTTACTTTCTAAAATGGCTACACTGTCCCACCTTCCATATTTCATTATAACTATTTTGTCCATGAATATTCAGTAGGTATTTAAATTTTGAATAAACATAGAACAGGGGAAGGGTTGAAAATAAATTAAGATATGAATAATAATAACTCATGAAGGTGTAATGAAAATATCTGAAATTTTGAACATTGAATACTTTATTTAACGAGGGTAGCTAAATTAGTCATAATGACTAATCTACCTTGAGGCCCTCAAAACAAGCATTTCATACAAAATACAAAACAGTAAAACACAGATCTATATACACAAGAAATAAATGTTCAGAAGTTCAGTAATGTTGCGTCTGGATAATTAATAAATGTCTGCTTCAATTTGTAGATTTATTCTTTATGGACACGCATTTGGATCCTGATAAAACTCCGAGTAAAATGGCGTCTAATCTGGATCCAATCTGTTATCATAGATTTGATTTGCCACTAGCATCCAAATAGTTAATATAAAGCTATAATATATAAAGTATTGCACATAAAAAAATGAAATGCATAAATGACATCTGACCCCGATTCAGGTGGATGAATGCACGCGCTATTAAAATCACATATTTGTGACGTCATTTACTCACGCTGTAATTATTATGAATACGAGAAAATATTTTTGCTCAATACTAGTTAATCTAAAATGATCTCTGCTTCAAATTTTTAAAAATGCAAATAGAGAGTAAACTAATTGAACCTGATGAGACTTTGAGTTATTAACGATATAGATTAATATATTCTTTCTGAAATTCAACCAATTTGTCCAGGGAGAGGGTATACATACTTTTGTGCATGCCCTTATTTAGATTTACATTGTTATATGTTTAAATTTCATTTACATTTTCTTAAATTTTCTTCACTTGAGGTCCTCTACAAAAGTTACATAAATTATGCCCCTTGTGTCAAAATTGGTTCACCCCAGGACCGGCTAGTTTTCTATAGAAACACATAGTGAAAACTTTGAAAATCTTATCCTCTGATTGTCTGGTGAGCGATGCCAGGGCCTTTCAGACCCTCTTGTTATTATTCTTCTTCTCCCAGCAGTAAATACCCCCCCCACACACACACACACACACACACACACTCTCTCTATAATGTAATGGATCAGTAACCCTTCTATTTTTTGTGTGTTTTTTGAAATCCTGCTATTTCTATGTCTTCATAGCGTTTTCCTTCTTTACCTATGTATTCGGCAAATCACTTCAGCATTTTAGTCCGAGCTGACTAGAGTACGACAAAGACCGGGGCGAAGATGGAACAACGAACCACGCATCAAGCATCAAGCACCAAGCACCAAGCGCTAAGCAAATAGCACAAAGAATATGCTCCAAAGAAGTTTAAACAATGAAACACATTATTTGACGTTATTATAATCGATAAACAAGTTTACAGAAGGTCAAATGTCGGATCGAGGAAGAAACTTCAAAGAAAGAAGAAAGCACATCGTGACATGCAATAATCATTTAGCATAATGCATTTAACATGAAGCAAATTGAAATGCCACAAAGCATGATGCAATTTTGGCGTTGATCGTCCTCCATAAACAAAAGCAATGCATCACTTTCGTCTTTCAGTGTGGGAAAATGTGTAAAAATTATGTCGTCAACTTTAATCGGCCGTAACGTCATTTCGTAGGCGATGTCACTATTACAGGTTTTGTCATGGCACGACTCATATATATTATACAAATAGTTCGTACGGCTAGTTTGTACGAGTTTTCACACCACGGTGCATTGAACACAAACGATTTTCGAATCGTATAAACTTTTCGTCAGGTCAGATTTTGGTCGTCTTTTTAGATTATCTTCTGCTTCAATTCTTAAACTGGAGTTAACATTACAAATTGTAAACAGCGTATCAAACAATTGAGGCGCTGCCGTGATCCAAACTGTTTTTAACCCTTCGCTTGCTATTCACGTCAATATACCTACCTGTAAATAGTGCAGACCCAGATGAGACAGCTCCTGCAGGAGCTGTCTCATCAGGGTCTGCACTATTTACAAGTTGATTGTGCAACCAGTACACTCCACAGCAGTGATTGCACAGCGAAATACTTGTACACGGTGAAGATATATATGTAATTAGTATAATGCAAAGTAAAATCCTCGATTTTGATTGGTCAATTAGCCATATATAAAAGCCGTGTATCCCTCTAAATTCTGATGTATATACGGAGTCATGAGCAACAATGGAATTTCCCCCGTAGAGGGCCTCGCTTCCTTGCTATAACAAAATAAAAATAGCCGACCAGTTTCACTTCGTCGATTCGATCCAAACAACTGCTCTCAAACGAAATAACAAGAGTTTGGGGCGTAACAAAGTTATCCATTGAGAAACATTTTTGTTATAGTTGTTGTCTATAACAATGTGAATGAACGCGATACGTGGCGAAGGTCTTATTCAGATCGGATGCTGCGAATGTTGTCAAAGTGCTTGTGCACGTACCGATTAGCCCCAAAACCCCGTCTTTACAAAGACAATCCACACCCAATTCGATTCAGATTTTATTTATGCACATGCACAGTGCACGTACCTTTAAATTGCAGTATAGCCGCTCCTTCCTACGCCCATTTGTTTGAATATTATAAATTCTGAAGGGTGGCCTAACGGCTCGGGCAACATGATTTTCCTCAGCAGGAAACAAAAAGTCAGATACCCCGCCAATGATCTGTATAACTAATAATATACAACAGGGCATGGGTAAAGAAGGAAAAAATGTATTTTAAAATTCAGCAAGCGAAGGGTTAATTCGTTGAACGCCACGTTGCCATCTGATAAACTTGTCGTTTACTACAATCTTCAAAGTTGAATTTTCTTGAATTTTCATAAATACTATCAGAAGATCAAACAGTTTGGATTCTGATCACATGCCGAGTATTTATGTGATCACATCTGGATCCAAACTGTTCACACAGGGTTTACACAGGTGATCGCATCTGGATCCTAAGTGTTTACACAGGTGATCACATATGGATCCAAACTGTTTACACGTGATCACATTTGGATCCAAACTGTTTACACAGGTGATCACATCTGGATCCTAACTGTTTACACAGGTGATCACACCTGGATCCAGTTTACACATGTGATCACATCTGGATCCAAACTGTTTACACATGTGATCACATCTGGATTCTAACTGTTTACACCCAAATTGTTTACACAGGTGATCACATCTGGGTCCAGACTGTTTACACAGTGATCACATCTGGATCCTAACTGTTTACACAGGTGATCACATCTGGATCCAAACTGTTTACACAGGTGATCATAAATTTACCGCTAGCATGCAAAGTAGACCAAAGTAGACTCCTGTAGGAACCGTGTCTGATCAGGGTCTGATCTGTTTGCTTGAGGAATTATACAGACCAGACTCTACAGACTCAATGTAGACTCCTGTAGGAGCCGTATCTGATCAGGATCTCATCTGTTTGCTTGGGGAATTATACAGACCAGATTCTACATACTCATTGTTGACTCCTGTAGGTTCCGTGTCTGATCAGGGTCTGATCTGTTTGCTTAGGGAATTATACAGACCAGACGAGATACAAAATTGATCACAGCTAGGTAGACTCTATTAGAACTTTTAGAAGCAATCTGATCAGGTTCTGATCTGTTTGCGTGTGTCATTATATAGACCAGTGTAGGTCTACACGTAAGATTATAAAAAAAACAAGAAATGAAAAGATATTTCAAGTCCCGTTAAGAAAGGGGACATCGCAACGAGAAATGAAATATTTTTTTCAAATCGCGTTAAAAGAATTTGGCAGCGTAACGTAAATATTTCAAATTCCGTGGACCCTGTGCCTACCGTATATTGTGTTTAATACATTACTTCATAGGCTATTTTTAGATACATTACCTCATAGGCTATTAGATACCTCTGAATAATCTACCGAAAAGGAGCATTAAATAGAGAAAACGAAAATGTCAGAATTTTGTAGTTTGAAACTGTTATGATAAATAAAGCAATCTGCTATATGAGCACATGCTCTATTTATCACAATGGTTTCACAAAGTGACTTTTACAGATTCGTCAAAAGTCGTCAATATGAGGGAAAGGGTTAATACAAATTGAAAAAAAAGGATTATACAAAATAAAGAAATAGCAGCATACACTTGAATAAAATACTAATAGAAACTACATTATATGTATTGTTACTTATACAGTATACGTTATATTAGTCATAATGAACTAAAACCGGCTACAATTCTATGTCACGATGTACATGTATATGCGATGTGCACTAGCACAAGAAACTAGATATAGACCGCCTAGCTGTAGATGAGTGATTTAGACACGGGTTTTAAGCTATTTCTTTCTTTTGTAGTTTCCGGTTTTTAGCACACTTGAGTATACTCAGTTGAGAGGTTGTTGCCACTGTGCGATATTCACCCGTCCGCCCGTCTAATCGTCTGTCAGTCCGTCCGTGCTTTAAACGGATTAATCCTGCCAAATACCCTTTCAATTGGACTATTAATATTGGAGATCGTTTTAAACATTTTCAATATATAGACACATAATTATGGAAATTTAGCCCTGTCCCTGTTGGCTATGTTGTCTTGCACGTTAATTTAATTTTAGTAATTTCTACCAATTTTGGAGAAGGCGGTATGTTTCTCTATACTCATCGTATAAGGCAATTTAGCCCCAAACCTTGTGAGCTGTTTTAATATAAGGTATCGGTATGGTTTTAGCAATGTTGATACAAGAGGGCCATGATGGCCCTGATATCGCTCACCAGACAATCAGAGGAGAAGATTTACAAAGTTTTCACTATGTTTCTATAGAAATCTTGCCACCCTTGGGGCGGGGCTTCATTTGAGCCCAGGGGCATAATTCATATATGTTTTGTAGAAGACTTCAAGATGATGCTATGTGCCAAATATGAAAGCAGAGAAACTTCCAGTTTCAGAAGAAGATTACTATTTAGGTTTCACAATATGTTTCTATATAAAACTAGAGGGCCATTGACGGTGTTAATTTTTCAGCAGACATTTCTAACAGATCACAGGAACTCAGTGTTAAGCAGTGCTAAGCATGACTTGACTGAAATTAGCACAGTTTGGATTCTGATCTGATACATATGTAACTTCATAATTATGTGGTTTGTACAAGAGGGTTAATTGAAAGATTGGTATGTATTAAAAACACTGTAAACAAACAGACAATAATTCTGAAGTAGACATCAACTAGAGTATAGAACAGGTGAACTTCAGCTTGACCTCTCCAGTACACTAGCTGGCTAACTAGTGGTTCAATGGAAACCTTTATACTGTAGAAGTCTATTTTAAAGTATAACCCACAGGGCAGGGCCAATTTTAACCTCAGAACTATGATATTAACAAAATTCATAAAGGTATACACCAAATATCTAAGCTCTGGGACATGCAGTTTTTGGCATGAAGATTTTTAAAGTTTTCCCTATGCCTAACCAATGAACCAAGCACTCTGTAACAGAAAACTGGAACAAGTCTGCTTAAAAAACTAGCCACCCCTGGGGCGGGGCCAATTTTGACCCCAGGGGCATAATTTATATAGCTTTTGTAGAGGACCTGAATATAATACTATATGCCAAAGATGAAAGCTGAGAACCCTGTAGATTCAGAGGAGAATACTTTTAAAGGGTTCAAATTGTTGACGACGGACGCACGACGAACGCCGACGGACATCAGGCGATCACAATAGCTCACCCTGAGCACTTTGTGCTCTGGTGAGCTAAAAAGGTTGCCAAGCGACTATTCCTACCAGATTCCATTTAAACTGGAACACCAGTTTTGGAGAGTAAGGGTGTTAAAGGTTTTCTATATTAAATAAGGAAATATAGCCTAGTTCCCTCACGGTCATATGTTTGGAGATATCAACATGAGTTAAGCAATTTAGGCAGACAGTCACTAGAAGACTATTCCTTTCAAATATCGTTAGTTCTGTCCACTGGGTTTAGAAATAATGTACTTAAAATTATATTGATTTCCATGACGACTAGGGTTCAACAAAATAAGGTTACATTTTGTCTTATGAATTTGAAGGAGATGTCGTTGAACACGGGCGGACTGAGCGATGAATGAACTGACGGACGTACACCGGATCACAAACAAACTCAACTCATCTGAGCATACTTAGGTGTGTAAAAATCCGGAAACAACAAATGAAGTGTAGCCGGGTAGAGGTTTTGGTTAAATAGTTGATAGGCTTAGACTGTGTGGTTTGATAGCGCAGTCGGTAGAGTGTTGGCATGGTAAGCCAAGGCCAAAGAACCTGTGTTCAAGTCCCAATCGAACCACAACTTTTTCACCATGTTACAGAAGTAAAGCCCGACTTTAAAACAGATTCATCTACAGCTAGGCAATCTATATTTAGTTTCTTTTGCTAGTGCAAAACACATGTGCATCGTGACATAGAAGTGTCGGTTTTAGTTCATTTGTATGCCCCCAAAGCTAGGCTTTGGCGGCATATAGTGATCGCACCGTGCGTGGGTGGGTGTGTGGGTGTGTGGGTGCGGGTGTGGGTGTGTGTGGGTGTGTGGGTGTGTGTACCTTTTGTCCGGAGTATATTTCCTTTGTCACATCAGCTACGGATACCAAATTTGGTGTGTGAGATCATCTTGGGATGGCGGAATGTCGCGTACCATTTCCAGGTCACTGTGACCTTGACCTTGACCTTTGACCTCGATTTTAAATTTTTTTTATACCTTACCAGCTACAAAAAGCTTGTCCGGAGTATATCTTCTATACCTTACAAGCTAATGATTCCAAATTTGGTGTGTGAGATCATCTTGGGATGGAGGAGTGTCGCGTACCATTTTCAGATCACTGTGACCTTGACCTTGACCTTTGACCGATTTTTGTCCGGAGCATATCTCCTTTACCTTACCAGCTACAGATTCAAAATTTGGTGTGTGAGTTCATCTTGGGATGGTGGAGTGTCGCGTACCGTTTCCAGGCCACTGTGACCTTCGCCTTGACCTTTGACCTCGATTTTGATAAAAAAGCTTATTCCTTACCAGCTACAAAAAACTTGTCCGGAGTATATCTCCTATACCTTACCAGCTAAGGATTCCAAATTTGGTGTGTGCGTTCATATTGGGATGGAGGAGTGTCGAGTACCATTTTCAGATCACTGTGACCTTGACCTTGACATTTGACCGATTTTACAAAAAGCTTGTCCAGAGCATATCTCCTTTACCTTACCAGCTACAGATTCCAAATTTGGTGTGTGAGTTCATCTTGGGATGGCAGAGTGTCACGTACCATTTCCAGGTCACTGTGACCTTGACCTTGACCTTTGACCTCGATTTTAAAAAAAAGCTTATTCCTTACCAGCTACAAAAAACTTGTCCGGAGTATATCTCCTATACCTTACCAGCTAAGGATTCCAAATTTGGTGTGTGCGTTCATATTGGGATGGAGGAGTGTCGAGTACCATTTTCAGATCACTGTGACCTTGACCTTGACATTTGACCGATTTTACAAAAAGCTTGTCCAGAGCATATCTCCTTTACCTTACCAGCTACAGATTCCAAATTTGGTGTGTGAGTTCATCTTGGGATGGCAGAGTGTCACGTACCATTTCCAGGTCACTGTGACCTTGACCTTGACCTTTGACCTCGATTTTAAAAAAAAGCTTATACCTTACCAGCTACAAAAAGCTTGTCCGGAGTATATCTCCTATACCTTACCAGCTAAGGATTCCAAATTTGGTGTGTGAGTTCATCTTGGGATGAAGGAGTGTCGAGTACCATTTTCAGATCACTGTGACCTTGACCTTGACCTTTGACCGATTTTACAAAAAGTTTGTCCGGAGCATATCTCCTTTACCTTACCAGCTGCAGATTCCAAATTTGGTGTGTGAGTTCATCTTGGGATGGTGGAGTGTCGCGTACCATTTCCAGGTCACTGTGACCTTGACCTTGACCTTTGACCTCGATTTTAAAAAAAAGCTTATACCTTGCCAGCTACAAAAAGCTTGTCCGGAGTATTTCTCCTATACCTTACCAGCTAAGGATTCCAAATTTGGTGTGTGAGTTCATATTGGGATGACTCGCGTCGAGTACCATTTTCAGATCACTGTGACCTTGAGCTTGACCTTTGAGCGATTTTACAAAAAGCATGTCCAGAGCATATCTCCTATCCCTTACCAGCTACGGATCCAAAATTTGGTATGTGAGTTCATCTTGGGATGGCGGAGTGTCGCGTAACATTTTCAGGTCACTGTGACCTTGACCTTTGACCTCGATTTTACAAAAAGCTTATACCTTACCAGCTGCAAAAAGCTTGTCCGGAGTATATCTCCTATACTTTACCAGCTACGGATTCCAAATTTGGTGTGTGAGTTCATCTTGGGATGGAGGAGTGTCGCGTCCCATTTTCAGGTCACTGTGACCTTGACCTTGAACCTCGATTTTACAAAAAAGGGTTGTCCAGAGAATATCTCCTATACCTTACCAGCTACGGATTCCAAATTTGGCGTGTGAGTTTATCTTGGGATGGCGGAGTGTCGCGTACCATTTTCAGGTCACTGTGACCTTGACCTTTGACCTCGATTTTACACAAAGCTTGTCTGGAGCATTTCTCCTATACCTTACCAGCTACGGATTCCAAATTTGGTTTGTGAGTTCATCTTGGGATGGAGGAGTGTCGAGTACCATTTTCAGATCACTGTGACCTTGACCTTGACCTTTGACCGATTTTACAAAAAGTTTGTCCGGAGCATATCTCCTTTACCTTACCAGCTGCAGATTCCAAATTTGGTGTGTGAGTTCATCTTGGGATGGTGGAGTGTCGCGTACCATTTCCAGGTCACTGTGACCTTGACCTTGACCTTTGACCTCGATTTTAAAAAAAAGCTTATACCTTACCAGCTACAAAAAGCTTGTCCGGAGTATATCTCCTATACCTTACCAGCTAAGGATTCCAAATTTGGTGTGTGAGTTCATATTGGGATGACTCGCGTCGAGTACCATTTTCAGATCACTGTGACCTTGACCTTTGACCGATTTTACAAAAAGCATGTCCAGAGCATATCTCCTATCCCTTACCAGCTACGGATCCAAAATTTGGTATGTGAGTTCATCTTGGGATGGCGGAGTGTCGCGTAACATTTTCAGGTCACTGTGACCTTGACCTTTGACCTCGATTTTACAAAAAGCTTATACCTTACCAGCTGCAAAAAGCTTGTCCGGAGTATATCTCCTATACTTTACCAGCTACGGATTCCAAATTTGGTGTGTGAGTTCATCTTGGGATGGAGGAGTGTCGCGTCCCATTTTCAGGTCACTGTGACCTTGACCTTGAACCTCGATTTTACAAAAAAGGGTTGTCCAGAGAATATCTCCTATACCTTACCAGCTACGGATTCCAAATTTGGCGTGTGAGTTTATCTTGGGATGGCGGAGTGTCGCGTACCATTTTCAGGTCACTGTGACCTTGACCTTTGACCTCGATTTTACACAAAGCTTGTCTGGAGCATTTCTCCTATACCTTACCAGCTACGGATTCCAAATTTGGTTTGTGAGTTCATCTTGGGATGGAGGAGTGTCGAGTACCATTTTCAGATCACTGTGACCTTGACCTTGACCTTTGACCGATTTTACAAAAAGTTTGTCCGGAGCATATCTCCTTTACCTTACCAGCTGCAGATTCCAAATTTGGTGTGTGAGTTCATCTTGTGATGGTGGAGTGTCGCGTACCATTTCCAGGTCACTGTGACCTTGACCTTGACCTTTGACCTCGATTTTAAAAAAAAGCTTATACCTTACCAGCTACAAAAAGCTTGTCCGGAGTATATCTCCTATACCTTACCAGCTAAGGATTCCAAATTTGGTGTGTGAGTTCATATTGGGATGACTCGCGTCGAGTACCATTTTCAGATCACTGTGACCTTGACCTTGACCTTTGACCGATTTTACAAAAAGCATGTCCAGAGCATATCTCCTATCCCTTACCAGCTACGGATCCAAAATTTGGTATGTGAGTTCATCTTGGGATGACGGAGTGTCGCGAAACATTTTCAGGTCACTGTGACCTTGACCTTTGACCTCGATTTTACAAAAAGCTTATACCTTACCAGCTGCAAAAAGCTTGTCCGGAGTATATCTCCTATACTTTACCAGCTACGGATTCCAAATTTGGTGTGTGAGTTCATCTTGGGATGGAGGAGTGTCGCGTCCCATTTTCAGGTCACTGTGACCTTGACCTTGAACCTCGATTTTACAAAAAAGGGTTGTCCAGAGAATATCTCCTATACCTTACCAGCTACGGATTCCAAATTTGGCGTGTGAGTTTATCTTGGGATGGCGGAGTGTCGCGTACCATTTTCAGGTCACTGTGACCTTGACCTTTGACCTCGATTTTACACAAAGCATGTCTGGAGCATTTCTCCTATACCTTACCAGCTACGGATTCCAAATTTGGTTTGTGAGTTCATCTTGGGATGGCGGAGAGTCGTGTACCATTTTCAGATCACTGACCTTGACCTTGACCTTTGACCTCAATTTTACAGTCCGGATCATATCTCCTATACCTTACCAGATACAAAAAGCTTGTCCAGAGCATATCTCCTATACCTTACCAGCTACGGATTCCAAATTTGGTGTGTGAGTTCATCTTGGGATGGAGGTGTGTCGCGTACCATTTTCAGGTCAATGTGCCCTTGACCTTTGACCTTGATTTTACTAAGAGCTTGTCCGGAGCATATCTCCTATACCTTATCAGTTACAGATTCCAAATTTGTATTTTGTAATTATTGGACAGGTATGCTTAGGCAAACAGTGTAGACCCAAATCAAACTACAGGGTCTACACTGTTTGCTACTACATTAGCATGAATCAGACATTATAAAAAGCTCTAAATACTATTCATACATGGGTAGGCCATGCTGTTCAAATACTTGCAGTGTCAGAACTTTCAGATGAATTGCAGCATTATAACAATATAGACCCATATCAGACAGCTCCTGTAGGAGCTACTGGGTCTTCATTGCTTGCTTACAACACTACCTAAATCAGATGCTATACATGCTTATGCAAAGAATGTAGATCCATATAACTTCTGTTGCAGCTGTCTAAGAGCCAGTGTTACATGAAATTTTGACCATGCGTTTCGAATTGACTGAGGGTATGTTTTTAACGTTAAGGATCGACATAGGGTCTTTCTTAAACGTTAAGAATCAACTTAACAGTAACAATCAACACAGCATGTTTTTTAATATTGAAATTTGACCCCGTGTCTTTTTTTTAAACGTTAAGAATTTACCCAGGATCTGTTTTTAACGTTGACAATCAACCCAGGGTCCTTTTTAACGTTGAGAATGACCTAGGGTCCTTTTTAACTAAGTGTTGACCCTTGGCTCTTTTCTTAGCTATCGTAATCGTCAAAGGTTCTGTTTCTAATGTTAAGAACTGACTCCTGTGTCATTTTTAACAGCATCAAAATTTCATGTTACACCTGCATTACATTGTATTGTTTTTCCGCCAAAATGCATTTCGGTGTCAAACACTTTGGGGCATTTGTCACCCGTGACGACTCTCTTGTTACTAATATAAAGTATAATGTATAAACAATAATACATATACATGTAATATAGTTTTTGTTAGTATTGTATTTAATCTATATGCTGCTACTTATTTATTTCATATTAACTATTTTTTCGATTTTTTTTAAAATGAACACAATATACGATAGGCACAGGATCCACGGAATTTGAAATATTTTTCAAATTACGTTAAATTGCCGAAATCGTTTAACGTGATTTGAAAAAAATATTTCATTTCTCGTTATCATGTCCCCTTTCTTAACGGGATTTGAAATATTTTTCATTTCTCTTATTTTTTTAGTTACGTGTCTACAGACCAGACTCTACACAAAAGATAAAAAGTAGACTCCAGGAGGAGCCGTTTGATCAGTGTCTGATCTGTTTGCTCTGATGTTATATATATCAGTCTACAATTTGTTTTTCACGGCCAGAAATTAAACTAGATCTACTGTGATAACTTCATAGTTCGAAATTATAGCAGGCCTAATGAAAACTTGATTTATTTCGGCAGGTGGCCGCATAAATCAAGATGAATGATCATGCAGAATGTTCTTGGGGGAGCTATCTGTATGACCTTTACCCTGCATTAAGCAGCAGCTGTCTTAAAAACCGAAAGTGAAACTTGTTTTAGTGTTCGAAGTATCGGGGCTTTACTGTGTAAATATTGATTCACTGTGTTACTATTTCTTATATACATTGTAATTGGTTACAATTATATAATTGGACTAGCCTCCAGCAGAGAGGAACCGGAAGGCTCTACGCTGGAAACCAACGCTAAGTAACGCTAAGAGGATCCGGAAGGCCCTGCGCTGGAAACCAACGATAAGCAATGTGGTCAAATACGACTGGATTCACGCCTTTGCTGAGTAGACCCAGATCAGACGGTCCCTAAAGAAGCCGTCTGATCAGAATCTGCTGCTTGTTTATGAAACTACATGTTCTATATTTGACCATTCTGTTTCTATCTGTTCTATACATCCATATGTACATATGCCATAATAAAAATTGTCGGCGTGATGGCAAAGGGCAGAAACTGTACATAACATCATATCTACATTATTTCATAAGCAAACAGATCAGACGGCTCCTACAGGGTATTCTCTGTTTGCAAAGGTGTGTTAATGGAGCAATGGGTTAAGAACAAACTAGAAAATTGTGTCTGTAAGACACAGTGATGCACCCGTGGTGGTGCTTGCCTAGCTGCACGTAAGTTTCTGAGTCATTTGACCTTGACCTTGGGCTTACGGGCAGCATAGGCTGGGTATGGATGGTGGTTTATGTGAACATGCAATTCCATGCCAATAGCTATAGTGGTTAGTGAGATATGTGACAACCAACTGCACGTAATTTACTAAAAGCGTGACGCACGGGCGGACGGACAGACGGACGGACAGGTGCAAAACATAATGCCTCCTCACTACCGTCAACGGGGGCATAAAATCCCTTAGACTTAGCGATTCAACCTTTAACACGCTATGAAAAAATACTAGATCTAAAAACTTAATATACACACGGAGTTTCATGACGCTTTTACCATTTCCCTGTTGAATATTCATATTAAAAATAAAGACATCATGCATATTGATTAGCTAGATTGTTCATAATGGCATAATTATGTACATTTGACATTGTGATACTGGTTAAAACTGTAGTGTCAAATAAGGTCTGTTATAATTTCACAAGTAAGCTTAGCAGACCCTGACAAGAGGCTCCTATAGGAGTGGTCTGATCTGAGTCTATCCTGTTTGCAAAGGTGAGAAAAAAAGTTGTTATCAGGGAAATGGTTAAAAGTCTGTAATAGACATAGGCCCTACATACTTATGCAAAATATGTAGACCCAGATCAAACTGCTCCTGAAGGGGAGGACCGGTAGAGATCTACTATATTTGCAGCTCTAATTGAAAAGAAGTTACCAAAATCGGTATATAATAGATATAGTACATACAGAGGGAGGGGAGAACAGGTTGCAAAATATTAAGATTAACTGGTAACTTCTGGCATGAACGCTATAATGCCTCAGACACATTTTCCACGGCGGCCATACGGTCCAACATTTCTACGGCCAATAGCATTCCTACGGGCGCCGCAGAATTGATACGGCTACATACTGATGTGGTCACATTATGCTGCGGCCGCCGTACGGCGTGTTTTGAATTTATGGAGACAGAAAACCTACAACTGCCGTACGGCCTTTGAAGTGTTGACCTACTGCGCGGCCGCCGCAGTTTTTATAAAATTCCACGACAGCTTCAAAGAAGACGCTCTGTGCCCGCACGGACAACGTACAGTGTCCGTGCAGTCATTTTGGCGCTACAGCTACGCAACTTGGTTGTAAAAAGCTAAGGCGGGCGTAGACATTAGAAGTCTACTCTTAAAATTCTACGGCGACGGCACAGCCTGTAAAAATTACGGATACGCCGTACAGCAATCGTGCGATTTTTTATGGCCGCCGCAGAAATCTCTCGATATCAACAATGTACGGCCGCCACAGAGAAAATATGACTAAGGCATTGCATTACACGGTTCAACCATCTACGGCCGCCACAGTGCAAATGTGACTAAGGCATTACACGCTTCAACCATTTACGGCCGCCGTAGAGCAAATGTGACTAAGGCATTACACGCTTCGGATTCTCATAATCATTATCTTAACAGTGTGAATTCAGATGTCACGTCAGTAATTTGAATCTGGCTGCATAATCAACATTTTGTTTCTAGGACACCGGCCATGTTTGTTTTTCGTCGCGTATTTCAAATTAAAATGTGACGCGTCAAGCTTAATGATATTTGGCTCCGACCGAAACTGTAGAACCATATCGATATCATGCGGCTCCTGTAAACAAGGTCTGGGTCTATTCTGTTTGCAAATGCGTGAAAAGACGTTCATATGAAGGAAATGATTAAATGAATACGGTAAAAGTATATAATATTTATGATGTCATTATTTCTTACAAGAATATCCAACAGGTAAAGATTTAAGTACAGCTAATTGTAACAGAACAACTGGCACATACTGAAGCCTACATTGCCAGAGCTGTTCTTTGATAAGAGAAAATGTCCTAAAGAACCTCCCTACTCCAGTCCATTTATGAAAACACATATATAAGGAAATAAAACTTTAACAGTTTGGATCCTGATGAGACGTCAATTACTCTGCATCTGATCTGGATACAAGCTTTGAAACTACCGTCAGATTCGTGTGTGGTGGTGAAAGAGTTACCCCTTTCCATCATATAAACGTGTAATCACGCATTTGGAAACACGGTAGACCCGGCTCAGACAGGATCCGTCTGGTCAGGGTCTGCTCCGTTTGCTAATGGAATTTGAAAGATGTTTCTTTACTTTCTAAAATGGCTACAATGTAAGTAGACCATATACTGAATAGAAATCGGCGTCTTTAAAGCAGATGGTTGCTCAACTCAGGGTGAACGTATTTTTGAAATCTCCTGTTTGAGCTTTCTGCATTACTTTTGCACTGCATTGATTATTGTAGACCCGTGTCAAACTGTCAAACGAATCTCGTTGGGATTTTCTGATCTGGTCCTGTCGTATGTATATGAAATGTTTTCTACACTGTCTGCCAAGGTACTTTTTCATGGTACCTTTATAAACTACAGCCAATTAATATTCAGTCATTTTTCTGACATGAATATTCATGATGTAAAGGGTTAAGCGTATTACATCACACGCAGCCGTTTATTACTGCTGCACTGTAAAACAGTATAGCTACTGATAAGACCGGACAACGGACGCACTATGACGGACAATGTGAGTTCCAAAATCTCATGTCACAGAGTCGGGGAGCTGAAAAGTGTAATAAAAAGAAAGACCAGCAACACAAGTTTACAATTTATTTTCTTCAACGACAAATTGAGAATATCTAAAGTCAAGTAGAACCTCTCTAAACGAACCACATATTGAATAAAACATGAGCAGGAATAAAACCTTCTGTATAACTGTTCATTTCTGCACCCCATGAGCTTTAAATTTCAAATTCAGCCCCCACGAGCTTTAATTCAAATTCATGCCTCACTTTAGAGAAGTTTTACTGTCTCATACATATACACACAGAAGATCCTGGTCCAGACAGATTTTCAATCTTTTAGCAATTCTCAGGCTACGCTGATTTGACTGGCATTTTCAAACACGCCGAGAGGACTGAACGACTTTGAAGTCACTACAATTCTACCGTAGTTATATTATGTTTTTTTTATTGAATTTAATGTGTTTAAAATGCAAACATTGGTAACTGACAGAGGAAAAAAATACTATTTCTTAATTTTGAGTTTCCAATCAGACTGGAGATGTTCCAACTGAGACAACAAATGGTCACAGTTGCGTGTTTGAATAATTCTGTCTCGTGTTCAAAGACAAAACTAGGTTATGAGACAAAGAAAAATAGCGGCTGAAAGATGAAAAAGTTTGTTTTTTTCTGAAATTTGTTTTTAAACCTGTATAAACTGATTGGAAATGATCTAACTAAGAAAATAAATGGTCACAAGTGGGTGTTAGGTCAATTCTAACTCGTTTAAAACACAAAACTCGTATGCGAGACAGAGGAAAATGGAGGCTAAGAGATGAAAAAGTTTTTTTTTTCTGAATTTTGTTTTAAAACCTGTATAATCTGATTGGAAATGGTCTAACTAAGAAAACAAATGGTCACAAGTGGGTGTTCGATCAATTCTAACTCGTTTAAAACACAACACCCGTTTGTGAGAAAGTGAAAAAATGGCGGCCGGGGGATGAAAACGTTGTTTTTTTCCGAATTTCGTTTTAAAACTTGTCCTATCTGATTGGAATTGATCCAACTGAGAAAACAAATGGTCACAAGTGGGTGTTTGATTAATTCTAACTCGTTTAAAAGACAAACAAAAATGGCGACTGAGAGATGAAAACCAACTTTTTTCTGCATTTCATGTTAAAACTTGAATCATCAGATTGGAAACATTCTAACAAATAAAAAAAAATGGTGACAGTTGTGTGTTTGGATGAACAGAAACGTTTGTTCAGGTTTTACTGTCTGTGTGGAACTCTATCCACCATGTTTTGTCCCAGTCATAATACTTGCAGTCAGTCACTGTCAGACCGGGACGCTCACGGAGGAAAGTCTCAAGGTCTACACGGTCCTCACTCTCCTCTCTAATTCTTACCATGAATAGTGCTACCTGTACGTGTCGTTTTGTCTGTGAAGTGTTCCGTACAAACTCACAAAGAGTCGTTATTGATAAAGTAACAAACCTCAGGTCAGCCCACTCCATACATTGTGTCACGGTCGGTAGATTATCTACACACATGTACCTCAGCCTAAATGTCTGTAACTGTGTCATAGTAGACACGTCTATACGAGGTCTACACTGTGGTCTGTCATGGTCTGTACAGTATAACCACAGGTGTAACTGTCTAATGGAGGATGACTGTGATAACTTGTGCAACAGTTCTACTTTATCTACATGAGTTAGTTTAACACTGAACAGTGTAAGTGACATTAAACGCTTGCTGATACAGCGACATATCGCATTCACTAACCCGTGCTCTAGTTCTATTTTACCTAAGTCACCGTGCAAGTGCAAACACGTCAGACAGTCACTACAGTTGTCTATGACTGTTTTGAGTGTTTCACTTGGAATACCTGACCACTGGTCAACCAAGTGAAGTTTCTCTAGTGACTTTGTTTGTCCTAACTGACCAGTTGTAAGTGCTAACTGGCCATTTGTCATGGCACCAGTGTGTACGTAAACAGACTTTATTGCTGACCACACGTTGCCTAGCAACATGCGTTCTACATGACGTAGCGTGTCCTTGTCAATATAAACGTCGTTCAAAGGTATTTTCTCGTATTTGTGGCCATTACTTTCCCCTTCAGAGATACAGTTGGTCACATAGGTCTGAATGTCGAGTATCAAACCTCCACCATCTAATGTCTGTCTGTATTTTTGTACCCGTTCGTCAGTGTCAGCAGTAATAACCAAGTGTTCCAATATCTGTCTTGTTACGTCTGAACTCATCCCAGACACAAACAGCCAAACCTGAGTCATTTCTAAGACAGTTCCTAATGTATTACAGAATTCTCTCAGACCTTTCAAAATATCTTCTACAGGGTCAAAGGTTACTATGTGTAATGCTGCAAGAAATTCTTGCATTTTTTTGTGCAAAAATGAGATTTTTTTGTATTTTCCTGCATAATTTCCAAAGTCCTTACTTTGAGATAATAATCCGCATTGTAAACAAAGTGTGATATCTGTAGGAGAAATTCCAAATATCACAAGCGTTGAACTTTTGAATACCAACGACTCTTCCTTTTGCTTGTTAAATAGAGATTTATAAGCCAACTTTGCTAAACACATGAGTAACTCTGAACGACTCTGACAAAATATTCTATTGCTTAAACAATCTGGCAAAGTATTGCTTTGTGCTGCAGTTGTGTGTTTACTTTCTTCTGTTTGTTTGTCACGGAGATTTTTCTCAGAACGTTCGAACAACAGATCTAACATACTAGAGTACAGCTGAATTTGTGAGTTACCAAAATCTTTGCCATAATGCCATAGTGTTATCAACTGTATCAAAAGAACTGGCACAGTTATGAGTTCAGTCAGCCTCTTTCCCTTTATTTCACTTTTAAAGTCATCAAAATCAGCTTCTCGTGGTGTTCTATCTAGATATTCAAACATTTTCTGTGCCATTTCTTTTGACGAGTTCTCGTCAAATCCGCCAAACTCTACATATTTATCTACATCTTTTGATTTTAAGTCACTAACATCGAATTTCCAATTTCGAGTTGTAGTGAGAAAGACACAGGTCTTGTTCACACGTTGCCTGCCAGGAATATTTTCATTCAAATCAAGACATTTTGTTGCACCATCTGGACAAGACCATTCATCTAGACCATCAAGAACAATCAAACATTTCTCAGTTTTCAATAAGTTGGATATGTTTATAGGTTTTGGAGCATCACACAGTAACTGTTTGCTAATCATATCTTCGACATGATATATTGTCTCATTGTATCTTAGGTTAATATAAAATAAAAATGTGAAAGTTGACAGAATTTCTCGATCTTTATCAGAAACTGTCTCATCTTGTACATTCTGTACTGCCGTGCACCAGGTTTGCACCATTTTGTTGCAGAATGACGTTTTTCCAGCCCCTGCATCGCCCGTTATGTATATGTTAGTAGACTTTCCGGACGGAGAAGAGAAAATCTGCTGATAGGTCAGATGAGAGGGCATCTTCTGCACCTCTGTCAATCGTCCATGTTTATTTTTCTCCCTCATTGACTTGATTGCCGGTGAAACATACATATCAGAACTATATTCTTGGTCAGTTGTCAACGGGTTTTCCCAGCAGCATTTGATATCGTACAAATCTATGAGATGTTTCTGTAGACCTGAAGCAGTCAAGATGTGAGAAAAATGAGCTATGTGAACTAAAAGACTATATTTGCAAATTGTATTTGCAATCAAGACAGACCCTGATCAGACCAATATGAACCGCCTGATTTGGGTCTACTCTGTCTGCAAATGCGTGAAAATGAATAAATTTATATGAAGGACATGCTGATTATCAAAATATTCTTCAGAGCGAATAGAAAGCTTATTTCATACACCAAACAACATCGTTCCTTCTTAATAATTATCAGTTTACCCCTTTACTTTATAATTCTCTTCACATTTTTGTAAACTGAGTGGACACATAATCATATCCAATTACAGCTGTCTGATCAAGGTCTGCTCTGTTTACATATCTTATTCTCTACTGCCAAGTTAATAACATTTAACATCCTATATCATACATGAATTAAATTAGTCAACTGTTGATACAATGGTATTTATTCCTATGGAAGTTTCACTTCACAACATAGATCAGATGGAAACAGAATAGTTTTGATGAATTACACTTAAAATTATTCCAGCACTGGCATGAAAATTTAGGGAACTAAAGTTATTTTTCCTTCGTATTCACTACTCAAAACATCAACATTGATGCCACCTGAATAGGTTTTTCCCAATGCAGTTTGATATGCAGCTTACATGCAAAGCTGACTTGTCCAACGCCTTTGAAATCTTTCAGTGTTGCCACAGACTAGAGAAAACAAAAATCTCTGACATGGTGTAATTTCAGATGTCCCTAACTCACTACATGTTGGTCTTGTCATAATTTATGCAATATTTTAGGAAGTTTGAATTAAATATGCCATTGGATCTCATTTGTTGTCAATTCCCCCTTTTTCCTATGATTTTAACTTTCTCGCTCACAAAATTCCATGACAATTCCCCGACCTTGAAAAAATTTCAATTTATCTGACGTGTAGCAACCCTGTAGCTATCTTTCTGATTGAAAAATGTCAAAACCTGAAAAGTGACATGTATGTTGTGTATTGTTAAAGGTGCTCCTCAAGGATCATATTATGCCAATATATTTCAACATTTCTATCAATGATATCTCTCATTTCAAACGTGAAACTACATTGTATAAATATGCTGATTATAATACTTTGTCCTATTAACAGAACAAGAAGGTCATAATGGCTCTGTATCACTCACCGTGTTTGTAGATCGTGTGTGACCTACTTACACAATAGAAACGATTTATACAAATCTGATAGAAGTTCACCTACAAATCATTCCTCTGACATTTAGTGAAAATCCTGTCAGTGGTTTACATGCCGTTTAAGGAAATGGCTTAATAAACTGTATTGTGAAGCTTGTGTGACCTACTTAGAAATCTTTTTTCAAATCCATACAGCATTAGAAAATATGTCATTTGAAGAAATCATTAAAACAAGATGTGTTTGTGAAACACTGCCCCGACCTTTGACCCATGGGCCTGGGAGTTGAACGCAACTCATCGTCTTTGTGTGGTGAACATTTGTACCAGTTTAGTTTGAAATCCATTCAGATAAAACAATTATAGAAGGGACACAAAATTTGGCACGGACGGAAAATGTGATTACTATATGCCCGCCGGGGGGTCTATTTTTAACTTGTATGACCTAGCTACAATGAACCAGAACAATTTATGGATACCTTATACAGGATCACCTACACATTTTTTCTCTGACTAGATATCCAGTCAGAGGTTTCAGAACAATTGTTTAAAGACAATATTCATAACATCTTGATTGAACTAATTTCAGTTGTTTAGGAGGTCATGTCATTTATAAAAAAAACATTCAGCTCCAGTCACCTACTTATGCAATCAATCAGAACGATTTTTCTACCTTTTATAGAGCATCACTGAAGATCATTTCTGTGAAATTTGGTCGAAATCTAAAACCCAGTTTAGGATAATTATGTATTTTAGAGAATTCGTTCATCAAAATCTATGTTTAAATTATGTGATATGTTTATACAACAGACCAAAATGATTATAAAATTCTGATAGCGGGTGACCTATAGATTATTTGTGATGTATGCTAACATCCCCATAAAAGTCTGGTTGAGAAATTCCTTGTTGCAGTAACGTCCGTAGATTGCAATTATATTTTCTAATGAGTGGTAAATTTCGATAATAATATTTAGAAAAAGTTTTCCGATGTTTGTGATATCTGTAACCTTGCTTAAGAAGTTTATCAGTTATAACTAAATTACGTCTGTTAAAATCTTCAAGCAAAGAACAGGCTCGGGCAAACCTAATAAGTTGAGAAATATAAACCCCATAAGATGTAGAACGTGGCATATCTCCATCTAGAAAAGGATAATTAACAATTTTAAAATTAAAATATTCTCTTTTATCGTATATTTTGGACGAAACTTTATCATTTGTAATTGAAAGATTCAAATCTAAAAATGAAGCTATAATGTCAGATTGATTCGCTTTGTTTAAAGACAGTTCTTTTGGGTAAATTGAAGAAATCATAGTATCAAAATAAGGATTATCTAAATTCAAAATATCGTCTAAATACCTTGAAGTTTTATTAAAAGCATTAACAATATCGGTCTGTGTATCAGGTTTTAAGCTAAGCATAAAATCCCTCTCATAGCAATACAAAAACAAATCTGCAACAAGAGGGGCACAATTTGTACCCATGGGTATACCAACAACTTGACGATATATGGTATCCCCATAACGCACAAATATATTATATAAAAGAAAGGTAAGAGATCTACAAACATCAAGGCAAGTCCACATTGTGTAATGTTCAACTTCTGAATTCGGAAAGAATGAACGTTGAACATTACAAGCAAGGAACATTTTGTTTTCTCTGGCAAAGGTTTTATCTATTAATTTAATAAGTTTATCCTTTATAAGATGGTGAGGTAGAGTAGTATAGAGTGTAGAGAAATCATAAGAGCTCAGTTAAGAAATGTTATACTGTTTATTTTCAAGTTTTGTTAAAACATCATTTGAATTTTTTATGGACCAAAAAACATTAATACCAGAATTTTCATATATTTTATCACAGTAACGTTTTACATGTTCTTTGTAACTGTGACCTTGACATGTTACCGACTGACCTAAAAATCAGAAGGGGTCAGCTACTTGCCTTGACCAGCCTTCCTAGTACCTACTAAGGATAAAGACAACATACTTAAAAGTTCTCAAGTTATTGAAGACAAGATTTTTGAGTTGGAGGTCACTTTGATCTTGACCTTTGACCTACAAACCTCAAAATCAATAGGGGTCATCTCCTGGCCATGACCAACTTTCCTACTAAGTATGAAGACAGCACACCGAATACTTATCAAGTTATTGAGCGGACATTTTATTTAAGTGAAGGTAAGTGATCTTGACCTTTGACCTCAAAATCAATAGGGGTCACTTTCTGGCAATGTCTTATCTTCTGATTATGTATGATGACTGTACACCTAATAGTTGTTGAGCGAACAAAGATGTGGCTAACAGACGGACGAACGAACGCCATACCATACTATGACTGAAGTTACCTCCGGGCGTATAATAAAAAAGAAGTATGCACCTCTGCATGTAGCTATCAATGTTCATGTGAATTTTCATAAGGCTCGGACCATTGTTTACCGAAAAATGTGTAGGACAAGTTCACGGCAGTAGAAGAAGAATCTGAAGAAAGAATAGTAATCAGAAGAATAAGAAGAAACGGAACAAGCACAATATGTCTGCCCACTTTGTTTGGGGTACATAAAATTGAAATATACATTTTTGACATTCCCACTTCTACAAATTGTCATTCTAATGGCATACCCAGTACGAATTCCCCCCCTGAAACGACTATGGTCTTTGTAACAAGTGTTGATATTCAGCTGTGTCTAATGAATATACATGTAAGAAATAGATAATTAGATAACAAATAACAAGGGCATGTTGTATACTATGCAAAACAGGAGTCCACCACCAGATTAAAAAAACCTCCCCTCCCCATACCCCACCCAACCATGGTGTAGTTGACCGTGGTATATACATGACCCACCTGAATGGGTTTTGTAAAAACCATAAGACAGACAATATGAAACAAAAGGGCTAGAATGGCCCTGATATCGCTCACTAGGCAATCAGAGAAGATTTTCAAAGTTTTTGGTTTTAACTAAATTAAAAATCAAGCAACACCAAGCTAACACTATAAGCACTTATGATTTTTCTACACTTTATACCACATTACCACACGATCTAATTAAGATCAAACTTACTAATCTTATAAATAAAACATTTGCCAGAGAAAAAGTATCATTTATTGCCTGTAATTCTAGACATGCGTTCTTTACCAATGATGTTACAAATAAATATACCTCATGGACATGTTTAGATCTTTGTGACGCTATTACGTTTCTGTTAGACAATATATTTGTTCGTTTTGGTAATTCTGTTTATCGCCAGGTTATTGGTATTCCAATGGGAACCAATTGTGCTCCTTTAATTGCAGACTTGTTTTTGTTTTGTTATGAACGGGATTTTATGCTTAACCTTAACAGCGATTCACAGGCGGATGTCATCAATGCCTTTAACAATACAGCACGTTATTTAGACGACATTTTTAATATTGATAACCCATACTTTGATTCTATGATAACCTCAATTTACCCTAGGGAGCTCAAGCTTAATAAAGCAAATAGTTCTGACATATCTGCAGCCGTTTTAGATTTAAATTTATCTATAAACAATGGAACAATTTCTTCTGGAATTTATGACAAAAGGGATGATTTTAATTTTAAAATAGTTAACTATCCTCATTTGGATGGGGATGTTCCCCGAGCTACATGTTACGGTGTATACATTTCTCAGCTTATTCGTTTTGCTAGAGCTTGTTCCTCTGTTGATGATTTTAACAATCGTAACCTTATTATCACTGAAAAACTACTAAAACAGGGCTACAGATATGACAAACTTCGTAAAACATTTTCAAAGTTTTACCACCGTAATATTCTACTCATCAGCAAATACAATTGTAATTTACGTACTTTTCTAAAGTTAGGTATTTCACATCCGGAGTTTTACGGTGATGTCATTTACAAACTTCGAAAAATTATTGGACACACTTATTTTGATACTTTGTTTGTCAAAGTATAAAACAATTCATTAAAAAGGGATATGACCCCTCTATATTGCAGCACACTACATGCTTGGTGGTCGACCCCTTTACAGTTGGTCATTATGCTTTCCTCTTTACTTGTGCGACGACGGAAAAGGCTTAATACTCTATGAAGATTCCCTCTGAAACCCGTTTACGGAGGGAGGAAATTAGATATTTGTATTTTGCCAGTTCTGTCGTACCCCAAATGACTACTCCACAGCTGCTCTGACCTGAATAGTCATCGAGTACATGCCTACGATGTCAAGTTTATTCTTTTTCAAACAAAACAGTTGTGTATGATTAATATCCACTGGTAATTGTATTTTCTTGCGATTGATCTTTTAAATGTCGGTGTAGAAGTGTTTCAAATAGTTTTCCCGTACTTTTAAATTATGACGTCATTTACATGATGACGTCGCTTGTTTACTTCTAATAGCGTTCATTTTCAAATCATTTTCATTTTGGCATACATCGTTACGCATGTTGTGGTGTTGTCTGGAGGGGGAATTTTATTTACATTTTGACTTTGGTGAAAGTGGGATAAGGACGAGGTTGGGTACCCTTTTAACCATTCCCCTGTTCTATGTTTATTCAAAATTTCAATACCGACTGAATATTCATGGACAAAATAGTTATAATGAAATATGGAAGGTGGGACAGTGTGGTCGTTATAAAAAGTAAAGAAACATATTTCAATTTCGACCCCAGGGGAATAATTTATATAACTTTTGTAGAGGACCTGAAAATAATGCTCAAGTGCCAAATATGAAAGCTGACGATTTTCAGTTTTCACTATATGTTTCTATTGAAAACTGGACACCCCTGGGGCGGGGTCAATTTTGACCCCAGGGGCATAACCCTGTAGATTCAGAAGATTTTTAAAGGTTCAATTTGTTGACGACTGACGATAGACAACGGACATCAGGCGATCACAAAAGCTCCCCCTAAGCCATTTGTCCTCTAGTGAGCTAAACATGGAAATAACTCCCACAATGTTGATGCCAGAGTTATGGTCAATGTTCATGACACTTCCTCTCATCATACTTGTTTCATACTTGTTTGAGTCTGATGGTAAAATGAATTTGGCCTACCCTTGTAGGAGATTTCTGAATGACACTTTCTCTCATCATGCTTGTTCCATATGTGATGTTTCGAATCAATTAAAGCTAGAAATGTGTCCATAGGACACTGATGCTCCCACTTCAGATTTTTGTCACAGAAAATAAGGGCCATAATCATGTATGCAACGACTGAAGCGATTTATGCCATTTTTGCAAATAAAGGGCTGCTACTCCTAAACGACAGAAGCGATTTTTACATGGTCATCAAATTTGACTCGGATATATAATGGCCACAAACGTGTGTAAAGTTTGGTGAGGACTGAACAAACACTTTCCATGAAAAGCCTGGACAAAATATTTTTAAAGTCATTTTTGCAAATAAAGGGCCACAACTCCTGAGCAACTGAAGCACTTTACATGGCTATGGAACTTGATCCGGATATAATGGCCACAAACATGTGTGTAAAGTTTAGTGAGGATTTGACAAATACTTCCAAGAAAAGGTCCAGACAAGATATTTTAAAGCCATTTTTGCAAATAAAGGGCCGGAACTCCTGAACGACTAAAGCAATTTATAAAACTTGACCAAGATATAATAGCCGCAATCATGTATGTAAAGTTGGGCGTTGATTGAACAAACACTTTCTAAGTAAGAGTCCGGACAAATTCTTCTTGATGTGCGTACGGACTGACGTACGTACGGACAAGAGCAATCCTATATGTCACCGCTTTGTTCGGCATAAAAACTAGTAGATAAAAAGTTATTGTCCGGACAAGAAAATATGAAAACCAGGAATAATTAAAAAAAATAATGCTAGAGCTATGGCCTTTGTGCATGACACTTCCTCTCATCATGATTGTTCCATGTGTGAAGTACTAATGAATTTAGCCTACCTTTAGGACATATGACCCAGAAACGAAGCGTGACAGAAGGACGGACAGAATCGTGCAAACCTTTAAACTCCCACCTGTTGACTAATAGATTAACATGTATGTACGAAATGAATAATTTATCACATCACAAACATTTATTAGCAGAACAACAAATTTATTAATAAGCGAATTTTTTGACTGTTACAGAAACTGAAGAATCAGATCTGTGATATTCCATCAGCAAACAGAATAGACCCTGATATGATGACTCTGACATACAGGAGTGAGTGAATTGGGTTAAAAAATACATTTAAAATTATGGATATTATTCATGTTAGGTACAAATAGAAACTAGAAGTATCACTATAGGTGATAAATACCCCCGCTACACGTTCAAATGCGGACGGACAGATCGACCCGACAGGCTGATTCCAGTATACCCCCTCAAACAAGTTTGCGGGGGTATAATAAACGTGCTGGCTTGATATTCATGTTTCTTCTCAGATGGACAGTACAATTGTTTAACAATTTTGCCATCAAACAAATGCTGAATATTTCCCGTTTTAAGCGAGCTTTCTTTAAATACTTTCCAAAGTCAAAATCTGTATCAAACGATCTGAACCTTTAAAAGGTGTGGTGTCTTATCAGAATCCAAAAGTGCTTGAGAAAGTTATAAAAAGATTATCCTACGGCAACAAGAGAGTTAACCATTCTTACATTTATTGCTTGCTGTTCCACATGCAAGCAGTTGAAACACAGCTGTGTTTCCACTTTCTTTCAACAGTTTGAGGAATTTTTGGAAGTCATCCAAGCTCTTCGATCTCACAAGTTCAATTATTTGCCGGTTTTGCTCGGAAGGTTTGGCGACCGCCTGAAAAAAGAGTTACGTGAGGTCATATATGGATAAAGCGTAAAAGATAGTTAATATACTGCGCTGTGTCGTATTCACTGTCAAAGTGCCCTCAAATACTGCTCTGTGTCGTATTCACTGTCAAAGTGCCCTCAAATACTGCTCTGTGTCGTATTCACCGTCAAAGTGCCCTATACTGCCCTGTGTTGTATTCACCGTCGAAGTGACCTCATATACTGCTATGTGTCATATTCACCGTCGAAGTGCCCTATACTGCCCTGTGTCGTATTCACCGTCAAAGTGCCTTATACTGCTCTGTGTCGTATTCACCGTCGAAGTGCCCTCAAATACTGCTCTGTGTCGTATTCACTGTCGAAGTGCCTTCAAATCTATGTAATATACTGCTCTGTGTCATATCCACCGTCAAAGTGCCCTCAAATACTGCTCTGTGTCATATTCACCGTCAAAGTGCCATATACTGTTCTGTGTCGTATTCACCGTCGAAGTGCCCTCAAATACTGCTCTGTGTCATATTCACTGTCGAAGTGCCTTCAAATCTATGTAATATACTGCTCCGTGTCATATTCACCGTCAAAGTGCCCTCAAATACTGCTCTGTGTCGTATTCACCGTCAAAGTGCCATATACTGCTCCGTGTCATATTCACTGTCAAAGTGTCCTCAAATACTGCTCTGTGTCGTATTCACCGTCGAAGTGCCCTCAAATACTGATAAGCCCCAGGTCGGGGCCATTTTTGATCCGGAGGTCATAGTTTGAACAATCTTTGAAGAGGACCATTAGATGATACTACATACCAAATATCAAAGGTCTAGGACTTACGGTTTCAGAGAAGAAGCTTTTTATGAAAACTGATAAGCCCCGGGGCGGGGCCATTTTTGGTCAAGGGGTCATAATTTGAACAATCGTTGTAGAGGACCAATAGATGATGCTACATACCAAATATCAAATGTCTAGGCTTTACGGTTTCAGAGAAGAAGTTTTTTTTAAAGATTTTCCTATGAAAAACTGATAAGCCCCTGGGCGGGCCATATTTGGTCCAGGGGTTATAATTTGAACACTCTTTGTAGAGGACCATTAGATAATGCTACATACCAAATATCAATGGTCTAGGCCTTACGGTTTCAGAGAAGAAGATTTTTAAAGACTTTTCCTAAGAAAAACTGATAAGCCCAAGGGCGGGGCCATTTTTGGTCCGGGGACATAATTTGAACAATTTTTGTAGAGGACCAATAGATGATGCTACATACCAAATATCAAATGTCTAGGCCTTACGGTTTCAGAGAAGAAGATTTTTAAAAAAATTCCGATGAAAAACTGATAAGTCCCGGGGCGGGGCCATATTTGGTCCAGGGGTCATAATTTGAAAATCTTTGTAGAGGACCATTAGATCATGCTACATACCAAATATCAATGGTGTAGGTCTTACGGTTTCAGAGGAGAAGATTTTTAAAGATTTTCCTATGAAAAACTGATAAGCCCCAGGGCGGGCCATTTTTGGTCTGGTGGTCATAATTTGAACAATCTTTGTAGAGGACCATTAGATAATGCTACATACCAAATATCAAAGCTCTCGGCTTTGTGGTTTTAGAGAAGAAGATGTTTAAGTAAATTGTTGACGACGCACGACGCACATACGCACGACGACGGACGCCGGAGACTGCCCCCTCGCAATACGCTTACAAGAGGGCATGAAAGGTCCTGACATCGCTCACCAGACAATCTGAGGAGAAGATTTTCAAAGTTTTCACTATGTATTTCTATAGAAAATATAGCCAGCCCTGGCGAGGGCCAATTTTGACCCAAGGGGCATAATATATGTAACTTTTGTAGAGGACCTCAAGTAAAGAAAATTTAAGAAAATGTAAATGAAAAGATATAACAATGCAAATCTAAAGAAGGACATGTATAAAAGTATGTATACCCTCTCCCTGGGAAAATTGGTTGAATTTCAGAAAGAATAACTTAATCTATACATGTACTTATATTCAAACATATTTTTATTACACCTTCATGAGTTATTATTATTCATATCTTAATTTATTTTCAACTCTTCCCCTGTTCTATGTTTATTCAAAATTTAAATACTTACTGAATATCCATGGATAAAATAGTTATAATGAAGTATGGAAGGTTGGATAGAGTAGCCATTGTAGAAAGTAAAGAAAAATCTTTCAAATTCAATTGACAAACAGAGCAGATCCTGATCAGACAGCTGCTATAGGAGCCGTCTGATCTGGGTCTGCTCTGTTTGCAAATGTGTGAAAAGGTGTTAAGATGAGGGAAAGGGTTAGTAAACATATTATAAGTATATTGTACACAAAATGAAAATAATGTAATGCAATTTGCACTATATTATATGATAAGCAAACAGCAGATTGATCAGACGGCTACTACATGAGCAATCTGATCTGGATCTACTCTGTTTGCAAAGGTGTAGGAAGGCATATTTATGGAGTAAAGGCTTACATTTTCGTTGTTTGGGTCTGCAATATTACTGCAGATTTTTACTACCAACATGGGAGGCAATCCAGTTGTTATAAAAAATAAGGGCAAAGGGAGATAATCTCCCTTTATGTTTTCTAAAAATAGACACCAGCACGTTTATAAATAGCAACATGTAAGTCAGCTTTAAAAAACTTGCTGCCCCTGGGGTTGTGCCAATTTTGACCCTAGGGCATGATTTATATAACTTTTGTAGGAGACCTGAACATGATGATATGTGCCCAAATATGAAAGCTATCAACCATCCAGTATAAGAGGAAGAACTTTTTCAAAGTTCACTATATGTTTCTACTGAAAACTACCAACCCCAGGGGCTGGGAAAATTTTGACCCCAGGGCCACAATTTATATAACTTTTGAAGAGAACCTAAACATGATGCTTTGTGCCAAATATGAAAGCTGAGAACCTTCTAGTTTCAGAGGAGAAGAATTTCAAAGTTTTCACTATATGTTTCTATTGAAAACTGAACACCCCTGAGGCGGGGCCAATTTGACCCCAGGGCATAGTTTATATAACTTTTGTAGAAGACCTACAGATGATGCTTTGTACCAAAGATGAAAGCTGAGAACCTTGTAGATGCAGAGGCGGGGCCATTTTTAGTCCGGGGGACATAATTTGAACAATCTTTGTAGAGGACCGTTAGATCATGCTACATACCAAATACCAAAGGTCTTGGCATTACGGTTTCAGAGAAGAATTTTTTTAAAGATATTCCTAAGAAAAACTGATAAGCTCCAGGGCGTGGCCATTTTTGGTCCGAGGGACATAATTTGAACAATCTTTGTAGAGGACCATTAGATGATGCTACATACTAAATACCGAAACTCTAGGCTTTGTGGTTTCAGAGAAGAAGATGTTTAAGTAAATTGTTGACGACGCAAGACGCACATACGCACGACGCACGGACGCCGGAACCAGCCCCCTCACAATACCTCACATGGCACGTTGTGCCAGGTGAGCTAAAAAGGGATATGATCCTGTAGTACTACAACATACTGCGTTTGTTTGGTTGTCAACCCTTTTACAGTTGGCAATCACGTGTACGCCGACAAGAAAGGTTTAGTACTCTATGAAGGCAACCTCTTAAATCCAGACATGGAAGGAGAACGTCGGATATCTGTATTATTTTGTCGTACCCTTTATTACTTTTCTACATTTACTCTGTTTGCAGCTCAATCATTGAGAACACGAGCGATAGGTGGATACAGTTTGTTCACTTAAATGTTTTCGCTATACCTGCACTTTACCACTGTATTTTCCATTGCGGTTGTTGTAGATTAGTCGGAGAGGGGATATGTTCATTTACACTGTTTGTCTTTTAGGGTGAGGATGGAATAAGTATGAGGTTGTGCGCTCATAAACCGGTTTAACCCCCAGTGACTGTTGTCACAGACCGTTCCAAAGCGGTACTTCCATCTTCCCCTATTGTATGTTTGTTTTGTCTTTGTGCGTCTCTTGTTGTTTTTATAGTTATGTACATTTGCTGTTTCCTTGTGTTGCTGTTCGGGCGACTGTTTGCTCTGCATGTGGTGTTTCCTGCTCATTTTTGTACTTTGGGACAAATAGTGAAGTCCCTGATCAGATGCCGCCTTGAAAAGGCCGTGTCTGATCTGGGACTGCACTATTTGTTGTGGTGCATTTATGCGACTTCGGCGGTGAATGGGTTAAGAATTGACAGTGAAGTGTCTGAAAGGGAAAATATTACCACAATAACAAAATCAGCCAACTGAACTCATAAAGCAGTTAGCATATATCTAAATAAATGTGTGGGTGGGGAAATCGGCATACCTCATGATAGCTGTTGGTCATTTCTGTAAGCCTAACCCCTCAGAAAACGAATACTCGAATATGTTCGAATATGAAAAATAAGTATTTGAATATCAATTTCTTTATTCTTTCCCTTCCTATTGAAGTTCAAAGCTATGTAATTTAGTGTTGTCAGTTCGACTGTGGATTTCGCAGGGTGATATCGCGTTCACAAGGTTTTTCTACTGTTTGACCTAGTGACCTAGTTTTTAACATGACCGAACATGACCCACTTTAAAACTAGTCCGAGATTTTATTAACACAACCATTCTGACTAAGTTTCATGAAGATTGGGCTAGAAATGTGACCTCTAGAGTGTTCACAAGGTTTTCCTAATATTTGACCTAGTGACCTAGGTTTTGACTGAACATGACCCAATTTCAAATTCCTCTGAGATTTTATCAAGACAATCATTCTGACCAAGTTTCATGAAGACTGGACTAAAAGTTGTGACCACTAGAGTGTTCACAAGCAAATTGTTGACGACGCATGATGCACACCGCTCGCCAGACAATCAAGTCTCCCAAAAGCTCAACGTGATAAGCCCTTAGGCAGGATATTTTTAGTCTGGGGGTCATAATATGACCAACAGTTCGTTCCCCGTAGCCACAGATGCTCCTGACAAAATTTGGTTAAAATCGGTTCAGCGATTTCAGAGGAGATGTCGTTTAAAAATGTGGACGGACGCGGGCTGCCGGATCACGGTCACAATAGCTCATCCTCACCCTTTGGAAAGCGTTATTCTTAATAGTAAAAACCAATCAAACAAAAATAAATTCAATATGTTTCTTCATTTCAGATCCAAATTGTTTAGTTTTTGTTTACTTTGTGACAGTTTCAACCATCTGCGATGTGACCCATGATGAAGCTCACAACATAAGAGGAGTCACCAAGGGTCACAGTCTGCAGATGACCATTGCCAATGGCTGAAACTGTCACAATGTAAGCAAGCAAGCAAACTCATAGAATTGATATCCCCTTACAAAGGTATTTTCTAGTCAAATGGCAAACAAATTGGGGGAGGAGGAGGTGAGTGTGTGGGGGAGGAGATCTTCAGATAATCAATTTAAAACAAGAGGGCTATGATAGTCCTGGATTGCTCAACCAAGTTTTACTTGCTTTTGATGCATACCAAAACCTTCAATATATATGTAGACATTTTGACCAACTTTGTGAATATTGGGCCAAATTACTACTTTTTATGGCAATCTGTAATACAGTCAAACCTTTGGGACCAAGACAAACTGGCTGTTATATACAGGTGGCTGTCATATAAAGGTTTCACTATGGAAGAAGAAAACCTGCCCATAAACTGTTGACAAAATATTATTGTAGGTTAAAATATATTTGTTTTGAAAGACAATATTACATGCATATGAATATGTGGAAGTATATCTAAAAATTATATAAGAGGGTCATGAGGCCATGAAGCGCTCACCTGAGATAACCCCCGGGGTGGGGCCATTTTTGGTTCGGGTCATAATTTGAACAATCTTTGTAGAGGACCATATAATCATGCTACACACCAAATATCAAAGGTCTAGGCCTTACAGTTTCAGAATATATTTAAAGATTTCCTATGAAAAACTGATAAGCCCTTGGGCGGGCCATTTTTTGGTCCAGGGGGGTCATAATTTGAACAGTCTATGACAAGAAGACTATTAGATCATGCTACATACCAAATATCAAAGGTCTATGCCTAATAGTTTCAGAGAAAAAGTTTGGAAAGATTTTCCTATGACAAATTGATAAGCCCTTGGACGGGCCATTTTTGGTCCGGGGGTCATAATGTGAACAATATTTCGTTCCCTCTAGCCACTGATGCCTGTGACAAAATTTGGTTAAAATCGGGTTATCAGAGGAAATGTCGTTTGAAATTGTGGTCGGACGCTGGGTGGATCACGGTCACAATAGATCACCCTGAGCCTATGGCTCACGTGAGCTAAAGAGCCCAGTTTTCCCGGTTTATTCCCATTTCGTCTACTTCCCATTTCGTCTACCGTAATTCATTCCCATTTCGTCTACTTTAATTGTTTACCCTGTTCCCATTTCGTCTACTGTTATAACAAGGGCATGTTGTATTGCTATGCAAGACATGAGTCCCCCACCGGATTGAGAAAAAAACTCCACTCTCCCCCACCCCACCCACCCATGGTGTGGCTGACCATGGTACATACATGACCACCTGAATGGTATTAGTACCTACTTTCATACATTAAATATGTAAATAAAAAGTTATTGTCCTAACAAGAAAATATAAAAAAGGGAGTAACTCTAAAAATATTGATGCTAGAGTTATTGCCCTTGTGCATGACACTACATCTCATCATGCTTGTTCCATATGTGAAGTTTCAAATCAATTGAACCAGTAGATAAAGAGTTATTGTCCGGAACAAAATATGACAAGAGGGCCAGAATGGCCGTGAAGCGCTAACCAGACAATCAGAGTAGAAGATTTTCAAAGTTTTCACTATACAATGTATGTTTCTATAAAAAAAACTAGGCTGCCCGTGGGACTAATTTTGACCCAAGAGGTTAATTTATATAACTTTTGTAGAGGACCTGAACATAATGCTATGTGCCAAGTATGAAAGCTGAGAACCTTCCAGTTTCAGACGAGAAGATTTTCAAAGTTTTCACTATATGTTTCTATTGAAAACTGGCTACCCCTGGGGCGAGGCCAATTTAGACCCCAGGGCCATAATTTATATAACTTTTGTAGAAGACCTGAACATGATGCTATGTGCAAAATATGAAAGTTGAGAACCTTCCAGTTTCAGAGAAGAAGATATTCAAAGATTTCACTATTTGTTTCTATTGAAAACTGCCCACCCATGGGGTGGGGCCAATTTTGACCCCAGGTCCATAATTTATGTAACTTTTGTAGAGGACCTGAACATGATGCTATGTGCCAAGTATGAAAGCTGAGAACCTTCTGGTTTCAGAGGAGAAGATTTTCAAAGTTTTACTATATGTTTCTATTGAAAATAATGCACCCCTGGGGCCTGGCCAATTTTGACCCCAGTGGCATAATTTATATAACTTTTGTAGAGGACCTAAAGATGATACGATGTGCCAAAGATGAAAGCTGAGAACCCTGTAGATTCAGAGGAGAAGATTTTCAAAGGTTGAAATTGTTGACGACTGACGACGCACGACGGACGACGCACGCCGACGGACGACGGACATCAGGCAATCACAAAATCTCACCCTGAGCATTTTGTGCTCTGGTGAGCTAAAAAAGGGGAATAACTCAAAACAATATTGATGCTAGAGTAATGGCCCTTGTGCATAACACTACTCCTCATCATGCTTGTTCCATATGTGAAGTTTCAAATCAATTGAACCAGTAGATAAAGAGTTATTGTCCGGACAAAACAATATGTAAAAGGGGAATAAATCCAAATATATTGATGCTAGAGTTATGGTCCTTGTGCATGACACTAGTCCTCATCATGCTTCTTCAATGTGTGAAGTTATAATGAATTTGGCATAACTTTGTAGGAGATATGGCCCGGACACGAAGCGTGACAGACGCACAGACGGACGGACGGGCAGAAGGACAGACGGACTCCAGACGGACAGACGGACGCCAGACACAGGGGTATCACAATAGCTCACATTGAGCACTTTGTGCTCTGGTGAGCTAAAAATTGAAGTAAATATCATTTGAAATGAAAACGTTACGACCATCCTCATATTTGCATATATTTGCATTATTTCTCGGGCCATAACTCCGAAACGACAAATCAAATGAACCTCAGAATCGACTCAGCTTCAGATCTTGATGCATTAAACATTTATGTGAAGTTTCATTAATATTTGTCAAAGAGTTTTTCCAGAAAACAGAAGACAAACTATTTACATGTATTTGCATTATTTTTTAAGTACAAGGGCCATAACTCTGAAACAACAAATCAAATGAGCCTCAGAACCGACTCAGCATAGATCTTGATGCATTAAACATTTATGTGAAGTTTCATTAATATCTGTCAAATAGTTTTCATAGAAAACAGCGGACAAACTATTTGCATATATTTGCTTTTTTTAAGGGCCATAATTCAGAAATGACAAATTAAATGAGCCTCAGAATCGACTCAGATTCAGAACTTGATGCAATAAATATTTGTGTAAAGTTTCATTAATATCTCTCAAATAATTTTCCCAGAAAACAGCGGACAAACTATTTGCAAGTATTTGCATCATTTTTTTTAAGTACAAGGGCCATAACTCCGAAACGACAAATCAAATGAACCTCAGAATCGACTCAAAATGTTGACGGACGAACGAACGGACTGGCCCCCCCCCCAATATACGACCACCTTTATTAGGTGGGCTTATAAAAACTTTATGGATGTGTGGCTGAATTCGGAAGTTCCTTCCTGCACCCCCATAAACATTTAAATGGAACAGCCCTAAGTGAATTTGATAAGGTCTGTTTCTTACGTTTCTAAAATGCCTACAGTGTTTCACCTTTCATCCATATTTCAGTTTAATTATGTTGTCTATGAATATATTCAGTAGGTGGAATAATTACAGAACAGGGAAAGGGTTCAAGAAGTGTCAGTTAATGAACATAAACTAGTTATATAAATCTGATAAAGGTTCATCTACACACAATTTATCATCTTACTTACTTTAATATCTCGCCACTGTGTCCTGCTGACAAAATCGGTCAACCTGTCCAGAAGTTCATTTGGTTCCATCAATTCAATTATCTTTAAATAATGCTGATCCAGAGCTTTACGGTATTCCTCCATCTCTAGATCTGTAACAATAATAATACGCTAATAAGTAACATTTAGTATCGCTTTGACATTACAATCCCAGAGTGTTTGAAGGAAGATGTGTCGCCTGACATCAGGAAAGTGGCGATATGGGACTAAACTGTATACCAGTCAAACAGACAGACATACATACTATTCGTGGAAAAGTGATACCTGAGTATCTCTTTGCTATTAAGTGACACACAAATCAATTGGAAATGTAAGTTTTAACCGGGATGTGATTAGGCGAGCAATCTCAATTTAAACTAGAATTGTTTTTATACAAAAACTGATGTCTCCCCCAGCACGTGATCAATTTCTCCCAAAGTCCCATAACTCTGCAGAAAATCATCAAACTGGAATAGGAATAAGATATACACAACTAGGCATGATGCTTATCAATCCTATGAACTTTAATGAATATCCAATTAAAGGTTTTGGAGAAACCCTGCAGACAAAATTTCCATGTAAAAAGTTCAAAGTCCCAAAACTCTGCAGAAAATGGGAGGCAATAACTGCAATATTGTTGAAGCCAGAGTTGTAATACTTGCAGGGATCATTTTGGTTCAGCAAATGAATGAGAGATTTGATTCCATTTGACTAACTGTTATGAGAGATTTTAGAATTTGATGAAAGAATGGTGAAAAATGTAAAAACTAGAACTGTAAGCCGAAGGTTAACGAATACCCCCACCTGGCTGCTTGTCAGAACACCTATCATCAATCTGAACATATGTACCTACAGAAACATGAAAAGACCTAAAAACAATACATGCCCAACCCAAATTATGTAATAAAAATGAAGAATAATTCAGAATTCAGAGAAATAAGACCCTTTCATGAGGTTCTAAAGCTAGGTACCTTTTCGTAAAAAACATTAAAGTCCAAGGGCCATAACTCTGGCAAAAAATATTGAACCAGACTGGGATTGGGAATTAAGCTGTAAATCATCTAAAGTTAGCTTTGTGCCAAATATAAAGTTAATATCTGCCAAATTTTGAAGAAAAAAATTAAAGTTCAATGGCAATAACTCAGGAAATAATCATTCAACCGGACTGAGATTGAAACACAAGCTGTAACTTATTTAGATTTAGCTTTGTACTAAATATAGAGTTGATATCTCCAATCACTTCCATACAAAGTCTAGAAAACCGGAAAGCATTAGTAGGGAACTAAAAAGGGGAGATACCTCCTGAAGTAGTGGTACAATCATAATGGAAATATGCGGTGCACAGGTTTATATAGTCATATGGCTGGATATACATAAACTTTCAACAAAGTTGAAGCAAAACTGTAGAAGAAGAAGGCCGGACAAAATTGTGTGCACGGACGGACAGACAGACGGACAACCTGATTCCAGTATACCCCACCAAACTTTGTTGTGGGGGATATAAAAACTTCGTTGTGGGGGATATAATTATATATTTAGGGCAGGGGGATTTGGGATTTTGTGTGGCGGCATTGCCTTAAGATGGAATTCTCTCTGCGCCATTTGTGAATCTCGCAAAGGCGCATCCCAGAATAGACTGCCACCATTGGCATTTTGACATGACTGGTTCCCGAAAAAATGAAAATGTTCCCGATGGTCCAATTTTGCAGAATGACACTGGTTCTTTTTCCATTTCAAGGCCAGGTATTAGTTCAAGGTCACAGAGACCTGAATATCTAATACTCAATTTGTATTGACACAACAGGTTTGGTAATGCTAGATAATAGAGTATAGGATATATGCTCCGGACAAGACCTGAAATTTGTGTCTTGCACATCTACTACTCCTGAGTAACATTTATGCCAATTAGTATCAAGTAAATCGGGTTGAAAGTGAAGGAGGAGTTCGCCGTACAAGATTTTGCCTGCCAATATTAAGACCAATTTCAAGGACAAAGGTCAAGGTCACAGAGATTTTAAATTGTGTCTTGCACATCTACTACTCCTGAGTAACATTTATGTCAAGTATCAAGTGAATCAGGTTGAAAATGAAAGAGGAGTTCAAAGTACAAGATTTTGCCTGAAAATTTCAAGACCAATTTCAAGGACAAAGGTCAAGGTCAATGTCACAGAGACCTGAAATTTGTGTCTTGCACATCTACTACTCCTGATTAATAATTATGCCAAGTATCAAGTAAATCAGGTTGAAAGTAAAGGAGTTCGCCATACAATATTTTGCCTGCCAATTTTAAGACCAATTTCAAGGCCAAAGGTCAAGGTCATAGAGATTTGAAATTTGTGTCTTGCACATCTACTATTCCTGAGTAACATTATGCCAAGTATCAAGTGAATCAGGTTGAAGGTGAAGGAGGAGTTCAAAGTACAAGATTTGCCTGCCAATTTCAAGACCAATTTCAAGGACAAAGGTCAAGGTCACAGAGACCTGAAATTTGTGTCTTGCACATATACTACTCCTGACTAACATTTATGCCAAGAATCAATTGAATCAGGTTGAAATTGAAGGAGGAGTTCAAAGTACAATATTTTGCCTGCCAATTTCAAGACCAATTTCAAGGCCAAAGGTCAAGATCAAGGTCACATAGACCTGAAATTTGTATCTTACACATCTACTACACATGAGTAACATTTATGCCAAGTATCACATGAACCAGGTTGAAACTGAAGGAGGGGTTGAAAGTACAAGATTATTGCGGACAGACCGACCGACGACCGACCGCCCGACCAACCAACCGACAGGCCGATTCCAGTATACCCCCCTCAAACTCTGTTTGTGGGGGTATAACAATTAACCAATTAACTCCATCGACCTGCTTGCTACAGGAGCCAATCATTTCACTAGCAGATTTTTCTATGTGAATTTCTGGATTTTGCTCACAGTGAGCCTGTCAATATCAATTGTCATAATGATTTTCATACTCATTGGATGTACTTGCCTCAATACACAGAGAATGATAAATGAATTAAAATTATGTCCTCAAAAACCTATTTCAAATAAATGTTAAATGGTCTCATTGACAGTACATAAATATGAGAAATAACGTGCAGTTATTTAACAATTCCCCTGTTCAATCGACTTGTAAAATATAATACATGAATATTTATTAGCTGAAGTTTTATAATGTCTTATTTTCTTGGAAATACTGTGGTTTGACAAAAACTTAAATCAGATATACATGTCAGAACAACAGACTCTAATCAGACAGTCCCTAATATAGAAGCTGTCTGATCTGGGTCTACTTTGTTTGAAAATGCATGAAAAGGCATTTATAGGAACTTAAGAAATTTAATTTCAGAAAATTCCAAATGCTGCGGTCAGAAATTATGAACGAGAAGTAATGTGAATAAAAACTATTAATGAAGTGTAAATTCAAGTTGATAACAAGAATCATCAATTGGAGAGAATATCTTTGATTTAACACTTGTTGCCTAAACAGTAAATCTGTTTTTTTCGATCCGGACTCTTTTTTTTTGCTACTTTTCTTCGATATGAGTTCATGTTGTGAGACATTTTGACACACTGTAGTGGTACACAGTGACGCTTGATTTCAGGCGTATTTCGACGGCGATATTTTCCCTGGATTGAGAATGGGTCCGATACCATAACTTTAGAATAAAATCACATATCAAAAGCCCCGCAATATATGTGAAAGTTCATATTAAGGTTTAACTGTATAAAAAAATGAAGTAAATATCATTTCAAATGAAAAAGTTATGGCCATCCTCATATTTGCATAGATTTGCATTAATTTTGTTTAAGTGCAAGGGCCATAACTCCGAAACGACATATCAAATTAACCTCAGAATCGAATCAGCTTCAGATTGATGCATTAAAAAAGTGTGTAAAGTTTCATTAATATCTCTCAAATGTTGTTCCCAGAAAACAGCGGACAAACTATTTGCATGTATTTGCATTATGTTTAAGTACAAGGGCCTTAACTCCGAAACGACAAATCAGAAAACCTCAGAATCAACTCAGCTTCAGATCTTGATGCATTAAACATGTGTGAGAAGTTTCATTAATATCTGTCAAATAGTTTTCCGAGAAAATAGCGGACAAACAAAATGTTGACGGACGAACGAACGAACGGACGGACGGACAGGGCCACGCCAATATACGACCACCTTTATTAGGTGGGCGTATAAAAAGGGGAATAACTCAAAAATATTGACGCTAAAGTTGTGGCCCTTGTGCATGACACTTCATCTCATCATGCTTGTTCCATGTGTGAAATTTGAAAGCTCTATAATGATTATTTAGAAATGACAGCCAAAACAAGAAAGTGTGACAGACAGACAGACAGACAGACGACAGAAAAGTGATCCCTAAGTGACACACTGCCTCTCTGCAGGTGATACAAAAAGGGAGATACTCCATGAATGAAGATGTGAAAAAGGCGATAATTCAATCATGCACGAAGCGAAAAATCAAAATCTTTATCGCAGGAGCACAATTTCAAACAAGAGGGCCATGATGACCCTAAATCGCTCACCTGGTTACTATAGACATATGCATACACAGTATTTCTATGTAAAAATAAGTCATATGTAAATATGAAACCAAGGGTCATCATTTTAGGCCTGGAGTTTAAAATTTGAACAATCTAAATAAAGGAACATTAGATGATGCTTCATATAAGTTTCAAAGTTCCGGGCCTTACAATTTCACAGGAGATTTTAACGGTTTTCCTATGAAAAACAGTTTCTGATAAGCCGGGGGCGGAGCCATTTTTGGTCCGGGGTCATAGTTTGAACAATCTTTGTAGAGGACCATTAGATGATACTACATACCAAATATCAAAGATAAAGGCCTTACGGTTTCAGAGGAGGAGATTTTTAAAGATTTTCCTATGAAAAACTGATAAGCCCCAGGGCGGGGCCATATTTGGTCCAGGGGTCATAGTTTGAACAATCTTTGTAGAGGACCATTAGATAATGCTACATACCAAACATCAATGGTATTGGCCTTACGGTTTCAGAGAAGATTTTTAAAATTTTCCTATGAAAAACTGATAAGCCCCGGGGCGGGGCCATTTTTGGTCTGGGAGTCATAATTTGAAAATCTTTGTAGAGGACCATTAGATGATGCTACACACCAAATACCAAAGGTCTAGGTTTACGGTTTCAGAGAAGAAGATTTGTAAAGATTTTCCTATGAAAAAACTGATAAGCCCCGGGGTGGGGCCATATTTGGTCCAGGGGTCATAATTTGAACAGTCTTTGTAGAGGACCATTAGATCATGCTACATACCAAATATCAATGGTCTTGGCCTTACGGTTTCAGAGATGAAGATTTTTAAAGATGTTTCTAAGAAAAACTGATAAGTCCCAGGGCGGGGCCATTTTTGGTCCGGGGGACATTTTTGAACAATCTTTGTAGAGGACCTTTAGATGATGCTACATACCAAATATCAAAGTTCTAGGCGTTGTGGTTTTAGAGAAGAAGATGTTTAAGAAAATTGTTAACGACGCACATACGCACGACTCACGACGACGGACGCCGGAGCCTGTCCCCTCACAATACCTCACCTGGCACTAATGATGCTCAACAATACTGCAAAAATTAAACATCGTAACATGCAAACTATTAATTTGAGTTGAAGGTCACCGTGACCTTGACCTTTGACTGACCTCAAAATCAATAGGGGTCATGTACTGGCCATGATCAGCCTTCCTACTAAGTATGAAGACAGCACACCTAATGCTTAATTATCGAGTTATTGAGTGGACAACATTTTTTAGTTGAACAGGTCACTGTTACCTTGACCTTTGACCAACTGACCTAAAATAGATGTCATTTCAATCTTACTTGCCATGACCTAAAGTAGATGTCATTTAAATCTTACTAGCCATGACCAACGTGCCTACTAAGTATGAAGACAGCACATCTAATACTTATCAATGGAAAAGTAGTAAGGTCATGCAGGCAAAGCCACATACAAGATGCAACCACCACCAAAACACCAATAGACAAAGCCACATACAAGACGCTACCACCACCAAAACAACGATAGACTAAGCCACATACAAGACGCAACCACCACCAAAACACTGATAGACAAGGCACATACAAGATGCAACCACCGCCAAAACACCGACAGACAAAGCCACATACAAGACGCAACCACCACCAAAACACCGATAGACAAAGCCACATACAAGACGCACCCCCACCAAAACACAGATAGACAAAGCCACATGCAAGACGCAACCACCACCAAAACACCGATAGACAAAGCCACATACAAGACGCAACCAACACCAAAACACCGATAGACAAAGCCACATACAAGACGCAACCACCACTAAAACCTCGATAGACAAAGACACATACAAGACGCAACCACCATCAAAACACCGATAGACAAAGCCACATCAAGTTATTGAGCTGACAAGAGTTTTGAGTTGAAGGTGACTGTGACATTGACCTTTGACCTACTGACCTCAATATCAAGCGAGATTATCTAGTAGCCATGACCAACATTCCTACTAAGTATGAAGACAACATACCTAATACTTATAAATCAAGTTATTGAGCGGGCAAGATCTTTGAGTTGAAGGTGACCTTTGACCTAATGACCTCAATATCAAAAGGGGTCTACCAACCCTCCCACTAAGTATGAAGATAGCACACCCAATAGTTGTCAAATTATTGAGCGGACAAAGAAGTGGCTAATGGACGGACAGACAGACCCACGAACGTGCCAACAAATCAGAACAAGGAGCCAATTGATCCTTTTTTTATTGGCCCCTTGTTCTATTGTTACGGAATTAACTCTATTGTTGTGTTTTCGTCTGCTGATCGTGATCTGGCCCCTTGGATGCAGTTGGTACAGGTAGAACGCACAGACCAACGCAATAATATGACCGAAGTTACATTTTGGCGTATAAAAATTAAGAAAGGGGAGATAATTCATGAATGAAGAAACGAAAAGGGAGATAATTCATTCATGCACGAAGTGAAAAATCAAAACCTTTATCGCAGTTGTGCACCTGCAAGTGCAGTTTTAATTCGTCATTTCGTTTTTTGAATTATCTCAGACGGTGTTGAACAATACTGCAAAATTTAAAAATATTTTGTTGAGGTATGACAGAGAATAGAACTGGACAAAATTTTATTTATTGAAACTAAGAAAAGGGAGATAATTCATGAAAGAAGAATCAAATGAAAACCGCAATTGCCGGTGCACAATTTCAGATCACGTACAACAATACTTAACAATTTAAAACAAGAAATGTCGACACGACATCAAACCGGGTTTTCCTTCACTATTAACTGGTGATTTTAAGTTCAAAGGGGCATAACTCCCAGAACAAGAAATGTGTCACAGTACGTGACAAATGCCCCCAAAGCAAAGCACTGACAATATGCATTTTGTAAGCAGGCCTGCAATATGCAAATGCAAAATGAAAGTAAAGATTGCATAGTAAATGAGTGAGTGAGTTGGGTTTAACGTCCGACCAACAGTATTTCAGTTATTTGCCATATTTGGCGATCCTAGCCGATTCGGTATAGGAAGTATGCTTGGAACGAAATTTCTTTTGTAAATAAAGCCCAAGATCAAGGTCACATTGACCTATAAATAGTATGTGACACTACTATCCCAAGATGTACTCACACACCATATTTGATGATCATAGTTGAAGTAATGTAGGAGACATTTTCTGGACAAGCTTATTTTGTAAATGAGGTCAAACGTCAAGGTCACCTTGACCTATAAATAGTATGCGACACTCTGCCTGGATCTTGGCTGCTTGCGAAGGGTGTCAACATGTCTATCAAAGTAAATGCTTTATTTGATATTTACCTTCATAGTCTGCCATGTTCTTTTCTCTGCAGGACAAGCACCAAGTCAGGACGCAGAAGGACGCAAGGAAATATCAGTAATAGCCTACAATAGAAAACATTTAACATTTTATATGGTAAATAATCTGAACTGTTACAATATTTCTAACAGATGACAAAAACTCACATTTTAACCCTATCACAGCTGAGCATGACTAGAACTGAAATCTATAAATATGCAATATGTGTCGTCTGTACAAGTACCCAGAACAATTTCTAATTTCTCTTCCCTTCAACCTTTTGTTCGTTTAAAACAACTTAATCTTCAGTCGGCATCATCTTTTCACATACCATCTCTTTCTATTAATAAATGTTTTTTCAATGGACCAAGAGTTGTACTTTCACCTTTAAAATTTGTTATCCAAAAGGTTTCTTCTATTCGTAAACGGTCCTTATGCAGGCGACACAGAGTGTATCCGATTATCCAAAAGTACGTTGCTAAAAGATGCATATGTTGTAGTAACATTTCTTGTAATTCCACTATAAAAGTACAAAAATGAGTCATGCAGGAAACACCACATACAGAACAAACAGTCGCCCGAAACAGCAAATGTACATAACTATAAAAACAACAAGAGACGCACAAAGACAAAACAAACATGCAAATGGGGAAGATGGAAGTACCGCCTTGGAACGGTCAGTGACAAAAGTCACTGGGGGGTTAAACCGGTTTATGGGCGCCCAACCTCACACTTATTCCATCCCCACCCTAAAAGACAAACAGTGTAAATAAACGTATCACCACTCCGACTAATCTACAACAACCGCGACGGCAAATACTTTGGTAAAGTGCATGTATAACGAAAACATTTAAGTGAACAAACTGTATCCACCTATCGCTAGTGTACTCAATGATTGAGCTGCAAACAGAGTAACTGTAGAAAAGTTATAAAGGGTACGACAAAAACGAAATAGTACAGATATCCGAAGTTCTCCTTCCATTTCTGGATTTAAGAGGTCGCCTTCATAGAGTACTAAACCTTTCTTGTCGGCGTACATGCAAAGAGGCCAGCGTGATTGCTAACTGTAAAAGGGCTCACAACCAAACATGCAGTATGTTGTAGTACTACAGGATCATATCCCTTTTTAATGAATTGTTTAACAAATTTGATGAACAAAGTGAGAAAATGGGTATGTCCAATAATTTTACGATGTTTGTAAAATCAATCACCATAAAATTCAGGATGTGAAATACCGTGTCGCAGAAGCGCCTTGAGATTACATTGGTACTTGCCAATAAGCAAGAGATTTCGATAGTAAAATGTAGAGAAAGTTTTTATAAAATCTACAGTTAATGGTAGAACATTTAATGTCACGATAAACTCAGACGTCGATTGTACTACACTAACGTTATTTATGTTTTAACTTGAAACGCGCCTAGTTGCGGTATACAGTACGTAGGACAAACAGGACGTGCTTTGAAGACTCGATTTCGTGAGCATGCATATCAGTGTCGAAATCGTAAACTAAACAATTTTTTATACCAACACTTTCGGAAATCTGGCCATTCTTTTAAAGATGTTTTAGTACAAATTGTTGAGCATATAACATATGATAAGGAGGCAACAAGTAGCTTTAAATCGAAAGCTAGATTTATATCTGAATTAAATTAGATAAAAAAATTGCAAACACCTTTTCCTTTAGGACTGAATTATAATATTTACCAGACTGGAAACATTTCAAAAGAACCAGATATAGATATTTTTTCAATTTTTTCTATTAGAAAACGCAAATCTCGATCACATGGCATTCGCAAAAATGGTAATATTAAACGAAAATCTCGTTCGAAAATGACTCTTCTTGATCTACATACTTTACGCCTAACTTCGGGTTATGCCATGCTTTCTAGACTTTCCTCCTTATCTATATTTTCATTAAAAGAAATTGACGAGCAAGCCGATAAAATTATTTTTAGATCAGATCCTCTCATAGGAACGGCTAGTTTGATACAAAGCTTTACTCTACATGTTCTCAGACCGCACATTGACAAATTATCTGAACACCAAAGATTATTCTTGAAAATTCCTTTTATTAATAAAGGTATTGATTTTATTGACCTCCAAAGTATTTTTAGAGACAAAACTGTAATTGACACTAATCCTAAATACCTAAAAAATACAGAACCACCTATCATCTGCTACAAATATAACAAACCCATCAGAAATACAATTTTCAACTATAATAAAATTGTGACCGACCTTAATATTAATGATGATATTCCTGATAATTGAGATTGCGCCACCTCAAAATTTTGCTATTCACCGGCTGGTCATGTGATTACTGGTAATTTTGAGATAATTAAAGATAAACGTCTACGATCTCTTTTGAATAAAGGTCCCAAATATAGAATTCCATCCTTGATAGATTTTAACTCTTGTCGAGTTCAGATTGCGGAGGCTTTACAAAATTTTAGTATTAAACGGTGTCGAAAAGAACATGTTGAGTCTAATGCTCTTTCTTGTTGGAAAAAACTAATTTCTGATATAATTGTTAAACGCATTTCCTTTTATAGCTCTAATAAACACCTTATTCCACCTAAACCTAGAACTTCTTTTAGACATCTTAAAAAGGGTTTACAGGATTTCCATTCAAAATACGTTTTTGTTCCTGCTGATAAGGCATCGAATAATGTGATTATTATTTGACGATTACATTATATTGATGTCTTGAAGCAGGAAATTATTAATACCAAGTCATACATTTCAGTTACTACTGACCAAAAGACCATCATTTCAGACCATGTCAAAAAGTGTGAACAATTTGGAACCGATATTAAAATTACACAACATAAACTTCCTACAATGTATTGGTTACCAAAACTACATAAAAAACCATATAAAGCGCGTTTCATTGCAAATTCTAGTTCATGTACAACTACTAAATTGTCTATACTTTTGACTTCTTGTTTAACGAAGGTAAAGGAACATGTAACATTATACTGTGATAAGACTTATGAAAATTCTGGAATAAATCTCTTCTGGTCTATTAAGAACTCTTTAGAAGTCTTAAACAAACTTAAGAACAAAAGGTATCTTGCATCCACTGTAAGCACGTACGATGTTTCTACTCTGTACACAACTCTTCCTCATATTTTAATTATGGATAAGCTTACTAACTTAATCCAGAAAGTATTTGCCCGGGAAAAAACATCATTCTTGGCATGTAATGCTGAAAAAGCTTTCTTTACTGACGAGCAAATGAAATATTACACCAATTGGACTTGCTCAGAAGTTTGCGAAGCTCTAACCTTTCTTTTGGATAACATATTTGTACGTTATGGGAATGCTATATACCGTCAGGTAATTGGTATTCCTATGGGTACGAATTGTGCACCACTTGTCGCAGATTTGTTTTTGTACTGAGAGATTACTGAGAGAGATTTCATGTTGCGTTTGAATCCTCAATCACAAGAAGATGTTATAAAAGCCTTCAATGAAACTTGTCGATATTTGGATGATATTTTTAACTTAGATAACCCTTTCTTTGATGCTCTGATTCATACAAGTTATCCTAAAGAACTCAAATTGAATAAAGCTAATCCGTCCGACAATTATGTAGCGTTTCTTGATCTAGACCTTAAAAATAATAATGGAATGATTTCTTCTAAAATATATGACAAAAGAGATGATTTTGATTTTAATATTGTGAATTTTCCTCATCTTGACGGGGATGTTCCCCGTGTTCCATCTTACGGGGTTTATATATCTCAACTTATTCGTTTTGCTAGAGCTTGTTCATCTATTGACGATTTTAACAGTCGAAATCTCATTTTAACAGAAAAACTGCTGAAGCAAGGATATAGATACCATAAACTAAGAAAACCTTTCTCTAAATTTTGCTATCGAAATCTCTCGCTTATTGGCAAGTACCAATGTAATCTCAAGGTGCTTCTGCGACACGGTATTTCACATCCTGAATTTTATGGTGATGTGATTTACAAACCTCGTAAAATTATTGGACATACCCATTTTCTCACTTTGTTCATCAAATATGTTAAACAATTCATTAAAAAGGGATATGATCCTGTAGTACTACAACATACTGCATGTTTGGTTGTGAACCCTTTTACAGTTGGCAATCACGCTGGCCTCTTTGCATGTACGCTGACAAGAAAGGATTAGTACTCTATGAAGGCGACCTCTTAAATCCAGAAATGGAAGGAGAACTTCGGATACCTGTACTATTTCATTTTGTCTACAGTTACTCTGTTTGCAGCTGAATCATTGAGTACACTAGCGATAGGTGGATACAGTATGTTCACTTAAATGTTTTCGTTATACATGACCTTTACCACTGTTTGCCGTCGCGGTCGTTGTAGATTAGTCGGAGAGGGGATACGTTTATTTACACTGTTTGTCTATTAGGGTGTGGATGGAATAAGTGTGAGGTTGGGCGCCCATAAACCGGTTTAACCCCCCAGTGACTTTTGTCACTGACCGTTCCAAGGCGGTACTTCCATCTTCCTCCTATTGTATGTTTGTTTTGTCTTTGTGCGTCTCTTGTTGTTTTTATAGTTATGTACATTTGCTGTTTCCTTGTGTTGCTGTTCGGGCAACTGTTTGTTCTGTATGTGGTGTTTCCTGCATGACTCATTTTTGTACTTTCACTGAATTTAGCACATAGTTTGGATTCTGATTTGACATATAATTATGTAACTTCTTATGTGGTTTGTACAAGATAGTTAATTGTAAGATTGATATGTATTAAAAATAGTGTGAACAAACTTAAACAAGCAGACAATTCTGAAGCAGATAACATCACAGTGCTGAAAGAATGGATAGTGCATAGAACACTGGAACAAATATCCCTTCAGAATTTGTATTGTGAAGAATGTTATGTCACTTCAACTTGAAAAGGCAAAGACGTGCGGTTCAGATAATTCCAATTGTACAACAAATGAGGACCTAATCGAAACTGGGAAGATAAATGTCAAAATGCGCCACCGATTCGAGACTGTTAAGAAGACAATAGACAGAGTCGTGTTCAAGAAGATTGAACACAGCAAGGCCAAGTCTGCTTGGATTCTTGGTTAATAATGTATATCGACACTTGAGACAAAGTACACCAGGATAGCCAGGGATAATGCAGGCAGTCAACAAATGAAGTTATCCTGGAATGACAGATACTGTGTTTCTTCCATTAATAAACCTCTACCCAGGTGACCTCTCCTACATATATTATAATCAACCTTGCTGTATGTTGCCAAACCAAGCTGTAACGTGTGTACAACTCCAGTCATCACACTTGATCAGCCTATTTACTGGAAGGATTTGACCATCGTAAAGAATGTTGTGAGGCTTGGAGGATTCCAAATCGAGATGTGCTTCCCTTGGATCCATCGGGAAACTAATGGAAGTCATGTGACCACAACTATGTCACTTAAAAGATGTGGATAACACGTCATCAGATTTGATGATGTATAATATTTGTTCTCGGCTTGATCAATATTCATTTTGTATTCATGTGTGTGTATGTGTGGATATATGTGTAAGGCGAGTGATCGGTTCGGGTACATGGCATACGTTTTATATTTTAATTAAAAAGTTATATAATAAAATATAAACGTTGTTGTTGGTCACTATGACGGAGATTTCCCAAAATGAAAAATCCAGGGCTCTCCGAAATTTTGTCCACTGTGTATGCAGCCAACACAGTTGGGGCCCCATGCTCAAAGGTGAAGCCAATGGACAGGGCTATTCGTGGACATTTGGAATCTTTTGATTGACGCACTCAATCAAATTCTTGTAGAACAGTCGTATTCTGATTTATCTATTTATCCAATCAGATCACTTATGGACGAAGTGATTAACCAATCTCAAGATTTGAACCAGCTGGAAAACAATAAAGCCTGGTGTATATGAAAAGAATATGAAAGAATATGAAAACACACAAATGTTAGTTCAGAATTCCAGGACTGGACAATTATGGATTCAGTACATGGAAATGGCAGAAACATTAAGGACCTTCATAGCTGCAGAAAGGACAGCGAATTGGACAGCACATATCACAACTTTGAAATCAATGCTTCCATACTTTACAGCTGCTCAGGGAACAATTTGTACTTGAAATCAAGTTATGTGTACCTGCAACAATAAATTGTCTGGAACAACTCGCCCAAATGTTTATGAAGCATTCGTTTCAGGAAATCATGTTGTCAGATGTGCCAACAGATTTTGGGCAGGTCTTTCCACGTTAAGCAATTCATGTTTCCCTTCAGATACGCATTATTCGCAATTGTCATCGTTATATATACGTAATTGTTCTTTGAAAGAATAATCAATAAATAAACTGTACCATACTTCCACTTCATCCAAACCCAGTCGCATTCAGCACTGTCAGTACTTTGATTTGTAATATATATTTTGTTATACATGTGAAATGAACCAACAGTTGACCTTTCAATATGTTTGCTGGTGCATTATAATATTGTTAACGAGATTTAACACTGAATATAAAGTGTTTTACCAAAAGTAAAACAAATACATCTTGAAATGGCGCAAATCGAATCAATAAATGTTAGAATACACTCAATAATTAATGGCGATTTTTTTTCAAGTTCCACTTTAAATTTTCTTGAGGGCTTTTTTACTAGGTTTCCATGGACATTATATAAGATAATGCACTACGTATCTCTTGTGAAGGAATTTGTTTGAGGTGGAGCCTTTATTTCTGCTAGAATTACTGGCCTACTAAACATGATGCTATGTGCCAAATATGAAAGCTAAGAACCTTCAAGTTTCAGGATAAGATTTTCAAAGTTTTCACTATATATGTATGAAATAATTCTGCAGATCAGAGAAGACATCACCCAGCAGACTAATGGTTGAGGTTGTACGCATGCGCACACGCTTCACGTGTGCTCTTGTAAAATAATGTCTGTTCAATTTGAATATGGTAAAATGTTGACAACGTCGATTCGATCAATGATTTTTTTTTTAAAAAATATTGGTCATGTGTCAAACAAGTTTGGATCCTAACGAGACACTAATTACGAATAACTGAATTAAATGATGTTTTATGATATCCCAACTAGGGACTTCTTTACAGAAATAACGTTTTAACCCTTTTCGTCGCATACTAAATTTTTCTGCTAAAATTGTCATCTGCTTTGTTTTTCATGGTAACAGTTTTTTTAATTTCTGAATAAAATATAATATCAGCAGTTCAAACAGTTTGGATCCTAGTATAAGACGCCATGTTACTCGGGTCTCCTCTTGATCGTAACTGTTTACAAATGTTATCAAGGATTCTAAGCTTACTCAACATGTATCAAGCTATTTCCCATATCAAACTACCCTAACCCTCATCCCGCTACCTTAATCATTATCCCACTTCCTTTACCCTTATCCCGCTATCTCTCGTACCCCGCTTTCTCCCTTATCCCACTTTCTTAAACCTTATCCCGCTTCTTTAACCCTTATCCCGTTTCCTTAACCGTTATCCCTCTTCGTTAACTCTTATCCCGCTTCCTAAAATCTTATCCAGCTTACCCTTTTCCCGCTTCCTTAACCATTACCCAATTCCTAAACCCTTATCCCACTACCTTAATCCTGAGTGTGTCCACACCATACTAAATGTCAATAGGAAAGTGTCCATATACATGTATATTAAAGGTCAATAGGAAATCGTCCGTATCATTCTAAAGGTCAGTAGGAAAGTGTCCATAACACGCTAGATGTTAATAGGAAAGTATCCGTATCATTCTAAAAGTCAGTATTAAATTGTCCATACCATTCTAAATGTCGGTAGAAAAGTGTGCATGCCATGCTAAATGTCAGTAAGAACGTGTTCATATCATTCTAGATATTAGTTGGAAAATGTCCACGCCATACTGAATGTCAGTAGGAAATTGTCCGTACCATGTTAACAGTTCACATAATAACTTAACGTGTAACACAGATTTAAAATTAAAGGTTAAAGCAATGCAGATAATGGTCATACAATAACTTAGCATGTAACAGGTTTAAAGGGGATGTCCCTACATTTGACACGTTTCAAAAACACTTGAAATATACAAAACTCATATGTTTATATGCTGAAAAGTAGTATATCGCAAGAAAATCCATTCAATTACCGTGTATAATGACAAAACATCCATGTGTTTGATATCGCCGATCCCGATTTACTCCCCGATATTTCAGTTTTATTCGGGTTGGGTTTTAGTTTCGTGACTGTTCGCCCTATTCGCGATTCTCCGACCACTTCCGAGAAAGCTATTACGTAAGCAATGGAGGGATCGGATGATCATCGGCAAAACGCGGAAGAATTTAACGGAAAATGCCGATAATATTGTGTTGTAGAACAAAAATTATCAGTATTGATGAAATCGGTTTATTTGTATCACATGGGCATTTTTCGATATAAGTTCAAATTGGGAACCTGCATAATAATGATAGAGCATAACAAATACCAAGTTTTATGATATTATTGAAAATATGCGATCATTGTAGGGACTTCCTCTTTAACACATAAAGAGAGGGAACCGAGTATACAATACCTTTTTCAAACAATGTAGAACTCATATCAAAGGTTTCTTTGGAGAGCATATTGATATGACCACAATGTTGAACTGATTAAATACAATATATATATATCAACAAGGGAGGGTACATTCATCGTAAGTTTAGTCTCCCTTTATCCTAAATTAAGTTATTCCTTAAGTTAAATCGATTACATGTAATTGTATTATTATCATAAATAATTAGATTTTTAAAATAAATAAATAGAGCAGAACATGATCAGCCAGCTCCTTCAGGAGCGCCTTACCCTAGTCTACTCTATTGGAAATACAGTAGTAAAATTATCCAAAATTATAATAATAATACAGTTATAATGCCACTAATAATAATTAAAGTAATAATATAATAATAATAGTATACTTGTCATAATATCTGTCAATAATAATAATATTGATGATAATAATAATACTGTTGATAATAATAATAATAATAATAATATTAATAATAATAATGATAGTATACTTGTGATAATATCTGTCAATAATAATAATAATAATAATAATAATAATAATATAAAATAATAATAATAATGTTAATAATAATAATAATAAAAATAATTATAACAATAATATACTAGTAATAGTAACTGTAAATAATAATATAATTAGACATTGATATACTCATGTTTAATCTGGATTGAAACTGTTTGCAAAATATAAGGTCAAGGATATAGGGAGAAAGACAAGAGTTTCTCTTGTAGGAACCGCTGTTTGCGACTTACTTGCATTCGCAAACTGCTTAGACTCCGAGAAGGAGCCGGGAAACTCAGGATCCAAACTGTTTGCCACACGGTCAATAGTTTCTCAAACGTTTGATCAAATCTGACGAAGTCAACATTGCATCATATCCAAAATCGAGCAAACGTTATTGCCTCACAGGGGAAAGCGATTAACCCTTGAGAATACGTTATTGTCTCACAGGGGGAGAGAGATTAACCCTTGAGCAGACGTTATTGTCTCACAGGAGGAGAGAGATTAACCCTTGAGAAGACGTTATGGTCTCACAGGAGGAGAGAGATTAACCCTTGAGAAGACGTTATTGTCTCACAGGGGGAGAGAGATTAACCCTTGAGAAGACGTTATTGTCTCACATGGGGAGAGAGATTAACCCTTGAGAAGACGTTATTGTCTCACAGGAGGAGAGAGATTAACCCTTGAGAAGACGTTATTGTCTCACAGGAGGAGAGAGATTAACCCTTGAGAAGACGTTATTGTCTCACAGGGGGAGAGAGATTAACCCTTGAGCAGACGTTATTGTCTCACAGGAGGAGAGAGATTAACCCTTGAGAAGACGTTATGGTCTCACAGGGGGAGAGAGATTAACCCTTGAGAAGACGTTATTGTTTCACAGGGGGAGAGAGATTAACCCTTGAGCAGACGTTTTTGTCTCACAGGGGGAGAGAGATTAACCCTTGAGAAGACGTTATTGTCTCACAGGGGGAGAGAGATTAACCCTTGAGAAGACGTTATTGTCTCACAGGGGGAGAGAGATTAACCCTTGAGCAGACGTTATTGTCTCAGAGGGGGAGAGAGTAACCCTTCTTTTGCTGTTCACGTCAAAAAACCTACCTGTAAATGATGAAGACCCTGATGAGTCAGCTCCAGTACTATTTGAAGTTTATTGTGCAGCCATTGCACTCCTCGGCAGTGATTGCACAGCGAAATATGTGTAGACAGTGAAATTATATGTAATTATATAAAAGGGACATTGGTCAAGGAGAAATGTATTTTAAAATTCAGCAAGAGATGGGTTAAGATGTTAGTTATGGCAAATGACATAGAAGGCATAATGAATGATACACCAATCAGGCATAATGAATGATACATCAACCAACTTTAAACTACAACGATATCTTTATTGTTTAAAATATGTGCACACTGGGTCATGAGAATCGATTTTGTCCACCCCAATCCATTGCCTGCGTCATTTGAAAAGAAGACATTCAAATTTGGTGCGTACGTACGTGCGTGGATGCATGATTGCGTGCGTGCGTGCGTGCGTGCTGTTTTCAGATAAAGGCATAAGGACATATGAATAATCAGTAATTGCAGAAACTTTCAGAATAAGGTCAGATCCTTACGTTTCATAAGATGAAACTGAGCAAATGGCCACAACAGATGCCGCCTGATCTTTTCTACTCTGTTTGCAAAGACGTTAAGGAGAAATATTTAAGTAAGTGGTTACAAATCTATAGTTGTTTAGAAATAACTATTTTAATCCTCTACTCAATGACTGTCCATGTAAGAAATACGGCTATCATGAATATTAATCAGGGCCCATGCTTATATAGCTTTTAGTTGAGTCTGAGTTTCGTTCTCAAGCTTTTGATTGGTCAGATTTGAGTTCTCAAGCTTTTGATTAGTCAGATTTGAGCCAAAGGCTCAAATCTGACCAATCAAAAACTTGAGAACGATCTCAGACTCAACTAAACGTTTTATAAGCATGGACCCTGATTTATTGTTATAAAACATATAGCACATGGGCAGATGAGCGTTTGAGCCAGATAAGACGGTTCCTATAGGAGCCGCCTGGTCTGAGTCTACACTGGAAAGGCGTAGAAGAGCGTATTTATGAAGTAAATGGGTAAATTGTAATATGACACAGGGTATAAGCCTATATATACTGATATCCTTTTCATATGCCATTATGAATATCAAGCTAATCAATATTCATATATAAATTCTTACATGAATATTCATGAAGTGAAAGGTTAATATAACCTTATATACAATAGAGCCCATCAAGCTCATGTATCTTTTTGACGCATGACACCTTAATCATGTATATATATGTTATTTTAGCATCCTATGCAAAGCAAACAGATTGGATCTAGTCCCTGAGAAGCTCGACATTTGATACATCAGTTACGTTCTAGGGAAGAAATTAAAGGGAAGTCCATTCTGAAGTAGATGGCATTGTTTACACAGTGATCGATTCTCAGAGCACCAACAATGTGGGATCTGGTTGAGAATTAACCATTGCCCAGCTAGCTTAACCTTTATCCCGCTACCTTAACCATTATCCAGCTACATTAACCTTTATCCCGCTTCCCTAATCCATATCCCGTTGTTCGCGATTTACTTGCATTTGCAAACAGTTGGGATGCAGATAAGGCACAGAGAACGCAGGACCCAAACTGTTTGACACACAGTCAGCAGTTTGTCAAAAGCATGATCGAATCTGAAGTAGTCAACACAAGATCGAAAATTTTAGTTGAGTCTGGGTTCGTTCTCAAGCTTTTGATTGGTCAGATTTGAGGCTCAAATCTGACCAATCAAACACTTGAGAACGAACCCAGACTCAACTAAAAGTTTTATAAGCATGGATCCAGATGTTATTCTGTCACAGCGGGAAAGCAATTAAGATTCTAGATACGGCAAATGATATTGAGAGAATAATAAGTGATAAATCAACCAACTTCAAACAATAAAGACATCTTTGTGATTAGAAATAGGTAATAAAACTATTCCATCAGGATCTATGCTGTCCACCCACACCCCATTTCCTACGTTATTTAAATGGAAGACATTCGAATTTACGGCTTGTATGTGTGTACGTACGTGCGTGTATGCATGCTTGCGTGCGTGCGTGCCGTTTTTAAATAAAGGCATGTAAACATGAATAAATTGTAATTGCAGAAACTTTAGAATACGTTCATACCGTTATGTTTCATCTGGAGAAACTGAACAGACGCTGATCAGAGGGCCCCTACAGGATCCGCCTGAGTTTTTCTACTCTGTTTGCAAAGGCGTTCGGGGCAAATCTATGAAGTAAAGAGTTACACATCTATAGTTGTGAAGAAATAACTATTTTAATACTCTACTCCATGAATATCCATGTAAGAAGTAATGACATCATAAATATTAATCAGATTTATTGGTATAAAACATATAGCACATGGGCAGAGCAGTGTTTGCCCCTTGCTGAATCCGTAGAATCATATCTATATTATATCATAAGCAAACAGAAAATACCCAGATCAGACAGTTCCTGTAGGAGCCGCCTAAACTGGTTCTACTATGCAGATGCGTTGAAGGGCGTATTTATGGAGTAAAGGCTAAACTCGTGACATGACACAGGGTATAAGCCTATATATACTGATATCCTTTTCATATGCCATTATGACTATTAACCCTTCGCTTGCTGAATTTTAAAATGCATCTCTCCTTCTTTACCCATGCCCTGTTGTATAATTACATATATCTTCACTGTGTACACGTATTTCGCTGTGCAATCACTGCTGTGGAGTGCACTGGTTGCACAATCAATTTGTAAATAGTGCAGACCCTGATGAGACAGCTCCTGTAGGAGCTGTCTCATCTGGGTCTTCACTATTTACAGGCAGGTATATTGACGTGAATAGCAAGCGAAGGGCTAAGCTCAGTAATATTCATATATTAGTTCCTACATGAACATTCATGAAGTGAAAGGTTAATATAACAGAGATCATTCTTATATACAATAAGCTCATATATCCTTTAGACGCATGAAACGTAAATTATGTACATATGTAATTGTAGCAACCTATGCAAACAGCTTGGATCTGGATCAGACCCAGGGTAACTCGACATTTGACCAAGATCCAAGCTGCTTCAGACTTATAATTGTACTTTTATAACGTAAGGATGATGCACACAAGTTAAGCAGATATAATTAAAATATCACCAGTCGACAAACTTCCTATACAAAAATATTTCAGACGACAGTGCCTAGTCCTACATTGGATATGATAAATTATGAAAGTAGGAGAGCTTTATTGGTTCTGTTCATAACAGCTATTAAAAGTGCAACACTACCCATGACCCCTAGCCTTCGTTTATGCGAAATTTGATTTTCAATTTTAGTTATTTTTTCATAACTAAAATTGATGAAAGTCATGATCTCAAAGTATCAGCAACTATAAGAATACTTAAAATGAAGTACGGGGCGACTTTTACGGCCGCTGTAATGACATAAAGTGAGCGTCTTAATACATCCACCTCCCGGTCACAATATTACGGAAAAAGTGACCCCCCTTTGAAATATTTGGACCCCTTGTAGGTGAAGATAAATTTCCCATTCGAAGTTTTAGAATGCTTCACTATAAATATAAATGTATCACACACTACGGTGAAATTTGCACTTATATTTGTCTGATTAAACGTCAAGTTTTGAATAATCTGGATATTGAATATACATTGCCTAAACGTTTAAGTACAATCATGCGAATGCTGGTAAGCTGCAGGGAAGAAATGCATCAAAAGTCATGTTTTGTTTAATAACAGGCGTGTTCGAATTTGTTGAAATATTACAATTAGCAAACAATTTTAAAGGCTGCATTTACTTTACACTGTACATTTATCTATCTTGAACTTCAGTCATAAATGATTAGCGTTGCAGGAGTGACGCTCCAATGGACGAGAACGTGCTAAATCGGGTTATCTGCCACAACGGGGATCGGAGTTTACATGTTTATAAAATGTTTTATAAGCTAGCAATGATGGCAACACTTAAGACATCGATCAGGTTCCATTCTCCGGCACGGTATCTGGGTCCATGCTTATAAAACGTTAAGTTGAGTCTGAGTTCGTTCTCAAGTTTTTGATTGGTCAGATTTGAGCCTTTGGCTCAAATCTGACCAATCAAAAGCTTGAGAACTCAAATCTGACCAATCAAAAGCTTGAGAATGAAACTCAGACTCAACTAAGAGCTTTATAAGCATGGACCCAGGTCTCGGTATGCCTCGTCTATTCCGTTCAATAGTTTCTCTTTGCATGTCATTGGTCAATTATATAAAAGGCATGCGACTTTCAAGATATCATAGATAGATTTACCATTCCATCGCACTTTCTATTGTCGTTTGAAATCAGTGTTTTTTCTTTGTAAATATATAATAATTCACGTATATAGAATATTTTAAAAATAATTATTTACTTTTCATCAATAGAACATGACAAACAGTGAAGTCCCTGGCCCGACGCCGCCTTGCAACTATTTGTAATTGTGCCAAAGTTTGGCCGTGGAAGTTTTAAATGTTCTTCTAATTATATGTGATGTGTGTGCATCTGTTCGAATAATGATACTGATCTACAAATCAAAGAATAAAATGTGTGTTCTAGATCCACTTAGCAACAGTCTAAACAGAGAAGTATCTCCAAAGTTTGGGTTAATAAGCTCAGAACTGTATAACAACTGCTGCAGGAATTAATAAAACGCATACCAAGAGCAAAAAACTATGACAGTGATAAAACTGAAGCACTGTCTCGATACAAAAGCTCAGGAAATAAGTGCCCGCTGTCATTATGTTACTGCGACTTCAAATATGCATAATTTAAATAATACAAATATGTGCTTTAATAGCTAATGTTTTATGGGGGTCAATGTTTTATGGGAGTCATTTAGTTTATTATAACCCCGGTCGTAATATGACCGGAGAATCATACTATTACGCGAGTCACAATATGGCATTACACCGCCACTAAAGAACCTAACAGCTGCTGTTGTGAAGTATATAAATTCTGAAAGAAGAAGATCATTCGAAAGCAAAAACAGCTATGCAGTCTGTTCCTGAGCAGTTATGGAAAAAACAACTCACCCTATTCAGTGGCTTGATGATCCGACTTATCGTCAATGTTATTCCGCCAATCCGTGGAGTCTATATTTCCTATTCGTTCTTTCTTGAACAACACAGTACTTCTTAATGCACAAAACTCGCAGAGTGTCTTCTGCTTAAAATATCCAATGAGGTACTGGCTTAATCATACATGAAAACAATTCCAATATGGGACAACGTTGCTTCCGTTTATGTCAAGTTGAATTTCTTTCCCCGCAAGCTCGTCAAAATTCATAGAACTGTTACTATAAATCTAATTGAGAAAGCCTTGTCTAATTTTCCTGACTTTGAAGTTGCCCATATAACTTATGTATACACGTCTTGTTCAATGTAAATTAATTAAGCAGCCACCACATTGCGTAGATTTATACACGTTCATCTAGTGATGACTTGAATATCACATGACCCTGCCCTACCAGTAGATAAACCAATCAAATGCCACCCTGTGCATCATATGATAGGTACAACGTATAATCAACCAACCGAAATCTCAGTTGCAGCAATAATTCATATATTCACTTAAGATACTACACTTCCACGGAGGCCCTCCCTTATTTTAGCATATTCCCAATCATGCATTGTCCAGAGATAATGTAAAGATTATTGAATATCTCCGATTGTTTTGTTCCAAATCTTGTAACCCTGGAATTAGTGGATGTCATTACTCAAGCTACAGCAACAGTGTTTTGTATAATTCAAGCAAAATATCGTCGTAACCTTTCGCCTATTAACCCGTCGCTTGCTGAATTTTAAAACACATTTCTCCTTCTTTATCCACGCCCTGTTGTAAAATTACATATATCTTCACTGTGTACAAGTATATCGCTGTGCAATCACTGCACTGGAGTGCATTGGTTGCACAATCAATTTGTAAATAGTGCAGACCATGATGAGACAGCCCCTGCACGAGCTGTCTCATCTGAGTCTTCTTTTTTTACAGGTATGTATATTGACGTGAATAGCAAGCGAAGGGTTAATTCAACCCTTCATCCACTAACCGCAAAACAAGTTGGATCCAAATGAAATGCAGAGAAAAACGGTGTCTGATTAGTATCCAAACTGTTTGATAATAGGTCAATAGCTTCTAGGAACTTGTTTCAAATCTGAAAAAGTCAAAATTGCAGAGATTAATTTTATCACAAACTTTGTAAGGGTTTAATACTATTCGAAAATAAGTGATGCTTATTTACCACTGTATTTTTTGCCATCGCGATTGTAGTAGATTAGTCGGAGAGGGGATATGTTTATTTACACTGTTTGTGTTTTAAGGTGGGAATTGAATACGTATGAGGTTGGACGCCGCTAAACCGATTTAAATCTCCAGTGTCATTTGTCACTGACCGTTCCAATGCGGTACTTCCATCTTTTCCCTATTGTCTGTTTGTTATGTCTTTGTGTGTCTCTTTGTGTCTTTTTATATGCGTGTACATTTACCGTTTTTCGTCGTGTTCTTGTTCGGGCAACTGTGTGTTTTATATGTGATGTTTCCTGCACGACTCATATATGTACTTGCTTCAACTTTCATGTAAGACCCCGTGAGTATTCATGGAAGAAATAACGACATCATGAATATTAAGTAGAATAATTGTATAACGCAATACGAACCAGGGAAGTAATGGTTGTGGCAGAAAATGTAGAATCAGACCCATATTATTTCATTATCAAACAGAGCAGACCCTGATGAGCCGTCTGATCAGAGTCTACTTTGTTTGCAAAGGCGCAAAGGCGTAGAAAAGCGTATATATAGAGTAAAGGTATAGCATTTGTTTTTACCCTTTTCCTCATATAGACAGCCTCTTACACCTTTACAAACAGAGTATACCCAAAACAGGCAGCTTTTATATGATCGTTTTGTATATCTTTATCTGATAGGGACACCTTTAACGATTTGCATACACAATAAAAGTACAAAAATGAGTCATGCAGGAAACACCACATACAGAACAAACAACCGCCCGAACAGCAACACAAGGAAACAGCAAATATACATAACTATTAAACATTAAGAGACGCACAAAGACAAAAAAAACATACAATAGGAGGAAGATGGAAGTACCGCTTGGAACGGTCAGTGACAAAAGTCACTGGGGGTTAAACCGGTTTTTGGGCGCCCAACCTCACACTTATTCCATCCCCACTCTAAAAGACAAACAGTGTCAGTGTCAAACCTAGATCAGAGTCATATCTGTTTGCTTATAGGTAGGCTAGATGTTATTTATAAAAGGCAACCATGGATCCGCCAACAGGAGGCTAGATGTTACTCATAAAAGGCAAGCATGGATCCGTCAACAGTAGGCTATATGTTACTCATAAAAGGCAATCATGGATCCGCCAACAGTAGGCTAGATGTTACTCATAAAAGGCAATCATGGATCCGTCAACAGTAGGCTATATGTTACTCATAAAAGGCAACCATGGATCCGTCAACAGTAGGCTAGATGTTACTCATAAAAGGCAATAATGGATCCGTCAACAGTAGGCTATATGTTACTCATAAAAGTAACCATGGATCCGTCAACAGTAGGCTATATGTTACTCATAAAAGGCAATAATGGATCCGCCAACAGTAGGCTATATGTTACTCATAAAAGGCAATAATGGATCCGCAAACAGTAGGCTATATGTTACTCATAAAAGGCAATCATGGATCCGCCAACAGTAGGCTAGATGTTACTCATAAAAGGTAACCATGGATCCGTCAACAGTAGGCTAGATGTTACTCATAAAAGGCAATCATGGATCCGTCAACAATAGGCTATATGTTACTCATAAAAGGCAATCATGGATCCGTCAACAGTAGGCTATATGTTACTTATAAAAGGCAATAATGGATCCGTCAACAGTAGGCTATACGTTACTCATAAAAGGCAATAATGGATCCGCCAACAGTAGGCTACATGTTACTCATAAAAGGCAATAATGGATCCGCCAACAGTAGGCTAGATGTTACTCATAAAAGGCAACCATGGATCCGCCAACAGTAGGCTAGATGTTACTCATACAAGTAAACATGGATCCGCCAACAGTAGGCTAGATATTACTCATAAAAGGCAATCATGGATCCGACAGCAGCAGGCTGATGATTACTTGTCAAATATTTGATATTAGCAAAACTAGGGAAAGTACCTAAATCAGGATTTTAATTTGTCCTAGAACGCGACTAAACTGCATCAGTTTTGCGGTTAATAATTGCACTCTTAGTATAACAATTACGACCAAATACAATGCCTTCTTATTCAGATGTCGAAGCTAATCTAATTTTTTTCGAAATGTATGATTAAACAGGTTGGATCCCAGTGAGACAGCGATGTATTTGGTGTCTCATCTAGACCAATACTTTTTTAATAATTGTCTTTAGCTCGACTCCTGATAAAGGTTACATAAAATACCCATGCTAAGCTCGCGTGATAAAGCAGATATATAATCTATATTTGGACGAGGAACATATTAAGGAAAACTCGCACATCACAAGACCTTTAACACGCTTATGTAACACTTGTAATGGTCGCGTAAGCAATTCATATCCAGATACAGGTATACACTTGGTAATCCAACCAGAGCCACATCTGTTTCAAACTCAAGTGGTATTGTAAAGGAAATGCAGATAAATCGGTAGCATACAGGAAGCAGGTATTATCGCCTTTAGACAATAATGTAAGGGTTGAAAACGTCAGAATATGCTTAATCATTGATGTTTCAAAACGATGCAGACCATGAAATTGCTATACAAATTTTTACACCACTCGTCTAGCCAAGTTGTAAACAGAACTATTAAGATAAAATGTACTTTTAAACAGGTGTCATGCATGATGCAAGATTTCAAGATATTCAAGGTTAGGTATTTTGCAATACCATAAAATAATTATGTCTTTCCATGCTAGATAATTGTATCTGTAAGGAATTGTCGTTGGTTTTAGAAATCCAGCATAATTCTTTTTTCCACTGTCTTTAAATCTACCATTAAAGTGACGAATAGTTTAAATCCTGATAAGACGACAAATTATTCGGATCCAAACTGTTTGCATATGTTATCACGTGTTCGCCGCTAGAGAACAAATAGCCATGAACCTAGCTGTATGTGTGCATTCATGCTATGATTGGATTACAAAGGTAGTTATTTGTTCTTCTGTTGTAACATGCTGGCGGCTGAACAAAATGTTGCGCAGGACGATAGCGTGCATTGACAGTATAACCAACCTATCCTTGTTTATAATTGAAATCCGCAAGTCAGTAGAATGCTAGATGATTCAATTCCTGTCAACGTGTGTTAAAATGTAAATAAAAGCACGTTTTCTGGTTGCATTATGTGTTTCATTCTTGATAATACCGATCAGTCGAAAAATAGTTACTGCTGATGAATACGTGAAAGACAGTGTAGTGAATGACAGAACGTATGAGTACGGGTTTGAGCATTGGAGGATAAGAGTTACAAAATGGTGGTTCGTGACAAGTGATTTCTTGAGAGTGTGCAAAATGGGAGACATGTCAGTTGCGTGATAGGCATTTGAATGTGAAACTGTTACGATTGAAATTTATATATGACAGACAGTGCAACAAAGCTGAACTCCTCATTAACATACGATAATCCTATCGCTAATTTAAATCAACCCCAAACTCCCACAAAGCCCGCACCTCCAATAACATACAGTGTAGTGTTGTGTTGAACATAAAAATATGTTACATTTATTGTATAAGGTGTTGAACACAACACTGTGTTACACACAGTGTAATATGATGTGGAACACAACAATGTTACATTCATTGTTTTATGGTGTTGAACACACCGATATTTTACATTGATTGTTTCATTGCATAATGGTGTTAAACTGAACATTTTACAAATGCATTACACACAGTGTAATGAGTTGTTGAAAACACAAGTATGTTACAGACATTGTATTATGGTGTTGAACACAACAATATGTTACATATATTGTATAATGTATTGAACACAACAATATGTTACATACATTGTATAACGGTGTTGCACACAACAATGTGTTACATGTATTGTATTATGGTGTTGAACACAACAATATGTTACATACATTGTATAATGGTGTTGAACACAACAATATGTTACATTTATTGTATTATGGTGTTGAACACACCAATATGTTACATATATTGTGTTATGGTGTTGAACACACCAATATGCTACATACATTGCACTATGTGCTGAACACAACAATGTTTTACAGACATCGTTTTATGGCGTTGAACAGAGCAATATGTTACAAACATTGTAGTTTGGTTTTGAGCATAGCATAATGTTACAGTGTGGTATAGTGTTGAAAACATCAATATGTTACATTTATTGCATAACGGTGTTCAACCCAACAATATGTTACATACATTGTATTTTGGTGTTGAACATAACCTGTTACATACATAAGAATTAGTACCTTAGTAGTTTAGAAGTTCAGCTGTATTTTGGTGAGTTGGACAAGTTGTTAAATGCGAGCCTTGGCGAGCATTTAACTATTTTTCTGACGAGCCAAAATACAGCTTAACTTCAAAACTACTAGCGTAGTAATTCTTTTATCATGCAACTCCAAGAAAAATGGAGAAAATGAAGAAAAAGAGAGATCGCTAAAGCAGTTTCGCCCCCTGAATGAAAATACATGTATGTACGAATTACATGACGTCATACTGGCATGCAGTGACGTCATCGACTTTTACAACATAAACAAACTTGATTTAATCCTTTTATATAGATAGATAGTTGAGACAAAGGTGAGAAAATGTGTTAATTTGATGTTTATGTTTAATTATGCCCTTTTCGTCCTTCTGTTTTCCTCATATTGGCTGAACCAAACTTGCATTCCAGTCGGGTCAGTACACATGCACTATACCTCACAAAATACAGCGTCGAGGTGGAAAATATTATGCTAGTAGGAAGTGACTGTATTCGGTGACGTTGCATGATAAATTGTATTATGATGTTGAACCCAACAATATGTTACATTCAATGTTACCTTCATTGTATAATGGTGTTGAACACAACAATATGTTACATTGTATTTTGGTGTTGAACATAACCGGTTACATACATTGTATTATGATGTTGAACACATCAATACGAGGGGTGCTCAAAAAGTTCCTGGAAAAGTGTTGAAAGTTCTTTACGATTCAATATTGTTCTATAAAAATTTCACTCAGCAAAACAAAAATAAAATAAAAAAAAAATAAAATACAATGCACAATAAAATATACATATTACAAAATATTCAGCGTCTATAACAGCCACCATAGGGAAACTGGCCCAACGTCATTGAACGTCATCGACGTTATGTCTCACTAATCACTTACCAGCGGATAGAATTGTCTCATATTTAATCTATGTCAAAGTATTCACCCCCAAACGATATACAATTTTACACCTTTTCACCCAGGAAATAAATGCTTCACTGAAACTGTTCTACTGAAGTGATGAGATTGCCACTTTAACCGTAATGCACCAGTCCACTTCAAGCAGTCCTTTGGTTCTATGACGTGCGCGACGTTACTGAAGTTGGATGACCTCTCCATGGCTTGCCAATGACACTGTCTCTGCTGTTTAAAACCATCCGTACCACTCGTACACCTGTGATTTCTTCATTGCAGTTTACCTATATGCCTTCTTCAACATTTGAATGGTATCTTTCCTTAAGACACCATTCAAAACACAAAATCTGATCGCTTATCATTGTTCCATACTCATTTATGCGCACCATACAAAACAAAATTGCTGTCAAAATGCCAATTGACGTAACATTCATTAGTTACATCACTCACTTTACGTCAAGGTTTGGGGCTAAATCGAAGCAAAGTTTGGAGAGAAAAGCTGTGCACACAACAGAGTTACAAGTATTTGTTTAAAGGTGTTACGCATAAACAAATATTAATTTTTGGGCCGGTTTTGAGATGGTGTGGTTGCTATAGTTACCATAAAGTTTGGTCTAGTCAATGACTGACATTAAGATCCGTGTTTGTACACTCCAAACACTTGTTTCTACATGCTCACAAATTTCCAAAGAAATATGTCGGCTCTTCTCTTTTTTACAACACTTTTCCGGGTATATTTGGAACACCCCTCGTGTTACATTCAATGTTACATTCATTATATAATGGTATTGAACACAACAATACATCGAAACTTATATTAGAGTTACACAAACCATGCTGTAAAATCGTTCGATCCCGTTTTAGTATCTAGAGTCCTTATGTATGTATGTATGTATGTATGTATGTATGTATGTATGTATGTATGTATGTATGTATGTATGTATGTATGTATGTATGTATGTATGTATGTATGTATGTATGTATGTATGTATGTATGTATGTATGTATGTATGTATGTATGTATGTATGTATGTATGTATGTATGTATGTATGTATGTATGTATGTATGTATGTATGTATGTATGTATGTATGTATGTATGTATGTATGTATGTATGTATGTATGTATGTATGTATGTATGTATGTATGTATGTATGTATGTATGTATGTATGTATGTATGTATGTATGTATGTATGTATGTATGTATGTATGTATGTATGTATGTATGTATGTATGTATGTATGTATGTATGTATGTATGTATGTATGTATGTATGTATGTATGTATGTATGTATGTATGTATGTATGCATGCATGTATGTATGTATGTATGTATGTATGTATGTATGTATGCATGCATGCATGTATGTATGTATGTATGTATGTATGTATGTATGTATGTATGTATGTAAGTATATATGTATGCATGCGTGTATGCGTGTATGTATGTATGTATGTATGTATGTATGTATGTATGTATGTATGTATGTATGTATGTATGTATGTATGTATGTATGTATGTATGTATGTATGTATGTATGTATGTATGTATGTATGTATGTATGTATGCATGTCTGTTTGTCTGTCTCTGGCTCTGTATGTCTCTGGCTCTGTCTGTCTGTCTCGCTCTCTGTCTTTTTATCTCTCTGTCTCCGTCTCTGTCTTTCTTTCACTGTCTGTCTGTCTCTCTGCTTCTGTAGTTCGAACATTCGTTATAGGATTTTAACTATTTTCCTTACTTAGAGGTCATTCCATACCTCCTTCCAGGAGTCATCTGGTCAGGGTCTGCACTGATTATCTATGAAATAATATACATGTATATCCATTTCTAGAGGTTTTGTCAATAGCACATTCCTGTGTTCATATACCATCATAAAATCACAGTTATAGGTACTCAAGATATTAGCAGAGCACGGCTAATTAGGTATTCAATATATCAACAGAGCACAGCTAATAGGTATTCAAGATATTAGCAGAACAATGCCAAGAGGTGCTCAACATTTTAGCAGAGCACAGCTAATAGGTACTCATAATATTAGCAGAGCACAGTTATAGGTACTCAAGATATTAGCAGAACACAGCTAATATGTACTCGAAATATTACCAGAGCACAGCTAATCGGTACTCAAGATATTAGCAGAGCACAGCTAATAGGTGCTCAATATATTAGCAGATCACAGCTAATAGGTACTCAATATATTAGCAGAGCACAGCTAATAGCTACTCAAAATATTAGTAGAGCACAGCTAATATGTATTGAATACATTAGCAGAGCACAGCTAATAGGTACTCAAGATATTAGCAGAGCACAGCTAATAGGTACTCAAAATATCAACAGAGCACAGCTAATCGGTACTCAATATATCAACAGAGCACAGCGAATAGGTACTCAATATATCAACAGAGCACAGCGAATAGGTACTCAAGATATCAACAGAGCACAGCGAATAGGTACTCAATATATCAGCAGAGCACAGCGAATAGGTACTCAAGATATCAACAGAGCACAGCGAATAGGTACTCAAGATATCAACAGAGCACAACAAATAGGTACTCAAGATAGCAGAGCTCCAGACAAATTACGTGAAGTAAAATATTTTCAAAAAGAAAAAAGAAAAACTTGAAAAGACGATTCTAACGAATGATCACACCATAGGGTTTGGTTGAGAAATAACGAGTTACGTACTAGAGTATGCACTTTCAGCTGCTGTGTCAGTATACCTTACATGAATATTCAACAGGTAAGATGTTCAAATAGGTGGTAACTTCATGAGGTGGGAATCTCTCTGACTAAAATGTTTTCAGTTGGTCTGACTTAACTTTTTACTCCATGAACATGCATGTAAGACATAATGGCATCACGAATATTAACCCTTCGCTTGCTATTCAAGTCAATATACCTACCTGTAAATAGTGAAGACCCAGATGAGAAAGCTCCTGCAGGAGCTGTCTCATCAGGGTCTGCACTATTTACAAGATGATTGTGCAAACAGTGCACTCAACAGTGATTACACAGCGAAATACTTGTACACAGTGAATATATATGTAATTATACAACAGGGCATGGGTAAAGAAGGAGACATGTATCTTAAAATTCAGCAAGCGAAGGGTTAATTAGACTATTATAATGGCAATATGAAACTCGTTAATATTCTGCAAAGGTAGAAACTGTATTACTTCTTAAAGCAAATAGAGCAGACGCTGGTTATCTGGTCCTGGATTCACGAAAAAAAAATCAAAAAATGGCTCACTGAGCCTGCTAGTTCAAAGTCATGTACAGTGATCCCTTCCTACAACGGCGCTCTAAATAACGAGTCCCTCCTAACAACAACGCATGTCACTGTTTCCGAAACAACAAGGCTCCAGAAACAACCTTTTCCCATCGTAGTTTCTTTATGCCTCCATTAAACCCTATATTGTGACCACTCTTTAGAATCGTCACTTTGTGACGATTCTAAAGAGTGGTCACAACATAGGGTTTAATTGAGGCATAACGGTTTTAGTTCTCCAAATACACCTTATCTGGGGATCTGCAAACAAGCTAATTATGTTTGATTTTCCCTCCCTCTGAACAACACATATAATGTTCGTATCCCAAAGGGTATCGTTGTAGAGAGGGGGCACTGTAATTGATAGACTTCTAAACATGTAATGTTTTCATTTAAAATATCTGTCTACCTCTTGCTAAATTTACATATATTTGGTGATTTTGTTTGATAAATTTAAATTCATAATCCATAATAAGGACATATTGATTCGAGTGTGCACAGCGAGTTTGAGCATAAATTTGCACTGGTACATCTCGAGCTTTAAAACACTTGTTTCCGTTAAAAAGTGTCAATTAGAGTCGAACTGTGGAATAACTCGAATTAAAATTACAATACAGAATTGTTCTAAACTGTATCACTATACATATCTAGAAACACATGCGACAGCTTAATTGAAGTCTAAAGTAATACTGAAAGCTCCTAAAAAAGTACGTGACAAATTGGCCATATTAGAAACAGCTTAATTTGGGCCTAAAGTAATGCTGAAAGTTCCTACAAAAGTACGTGACAAATTGGCCATATTAGAAACAGCTTAATTGGGGTCTAAAGTAATGCTGAAAGTTCCTACAAAAGTACGTGACAAATTGGCCATATTAGAAACAGCTTAATTGGGGTCTAAAGTAATGCTGAAAGTTCCTACAAAAGTACGTGACAAATTGGCCATATTAGAACTCGTGTGACTCGAACCTTTGTTATCTCGAGTAATTTTATGGTTCCTTGAAGATCGAGATATCGAAGTCCAACACCATTGTATATCACTGTAAGGAAAGATTATATGGATCCAAAACGCTATGTATACTTCGCATAATTGGCTATTTCGTGAAAATGGAACTTGGGTCTACTCTCTTTGCAAACGAGTAAAAGGCGTATTTATGGAGTAAATGGTTCAAATTCGGATTAGCCAGCTTTTACTATATTTGTTTTCTCTCTTTCTAGGTTTCCTTTGAATGTTGTTCTATTTATTTCTACACGATGTTTGACTAGCTCAACTTATGAAGTTAGTATAACCATTTACCTGTTAGCTGATTTTTAGGATAATATATGAACACATTTGTTTATGTTGACCTGGACAGAAGCTGTACAATCGGATCTATGTTGTGTCATTAGCAAACAGAGCAGATTCTGATCAGAAGGCAATGATATGAAAAGGCGTTTATTTGAAGGGTTATTAAGAAAATGCGCATACAAAGAGAATGTCCAAATCTAACAACGCAATAGCTTTTGCTCATGTTTATGCATGTTGCATGCCTGAATGGCTATATTTACCCTTAACAAAATGGTATATGCTCATATTCTGGTCCCGAGTTTATAAAATATCTTAAGTCATTCTCAAGCATCTGATTATTGAGATTCCGAGCTTTTGATTGGTCAGATTTGAGTTCTCAAGCTTTTGATCAGTCAAAAACTTGAGAACGATCTCAGACTCAACTAAACGTTTTATAAGCATGGACCCTGATACTTGAGATATGATTTCAGACTCAGACTCAGAAGTTGTATAACCTTGGACCCTGATCTTGTGCTATTCGTTCTTCTTGTTCCTTCAAGGCTTTGAGAAACTGTTGACCGAATGTAAAACAGTTTGGATCTTGATGAAACGCGTCTTATCTGGAGCCAAGCTGTTTGGAAATGCGACCCAGTTCGTGATTAGAAGGAGCAAAGGTTAATGGGCGATTATATTATAACTAAATGATGGCAACTATAATGTTCATGTAAGAAATAATGACACCATGGACATTAACCCTTTCGCTGCCAAACTCACAGGCACAATAATGCATATTTATGGAGTAAATGGTTGACATGCATGCCTGTGCTAAATATGTTTCTGTCTGATTATTACAGGTTTATGAGTTACTGTCTGATGATTACAAGTCCATGGGGAGGCTATATTTTGAATTGAGAAACATCATGTGCATAGGACAGAAAGAGCTGAGTATATATTTTTAACGATTCTAAAGACTGGTCACAACATAGCCTTAGGGTTTGGAGGAGAACGGATGATTTTAGTATTTGATTTTGCACCTTTATCTGTACTCACTTTTATCTATAGCTTTGGCTATTACAATAATCCAACAATGAATCCCAGCTCAATTGTAATTCCTCACTAGTATTTGCAACAATAATTATACCACCAGAATACAGTATAAGAAACACAGTGGATATACACACATCTATACCACCAACACCCCTTTCAGTGTATATATCTTCATTGACAAACACTGGATAAAGAAATACAGTAAACCTCCTCTAAACTGGGATTCTAGTAGAGAAGAATTGAGATATTTTAGGCATGTATCTGCTTAATATAGGACGAAAGTCATGCAGAAAGCTCCTACATGAAGCTTCTTCATACCTTTCACACTGCATTAAGCTGCCACCTGTCTCCAAGATCGATACTTGAACGTTGGGTTTAGAAGGGTTTCACTATATGTGATATGATCATCGATAACAGTCCTGAATTAACACAGATGTTCCATGCAATTTAAAGCAGAATGCATTTTCCATCGACAAAGCTTTGCATGTTTTAACCCTTCGCTTGCTGAAATTTAAAACACATTTCTCCTTCTTTACGCATGCCCTGTTGTATAATTACATACATCTTCATTGTGTACAAGTATTTCGCTGTGCAATCACTGCTGTGGAGTGCATTGGTTAAACAATAAACTTGTAAATAGTGCAGACCCTGATGAGACAGCTCCTGCTGGAGCTGTCTCATCTGGGTTTTCACTATTTACAGGTATGTATATTGACGTGAATAGCAAGGGAAGGGTTAACTTTCTACCGAAGCGTGACTTAACCGGTATTTGCAAACAGATTGGATCGATATTAGACACTGTATACTCGGCTGTTTGATACTCGGTCAACATGTTCTAACAATATTGGACGATTGGAAAGAAGGCAAAATATGAACAAGATCAGACATTGAACAGATATTGCTTTTAACAGTCGGGTAAGGGTAACGATACAATTAACTATGCGAGTATCATCATAAGTACGTTTTCTTATGAATTGTTAATTGCCTAGTAGTGTCTCGGTTCAGATTCATTATTAGATATTTCAAAGATACAAACTATTATCTGTACTCTTTCAACATTTTTACAATTTCTTGAAAAATTTCGTCTTAACTTTAGATTAATTATATTCGATTCAGAGAAATATAATCATTTTCGTCGGTAATGTATGACTTCTAGGAATAGTTAGTATCGAACCACATAGTATTAAATGATGTCGTTTGCCTTTTGTTTGGTTACACGAGAGAGAGAGAGAGAGAGAGAGAGAGAGAGAGAGAGAGAGAGAGAGAGAGAGAGAGAGAGAGAGAGAGAGGTAGAGAGGCAGACAGAGCGAGAGAGAGACAGAGAGAGAGAGAGAGAGGGAGAGAAAAAGAGAGAGATAATAAGAGGCAATATGAGAGAGAGATAGAAAGAGTTGCAGAAAAAATAGCGGATAAGAAAAAAAGATGAACGATCTGACTGAATGACCAACCTTACCCGACATGACCCAAATGGACCGGATTGTACCGGACTGACCAATGGACCAGAGGACCGACTGACCGACACATCGACTGATGTTTCAGCATTTTTATTTATCAAACCTCCGATCCTGTCGGACTCAAACAACAAATTAGCCCCTAGCTCGAAATAACACTCTTCTATTGAACTTTAATTACTGCTCATGAACAGATTCAATAAAACCGAGTCTGCAATTTTCTCTGTTTTCATTTCTTCTTTTGCTTTCGAAGAATTACCCATTTTCAGAATATTTGCAAGTTGGTTCTGGGTTCCGATCGTAGCGTTACAGCAATGGAATGTGTTTCAAATATCTTGCAATATAACAAATGTACAAATATGAGTCGTGCAGGAAACACCTAATACAGACATACAGAATAAACATCCGCCCAAACAGCAACACAAGAAAAGTCTAAATCCAATAAAGAACCAGGTAAAATCAATACGGATGATGCTTAAAAAGAACCACCACATGTATGGAAACGTTCGATTATTCTTTTACCAAAGTCATGACTAAAGAGTTTCCACGAATAGAAGGACGACGGGAATGGCCAGAACTGGGTCTTTTCAGTTAGCAATAACATACATTTTGGATTAAAAATTCTGAAGGGTGGTGATCCCCCGAAAGCAAAAATTGCAACACAAAAAGAGAACACTGCAGACTAGGTTTTATTGAGTCTGTTCATGAGCAGTAATTGAAAGTGCAACACTGCTCACTCCTCCTAGCACCGGCTTAAGCGGTATTCAAATTTCAGAACAAGAAGTACTGAAATTCATGATCTCGAAGGATCATATGGTATAACAACACCGAGAATGAAGTACGGGGCGATGTTTTACGGCCGCCACACAAGCACTTAACACCTGCTGTTGTGAAGTTTATAAATTCTGAAGGGTGGTGATCCCCCGAAAGCAAAAATTGCAACACAAAAAGAAAAATTGCAGACTCGGTTTTATTGAGTCTGTTCATGAGCAGTAATTGAAAGTGCAACACTGCTCACTCCCCCTAGCACCGGCTTAAGCGGTATTCAAATTTCAGAACAAGAAGTACTGAAATTCATAATCGGACTAATGGGTTTGTCGAAACCAGCCAGAAACCAGTCGTCACGGCTCTGAACGGCATTCTTTTCGCTGTCTTTCGTAAGGTTTGGCCCAGATCTTGTTAATAAATTAATTTAACACCTAGTTTTCATTTTACTGACCCCACAAACGTTGTTCATTCTTTAAGTTTTGATCGTGATCTGATTGGTGATCTGTCGGTTTTAACATGAGTAAAGTAAGATCTCGAACGCCGAACCAAAACGTGTACCTGGACAATTTCAAAGGCTTGAACTGATTAAGCTAAAGAAACATGGTGTTCATCCAGCTGTCGGCTGAGCCAATATTTCGGGTCTGTAGCCAATATTTACGATAAACAAGAGGGTTATGATAGCCCTGATATCGCTCACCAGAAAAGATTTTCTAAGTTTTCACTATATTTCTATTGAGAACTGGCCATCCCTGGGGCGGGAACAATTTTGACCCCAGGGACATACTTTATATAACTTTGTAGAGGACCTAAACATGATGGTATGTGTCAAAAAGGTAAGCTGACAACTTTCCAGTTTTAGAGGAGAAGATTTTCAAAGTTTTTACTATATATTTCTAAAGAAAACTGGTCAGACCTGGGGCGGGGCCAATTTGGACACCGGGACATAATTTACACAACTTTTGTAGAGGACTTGAAAATAATGTTATGTGCCAAATATAAAAGCTGAGAACCTTCAAGTTTCAGAGGAAAAGATTTTCAAAGTGTTACAAAGTGTTACTACATGTTTCTTTAGAAAACTGGCCACCTCTTGGGCGGGGCCAATCTTGACACCAGGGACATAATTTATATAACTTTTGTAGACGACCTGAACATAATGCTATGTGCAAAATATGAAAGATGAGAACCTTCAATTTCAGAGAAAAAGAATTTCGAAGTTTTCACTATATGTTTCTATTGGAAATTGGCCACTCCTGGGGCGGGGCCAATTTTGAACGTAGGGGCATAATTTATATATATATTTATAGAAGACCTGAACATGATGCTGTGTTCAAAATATGAAAGCTGAGAACCTTCCAGTCTCAAAGCAGAAGATTTTCAAAGTTTCCACTATCTATTTCTATAGAAAACAAGGCACCACTGGGGCGGGGCCAATTTTGATCTTAGGGACATAATTTATAAAAAAAAACCTTTTGTAGAGGACCTGAACAGGATGTTATGTGCCAAAGATGAAAGCTGAGAACCCTGTAGATTCAGAGAATTTTTTCAAAGGTTCAAATTGTTGTCGACTGACGACGCACGACACACGACGCACGCCGACGGACGACGGATATCAGGCGATCACAAACGCTCACCCTGAGCAATTCAACCTCTTAAATCCAGAAACGGAAGGAGAACGTCGGATATCTGTACTATTTCGTTTTTTGCCGTACCTTTTATTACTTTTCTACAGTCACCATGTTTGCAGCTCAATCACTGAGTACACTAGCGATAGGTGGATACAGTTTGTTCACTTAAATGTTTTCGTTATACATGCACTTTACAACTGTATATGTCATCGCCGTTGTTGCAGATTAGTCGGATACGTTTATTTGCACTGTTTGTCTTTTAGGGTGGGGATGGAATAAGTGTGACGTTGGGCGCCCATAAACCGGTTTAACCTCCCCCCCAGTGATTTTTGTCACTGACCGTTCCAAGGCGGTACTTCCATTTCCCCCCTATTATATGTTTGTTTTGTCTTTGTGCGTCTCGTGATGTTTTTATAGTTATGTACATTGCTGTTTCCTTGTGTTTCTGTTCGGGCGACTGTTTGTTATGTTTTCCTGCATGACTCATGTTTGTACTTTCAAGTTTCTGCTAGACATATAACACTCGATAAACTTATTAACCCTTTCCCTCATAAAAAAGCCTTTTCACGCATTTGCAAACAGAGTAGGCCCCGATCAGACAGCTCCTGTAGATGCCGTCTGATAAGGGCCTGCATTGTTTGCTTTTAACAAGGTATATCAGAATTTATAATCTTCACAACAGCAGGTGTTAAGTGCTTGTGTGGCGGCCGTAAAACGTCGCCCCGTACTTCATTCTCAGTGTTGTTATACCTTCTGATCCTTCGAGATCATTAATTTCAGTACTTCTTGTTCTGAAAATTGAATATCGCTTAAGCCGGTGCTAGGGGGCGTGAGCAGAGTTGCACTTTCAATTACTGCTCATGAACAGACTCAATAAAACCGAGTCTGCAATTTTCACTTTTTGTGTTGTAATTTTTGCTTTCGGTGGATCACCACCCTTCAGAATTTCAATGTTTGAACCAGGTCTGGCTGGCCGTTTTATCGTGAGAACAAGAAGATTTCGAACTCCAAACCATCCACAACTTATATCTTAATAGTCTGTTACGATTAATGTATATTTAGATAAAGACTTACGGAGTAGTTTGGCCAAAATACCGCCGGAAACCAAGCTCTTTCATTCACCTAAACACTAATTTATGCGCTACTTTTATCAGCTGTAATCCTGGTATTTTTATTTATTACGTATTTGAATAAATTTGGATCTTATTTAGTCTGAAAGTTTGGAACCCTTTCTTACTATCCGTTTCGTCGTGAGGACCGACGGACCTAGACCTATATTTTTTTTTAAAAAAAAATGTAGTCTGCTTAAGAAACATGTAAAATTGTCAAAAATGATAGTTTTATTTCGTTCTCATTTATATCTCTGTAAATTGATTTAACTTCCCAGTCATTTTAAGATATTATTTCTGTGTATACGGGCACTGGTAAGGAGCATCCATCCAAACTAGGATCGGCTAGGCAATGCAGACCGATGAGGTTCATTTAACTGCTTTAAAGTAATATACCATATCAATTTGCTATTCCGATCGGGATGGTATTATCAGAACTTGTAGATACATGTTTTTAAATGTTTCAGTATTTTCTGCAAAATTCCGTAAAATTGAATCCGTTCTACATGCAATGTAGATGCCACTATGTTTGAAATCGCGGTTTGTGTAGGTTAGTGGGAGAGGTGATATGTTTATTTACACTGTTTGTCTCTTAGGGTGGAAATGGAATAAATGTGAGGTTGGGCGCCCTTATACCGGTTTAAACCCCAAGAAACGTTCCAAGGCGGTACTTCCATCTCCTTTCTAGTGTTTGTTTGTTTTGTCTGTGCGTCTCGTTGTGTTTTGATACATATGTACATTTGCTTGTTTTCTTGCTGTGGTGCTGTTCGAGCGGCTGTGTGTTTTGTATGTGGTGGCTCCTACATGACTCATAGTTGTTCTTCTATTATGCAAAAAGCTTTTAATGAAACTTGAAGCATCTGGTCTCGGAAAGGGCATCTTAACTTGGTTTTCGTCGAACATTTTCGATCGGCGACAGCCTGTTGATGTGTCTGGAACTTTTTCTTCTACTGAAACTGCTACCTGTGGTGCGCCTCCGTGATATGTTCTGGATCCTCTCCAGCTTTAACCTTATGTTAATGACATACCAGCTGTTGTTAAAATTAAGCTATGCTTTATACTGAGGACTCAGACATACTTGTTTGTCCTCTGTGGAAGTGATACTCTCTGAATATCTTGGCATAGTACGCCAGTGGTTAATTGATAACAAAGTACAAAAATGAGTAATGCAGAAAACACCACATACAGAACAAACAGTCGCCCGAACAGCAACACAAGTAAACAGCAAATGTACATATTAACTATATAAAGATCAAGAGACGCACAAAGACAAAACAAACACACAAGTCATCATTATATTTAGGCAAATGATACTGAATTGTTGCTTGTCTCAAAGCATAAACTGAAAGCAAGATCTCATTTAAACATAGGTTGTAATGACACACCCGTTGAATCAGCATTTTATGTCAATTATCTTGGTTTAACTATAGATCATTTTCTTTCTTTTAACGGTATTGCAGACTCAATTATAAAGAAGGTCAATGCCTGGTTAAATCATCTTTACTGCATGACTCATTTTTGTACTTTTACCGGAAGTAGGATTTTCTTACACAACATACTAAAAGCTGCTGTTGATGACTCTAGTTCAGTGTCATTATGCTTGTGCTGTTTGGTATAATGGAATATCAAAGTATCTTAAGCTTAAATTGCAAACGACATAAAACAAGTTGATTTGATTTATATTCAATCTTGACTCAAAAAGACATATGTGTTATCAATATTTTAAACCCTTTGATTAGTTGCCTGTTGACAAGAGAGTTGATCAAATTATAATGTGTCATGCGTACAAAATTAAAGATGTCACCTGATTATATGCAGGATTATTTAACCCTTTCGCTGCCAATGCCGGATCTGTGATTACCTATGCAAACAGTTTGGATCCATATGAGAACTCGGCGTCTCATTAGGATCCAAACTGTTTGTTACTGTTACTATGTTTTTGAAACAAAAATGAAGAAAATCAAAAAAATGAAAATTTGTCGCAGACGACAAAGTTTGGCAGCGAAAGGGTTAACATTGCAAACCACTGTACCCTCTTATAATACCGGACTAGAAGAAAGAGGTGGTATCAGTTTGCCAAAAGTAAAAGGTGCTGCGTCAAACTCTTTTATACCGGATCTAAACTTTGGAAAAACTTACCAGTTGAATTTTCTAAGATAAACATCTTATCTTCCTTCAAGTCAGCAATCAAGACACACCCAATGAGCAATATTACGTTTTAATATATATTTTTAAATATTTACACGACTGCTTAAACAACTCGACTGCTAATGTTTCTATAAATTTCTGCAAACAACTTGTTCTGTCATGCACTAATATCAAGTTACTATAATGATGCATGACTTGGCTTTGAGACAAATGTGAGGTTAGGACGTCCGTAAACCGCTTAATACACAAGTGGTGGTTTCACCACTGACCGTTCAAAGATGGTACTCTCTTGTTCACCCTTACTTTTATTTGTCTTGTGCCTTTGTACTTGTGCGTTTGTTGATGTTTGGTATGTTCATTCACAGTGTTGTTATATTTTGTTTTTGAGGCGTGAGTAGTGTTGCACTTTTAATTACCACTCGTGAACAGGATCAATAAAATCGAGTATGCAATTATCTATTTTGGCATTGCTACCTTTGCTTTCGAAGGATCACCCATTTTTAGAATTTATGTCTTGTACGTTTTGTTGATGTTTTATGTGTTCATCTCGTGTGTGTGCGTGTGTTTGTGTGAGTGCGTGTGTTTGGGAGGGTAGGTGTGTGCGCGACATGCTTTCTGTAGATGTGATTGTGTAGGTTGCGTCTTGTGTGACTTTGCATGCTTGACTGTAATACATTTTCTTGTATTATTTACGATTTAAATTAAGGGACCGTGATACAACATTGGTGAACCCATTTTCTTGTCTGTAATAGTACTGCTTTTGATGCCACATTGTAATATTCGTTTTTAATAATATAACCATACTTTTGCTTTCCAAGGTCTCTCACGTTCAGGATATATTTACTTCACAACAGCAGGTATAAGTGCTTGTGTGGCTGTGGTAAAACGGTCACCTTGTACTTCATTTTCAGTGTATTTATACTTTCTGGTCCTTCTGGATCATTTGTTTTGATATCATTAGTTTTGAAAATTGAATACTGCTTAAGCCGGTGCTAGGGGCGTGAGCAGTGTTGCACTTTTAAAATACTACTCATGGACAGACTCAATAAAACCGAGTCTGCAATTTTCTCTTTTCGCATTGATACGTCTACTTTCGAAGGATCTCCCACATTCAGGATACCGGTATATTTACTTCACAACAGCAGGTGTTAAGTGCTTGTGTGGCGGCCGTAAAAAGTCGCCCCGTACTTCATTCTCAGTGCTGTTATATTTTCTGGTCCTTCGGGATAATTTTTGTTGATGTCATTAGTTTTGAAAATTTAAAACCGCTTAAACCGGTGCTAGGGGGCGTGAGTAATATTTCACTTTTAATTACTACTCATGAACATACTCAATAAAACCGAGTTTGCATTTTCTCGTTTGGCATTGATACGTTTGCTTTCGAAGGATCTCGCACTTTCAGGATATTATTATTATTATTATTATTATTATACCACATTTATATAGCGCTCTTTTCACACAGGATGTGTGCGTTCAAAAGCGCTTCACATGATTAAATTGCATGTACAGACTTGAGTATATATTATGCATATAGAATATTTAAAACAAATGAAATTTAAGATAGAGATATCAATAAAACTATCAAAAATTGAATTAATTTAAGAACTTTAGGTAAAAACAAAATCATCCTTTTCTGTACATTTTATATCCGCAATTCAAGGGAAACAGACGCACACCGTGACTACCGGTATATTGTGTCCGCCCACTTATGTTACCAAACTCAAATGAAACATTATATGTACAGTGTCAGTACATCATACAGTTACGACCCAGAAACATCTGGATCGGGTTTATGTATGACATACAACACTATAAATAAGATATTGCCTTACACATGTAGGACAATGGGTTAACAGAATATGTCAATTTTGTAGCTAATGCATATAAACAAACACAATGCAATTACAACAATTACAAACAAATCACCAATATATACACCCATAGTGCAAAATTGGCAAAGGAGTATCGTAATATCAATCCAACCGACACTGAACGAGACAAACAATGCCGTGCCAAGCCGCGACGCAGGTGGTTTCAAAGAGATTGGGCTATCCCTACCATCAAGATCCACCAGCCAGCACAAAGCGACACAAACATCAAGTGCCTACGAACAGTGCCCATCCAAACAACTGACAGGATATTCCCTGACCAATAATTTGCAAGTAACAAAATGCTCGGTATGGGAGGGATTCGAAAATGTCCCGTGGCCAAGGCAACAGTCATCATGATTGATAATTATTAGCTACGTTCTCTTAATTTCCCTAATAATTCCTTAGTAAAATATGCCAAAGAAACCCGGTTTTCAGACATCAACTGATACTGAATGAGACACACAATATATATATTTACAATTTAATTTCTTTGAATTTATTTACTTCTTGATCTGTGTCCTACTAACTAAATATGTTGATCACGTTCACCAGGGTCTTAGTCTGTCTGCTTGGACACATTTCTTACTTACATCTGGATCAGGGTCCAACTAACTAGATTTGGTGCTTACTTTCACCAGGAGCTTAGTCTAACTAAATAGATCTGTTTTTTACTTATATCAGAGTCAGGTAAAACTTTACAATTTGCAATCCGGGATTGCAGTCTAACCAGCTGATCTGGGTCTGACTAACTGGACACCTTTCTTACTTACATTTGGATCTGGGTCCAACTAACTAGACATAGTTGTTACTTACATTTGGATCTGGGTCCAACTAAATGGACATGTTTCATTCTTACATCTGCATCTGGGTCCAACTAACTAGAAATGTTGCATACTGTCACCATGATCTTAGTCTAACTCACTCGATCGGTTGTTTACTTTCGACAGAATCAGGGCAAACTTTAAATTTGCAAAAGTCATTATTTCAAGGACAAATATGTTTATAAATAACTAATGTTTATAAATGTACCTTAATGTATGGAAACCGAATATAATATACCTTTGCAAACAGTGTAGACCTTGATCCAGAGGGAGCCATTTTGACCAGGGTCTGCACTGATGGTCATACGAGCCATTTTCGTCGGTGATGTATTTTGAAACAATTGTTTGTTTCATTAATATTCAGAAAGAGAGAGGACAATTTTAATCATTCAACAGATAAGGGTTCTATTGCGTATAAACCAGTGAGTGTATATCCCATTTTATGTTATTTTGCTAAAATGCGTGCAATTTTCCTCAATATGAATATTCGGTATAATGTGATTATCTATTAGATCAATGTTTGTGTGCCTATAAAGAGTGTTATCACTGTCATAAACCTGGGCGAAAACTAAACTTTATGAGGCGTTACTTTAACAACCTCATTTCTAAACGAAGCTAGCTTAGAGTGTGCACTGCTTAACTTTCAAAATGTTGTGATTAATAAAGCTGATAAATTTATACTGTTTTCATGATTGGTAATAGTTTCATCAAATACGCAGTTTCTATATCAAGCTCTGCGATAAATCGGATCCATCTCAGTGTGAATTATAATTAATAGATTGCACATGCATGTATATTGCTGCAGCGCCAATACTGCCATTGACATGGACTTTCTTATGCGCCAAGGCCAGCTGTTACACATCCGTAACAACATTGGTAAACAGTTTTGATCAATGTGACACGTAGAAATGTTCATCTGATTTGATTTGTAGGAGTAAAAGTACATGTATGAGTCGTGCATGAAACACCACATACAAAACACACAGCCGCCACTCGAACAGCACCACGAGCCCATGGAGTCAATTTCGACCAATATCATTGATATACAAATAATGCTATTGGTTTATGATCAATATCCGTTGACTGTAAACGTTCCCTACATTTATTGAAATGAAAAGGGCACTATCAATAATAAATATATAAATAGCGCCAATCTGCTAGTTTTTACATGATGTAGATTAAGGGCCAGCTGTACCCTAGGTCCCCCCTAGCGGGATTTCATGACACCTATATCACTGTAAAGCTTACTATATCCTCCATCGAATGTCACTTGTTGGATGTTATATGGATGCTGAATAAGTTTACAGTGTGCGATTGATTATCTGCCCCTGGATTCATAATATTACGTTTTTATGTTTTTGTATACAAGAGATTATGGAGTCCAAAATGACATGTTCTCAAACCACATTGCTTACAATTATAATAGTTTATGTCGATCAACATGTTTGAAAAAGAAAAGATAACTTTGAACTGAAAACAGCCAGAATTATCTCCATTGTAACTGTAAAGACGAAACGACTTGAATGAGATAACCATGTCCAAAGTTAACTGCCCTTGATTTATCAAAAATGCCATATTCGACAAATATCATGTTCAGGGCCCTCTCTGACAAAGTCTGTTTTCTAGTTTAGATACTATCTGCAACATAAAACAATTTCATAACATATTTATCATTTCTGATACTGTAATTGTACATGTTATATTTAATGTGCTTATAAACTATTTCCTATTACTGCACTTTGTTTGGTGATTTGTCAAATGATCCTAGGGCAGTTATCTCAGAAGTTCTGATGCTAGTAGATTCTTCTGAATAATTTCCCTAAAAGGTCGCACCGACGGCCAATAGAAAAGTGTTAGCCGTAAGAGTGATACTACTGTTTGAGAGGCCTCAATCTGACATAGAGAATGTACCGGTAGGCTGTTCTGTGGGGATGCAAAAGGGCGCAGATAAAAGGAAGAACAGGTAGAGCTAATATTCCAGGAAGCAGCCCTAAGGATCTCATCCAACGCGCGTGATTGAAATATGCCCAGGAAGTGGATAGGGCTGAGACTGAGCTCATAGGACCTGCTTCTGAGCAGTGGCCCTTCTGGCCGTAAAGAGATAACAGACGCAGGGTATCCGCCACCCATTGTGGGATATAGCCTGGTCGTGTTGGAGTCTGTAAGGAAATTCAGATTTCTCCGGATTATCTACTATTTCTAGCTGAGAAAAGACATCTCAGCTGTAATGGAGGTTGAGAAGATGAGAATGACGAAGCAGTCAATTGTCAGCGTACTGAATCAGAGTGACACCATTCTGCTGGTGATAGGCTGCTACGACCCACATGGGTTTGGTGAAATATCTGGGACCATAATGAGACCAAAGGGCAATGCCCGGAACTAGTAAACGGTACCCCCACGACAGAAGCGCAATAGGTGTCTGTCTCCTGGGTGAATTAAGAGATGAAAATATCCTTCCGAGAAATCTATTGAAATGCCACATTGGTCCGGTTTGATAGCCAGTCGACCTTTACATACCTGTTTAGAGTAGAAAGGTTGATGATTGGTCAAATTGTGCCATTTTTCTTTGGAACGTGAAATAGACAGCTGTAAAAGCCCGTCGTATTTCTCGTTCAGTACCCTTTCTACTGTCCCTTTTGCGAGAAGCGAGGACCCAGAGTCCGGCGTATTCGCATGATCCGACGACTGATGAATAGGAACCATGGAGATAGGAGGCTGTCGAACCAGAGGGATATGATAGCCTGCCTCTACAATAGAGAGGGAACAAGGATCCTATATGCTATTGCACCATGCTGCGACAAAATGAACCAGTCTGGCGTCCACAAGAACCGAAGGTCGGATAGGAGTAGGTACATAAAAAGCTAGTTCCTAGAGCTGATGCCTCGAAGGGCCATGACCCCCTAGGGTGGGAGCGGGGTAGCTCTGGGCCGCCTGCCCCGAGGTAGGGGAACAGGGATCTGTCTAATGCGGCTCTTGGCCGAACCTCACTGTAGGGGAGAAGATGCCTTGTTCTTAAGACCATGTTTCCCCAGGGGCTTAGAAAGGCCCTTAGAAGGTTTGCGCATAGCCATGGGGATTATGGGGATCTTCCAAGGAGAAGGGCAAGATACCGCAGAACTCCTTGTAGAAGTCTTGTCCACCCGTCCCTTCTCCTTAAACAGAAGATATCTAGAAGGGGAGAGACTGTCGAGACTTGGATAGATTCAGAGTAGCTCAAATGACAAGAACGAGCCCTTGTTGGTTGGCTTAGGGGGCATCGGGCATATGGAAGGCGGGAGGAGGGCGAAAACAGTCCTCACACTGCTCCGATTCGTCGACGACCAACGACTGAGCCTCCTCTAGATCCGACTCGCTGAACACAGGATTGTCCCTAGGAACCATTATTTATAGGACTTCCTGTTCCCCCTCAGCCTTTACACCGGTGACTGTCGCCGACGGCGTTACCCGGAGAGGATGACCTTCTACAGGCTCTGCAGAGTGGACTGTGAGTGGACAAGGAAGAGGAATGCCGCTCTCTGAGTCGAACTCACCACATGCCCTGACCGGTATGGAGGCCAGACAGACTGTTGGTGTGTGTGGGGGGGGGGGCGGGGGCAACGCCAGGAGGAGCCCAAGCAGGATAGGGGAATGGGTGCCACCGAGGGGGGGGGGGACAAGACCCTGCTGGTTGGGCTGACAGCAAGGCGCGTCTTATTGGTTCCAGGCAGTAAGTACCGGCTGGCGAGATCGTCCAGCCGGCGACTCTGAAGAAGAATAACGATATCGATATACATGTAATATTCCATTTTAGTTCGGGGATAGGGAGGGGATACAGAAGTGGACACAGTTTTCAAACATGGACAATTATGTGCATAGAGAATGTTGTTGTAATTATCATGTGCAAATTTAATTTGTCATTCATTCTGAAACCACTTATTGACAAAGTAACATTTGTTACATTTTGTGGGTCAACTTTCTTTGCTATACTGAAGCAATAATGTGTATCTATGGAACAGAAAATAAATAAATAAATGACCTGACATTTGAAAACTTTTTATATGAAAAATGAATAAACATAACATACTCATTTGCTGAATAAGGTCTTTTTTTAAAAATATTTAAGCATTTTTTTAGATTCTCTTAATATTCATGAATATGCAAATGAACACAATAGTAGTTTGTTCTCAAAGTGGCACAATTTTGTGCATAGAGAACATTGTTGTAATCATCATAAGCAAAATTACTTTGTCATTTATCTTAAAACCACTTATTGACAAATAGCATTATTTTTTATTTTTTTTTGGGGGGGGGGGTGCATTTTCCCCATCCACTTTCTTTGCGATACTGAACCATACTGTGTATCTATGGAACACAAAATCAATAAATAAATGACCTGACAGCATTCATGTGTCATTTGAAAAACGATTAAACATAACATACTCGTTTGCTAAATAAGGTCATTTGTTTAAAAAATATGCATTTTTAGATTCTCATTAATATTAAATAAGCAAGATAGCAGTTTGTTTTCAAACTGGGACAATTATGTGCGTAGAGAACGTTGTTGTAATTATCATGTGCAAATTTATTTTGTCATTCATCTTAAAACCACTTATTGACAAAATAGCATTGTTTACACTTTCTTTGCTATACTGACTCAATACTGTGTATCTATGGAACAGAAAATGAATAAATAAATGACCTAACAACATTTATGTTCCATTTGAAACTTTTTAATATGAAAACTGAATCAACATAACATACTTGTTTGCTAAATAAAGTATATTTTAACAATTTAAACAGTTTGTTTCAGATTCTCATTAATATTCATGAATATGCAAATAAGCAAATTATGAAGAAAAGACGCCTGCCATGTGATAAATATATTGATATTATTTTAAAACTATTTTGGATGTTTTATAAACAAAATAAATTATGTTTTTGCATCTTAATGACGCTAATGCTAAAACTTCGAAATGTTGGCGGTTGCCATGGAAACACGCTGACCGTTTGCTTATCAAGCATCCAATACTCGTCCAACAACCGGATCTTGTTAACATATACCCTAAGCTTTAAGAAAATATAGGTGTACCACAATATATAATATTCGGTTTGTTCTGTATGAAATAATTAGATCTCTTATTATATAGGTAGGACAAATTGCTGTCTCTAGGTTATGAACTTGGGGCCATTTCGGGGGTGATTGCAGACTTCTTGGTGGTACACTTAAGTGTCAATTTTGCAACAACTCGGCTGAGCGGTAAGCCATGATTTTAATCTTCATAACAGTAAGCGGTCTCTAAATTCTGAAAGTTGGATCCTTTGAAAGCAAACTCAGCAATGCAAAAATAGAAAGTTGCAAACTAGGTTCTAGTAAGTCTGTTCATGAGCAGACAAGTACAACACTACTCAAACCCTCTGGCACCGGCTTAAGCGGCATTCAATTTTCATAACTAATTTTCAAAAATGATTACATTGAAAGTAATGATCCCGAAGGACAAGCAGATATAACAACACAGAGGACGAAGTACGGGTGACTTTATACGGCCACCACAATAGCACTTCACACCTGCTGTTGTGAAGTACATAAACTTCTGAATGTAGAAAATCCTAAGCCAGAATTGTCAATGAAGTCTGGTGAACATTATATTTAACCTTTTCGCTGCCAATGCCGGATCTGTGATTACCTATGCAAACAGTTTGGATCTAGATGAGACGCCGAGTAACTCGGCGTCTCATCAGAATCCAAACTGTTTGTTACTGTTACTATGTTTTTGAAACAAAAATGAAGAAAATCAAAAGAATGAAAATTTGTAGCAGACGACAAAGTTAGCAGACGACAGAGTTTGGCAGCGAAAGGGTTAAAACAATAACCCATGATATGCTGGTTGGTTTTCGAATATATTCGTCTTTTTTCTGATCTGGAAAATTATTAGATTTGCAGGCTTGTATTGGCTGTGTCAGAAACAGACAGTTGAATAATGTTAATAAAAATAAAATGTGCATGATGTTTTTTTTAAATTATAACTCCTTTACATTTAAACACCCTCTATTAGTCAAGAAGATGTTTCCTGCTAAACTTTACTACTTTTTCATTTATAATATTTTCATGCAGGTGGCTGCTCATTGCAAGGTGAAAATTCTGCAGAAAGCTCCTTTGTGACTTGTTGCATCACTCTAAAGTCTGCATTAAGCTGCCACGTGTTACAAATATCAATTTACATGTACTGTGATGTACTATTATTTTTATGTAGTTCTTATTCGACCCATGTCACCCTTTACTTCATGAAGAGACACTTTTCAGAGTAGACCCAGACAAGACAGCTACTGGAGTTTTCTGATCAGGATCTACTCTGTTTGTTTATGTAACTTCATAAATCTGATTATCCCCGGGTGTTGGTCTCCCTTTCCATAATGAACATTTACGTATGAACTGACCACATCATGAATATACATTAAACTTATTGTCTACAAAATTACATGTCCAAGGGAAGCTCTGGCCAAAACAAAATCCATGATCAAATACATAATAATACCAACAGCAAACAGAGCAGACCCAGATCAAACTGTTCCTGCAGCAGCCTTTTGATATGAATTAAGGTCAGATGTATGGTGTCACATTATACATGCTGTTTGATGTGGATTTTGTCTGCGGTTATTTCTTTATTAGTATATTTAACCCTTTCGCTGCTAATGCCGGATCTGTTATTAACTATGCAAACAGTTTGGATCCAGGTGAGACGCCGAGTAACTAGGCGACAAAATTTGTAGCAGACGACAAAAAAAGCAGACGACAGAGTTTGGCAGCGAAAGGGTTAAAGGACACTGACACTTTTTATCACTAACACACAGCAGATGGCAATTCTTATATACATACAGTAAAGTAAACTAGCTCTGATAGATGTGGTACATACATTTACTGGCATTTGCAAAGCAATGCAGGAACATATCTTTAAAACCCCTAGAGGGGTTCTCTGATCAGGATCTGCACAGTTTGTCAATCATGGGGAAAGGGTTAATGCATACATCTTAGCCTACATTTTTATGTGTCATTTGGCAGATCAGATTTATGTCCTTCAATAAGCAAATAAATGGCACTCAATAAGCACAACAAGAGGATCTTATTTTGTTTGCATTTAGATTTTCTATCTGAGTTATATAATTAAATAATTTAAGCTCTGAAAGGGGGTAACATTTTGTACATGAGTGTATGAAGTAACATATACTCATTGGCATGAGCGAAAACAATGCAGGTCTAGATCGTTAGAGCTTCTAAAGGGGTCCCAGATCAGGGTCAGTACTGTGCTTGATTCAAAGTGAAAAAGTTAATGCTTATTTACTAGCATACATTTCAAGTGTCATTTGTTATATCAGCTCTATATCACAAAGGGGCACAACTCATATACAATGCATCTCCACAAAACCGTATCAATGCAAACCAGAGGGGCTTAATTCATATACCTCAGATAAGCTGTTTGTTGCGGATGTGTTCTTTTTGCAAATCGAGGGCTTGGTGCAAAACTATTGTAACTCCTTCACTTTATGAAGGAGTTACAATAGTTTTGCACCAAGCCCTCGAAATGTTTCTATATGAGCTCTGACTCTCCCTTTATTCTGTGCATGCTAGCGATGGGTTTCTCATTCATGACATATGCAAACAGCCAGCAGCCAGAGCAGGTCCCGCAAAAAAAGTAGAACCAGACCTGTGAGGTAAACTGGCTATCACTTAGGCCCGGCTTCTGTATATGCAAACAGTCAGCAGCCAGAGCAGGTCCCGCAAAAAGTAGAACCAGACCTGTGGGGTAAACTGGCTATCACTTAGGCCCGGCTTCTGTATATGCAAACAGCCAGCAGCCAGAGAAGGTCCCGCAAAAAGTAGAACCAGACATGTGGGGTAAACTGTCTATCACTTAGGCCCGGCTTCTGTATATGCAAACAGCCAGCAGCCAGAGCAGATCCCGCAAAAAGTAGAACCAGACCTTTGGGGTAAACTGTCTATCACTTAGGCCCGGCTTCTGTATATGCAAACAGCCAGCAGCCAGAGCAGATCCCGCAAAAAGTAGAACCAGACCTTTGGGGTAAACTGTCTATCACTTAGGCCCGGCTTCTGTATATGCAAATAGACAGCAGCCAGAGCAGATCCCGCAAAAAGTAGAACCAGGCCATTGGGGTAAACTGGCTATCACTTAGGCCCGGATTCTTTATATGCAAACAGTCAGCAGCCAGAGCAGGTCCCGCAAAAAGTAAAACCAGACCTGTGGGGTAAACTGTCTACCACTGAGGCCCGGCTTCTGTATATGCAAACAGCCAGCAGCAAGAGCAGGTCCCGCAAAAAGTAGAACCAGACCTGTAGGGTGAACTGGCTATCACTTAGGCCCGGCTTCTGTATATGCAAACAGCCAGCAGCAAAAGCAGATCCCGCAAAAGTAGAACCAGGCCAGTGCGGTAAACTGTCTACCACTTAGGCCCGGCTTCTGTATATGCAAACAGCCAGCAGCCAGAGCAGGTCCCGCAAAAAGTAGAACCAGACATGTGGGGTAAACTGTTTATCACTTAGGCCCGGCTTCTGTATATGCAAACAGCTAGCAGCCAGAGCAGGTCACGCAAAAAGTAGAACCAGACATGTGGGGTAAACTGTTTATCACTTAGGCCCGGTTTCTGTATATGCAAACAGCTAGCAGTCAGAGCAGGTCACGCAAAAAGTAGAACCAGACATGTGGGGTAAACTGTCTATCACTTAGGCCCGGCTTCTGTAAACAAAACCTCAGACACAAAACATTGTATTAACATTACTTTAGGGCTCTTAGAAGACTCTCTGATTAGGATTTGCCTTGGGGTTTTTTTCAAATTGAAAGGGTTAATGCATATATCCTAGCATACATTTTAATAGTGGTATTTATTAGATCATATCTATATCACAAAGGGGCACACATCTATATGAATCTTTATGATTGACACTGTCTGACACAGTTTTATTCTTAGCTCATTGCATGCTAGCGATGGGTTTCTCATTTGTGACCTATACAAACAAGTTGAATCTAGATCGGGCGCCATAATAAATGGGACCCTGACCTGAAGTGCAAACACTTTTGCATGTGGCAACTGAACAGTAGAGGACCAGTGAACAGATGACAAAAAATAATTTAGCATGTGAAGAACCAGCAATAAAAGTATCAGATAACAATTCTTATATACATAAACTATAAAAGCGTAAAATAATTGATCTCTGGAAGGACTGACCATGTGATATATATATATATATATATATATATATATATATATATATATATATATATATATATATATATACATTCATTGCAGTTTGCAAACATAGCGCAGACCCAGATCTGTGGGGCCTTTGGATGGACCCTGTGAACAGGATCTGTACTGCTTGTGATTAAAACTGAAAGGGTTCATGCATATTTCCTAGCATATATTTTTACAGTGTCATTTGGTTGATCAGATCTACATCACAAAGGGGCATAAATCGAATAAATCGAATATCTCCAACATGTTGAAAGATGTGGGTCAATTCTGTTTGCAATCATCCTTATATCAGTCTATACTGTCTGATACTTTATAACCATTTACTTTATAAATACAATTTTATACGCCTTTGCAAGCAGAGTAGATGCAGACCAGATGACTTTTGTAGTAGATGTATGATCGAGGTCTGCTCTGTTTGCTTTTGATATTGATATCAAGCTATGGTTTGGGTAGCTGATTGGTGTTTTACTCAATGTATATAGTATTACATTATTTTTCATTTGAACAGATGAACTATTAGCCATTACATAATTTGTAGAATCTAATTCATATCTCTTCATGAGCAAACAAAGAAAACTCTGATCTGACGGCTCCTAAGGGAGCCTTCTGATTAGGGTCTACTCTATTTGCAATGACATTAAAAGCTGATATATGGAGTAAAGGGTTAACAAACATATTTACAAGTAAACATGAATCATCCCTTCGCTTTTGATCTGTACAAAATCACGTGTATCACCACGTCGTTTAATATTACAAAGCAAGGACCGTACCGCGATAAATCAGCAATTAACCAGCTAGTTGTGAAATGATTGGCAAAATTTCAAACGGTCGGTAACCTGATGAAACATTGACATCTCGGTTTCTTAATAGGATCCAAACTATTTGTAACTCAGTCAACAGTTGCTGAGAAAATTACATATTTCGGATTAATCGTAAGCATAAGGAAGGCAGAAACATGTTAAAGTAGTCAAACCCCCACCGTTGGATAAGCTTCGATGCATATTTCCAAACAGTTTGTGTCAAACCGTTTGCATCCTGGTATGACATCGAGTTTCTCGTTGTCTCGTCTAAATCCAAGCTGTTTACAAGTATAGGTCAAATTACATAGGTCAGATTGCAAATATAGGTCAGATTGCAAATATAGGTCATATTGCAAATATAGGGTCAGATTGCAAATATAGGTCAGATTGCAGGATAATAGGTAAACTGCCTCTAGTAGTGGTGAGGTGTTCGATATGTATAATCAAGTCAGTTGTATCAAAGGAGACTATTTTGAAAAAGAAAAGTGAAGAAATGTACCTACACCTCCATGATACGTTGTTTTGATTAGCGTTGCATACATACATATTCTCGATAGAATTTCATTGGTTGTAGCAGATGCCAAATGAGCGGCTTGAACAAAATCATTAGGGTTTAGTTTAGGATAAGGTCAGCAAAGCTATACACAACATCATTAACAGGACTTAGATTAGGATAATGTCCATACAAAATGATATGAGAACAACAATATTATCAGGGTGTATGTAAGTATACAGTGCTCCCTCCCTACAACGACCCTCCCAATAACGACGCATGTCACTGTTTCCGAAACAAGGCTCCAGAAACAACTTTTTTCCATCGTATTTTCCTTATGTCTCCATCAAACCCTATGTTGTGACCAATCTTTAGAATCGTCAATTTGTGACGATTCTAAAGAGTGGTCACAACATAGGGTTTGATAGAGGAATAACGGGTTTAGATCTCGATATAACCTTATCTGGGGATCTGCAAACAAGCTAATTATGTTTAATTTTCCCTCCCTATAACAACTCCCTCTGAACAACACATACAATCTTCGTATCCCAAAGGGTGTCGTTGTAGAGAGGGAGCAATGTAATATCAGCAAGGAGATATGAGCACAATAATATTAACAGGGATTAGGAAAGGATAATGTCAGTAGGATGATATGCGCAAATAGACATTAATGTCAACAAAATTGATATGAGTAAATTATCATAGAAGTTGGAATACTATCAGCAAACGGTGTAAAACAACATTAACAGTGATAAGGTCAGCAAAATGATACGGGCAGAAGATTCAGTCGATGTATGAAATGTAATAATGATCTGTTCAAATTACATGTAACTAAAAGTAGGAATTTACATATCCTTTATGTCGGTTTCTGAAATGTAAATAACGTTATATCCAACTCAAATCTATACACATAGTGCATACACACAACCCTTATGTCGGAGTCTAAAATGTTATAACGTTCTATTCAATTTATATGTATGCATATACTGCATGCACACAGGCTTTGATCCGACAGTGCGTACCGAAACGTGTTAGGGATTAATTTTCTTAAAAACAATGTTCTAGAGAGGTGACACATGCTTTGCAATTGTGCCTTAATATGTGAACACTTAAACCACTCGTTAGCGGCCACGTTTTGAATAAACGTAGTTATTATACTGCAAAGTAAAATCCTTGATTTTGATTGGTCAATTAGCCATGTATAAAAGCCGTGTATCCCTCTAACTTCTGATATATATACGGAGTCATGAGTTACAATGGAATTTCCCCCGTCGAGGGCCTCGCTTCCTTGCTACAACAAAATAAAAATGGCCGATCAGCTTCACTGCGTCGATTCGATTCAAACAACCGCTCTCAAACGAAATAACAAGCCTTTGGACGGAACAAAGCTATCCATTGAGAAACATTTTGTTATAGGTGTTGTATAACAATGTGAATGAACCCGATACGTGGCGACTGTCTTATTCTGCTCTGATGCTGCAAACGTTGTCAAAGTGCTTGTGCACTTACCGATTAACCCCCAAACCCCCATTTTTACAAAGTCAATCCACATCCAATTCGACTCAGATTTTATTTATGCACATGCACAGTACACGTACTTGTAAATTGTAGTATAGCCGCTCCTTCCAACGCCCATTTGTTTGAATATTATAAAACCGTCATTTTTAAGTCATCCAAATGACGTCGGAATTGCGCCATTCCCTCAATTAAGTTTAACCGTTCTCATGCTGAAAAATAGTGTCTGTCTAACCGCCGAGCTGCTGAAAGTTTTACTAACGTATGATTCTTTCACTCCTTTAAGAAACTAATGCACTTGGAAGATCCCTTTCTATCCACAAATGTGATAAGCTTGTTATTATACACGGTGAACTAGGGTCGCAGAGTGATATAAGCCCTTACCTTACAGTATGATGCCCCTTAGGGGAAGGAAAACGAGGCCTATATTAACAACGCTAATTAATTGCTACAAATATTAAACTTTGCAGTATAATAAAATTGTTAAACAGATCATTGGCGGGATATCTGACTTTAAATTTTCTGCTGAGGAAAATACATGTAGGCCTCGCCTAACAGCTCGGGCAACATGGTTTTCCTCAGCAGGAAACAAAATGCCAGATACCCCGCCATTCATCTGTATAACTAATAATGTCTTAATACCGAATAAAAGTAATGCAGGGGCTCCTACATTGACCTAATGCATAACTGAACAAAAGTAATACAGGGGCTCCTACAATAACAATGCATAACTGAACAAAAGTAATGCAGGGGCCTCTACAATGACCTAACGCATAACAAAAGTAATGCAGTGGCTCCTACAATGACGTAATGCATGACAAAAGTAATACAGGTGCTTCTACAATGACCTAATGAATAACTGAACAAAGGTAATGACGTAATGCATAACTTTCTCCCTACATTTAGCTACCATCTGCATTCAAGACTCAAATGTCAAAGATAGAGATTTTGCTGGAGGTCGCATTAGTGGGGTGTTACTGTATAATTATATATGTACATTGTTAAGGTCGCGTAATTCAAGTTGTTTTGCTCTATTAATAGTTTTAACCATTCATATAATACTTATGCCTTTTACATCTTTATCCACATAGTGTAAACCCATATCAGTCATCTCTTGTATCAGTCATATGATGAGGTTCTGCTGTGTTTGTTTTTATGTTTCTGACGCTTACCATTGCATTAGGTTGCCTTAGCCCGTTATTCCATGAATACGCAATTCTACTCATTTGCAAACAGAGTAGCTCCAGCTCAGAGCACACTGTATGAACCATGTGATCAGGGTCTGTTCTGTTTGTTTATGAAATAATATGCATGTATATATCACGCTACAATTTCTGCCATGACCACAATTTCCCGTGGTTATGTACCAGTATAAAAACTTCATTATTTCTTACATGAATATTCATGGCTTAGTTAATATTTCAAAATAGTAATTACATTTATTGCCGTTCATAAGGGATGGGCAGTGTCGTGTGAAACTTCTTCAAGTAAATAGTTCATATGATAATAGAATCTAATCAAACTAGATCTGTTAACATCAAAATCCGTGATAACTTAAGATGCAAGCAGTTTGGATCTTGACAAGACGTCGATTAGCTCAGCGTCTTTTCAGGATCAATCTGTTTCATACTACCACCGGGTATACTATTTTCCATTATCTTTGAAGAAACTTCCACTTGGAAACTCGAAGAAGACGACAATCTTAGCAGACGAAATTTATTTGACACCGAAAGTGAAATACATAGCTATGACTTGCCTAAACAGTCATGTTTATGCATTAATTATCAACTACAGAAGCTTAAACTGTACACAATTTGGGATCAGTGAAAGTGGATCCGGTTGTACACCTGATAGCTATCTATATATCATTTTAAAAGTAAATGTTATGGTACTACGCTCGTTGCGTCCTTTCAAAATGCGCATTTAGTTTGTCATAATTTGCATCGGTATGGGAGGAAAACTTAACTCTACGGTGCGTAACGATACCGACTAGATTGTGAACACTTTCGCTGACAAGTAATGTCTTCAGCACAAATTGTCGTCTGCTACAGTTTTCATTTGTTTAATCCCTGGGCGTCTCATCTGGATTCGAACTGTTTACAAAGGTAATCACAGCTGCGACTTTGGCAAATTGTTAACCATGTCCTTCATATAAACGTGTTTTCAAGCATTTGCAAACAGAGGCGACACAGATAAGACGGTTCCTATAGAGAGGAGACACAGATAAGACAGCTCCTATAGAGAGGAGACACAGATAAGACAGCTCCTATAGAGATGAGACACAGATAAGACAGCTCTAATAGAGAGTAGACACAGATAAGACAGCTCCTACGGAGTGGAGACACAGATAAGACGGCTCTTATAGAGAGGAGACACAGATAAGACGGCTCCTATAGAGAGGGGAAACAGATAAGACAGCTCCTATAGAGAGGATACACAGATAAGACGGCTCCTATAGAGACCCGTCTGATCAGGATCTGCTTTGTTTGCTATAGGAATTTGAGAGATTTCCTTTTTGCCTTTCTAAAATGGCTACCACATCCGGGAACATATTCAACTATTTGTTACTTTTCATCTCCTGATTGAGACAGTCAATACATACATGTCGGTTTCATGATAAATAACTTGTTTTCAAGTTTGCCTTAACTTTCACACAATTGTTTCGTGCCTGTCAATTAAGTCGTAGTTTCTATATTACAATCTAATATAAACAGAACATAATTCGAAATAATCCGTGCATGAATTAGTTATATATATTTGCACATATGTTGTTGCGGCTTGTCCCTTTCCCTCGTAATCGCTCTTCACATGCCTTTACTGAAGGATCCGTCTAATGAGGGCCTGCTCTGTTTGCTATGAAACAATGTTGATTCAACAGCTCCTGTCATAATAGAACAATTGTCTCGTTTATTATGCTATTTTAACCCTTCGCTTGCTGAATTTTAAAATACATATCTCCTTCTTTACCCATGCCCTGTTGTATATTTACATATATCTTCACTGTGTACAGGTATTTCGATGTGCAATCACTGCTGTGGAGTGTACTGGTTGCACAATAAATTTATTAAATAGTGCAGACTCTGATGAGACAGCTCCTGCAGGAGCTGTCTCATCTAGGTCTACACTATTTACAGGTAGGTATATTGACATGAATAGCAAGCGAATGGTTAAAGTTCAGATAATCACTATTTATACAGTCATTACTTATCTCATGAATATCAGCAAGGGGGAGAATGAAATGAACCACAAATGGTGTCAAAGCCACCTGATGCTCGCCTGTTTAACAGTTAAGTCTCAAACGTGTCACACCAAACAATCATTCAATTTTAAAATTAAACTTAACTGCATCAATATCAGAACCAAAATGCAACCAAACACCAATTGTTATCAAAAATAAAAGATAATTAAACAAGAAAGATACATACCAAATATGGAAGCCCTAGGTCTACTGGTTATAATGTAATAGGCAGTTAAAGATTTTTGCAAAAGTAGGTCGAAGGTGAAGATCAGAAGGGCAAAATGGTTGGCATGGGCATATCAAACATAGACGTTCTATTCCCATCACATCCAATATTATAGGCATTTAAAGATTTTGGCAAGAGAAGGTCAAAGTCAATGTCACACGGTAAAAAAATTGGTAGAGTTGGAAAGTCTTAAGACAGGAAATATACATACAAAGTATGGAAGCCATAAGCCTATTGGTTCCAATGTTATATGCATTTAAAGACTTTTGCAAAAGTAGGTCAAATGTTAAGGTCAAGGTCAGAAGGGCAAATATGTGTGCATGGTCATACCAAGTATGGAAGTTCTAGGTCTATTAGTTCCAAAGTTATAGGCATTTAAAGATTTTTGCAAAAGTAGGTCAAATGTCAAGGTCATGTGAAAAAAAACCATTGGTATGTTTGAAAAAGTCTTCATACAGAAAAGATACAAACCAAGTATTGAATTATATGCATATAAAAACGTTTGAAAAAGCAGGTCAACGGTTAAGGTCAATGTCAGAAAGGCAAACCTGTTGGCATGGTCATACCAGGTATGGAATCCCTAGGCCAATTTGCTGTAATGATATAGGAATTAAAATAATTTTACAATCGTAAGTAAAAGGTCAAGGTCACATGGTAAAGTCCATGGAAAAGTCTTAAGACAAGAAAGTTGCATACCAAGTATGGAAACCCTTGGCCTACTAATTCAAATTTCATAGGCATTTAAAGAAATTTGCAAACCTAGGCCAAATGTCAAAGTAACATCGTGGCAAAAACATTGACATTGTTGTTGTAGGAAAGGTCTAAACACAAGAAAGGTACATACCTTTGGCCCATTGGTTCAAATGTTATAGGCATTTAAAGAGTTTTTGCAAAAGTAGGTCAAAGGTCAAGGTCAGGAGGGCAAAAATGTTGGCATGATAATAACAAGTATGGAAACCCTAGGCCTATTGGTTCAAATAATATAGGCATTTAAAGATTCAGAAGGTCAAACAATGATATTGTTGGAAAATTCTTAACGCAAGAAGGTTGCATACCAAGTATGGAAGCCCTTTGTCTATTGTTAAAAAGTTATAGGCATTTAAAGTTTTTTGCAAAGTAGGTCAAAGGTCAAGGTCAAGGTCGGAAGGGCAAATATGTTGGCATAGTCTGAAGGGTCTCGACAATATGAACCTTCTCACCAAATTTCATCATCATAGCACAAATATTAAACTGTATACCAACCCGTCCAAAAACTTTATCCTTGTGAGTCCAAAACAAGTCAAACATTGAATAAGATTTAAAAATATTTTAAATGTTTAACTTCATAAGAGTAATATTTGACTCCAAATGAACCTCCATACAACATTTCATCATCCTAGCACAATTGTTAAGTGTTAAAACAACCCGTCCAAAAAACTTTAACTGGTGATTTGTGGCCAAAAGTGCTAAGTCCAAAACATGTCAAAAATTGATAAAATTGAAAAAATATATTTAATATTTAACTTCACAACAGCAATATTTGACCTCAAATGAACTTCCACACACAATTTCAGCATCCTAGTACAACTGTTAAGCTTTAAAACAACCCATCCAAAAAAATCTTTAACCTTGGCCACGCTCACGCTTACGCCCACGCCCACGCTCACGCTCACGCTCACGCCGGGGGTATAATATAAGCTCTACTGTTCTACGAACAGGCGAGCTAAAACAGTAACTGCTTTCTAATATTTATTAAAACAAGTCGTTACGTCAAAAACACAGTGTCTGATCTGTGTCCCAACATTTTACTCTGTAGCCGTCACATGGGAACTTTGATAACATTTGTGTAAACAGTTTCTATCCATACTAGACGCTGAATAAACAGTAATAACATTTATGTAAACAGTTTCTATCCATACAAGACGCTGAATGAACCGTGATAGCATTTGTGTAAACAGTTTCTATCCATACAAGACGCTGAATAAACTGTGATAACATTTGTGTAAACAGTTTCTATCCATATTAGACGCTGAATAAACGGTGCTAATATTTGTGCACACAGTTTCTATACATACAAGGCGCTGAATAAACCGTGATAACATAGGTGTAATCAGTTTCTTTCCGTATTAGACGCTGAATAAACGGTGATAACATTTATGTAAACAGTTTCTTTCCGTATAAGAAGCTGAATAAACTGTAATAACATTTCTGTAAACAGTTTCTATCCATATCAGACACTGAATAAATCTGCAACTTATCTTTTTCACACTCTGGATATGGTTTAATAAGGAAATGGAGGAGGAATCTACTTTGAAACCACCGGAACGCGTTAATCTTAGCAGACATAATTTATTTGGCGGATAATTTTTTCATTAAATCAACATGCTACGGTTGAAAGTCTAAATAGCTTTAAAAACAGTTTGGATCCAGAAGAGACGCCGAGTTCCTCGGCGTCTCATAAGGATTTCAACTATTATAAATAGTTTGGATCCTCTTTTACAAATAAAATACGAGCTACAGCAAAACCTTCTTCAAAGAATCAACTGAATGCAGAACCACGAATGTCGACAACTTGATTAATAAACATGAATGTCCATCACTAAATGAATTATCGTGAATGTCGACTGCTTAATGAATAAACATGATCGTCTACCACTTAATGAATAAACATACCACTTAATGAATAAACATGGGTGTCTACCACTTAATGAATAAACATTGGTGTCTGCCACTTAATGAATAAACATACCACTTAATGAATAAACATGGGTGTCTACCACTTAATGAATAAAACTTGGTGTCTACCACTTAATGAATAAACATACCACTTAATGAATAAACATGGGTGTCTACAACTTAATGAGTAAACATTGGTGTCTACCACTTAATGAATAAACATACCACTTAATGAATAAACATGAGTGTCTACCACTTAATTAATAAAAAATGGTGTCTACCACTTAATGAATAAACATACTACTTAATAAATAAACATGGGTATCTACCACTTAATGAATAAACATGGGTGTCTACCACTTAATGAATAAACATGGGTGCCTACCACTTAATGAATAAACATGAATGCCTACCACAATGAATAAGCATGAATGTCTACCGCTGAATGAATAAACATGAATGTCGACCAATTAATGAATAAATATTAATGTCGACCACGTTAATGAATAAACATGAGTGTCTACCAAGTTAATGAATAAACATGAGTGCCTACCAAGTTAACGAATACATATGACTAGCGACTACGTTAATGAATAAACATGAGTGTCTATCACATTGAGTAAATATGAGTGTCTATCAAGTCAATGAATACATATGAGTTTCTACCAAGTTAATGAATAAATATGAGTGTCTTCCAAGTTAATGAATAAATATGAGTGTCTAATAAGTTAATGAATAAATATGAGTGTCTACCAAGTTAATTGATAACATGAGTATCGACAATATAATGAATAAATATAATCAACAACTTGAGTGTCTACCAGTTAATGTATAAACACGACCACATAAAAAATAAGCATCGACCATTGAATGAATGACTATGAATGTCGACCACGTAATGATTGAACATCGGTGTCTCCTAATTACTGAATAAATATGAATGTTGACCACTTGATTAACAAACATGAGTGTCGATCATCTATGGATGAATATGAATGTCTCTCGGATAATGATTTAACATTGGTGTCTACTATTAATGAATAAATTTGTGTGTCTACTACTTTATGAATAAACATGAATCTTTAATAAATAAACATGAGTGTTGGCCAATAACTAAATAACCACGAGTGTCTACCACCTAATAATAAACACGAGTCTTAACCATTTAACCCTTTCACCGCCGAAGTCGCATAAATGCACCACAACAAAAAGTACAGTCCCAGATCAGACGCCGCCTTTTCAATGCGGCGTCTGATCAGGAACTTTACTATTTATCTCAAACTCTATTTCTATATTTGTGCTTTATTATTTTTAAGTTTGCATTTATTTATCTTATTTCCTTATGTTACTGAATGATTTAACAAAATTGGATGGAGACGACAATTAGAAATTTGGCACCGAAAGGGTTAATGAATAAACAAGAGTGTCGACCACATAATGATAAAACATAATAGTCAACATATTACTCAATAAACATGAGTTTCGACCACTTAATGATGAAAACATAAGAGTCGACATATCATTGAATACACATGTGTGGAAGCAACTTAATGAAGAAACATAAGAGTCGAACTATTATTACTTTGAAATAAGACTCATTAATGGTGAGATATATATATATGTATACTTTATTCAAATCCATAAGGCCATCGGCCCATGAGGAAGTGTATACATAGTATACACAATAAACATATATTCAAAACTATAACTGACAAAACTATAACTGACAAAACTACAACTGACATAACAATACATAAAAACATCAGTAATGTAATTATTTTCCGGAGAAGGTTGCTAAAACCTAGGGTACATTAATAGGGCTTCTAAAAGTTTGAGATAAGACAAGTGCATCTTTACAATGTGCTTGCCATCATATTGTGACTAGAGTTACACTACAAGAAAAGCATTGATGTAAACATCAAAGCGGGCCAGAACAGCCATGCTGGTTTTGTTAAAATCTAATGTGAAACAAAAATGCTTAGAATATGAGTGATCATGATACTTATATGTTGCACTAACCCTTTCAATGAAGATATATAAACGCAGACAAATGAATTATTTTTACATGAAAATATACACTGATTGGCATTATATTAATAAAATCATGCAATCATTCAAAGGTTTAGTTCAGCATATTGCTCTTGGAATTACTACAGACATAAGTATGATTTCAGACACCCTATCAAACAATGAAATAATAATACTTAAAACAACTAAATAATGAGTTTGGCACTGAGAATTTAAGAAATGAATCAACTACCGAAATAGTTTAAATTGTAGTTCGATAGATAATTAACACGTTTTGCGTTGATTATTGACGGATCAGTCGTTATTAAATCTTAGAAAAGAAAAGTATCATTTTCATTGTAAAATCTTATTCATATATTAATAAACTCTGATAAGATAAGCTTAATGTAGCACACCTATTTGCAGCAAATCTGGAGTTTAACTGTATAGAGGATCTTAAATGAGTGCCCATCACAAACAGCTTCCACGAAACGAGCCTACTATAATAATATGATACGAGCTTTAGCGAGTGTCACATTCATAACGGCAAACGAGCTCCACGAAAACAACATGCAATGAACACTAATGTAAGATTCTTTATCACAAAAGTCTTAAAAGTGCAATAGAAAATGCAACCGGCTATAGCTGACGGCTGTTTCGGCCATTCCTTACAAACCGCAGGCTAACGATATATCATGCCATATATACATTTGTTCATGTATCAAAGGCGTTATTATGACAATATTAATCATATAACGGAAGAACAGTTGCTTGAACAGTCAGTCTAAACGTGATGTGCAATATTGGCCTCTTTAATCATAACTTATGTACATGTATACGAATATTCGTATTAAATTGCAGAAATATTATTTGGGCTAAGTGCATGTTTGAAATAGTGAATTCAGCAAAGAACCTCTCTTACTACTTCACATGCATTTAACAAACTTTCTCAGTGGCTCTGAATATACATATTCATACATATCAACAGATAATGTGGAATGTTATTTGCATATCCATGAACCAATAAAATATCTTATCTGGCGTCCAAAACCTATGGTTTCCAATTGAAATCCGAGTCTCTGATGTCGCACATCAAACGAAATTTGAAATTTAGAATATCTCAATATATATAAAATAGAAATATGTGTGCTTATGATTCTTTGGATTTCAATTGGCGCAGTATTTCCATACCAGTAGTGTTAAATAATGATTGCATATGCAGCTGATTTGATAGCAAACGCCTTTTCAATAAACATAGCTAACATTTCCACTTCTTGATTATTTGTAGAGTTTATCAACAGCACAAACTTTTGCATATTTGGCCTATGCCAAAAGAATTTCTTGAGATACAGTTTTCTTAACTCTTTGTACAGTTCGCATTCCATAACAAAATGATATTCATCTTCAATAGTTTTACAATTATTACATATCCGCTCATTTCTAGGTATTGTGTTGGGTCTATGCCACCGACCCATCTCAATTTCGAGCCTGTGTGAGGATACTCTAAGTTTAGTAAGAGCAATTCTAAACTTAGTAATATTACATATAGACAGATACGGTTGGAATTCAAACTTACGGCAACTATTATAAAAACATGCTCTACTTGAACCATTCAAACTATTTTCCCAGTCTTGAATAAAAATATCATGAATTCTTTCCTTAACTATTGCTAAAAATACATTTTGATTAGCTACACCCTGGGCTAACCAGACATTATTAAAACCCATCCGGCATAACAGATCACGAATAAGAGATACCCAATTCTTTTTATTATGGTACTCATAAATATCACTTAATAACATATTGTACACTATTCTAATATATTTGGCATCACTCGCATTGAGTATTTTGAACCAGTATCTAATAATGTTAAAGTATCTACCACATATAAGTTTTTTCCTGCCAAGTTCGCCATAAATAAAATCATTCTGTGTCGATTTCTTAACTCCTAAAAGTTTCTTACCAAACTGGGTATGGATTCTTTCAATACAGTTACCCCTATGGAAGCCCCAAACCTCAGACCCATAATTCAAGATTGGTAATACAAGTTTGTCAAAAAGTTCAATTCTGTGCTTGACCGAAATAGAAGTAAACTTGTGTAAATATTTATTCATTTTAAAAAGTGCTTTAAGAGCCTGACCTGCAAGCGTGGTTTGCGCTTACGAAAATGATCCACCGGGTGTAAAAGAAATCCCTAAGTAAGAAATTTTATTTACTATGTCAATAATTTTTCCATCATACTTAAAATTTAAATTACCCGGAATTTGGCCCCCTTTCCTAAAAAACATAATTTTAGTTTTGGATGTGTTAAGCACAAGTTTCCATCTATTACAATAGTCAAGCATAGCGTCAAGACTTTTCTGTAATTCCTCACTAGAATTAGCAAATATGACTATATCATCAGCATATAATATTAGAAATAGTTTAAACATATCAACGTCTATACCTTCTACTCCATTTCTTGTAAAAGTATCCTCAATATCATTCAAGTACATAGCAAACAAAAAAGGAGAAAGACACTCTCCCTGCCTAACACCAAGGGTACACTGATATTCATCACTTAGCAAATTACGACACTTCACTCTTGACTTTACACTTTCATACATAGAGCGTATAATATTGAATATCTTTCCTCTTAAACCAATGTTAACTAATTTATACCAGAGATTTTCACGCACTACATAGATATAAGAGTCGACCTATTATTGAATAAACAGAAGTGGCAACCATTTAATGATGAAACATAAGAGTCGACCTGTTACTATTACTGAATAAACATGTCTGTCAACCACTGAATGGTTAAAATTAAGAGTCGATCTATTACTGAATAATCATGAGTTTCCATCACTTAATGATGACACATAAGAGTCGATCGATCTATTACTGAATAAAAATGAGTGTCAACCACTTTATGGTGAAACATAAGATTCAACCTATGACAGTCAACCACTTCACAATCAAATATAAAAGTCGACCTATTACTGAATTAACATGGGTGGAGACTAGTAAACAGTGTGTCCTTGTAAGTATGTCGCATCTTAATACAGGAAGACACTATTACAGAAATATCATACAGAGATACACCTTTCTGCATAACGTTTGTCCTGCAATAAGGTGCCGTCTACATATACGATCTAGAATTCGACATCATTTGAGTGTTCGCATAAGAGTGGTTTTACTGTAATAAAGTTTTCCAACATAATATTCGAGGGCAGTCTTTGCTACCTTTTGTAGACCTTTAACATTAGGTCATGATATTTTTGAAATATACGTGACTGCTCTCAAATAGTCGTTCGAAGCAAACAGGCCACAGTATGGCTATTTTGCCAGTTTTGCAAATAATTTACACTGTTTTAAATGTATATGTGCTTAACCCTTTCAGTATCACATTATCTACAATCTTTTCGTCCAATTCAGATTTTTGAATCCATTCATTTGTTATATTGACGGGGGTCATCGCAAACAAAGAACATACTGATATAAACAAATGACGGCCATGGATTCAGCGTGCTGTCTTGACCATGATCAGAGGACTCAACCAAGAGCCCGCATATCTTGGTCTTTACTGTTTGCATATGTCACAGCTATGGGATCACGGCAGTTTTGTTGAAACATTTTAGTTTATGAAATATCCTATAAAAACAGAATTATCAAGTGTGTGAAAATTGCACAATAATTTGCGGGTGTGGTTACCAAACATTCCAATTTCAAATCAGGATAAAGACGAATAAAGAGTCTATATAGAGTCAGTGAAGCAGTCCGTATGCGATAGTATCTGCATATTTCCAACATCCGGGAGAAATACCCGAAATAAATAAATCATCCACAACTTTATCCAGTTATGAAACCTAGGAGTCGACCTATTACTATAAATAAATAAACATGCCTGTCAACCTCTTAATGGTTAACATTAAGAGTCGATATATTACAGAATAATCATGAGTTTCCATCACTTAATGATGAAACAGTCGATCGATCTATTACTGAATAAAACTGAGTGTCAACTACTTTATGGTGAAACAAAAGATTCGACCATTTGTTTAATACATATGAGAGTGCACCACTTCACACTCAAATATAACAGTCGGCCTATTACTGAATAAACATGAGAGTCACCAACTGAATAAACATGAGTGGCAGCTACTTAACTACTAAACAGTGTGTCATTGTAAGTATGTCGCATCTTAAAAAATACAGGACGACAATATTACAGAAATATCATATAGAGATACACCTTTGTGCAAAAGTAGAAATGCAAAAAGAGAAAACTGCAGACTCGGTTTTCTCAGTGTGTTATATTTTCTGTTCGGGATCATTAGTTTCGATGTTATTCGTTTCGAAAATTGAAAACGGCTTAAGCCGGTGCTAGGGGCGTGAACAGTGTTGCACTTTTAATAACTACTCATGGACAGACTCAATAAACCCGAGTCTGCAATTTTCTCTTTTTGCATTAATACTTTTGCTTTCGACGGATCACCCATTTTCAGAATATATGTACTTCACAACAGCAGGTCGTAATAAGTCGCCCCGTACTTCATTCTCAGTGTTGTTATATGGTCTGGTCTTTCGGGATCACGATGTTATTAGCGTCGGAAATTGAATATTGCTTTAGCTGGTGCTAGGGTGCGTGAGTAGTGTTGCACTTTTAATTACTACTTATGAACAGACTCAATAAAACCGAGTTTGTAATTTTCTTGTTTTGCATTTCTACCTTTGCTTGAACGATCACCCATTTTCAGAATATATTGATTGAGTCTGTTCATGAGCAGTAATTCAAAGTACAACACTACTCACGCCCCGTAGCACCGGCTTAAGCAGTATTCAATTTTCAAACCAATAACATGAAAACTAATGATCCCAAAGGACCGCCAGTTCACTACTAGCATGGTGTGGGGACCATGTAACAAATTCCTCAATTTCTAACACGCAATAGGGACCAGGAACAAACCCGTTCACGTTACGAATATTATTGAAATCAGGAACCAACCTTCCCATTTAGCATGCAATGTGACTAACCAGTTCACTCTTAGCATGCTATGGGGATAACGAACCAGGAAGTGTACTTTTAGCATGCTTTAGGGATCAGGAATCAGCAATTGTAAATTTAGTATACCATAGGGTCAGGAACCAGCAATTGTACATTTAGTATACCATAGGGTCAGGAACCAGCAATTGTACATTTAGAATGCCATAGGGATCATGACTCGATAACGCGTTAAATTTAAGCATGCTATACGGATCAGGATCCAATAAATCCTTAATTTTTAGCATGCTATTGAGATCATAACACAGTTACTGTTTAACATATAGCATGCTTTAGACATCAGGACCGAATAACTCGTTAACATATAGCATGATTTAGGGATCAGAGCCAAATAACTCGTTAATATTTAGCATGCTTTAGGGATCAGGACCGAATAACTCGTTAATATTTAGAATGATTGAGTGATCAGGACCGAATTACTCGTTAATATTTAGCATGCTTTAGGGATCAGGACCGAATAACTTGTTAATATTTTAGAATGCTTTAGGGATTAGGATCGAAGAACTCGTTAATAATTAGCATGCTTTAGGGATCAGGACTCAATAGCTCGTTAACATTTAGCATGCGATAGATATCAGGAACACATTCATTAACATTTAACACAAAATAAGGATCAGCAACCAACCCTTTCACGTGAAGCGTATTATTGAAACCAGGAACCAACCTGTTCACTACTAGCATGCTATAGAACTTAGTCACCTTTATCATGCTATGTGGATCAGAAACCAATCATGTTATCGGCACCAAGAACCAACAATTGGAACCAACTCGTTATTTTTTAGAATGTTGTGTGGATCATGAACTAACATATTTACCTTTAGCACGCTCTGTTGATAAGAAACCAACCTGCTCAATCTCCACATGCTATGGGGATAACGAGCCAGCAAGTTCACTGTTAGCATGCTATGGGGATAAGGAACCAGCAAGTCCACTGTTACCATGCTATGGGGATAAGGAACCAGCAAGTTCACTGTTAGCATGATATGGGGATAAGGAACCAGCAAGTTCACTGTTAGCATGATATGGGGATCAGGCCCAGCAAGTGCACTGTAGCATGCTATGGGGATAAAGAACCAACATCGGGATAAAGAACCAATATTTTCACATTTAGTATGAGGTATCAACTCTTTAACTTTTAACGTAATGTAGAAATCAGGAATCAAACTGTTTACTTTTAGCACGTTATGTAGATAGGGAACCAACTCGTTAAATTCTAGCATGTATTTGGGATCTGATACCAATCAGGTAACTTTTAGCACGTTATGTAGATAGGGAACCAACTCGTTAAATTTTAGCATGTATTTGGGATATGATACCAATCAGGTAACTTTTAGCACGTTATGTAGATAGGGACCCAACTCGTTAAATTTTAGCATGTATTTGGGATCTGATACCAATCAGGTAACTTTTAGCACGTTATGTTGATAGGGAACCAACTCGTTAAAGTCTAGCATGTATTTGGGCTCTGATACCAATCAGGTAACTTTTAGCACGTTATGTAGATAAGGAACCAACTCGTTAAATTTTAGCATGTATTTGGGATCTGATACCAATCAGGTAACTTTTAGTACTTTATGTAGATAGGGAACCAACTCGTTAAATTTTAGCATGTATTTGGAATCTGATACCAATCAGGTAACTTTTAGCACGTTATGTAGATAGGGAACCAACTCGTTAAATATAGCATGTATTTGGGATCTGATACCAATCAGGTAACTTTTAGCACTTTATGTAGATAGGGAACCAACTCGTTAAATTTTAGCATGTATTTGGGATCTGATACCAATCAGGTAACTTTTAGCACGTAATGTAGATAGGGAACCAACTCGTTAAATTTTAGCATGTATTTGGGCTCTGATACCAATCAGGTAACTTTTAGCATGTTACGGAGATCATGAACTAATCTATTTCATTTCAGCATGCAATGTCGATCAGAAATCATCCTGTTCACTTTTAGCATGCTATGATGATCAGGAACCTACCTCGGTAACTAACTAGTTGTTTCAAGCATGCTATGGGTATCAGTAACAGATTCGCTAACCTTTAACCCCCAAGTAGATTTTGCCACTGACCGTTCCAATGTGGCACTGCCTTTGTTACACGTACCTGTATATTGTCGTGTGTCTTTGTGTCTTTTTTGTATTTTTGTTGGTGTTTGGAATTGAGATGGCAATAGGAGCCACTATTAGGATGCTACTTGGATCAGGAACCAATCGGTTTAACTTGGTTAAATTAGGCTATTAGGCTGCTATGGGAATCAGAAAACATCCATTAAGGTTAACGTTAAACATTTTACTAGAGTCAATGACCAAGTTTGTAACGTTTTGCATGCTCTTGGGACCAGACACCAACTAGTATAATTTTAGGATCAGGATCAACAATGGAATCAAGAACAAACCCGGTAACACTTTACTCCATAAATACACCTTACTGCCTATTTGCAAACAGTGTAGACCCATTTCAGACGGCTCCTATAGGAATCATCGGATCTGGGTCTACACTGCTTGCTCTTGGCATTATATAAATTATTCCGTAGTCGAACATTCCTGAGTTCTATTATAACAATTAATCTAACTAATATGTATGAAGTCATTGTTTCTTACACGAATATCCATGGTGTAAATGGTTAACATTTAGCATTCAATATGGCACAGAAACAAGCCTGTTAAGGTTAAGCATAGTGTGGGGATCAGGAATAAATCCGTGAACATTTATTATGCTATAGGGATCAGGAACAGCCCATTAGCTTTTAGCATGTGAGGATCAGGAACTAACCCGTTAACTGTAAGCATTGTCTAGGGATGAGAAACCAACCAATTAACGTGTAGCATATTACAAAGCTCAGAAAAAGTCACTAATTTTAGCATATTATGAGGATCAGGAAAACGTCATTGACCTTTAATATATCATGAAGACCAGAAATAGTAATTAACTTTTAGCATATTATGAGGATCAGGAAAAAAATCATTGACGATTTTAACAGTCGAAATCTCATTTTAACTGAAAAACTGCTTATGCAAGGATATAGATACCATAAACTAAGAAAAACTTTTTCTAAATTTTACTATCGAAATCTCTCGCTTATTGGCAAGTACCAATCTAATCTCAAGGAGCTTCTGCGACACGGTGTTTCACATCCTGAATATTATGGTAATGTGATTTACAAACTTCGTAAAATTATTGGACATACCCATTTTCTCACTTTGTTCATCAAATATGTTAAAAAATTCATTAAAAAGGAATATGATCCTGTAGTACTACAACATACTGCATGTTTGGTTGTGAACCCTTTTACAGTTGGCAATCACGCTGGCCTCTTTGCATGTACGCCGACAAGAAAGGTTTAGTACTCTATGAAGGCGACCTCTTAACTCCAGAAATGGAAGGAAAACGTCGGATATCTGTACTATTTCGTTTTTGTCGTACCCTTTATTACTTTTCTACAGTTACTCTGTTTGCAGCTCAATCATTGAGTACACTAGCGATAGGTGGATACAGATTGTTCACTTAAATGTTTTCGTTATACATGCACTTTACCACTGTATTTACCGTCGCGGCTGTTGTAGATTAGTCGGAGAGGGGATACGTTTATTTACACTGTTTGTCTTTTAGGGTGGGGATGGAATAAGTGTGAGGTTGGGCGCCCATAAACCGGTTTAACCCCCCCCAGTGACTTTTGTCACTGACCGTTCCAAGGCGGTGCTTCCATCTTCCCCATATTGTGTGTTTGTTTATCTTTGTGCGTCTCTTGTTGTTTTTATAGTTATGTACATTTGCTGTTTCCTTGTGTTGCTGTTCGGGCGACTGTTTGTTCTGTATGTGGTATTTCCTGCATGCCTCATTTTTGTACTTCTATGTAAATCAGGAACCAACCCATTCATTGTTAGACTACTATGTAAATCAGGAACCAATTCATTCATTGTTAGACTGCTATGTAAATCAGTAACCAACCCATTCATTGTTCGACTATCATGTAAATCAGGAACCAACCCATTCATTGTTAGACTACTATGTAAATCAGGAACCAATCCATTCATTGTTAGACTACTATGTAAATCAGGAACCAACCCATTCATTGTTAGACAATTATTGTAATCAGGATCCAACCCATGAAGTTTTTATAACCCTTTGAGGACATTGAAGTATCATTATGATCAAATTCAAGAGGGAAATACAGGGGGCAGAGGGAGAGAGACAGAAAGAGAGTGACATAGCCACAGACAAGAAGACAGAGAGACAGAGAGACAGCGAACCAGGGAGAGACACATAAAGGTATATAGAGATAACGAGGGAGAGAGAGACAGAGACAGAGACAGAAAGACAGAGAAAAAGAGAGACAAAGAGTGAGACAGAGATACAGATAGACAGAGATAGAGAGACAGCCAGGCAGATAGACAGACAGACAGACAGACTGACAGAAGTGAGACAGAAAGATGGACCAGACGGACTAGACACACACAGAGAAAGACAGCAATATAAAAGCTAGATATAGACAAAAATACATAGAGAAAAGAGCGAAATGCAGAGAGTCAGGGGAGAGAGAGAGCGAGCGAGCGAGAGATATATTCAGAGAACGATAGAGAAAGAGGGACAGGCAAACAGAATGACAGGTACAGACATCGGCGTAGAAAATGATATAATTACTAGAGTTATGACAGCAATAGGAGTTTACACTTTAATCAACTGACCTTCACCATTTTGTTATTTATTTTACGCTTTGATAAGTTTACAAGTATGCGGATAATTTGCATTCAACAAGTTTATATATGAAGTGTAACAAACATACTGTGAAAATATTATCCGCTTTATCATATAGTAGGCCGATCTGTATGTATCATAGCTATTGGAGACACGTAATCAGCCGATCTGTATTATTAACCTATTAAAGACACGTAGTCATGACTATTGCATTTTAAAAGTAGGAGATATTTTGAAAGCAAAAGCAGCAATGCAATTGAAAATAACGCAGACTCAGTTTTATTGAGCAGTTATTTAATAACTAAAAGCTTGAAAGTTATGATCCCGAAGGACCAGAAAATATAACGACACCGGGAATGAAGCACAGGCGACATTCTACGCACAAACACTTAACATATGCTGTTTTGAAGAACAACCAGACAGAACAGAATCATCCACCTACCACAAGCTAGCTGGAAGTCTTACCCACAAAACATCTCAATGTGCAGGTCGGGATTCGAATTGCAGTGGTGATTGTCAGTCAGTGTACATAATCAGTCCATCGCCTGTGCTTCAACATACACAATGGTACAATTCAAGATATTATAGACGGGACTCACCGTTTGGTCCAAGTTCTAAATAAATGAACCCCGTTCATACAGGGGACAAAAGCGAATAGTTTAAGCCAACATGAGAAGACACTCGTTGTTATAAAAATATACCAGTAAATATTTTGTTCGCTTTTCACTTGGACCCCTGTCTACTGCATTGTTTGCTCCTCCGCTTGATGTCAGTTGTTACATCCCTTGAAATGCACATAAATGGGTTCAACAATAATTTTGAACGAGTTTATCGTAAATAAGTAAATGCAATGGAAGCATCTATGTTAATACACACCACCTGTATCCTGAGAATATATGCGAGCAGCATTTCCCAGTTATTTATTTGTACTAGGAAATATGTTGCAATGTCGACATTTGAATAAAATGCCATACAAACAATTAAGATTGTCATTTAAACCTGAGCTGTATCAATGGTGATTCAATTATTTGTATACAGCGAAGAACAATTGGTGAGTTTCTTATGCGGCGTCTAGTCTGGGTCTACACTAGTTTGAACTCAAGAAATGGATATGGCCAACACTTTAGTAATGACTCCTATGCTATTTAACACTCTCCTTTAAGTCTTTCTCCCTTACCCAATCAACAACATTGCAGATAATCATTTAAATCACAAAACTGTTTGAACGCTTGCATTGTTGTTATGTATTTTGAAAGAAGGGGCAAATGCGATCATCTACTGTTTTACAGCATTGCTTGTTTTCTTCCATAAAATTAAATGTGCATAACCGCAAATGTTGGCATAGTTGCATGTTATGAAAAACACATAGGCGAGGTTTGGGTTCCATGTGCATATAGAGCATAACACAAAGTGTTGACATGTAGGTCAGCAGAGGGCGGTCGCGATCCCAGTCTTGAAAGTATTGTCGCTAGGAAGTCTGGCAATTCGTTCCAGATACTGATGTCAGATCGGGAAGAGGGCTGTTGTCATATAATTATTTTTATATATTTTCAGTTCCTTCGGGATCATTAGTTTAAGCCGGTGCTCGGAGGGCGTGAGAGTAGTTAAATTACTGCTCATGAACAGAATCAATAAAACCGAGTTTTCTCTTTTGCTTTCGAAGGATCATCCACTTTCAGAATTCTGTCATAGTCTTTATAAGCCCCTATTTACCTTTTTAAATTTTCCCTTTCGAATGAAAACATATTCTGCATTTTAGCTTACACAATCAACATTTTTGTCGTATCCTTTATTACCTTTCTAGAGTTATTATGTTTGCAGCCGAATCATTGAGTACACAAGCGATATGTGGATCCAGTTTCACTAAATTATGTTTCTGTTTTATATTTCTCAAATTATCCAGTTTGCCCGAATCTGTGCTTCGTTTAGATATTTTAATAGTCGTAATTTAGTTATAACTGACATACTTATAAGCAAGGTGACAGATATCTCAAAATTCGGAAAAAGTTTTGCAAGTTTTACAATAGGTAAATTGTTAATAAATGCTTCATACATGATAGCTACAACAAAGGTGTAGCTCGATTTATAGGTAATGTTAGCGAGTAAATGTATAGAGCGAGACTGTCTGTTCATGAAAAAAGATAAGAGATTATTGCGGCATCGCTTGCCAGGCAATAGCTACAACAAAAGCATAACTTTCAATATAGGCAATGTTAACGAGTGAAGATAAAGAGTTTGTGCAAACAGATAATCGGTTATTGCTGTGGCTCTCGTTAGGCGAACGCTGAATTTGAGCCACTTAAACACTCGTACATTTCCGTCGACCAATCACCGATCCTCCCTCAACCACGTTGACAAAATTCGTATCCAATGGATACATGACACCAAGCTCATTTGCATTCCCATTCATATTACAATCAGGATCCGATCCATTATATTTAAACATGCAACATACGAAACAGTGTTTCATCAGGACACAACCCCTCAACGTTTAACGTGATACGTAGGAACCAGTGGTACGTCAGAACACACAGCCACAACGTTTAACATGATACGTAGGAACTAGGAACCAGTGTCACGTCAGAACACACACCCTCAACGTTTAAAATGCTAAGTAGGAACCAGTGTCACGTCAGAACACACACCCTCAACGTTTAACATGATACGTAGTATCCAGTGTCACGTCAGAACACACACCCCTCAACGCTTAACATGATACGTTGGAACCAGTGGCACGTCAGAACACACAGCCTCAACGTTTAACATGATACGTAGGAACTAGGAACCAGTGTCACGTCAGAACACACACCCTCAACGTTTAACATGCTAAGTAGGAACCAGTGTCACGTCAGAACACACACCCTCAACGTTTAACATGATACGTAGTATCCAGTGTCACGTCAGAACACACACCCTCAACGTTCAACATGATACGTAGGAACCAGTATCATATCAGAACACAACCTTTAAACCTGTGACATGAAACAGCGTCTCACCAGGATCTAATATGTGTAACATAACCCCTTTCTTCATATAAACGCATTTTCACGCTTTTGCAAACAAAGTAGACACATGTCAGTCGCTCCTTAGTCTACCTAAGTCTGATCAGGGTATGCTATGTTTACTCATGGAATTATAATAGATCTTATTCTACATTTACTACTAATACCAAAAACATTCAGTGTACATTGGCCATTACATTCAGCCGATACATATTCATTATGTCATTTTTTACATGAATATGCAACAGGGAAAGGGTTAGTCATGCTATGGACGAACCAGTGTATCATCAACATCTAACACATACCCTTTAGCATGCTACAAGGGATTGGAACAATGTCTCAGAATCTAATCACATGAACATCTAACACATAACCTTTACCATGCTACAGGGGACTTGAACAGTGTTTCATTAGAATCTAATCTCATCAGGATGTAACACATAACCTTTAGCATGTTACAGGGAATTTCAGACGATTTCGGTAGTAAGTTGTGTGCAGCATTTTGCGGTGAATACTCTCTACAAAGGAAACAACCGGTACTGGATGACATTAATTTCGAACGACTGATTTCGACCAACATTTACAAAGTTTAACCTTAAATCATGTCTCAACAATTTAGATTAAAGGAGAAACTTGCTAAAAGGATAATTAGTTGAACGTATAAAAACTAAAATTTAAACAGGAAAATCCGATACGGGAGTAAAAAAAACAAATTGGTACGACGTCATAGCAATGTGACGTCGTTGACGTCAAAATACCTCAAAGGAGAGCACCACTAGACTGAGAGCCAGCTGTACCCTAGGTCCCCCCTAGCGGGATTTTATGACACCTATATCACTGTAAAACTTAATTTACCCTCCATCGAATGTCACTTGTTGGACGTTATATGGATGCTGATTAAGCTTACAGTATGCGATTGATTATCTGCCCCTGAATTCGTAATAATACGTTTTTATGTATACAAGAGATTATGGAGTCCAAAATGATAAGTTCTCAAACCACATTGTTTAAAATTATTATATTTTATGTCGATCAACATGCTTGAAAAAGAAAAGATAACTTTGAACTGGAAACAGCAAGAATTATCTCCCTTGTAACTGTAAACAAGAGGGCCATGATGGCCCTAAATCGCTCACTTGGTTACTATACACTTATGCATACACTGTATTTCTATGTAAAAATAAATCAGCTTCAGACTGGGGCCGATATGAAACCAAGGGCCATAATTTTAGGCCTGGAGGTTAAATTTTGAACAGTTTAATCTTAATAAAGGAACATTAGATGATGCTTCATATAAATTTCAAAGGTCTGGGACTTACAATTAAACAAAAGGAGATTTTTAAAAGATTTCCTATGTAACACTGATAAGCCAGGGACGGGACCAGTTTTGGTCCAGGGGTCATAATTTGAAAATCTTTCTAGAGGATCATTAGATGATGCTACATATTAAATATCAAAGGCATAGGCCTTACGTTTCCAGAGAAGAAGAATTTTAAATATTTTCCTATGAAAAACTGATAAGCCCCTGGGCGGGGCCATGTTTGGTCTGGGGGTAATAATTTGAACGATCTTTGTAGAACACCATTACATGATGCTACATACCAAATATCAAAGGTCTATGCCTTACGGTTTCGGAGAAGAAGATATTAAAAAAAGGTCCTATTAAAAATGATAATCCCAGGGTTGGGGCAAGTTTTTGCCCGGGGGTCATACTTTGAACAATCTTTGTAGAGGACCATTTGATGTTGCTACATACCACATATCAAAGGTCTAGACTTTACAGTTTCAGAGAAGAAGATTTTTAAAGAATTTCATATGAAAAAATGATAAGCCCCGGGGCGGGGCCATTTTTCGCCCAAGTGTCATAATTTGAACAATCTTTGTAGAGGACCATTAGATGATGTTACATACCAAATATCAAAGGTCTAAGCCTTACAGTTTCGGAGAAGATTTTTAAAGATGTTCCTATGAAAAACTGATAAGCCCCAGTTTTGGCCCGGAGGTCATAATTTGAACAATCTTTGTAGAGGACCATTAGATGATGCTACATACCAAATATCAAAGCTATAGGCCCTGTGGTTTCAGAGAAGATGTTTATGAAAATTGTTGACGACGCATGACGCACGTCGCTCGACGACGGACGACGGACACTGCCCCCCTCACAATACCTTGGTGAGCTAAAACAAAACGACCAAGCCTTAATATACATACAACAAGCTATTTTTTCAGTTATATATGGGAAACATATGCATGAATATAATCATTAGAGCCCTGCATTGAAAATGCAGGCGCCCGATAGGAATCACATTTTCTGTCTGTCAATCCGTCCATATGTCTGTACGTCCGTTAACACTTTTAATGTGACGCGATAACTCAAACCAGTACTTCACATACTGGTTTCATATTGAAGACATATGTTTATTACTATCAGAGGAAGATGCCTATAGTTTTTGGGTTGAATCAGATCACTAGGTCTAGAATTATCTGCCCTTGAATCGTCAAACATAGCATCAAATTTTGTCAATACTTTTTGATGTGAAGCGACAACTCAAACATTACTTAAGCGTAAATTACGTCGTAATATGTCTATTCATGATTTACATACCATTCTTAAACAAACTGGTAAACATTCTATGTTATCTTGTTTATCGTCTTTACCCTTTTCCTGTCTCAAGTCCATAGACGAAGAGGCTGATAAAATCTATATGCGTACAGATCCGTTAATTAATACTGCCTCACTTATACAAAGTTACACGCAGCATGTTCTTCGTCCTCGTATTGATAAAGAATCTGAACATAAAAGACATTATCTGAAACTTCAATTCCTAAATAAAGGTATCGATTTTATTGATATTCAAAGTATATTTCGTGATAAGAATGTAATCGATACTATTCCCAAATATTTCATCAACTCAGAATCACCTATCATCTGTTATAAATATAATAAACCTATTAGGAATGTTATTTTTAACTACAATAAAATTGTCTCTGACTTAAATATTGTTGTTAATACCCCTTTTTCTGGAGATTGTAGCATTTCTAGCTTTTGCTATAAACCAGTTGGCCATGCCATTACTGGTAATTTTGATATCATTATGGATAAACGTCTCAGGACCCTCCTAACTAAAGGACCTAAATATAGATGACATTCCCTTATTGATTTTGAGGCTTGTCGAACTCATACTGCGGAAGCTATTCAAGAATTCTGCATCAAATGGTGTCGACGAGAACATGCTGATGTTAATGCCCTTTCGGATTGGAAGAAATCTATTGTTTGGTATATTATTGATACGCGTATTACTTTTTACAAATCAAATTACCATCTTTTACCACCTCGACCTAGAGTTACATTTCGCTATTTGAAGAAAAACATTTCTAATTTTCATTCAAATTATGGTCTTGTTCCTGCTGACAAGGCATCAAATAATGTAATCATTATTTGAAGATTGTATTATGTTGATGTTTTAAAGAAGGAGCTAACTGATTCAAAAACTTATATAACAGTTCAAACACATGAAAAGATATAGTCTCGGAACATGTAAAAATGTGCAATAATTTTAAGTCTGGTCCTAACATAAAACAACATAAACTTTATACTTTGTACTGGATTCCGAAACTACATAAATACCCTTATAAGGCGCATTTCATTGCCAGCTCTAGCTGTTGTACCACTACTAAAATATCTAAACTTTTGACGTCCTGTCTTCCTACGATCAAAGAACATGTAAAACGTTACTGTGATAAAATATATGAAAACTCTGGTATTAATGTGTTTTGGTCCTTAAAAAATTCAAATGATGTTTTAACGAAACTTGAAAATGAACAGTATAACATTTCTTCACTGAGCTCTTATGATTCCTCTACACTCTATACTACTCTACGTCACCATCTTATAAAGGATAAACTGATTAAATTGATAGAATAACCTTTGCCAGTGAAAACAAAATGTTCATTGCTTGTAAAGTTCAACGTTCATTCTTTTCGAATTCAGAAGTTGAACATTACACAATGTGGACTTGCCTTGATGTTTGTAGATCTCTTACCTTTCTTTTAGATAATATATGTGTGCGTTATGGGGGTACCATATATCGTCAAGTTGTTGGTATACCCATGGGTACAATTGTGCCCCTCTTGTTGCAGATTTGTTTTTGTATTGCTATGAGAGGGATTTTATGCTTCGCTTAAAACCTGATACACAGACCGATATTGTTAGTGTTTTTAATAAAACTTCAAGGTATTTAGACGATATATTGAATTTAGACTTTTGTCACTGACCGTTCCAAGGCGGTACTTCCATCTTCCCCCTATTGTATGTTTGTTTTGTCTTTGTGCGTCTCTTGTTGTTTTTATAGTTATGTACATTTGCTTTTTCCTTGTGTTGCTGTTCGGGCGACTGTTTGTTCTGTATGTGGTGTTTCCTGCATGACTCATTTTTGTACTTATTTTGAAACTATGATTTCTTCAATTTACCCAAAAGAACTGTCTTTAAACAAAGCGAATCAATCTGACATTATAACTTCATTTTTAGATTTGAATCTTTCAATTACAAATGATAAAGTTTCGTCCAAAATATACGATAAAAGAGAAGATGTTTATTTTAAAATTGTTATTTTTCCTTTTCTAGATGGAGATGTGCCCCGTTCTACATCTTATGGGGTTTATATTTCGGTTTGCCCGAGCCTGTTCTTTGCTTGAAGATTTTAACAATCGTAATTTAGTTATAACTGATAACCTCTTAACCCTTCGCTTGCTATTCACGTCAATATACCTACTTGTAAATAGTGCAGACCCTGATGAGACAGCTCCTGCAGGAGCTGTCTCATCAGGGTCTGCACTATTTACAAGTTGATTATTTACAAGTTGATTATGCAACCGTGCACTCCACAGCAGCGATTGCACAGCGAAATAAGTGTACACAGTGCAGATATATGTCATTATACAACAGGGCATGGGTAAAGAAGGAGAAATGTATTTTAAAATTCAGCAAGCGAAGGGTTAAGCAAGGTTACAGATATCACAAACTTCGGAAAACGTTTTCTAAATTTTATCGAAATTTACCACTCATTAGTAAATATAATTGCAATATATGGACGTTACTGCAACAAGGCATTTCTCAACCAGACTTTTATGGGGATGTTATCTACAAACTTAGGAAAATTCGGGTCATATCCATTTTCATAATTTGTTTATAAAACGCATTAAAACATTTAAGAAGAAAGGTTATGATCCTATTATATTGCAACGCATTGCATGTTTTGTAATCGACCCTTTTACAGTCGGTAGCTACGCTTCCCTCTTTGCTTTCGCGATGACAGGCCGAGGGTAGTACTCTATGATGGTATACTCTTAAACTCGGATACGGAATTGAGTACATATTTTACGGATTGTCACAGTTATTATGCTGTGTTTTACATGTTGTCTTGTGTTCACCGTCGTCTATGCTGTGGGTAAGTCCGGCGGGGATACCTTTATTTACACTATTTGTAAAGCTAGGGTGACTTTGAGAGAAGTGTGAGGTTAGAACGTCCGTAAACCGGTTTAAACCCTCAGTGGTGTTTTTGCTACTGACCGTGCCAAGGCGGTACTCTCTTCGTCACCCTTCCTTTTGTTTGCCTTGCGTCTTTGTGCTTGTAGTTTTGTTCATGTGTGGAGTGTTTGTCTCTGGTTCTTGTGTGTCTGTTGGTGTTTTCTGTGTTCATCTCGTATGTGAGTGTGCGTTTGGGTGTGTGGTTGTGTGTGTGTATGTGTGTCATGCTGTCTATTGGTGTTTTGGTGGTGGTTGTGTCTTGTGTGTGGCTTTGCCTGCTTGACTTTACTACTTTTCCATTCACATATTGGTTTTGTATAAAGGGCATATGCTCAGTATCGCCAGAGGAACACGCCTATATCTTTTGGAATGAATCAGATCAATATGTCTAGAGTTATCTGCCCTTGATTCATCCAAAATGTCATAATCTTTTGTCAACACAGTACTTCACGTATTTGGTTCATATTAAAGGCATTAGGAGAGAAAGGCACCGACATTTTTTTTGTTTGAATGAGATCACCATGTCCAGTGTTATCTGCCCTTGATTTATCAAAATTGCCATATTCGACAAAAGGTCATCTGCATGGCCCTCTCTGACCAAGTCAGTTTTCTAGTTTAGATCTGCAACATAAAACAATTTCATAACATATTGATCATTTCTGATACATGTACTGTAATTGTACATTTTATATTTAATGTGCTCATAAACTATTTCCTATTACTGCGCTTTAGTTGGTTATTTGTCAAATGATTCTGGGGCAGTTATCTCAGAAGTTCTGATGCTAGTAGATTTTTCTGAATGATAATGTTTCAAAAAGGTCGCACCGACGACCATTAGCAACGTTGTAATAATCATAAGCAAATTTACTTTGCCATTTATCTTAAAACTACTTATTGACAAAATAGCATTTGTTACATTTTAGGGGGTCCTTTTACCCCACCCACTTTCTTTGCAATACTGAAGCAATACTGTGTATCTATGGAAAAGAAAATGAATAAATAAATGACCTGACAACATGTATGTGTCATTTTAATATGAAAAATGAATAAACAACATATACTCGTTTGCTAAATAAGGTAATGTTTTAACAATTTAAGCATGTTTAGATTATCATTAATATTCATGAATATGCAAATGAGCAAGATAGCAGTTTGTTCTCAAACTGGGACAATTTTGTTAATAGAGAACATTGTTGTAATTATCATGTGCAAATTTATGTTGTCATTCATCTTAAAGCACTTATTGACAAAATAGCATTTTTTACATTTTGTGGGGTCATTATTAACCACCCCCAACTGTCTTTGCTATACTGAAGCAATACTGCGTATCTATGGAACAGAAATGAATAAATTAATGATCTGACAACATTTATGTGTCATTTGAAACCTTATAATGTGAAAAATGAATAAAAATAACATATTCGTTTGCTAAATAAGGTCATTTTTTAACAATTTAAGCAGTTTGTTTTAGAATCTCATTAATATGCAAATGAGCAAATTATGAATAAAAGACGCATGACGTGTAATAAATATATTGTTATTATTTTAAAACCATTTGGATGTTTTATAATCAAAATAAATGATGTTTTTGCATCTTAATGACGCTAATGCTAAAACTTCGAAATGTTTGCGGTTGCCATGGAAACACGCTGACCGTTTGCTTATCAAGCATCCCCTACTCATCCAACAACCGGAACTTGTTAACATATACCCTAAGCTTTAAGAAAATATAGGTGTACAAAAAATCCCACTAGTGGGGTGGTTCGATGATGGGTCCTGGGCCTACACCACTAGGTGATAAATTGAGTCATTACTTAAAAACAAAGCCTGCAACCCACATATTTCTTTTTGATTTCATGTTAAGGATACTATAAAGCAAGAACGTGAAATTTTGAAAAACATTCTTGGATAAGTTTTCCAGAATTTACAAAAATATCACTGATGTCATACTTATTGTACTGTCCCATATGTAAAAGGCAGGAAGTACGGTTATGTTTATTTCATGGTAATTACTAAAAATTATAGTCTGTAACCCCCTCTTTTCTTTTTGTATTTGAATTCAGCATACTTTAGACAAGATAATATGAACAAAATAAAAACATTCTTGGAAGGAAACAGCTATAGAAATCGTCTTTAAGTGTCTCAACAGAATCCATCTCATAACATTTAGTATGCTACAGGGGACTGAGTGTTACATCAGGATCTGACCAGTAAATTTTGACACAACATGTAACACATAACCTTTAACATGCTACAGGGGATTGGGTGTCTCATCAGGATCTAACACATAACGTTTAACATGCTACAGGAGATTGGGTGTCTCATCAGGATCTAACACATAACGTTTAACATGCTACAGGAGATTGGGTGTCTCATCAAGATCTAACACATAACGTTTAACATGCTACAGGAGATCGAGTGTCTCATCAGGATCTAACACATAACCTTTAACATGCTACAGGGGACTGGGTGTCTCATCAGAAGCCAACCAATACATTTTATTTAACATGTCAAAGGAGATTCAGTGTCTCATCAGGACTTAACCACAAACCTTGAGCATGCTACATAGAATTGAGTGAGTCATCAGAAGCCACCAAAAACACTATAGCATGCTACAGGAGAGTCAATGTCTCATTAGAATCCACGTTTAGCATACTACAGGGGATCGAGTGTCTCGTCAGGATCTAACGCATGATCTTTAGCATGCTACAGGGATTTGAGTGTTTCAACAGAATCCAACCCATACCCTTTAGCATCAAATCAAATCAAATCAAATTAAATCAAATCAAATCAAATCAATTTTACTTTTAGTCGGCAAGACATATACCATGTATGCTTTAGCATGCTGTAGGGACTTGGGTGTCTCAATAAAATCGAATCCATAACATTTAGCCAGTGTCTCAACAGAAACAAACCTGTAACATCTAGCAAGCTACAAGGGATTTATTGGCTCATTATGATTTAACCCATAACCTTTTCCATGCTACAGGGGATTACTGGGTGGAGAGGAGGCAACCTGGTTTTGGATGGGAAACACTGAAAAGCGTCTCTGAAATGTCTAGCTATTCCAGCTGGGATTCGAACCCCGAACCCGTGTTATCTGTTCAACGTTCAACCAATAGGCAAAACCACCACCGTGGGGATTGAGTTTTACATTAGGATCTAACCCATAGCCTACTACAGGGGATTGAGTATTTCATCAGGATCTATCCAATAGTCCACTACAGGGGAGTGCGTATTTCATCAGGATCTATCCAATAGCCTACTATAGGGGAGTGTGTATTTCATCAGGATCTATACAATAGTCTACTACAGGGAATTGAGTGTCTCATCATGTACCAACCCATAACATTTAGCCTACTGCAGGGGAAACAGTGTCTCTTCAGGATCTAACCCATAACCGTTAGCCTACTACAGGGAATTAAATGTCTAATTATGGCTAACTAATAGCGGACTACAGAGGATTGAGTGTTTCATCAGGATCTAGAAGCATTAGCATTCTATAGGGACGTCAGTGTCTCATCCTGTTCAAACCCATAACATTTAACATACTACTGGGAACTAGTCTCTCATTAGCATGCTAGCATTCTACAGGGAACCAAGTGTCAAACAATTTGGACCCTGGTGAGATGTTGAGAGACGTGGCGCCACATCAGGATCCAAACTAGTTGCTAATACGAATGATGTCATAACATTTAGCATACTACTGGGAATTAGTATCTTAATATCATGCAAGCATTCTACAGGGAAACAAGTGTCAAACAGCTTGGACCCTGGTGAGAAGTTGTGATACTTGGCGCCACATCAGGATCCAAACTATTTGCTAATACGACTGATGTCGTGGTTCGCGGGGAAAAGGATGGTTCGCGGGGGGAAAGGATGGTTCGCGGGGGAAAGGATGGTTCGCGGGGGAAAGGATGGACGTCATAACACTGTTATTGTTTACTTTCTACAATAACCACAAGTACTTTAAAGTTAACATATTGTGTAACAGCCGTCTGATCAGGATCTGCTCCGTATGTTTATGAAATTATAAAAGATCTGTATCAAACAGCTGTTATAGGAGTCATCTGATCAGGATCTACCCTATATGTTTATGAAATTATAGAAGATCTGTATCAAACAGCTGTTATAGGAGTCATCTGATCAGGATCTACCCTATATGTTTATGAAATTATAGAAGATCTGTATCAAACAGCTATTATAGGAGTCGTCTGATCAGGATCTGTCCTGTATGTTTATGGAATTATAGAAGATCTGTATCAAACAGCTGTTATAGGAGTCATCTGATCAGGATCTGCTCTGTATGTTTATGGAATTATAAAAGATCTGTATCAAACAGCTGTTATAGGAGTCATCTGATCATGATCTGCTGGAATTATAGAAGATCTGTATCAAACAGCTGTTATAGGAGTCATCTGATCAGGATGTGCTCTGTATGTTTATGGAATTATAGAAGATCTGTATCAAACAGATGTTATAGGAGTCATCTGATCATGATCTGCTCTGTATTTTTATTAACTTATAGAATATCTGTATTAAACATCTGTTATAGGAGTCATCTGATCAGGGTGTGCTCTGTATGTTTATGGAATTATAAAAGATCTGTATCAAACAGCTGTTATAGGAGTCATCTGATCAGGATTAGCTCTGTATGTTTATGGAATTATAAAAGATCTGTATCAAACAGCTGTTATAGGAGTCATCTGATCAGGATGTGCTCTGTATGTTTATGGAATTATAAAAGATCTGTATCAAACAGCTGTTATAGGAGACATCTGATCAGAATCTGTTCTGTATGTTTATGGAATTATAAAAGACCTGCCTCTACTGGTTCTACCAATATAAAACTACACTGTATATAGATATGTGGCATTCTAAACATTCCGATTATAAATATTCATGACTTCATTATTGTTTACACGGATATGCGGCAGGTAAACGGTTAATAACACTTTATACACGTTAGCTACAACAAAAAAGGCGTACCTCCGAATATATGCAATGTTAACGAGAAAATATAAAAGCGAGACTGTTAGTTCGTGAAAACAGATAATAGAGTTTTGCTGCAACTCTTGCTAGGTAATAGATACAACAAAGGCGTAACTCTCAATATAGGCAATGTTAACGAATGAAGATAAAGAGTTCGTGAAAGCAGATAATCGGTTATTGCTGTGGCTCTCGCTAGGAGTTTGAACCGCTTAGCCCTCATACAAACGTGTTTTCACGCAGTTTGCAAACAGAGTAGACCCAGATCAGACGGCTCCTAGAGAAGCAGTCTGATCAGGGTCTACTCTGTTTGCTATTAGAATTTGATATATCTGTTTCTTTACTTTCTAAAATGTCTACAATGTTCCACTTTCAAGAATTCTTTATAACTATTTTGTTAATGAATACTCAGTAGGTACTGAAAATTGGCCTACATATAGAACAGGGAAAGGGTTAAACACTCGTACATTTCCATCGACCAATCACAGATCCTTCTTCAACCACGCCAAAGGTATTTTAACCCCCACTGATATTACTATCAGGATCCAACCTGCCGTATTTAAGCATGCAGCGTACGAAACAGTGTCTCATTAGGACCCAACCCCCTCATGTTTAACATGCTAAGTAAGATTAAGTGTCCAAACGCATGGATCAGCATTTCTGTTTTTTCTACGGAATTATAATAGATGTTATCTTACATTTTCTAGTAATACCAACACTATCCAGTGTTTATACTCCATTATAAAACTTCAGCTGGTAAACTTTAGCATGCTACAGGGGACTGGGTTTCTCGTCAGGATTTAACCCATGAAATTTAGCATGCTACAGAAAATTTAGGCAATCCAGTGTCTCATCCGGATCTAACCCGTGACATTTAGCATGCTACAGAATATTCAGTCTCTCATCAGGATCTAAACTATAACATTTAGAATGCTACAGAATATTCAGTCTCTCACCAGGATCTAATTTATAACATTTAGCACGTGACAGGGGATTCAGTCTCCATCAGGATCTAAAATATAACATTTAGAATGCTACAGGGGAATTCAGTCTCCATCAGGATCTAAAATATAACATTTAGAATGCTACAGGGGAATTCAGTCTCCATCAGGATCTAAACTATAACATTTAGAATGCTACAGGGGAATTCAGTCTCTCATCAGGATCTAAAATATAACATTTAATATGCTACAGGGGAATTCAGTGGGACATCAGGATCCAGTTCATTAACTCCAGCATGATGCAGGGAATTGATTGTCTCAAGTGCAGAATTACTCGCGTCCCCTAACACCAGCTAATCAATTTTCAAATGTTCAAGCTATAATCAATTTGTCTACCAAAATGCAATCAGGGTGTCAAACACTTTGGATTCTAATGAGACGCCGAGTTACTCGGCGTCTCATCTGGATCTAAATTGTTAGCAATGGTGTTCACTCATCAGCTCATAGCAGGCTAAAGGTTAAAACGGTTAACCCATTACCTCACAGGCTATTTTTAAATACAACCTCTTTGAATTAATCTACCGAAAAGGAGCATTATATAGAGAAAGGGAAATTTTTAGAATTTTGTAGTTTGAAATTATTGCGATAAATACATGTAGAGCATTTGCTCCTATAGGAGCAAATGCTCTATTTATCACAATGGTTTCACAGAGTGACTTTTACAGAGTCGTCAAAAGTCGTCAATATGAGGGAAAGGGTTAATCAAAACAGATAAATGTCTGTAAAGTATTTAGTTGGTATACGTTGTCCGAGGGCAATACAGAATTCTCCAATGATGGTACTCTGCGTTCAGCTACCATTGGTTTTGCACACACCAGATATGTCACTTCAGTAAACATTCGTTATAGGGAGTATTTAGGATTTATTGTAATGTGAAAAGAGTATTACTTAGTCACATGTAGAATAGTTTTTCTGTGCATCAATTTGTCTATCACACTTTCGACCACCTGCCATTGGGCTGAAGGGGTAAATAGTAAGTTAATTAAATATAGTTACTAGCTTATTTAGCTGCATACATTACTACATCTAACAGATACACTTTCTATTTATAAACATTCTGCATGACTAATAGCAATATATATCTATCTCGTGTGTGTGAATGAATACGCTAGATCCAATCCAGTCCGAGCTTATAGTATGTGATCAAGTATTATTTATATATTACTGGCGAATTGGTGATAACTTTACATATGGTTTGGATTCAAATGAGCGACCGAGTAACTACGGGTCTAATTAGGATCAAAACTGCCTTACACTTGAGTTATACGTAGTAACTACGGGTCTAATTAGGATCAAAACTACCTTACATTTGAATTATACGTAACTACGGGTCTAATTAGGATCAAAACTGTCTTATATTTGAGTTATACGTAACTACGGGTCTAATTAGGATAAAAACTGTCTTATATTTGAGTTATACTCAACTACGGGTCAAATTAGGATCAAAACTGCCTTATATTTGAGTTATAAGTAGTAACTACTGGTCTAATTAGGATCAAAACTGCCTTTTAGGATCAAAACTGCCTTATATTTGAGTTATACGTAGTAACTACGGGTCTAATTAGGATCAAAACTGCCTTATATTTGAGTTATACGTAACTACGGGTCTAATTAGGATCAAAACTGTCTTATATTTGAGTTATACTTAACTACGGGTCAATTTAGGATCAAAACTGCCTTATATTTGAGTTATACGTAGTAACTACTGGTCTAATTAGGATCAAAACTGACTTTTAGGATCAACACTGCCTTATATTTGAATTATACGTAGTAACTACGGGTCTAATTAGAATCAAAATTGTCTTATATTTGAGTTATACGTAGTAACTATGGGTCTAATTAGGATCAAAACTGCCTTATATTTGAGTCATACGTTTGTATAAAATAACAATATAACGAAGCACTGTTTATAAAAAGCACTTCGAGTTGAAATTAAATAAGCATCATAAACGCAATGCTAACTTTCACTTGCTAGTTTGGAACTGAAGCATTTTAGCTCTGCGGTATATCTGGATCCAAACAGTTTGGAACTGAAGCATTTTAACTCTGCGTTATATCTGGATCCAAACAGTTTGGAACTGAAGCATTTTAACTCTGCGGTATATATGGAACCCAACAGTTTGGAACTGAAGCATTTTATCTCTGCGTTATATCCGCAACCCAACAGTTTGGAAATGAAGCATTTTATCTCTGCGTTATATCCGCAACCAAACAGTTTGGAAATGAAGCATTTTATCTCTTCGTTATATCCGCAACCAAACAGTTTGGAACTGAAGCATTTTAACTCTGCGTTATATCTGGAACCCAACAGTTCGGAACTGAAGCATTTTAGCTCAGTGTTATATCTGCAACCCAACAGTTTGGAACTGAAGCATTTTAGCTCTGTGTTATATCTGGATCCAAACAGTTTGGAACTGAAGCATTTTAACTCTGCGTTATATCTGCAACCCAACAGTTTGAAACTGAAACATTTTAGCTCTGTGTTATATCTGGATCCAAACAGTTTGGAACTGAAGCATTTTAACTCTGCGTTATATCTGGAACCAAACAGTTTGAAACTGGAACATTTTAGCTCTGCGTTATATCTGCAACACAACAGTTTGGAACTGAAGCATTTTAACTCTGCGTTATATCTGCAACCAAACAGTTTGGAACTGAAGCATTTTAGCTCTGTGTTATATCTGGATCCAAACAGTTTGGAACTGAAGCATTTTAGTTTGTGTCGGGTATATAACACATGGGAATATGTGAGCTCAGATTCAAACTTATAACATGTTCATTGTTAGGCGGACGATGAACAGCTTAATCAAGTAATATTTTGAAAAACAATTTTAAGTGAATATACTGAGCATGCAGATGATGTTGGATCTACATAACTCAAATCCATTCTCTGAAGAAAAAAAAGCACAAAAAACAATGACATCGTATTGAATTCCGAAAGTGGGAGTTTTTTCGAAAGGAAAATTAGCAATTCAAAAAGAGAATATTTCAGACTCGGTTCTTGTTTAGTCTGTTCATGAGTAGTAATTACAAATGCAACACTACCCACGCCCCTAACACCGGCTTAAGCAGTATTCAATTTTCTAAACAAATAACATCGAAACTAATGACCCCGAAGGACCAGAAAATAAAACACCCTGAATGAAGTACGGGACGACTTTTTACATCCGACACACGAGCATTTAACATATGCTGATTTGAAGTACATAAATTTCGAAAGTAGGATATCTTTCGAAAGCAAAAGGTAGCAATGCGAACCCTAATCTCGCTATCCACGAGTTGACTACCGTCTAAAAACAGGCATTGGGTCCCGATGATACAGCGAGCTAGTATGTGGCGATTTTCAACTTGTATACACGTTATAGCTTTAATTCAATTGATTTTGGTTTGGTCTACTGCCGTTATATAAGCAGATTGAGGTTTGGTCTACTGCAGTTATATAAGCAGATTCAATTGGTCTACTGCCGTTAAATAAGCAGATTTAATTGGTCTACTGCCGTTATATAAGCAACTTTAATTGGTATACTGCAGTCATATACGCAGCGTTTGGTTTGGTCTACTGCCGTTATATAAGTAGATTTTGGTTTGGTCTACTGCAGTTATATAAGTAGATTTTGGTTTGGTCTACTGCAGTTATATATGCAGATTTAATTGGTCTACTGCAGTTATATAAACATATTTTGGTTTGGTCTACTGCTGTTATATAAGCAGATTTTGGTTTGGTCTACTGCCGTTATATAAGCAGATTTTGGTTTGGTCTACTGCCTTTATATAAGCCGATTTTGGTTTGGTCTACTGCATTTATATAAGCAGATTTTGGTTTGGTCTACTGCCGTTATATAAGCAGATTTTGGTTTGGTCTACTGCTGTTATATAAGCAGATTTTGGTTTGGTCTACTGCCGTTATATAAGCAGATTTTGGTTTGGTCTACTGCCTTTATATAAGCAGATTTTGGCTTGGTCTACTGCAGTTATATATGCAGATTTAATTGGTCTACTGCAGTTATATAAACATATTTTGAAAATTATCTGCTGTTGTGAAGATTATAAATTCTGAAGGGAGGTGATCCCCCGAGAGCAAACATTGCAACACAAAAAGGGAAATTGCAGACTCGGTTTTATTGAGTCTGTTCATGAACAGTAATTGAAAGTGCAACATTGCGCATGCCACCTAGCACCGGCTTCAGCGGTATTCAATAGAAGTGTGAGGTTAGGACGTCCGTAAACCGGTTTAAACCCCCAGTTGTGTTTTTGCTACTGACCGTGCCAAGGCGGTACTCTCTTTGTCACCCTTCCTTTTGTTTGCCTTGCGTCTTTGTGCTTGTGATTTTTTTCATGTGTGGAACGTTTGTCTCTGGTTCTTGTGTGTCTTTTGGTGTTTCCTGTGTTCATTGTTCATTTTGTGTGTGTGTGTGTGCGTTTGGGTGTGTGGTTGTGTGTGTGTGTGTCATGCTGTCTATCGGTGTTTTGGTGGTGGTTGCGTCTTGTATGTGGCTTTGCCTGCTTGACTTTACTACTTTTCCATTCAATAGTCAGAACAACAAGTACTGAAATCCATGATCTCGAAGGATCAGAAGGTATAACAACACTGAGAATGAAGTACGGGGCGACGTATTACGGCCGCCACACAAGCAACTAACACCTGCTGTTGTGAAGATTATAAATTTTGAAGGGAGGTGATCCCCCGAGAGCAAATATTGCAACACAAAAAGAGAAATTGCAGACTCGTTGGGTTCTGAAGGGAGGTGATCCTCCGAGAGATAAAAGTACAAAAATGAGTCATGCAGGAAACACCACATACAGAACAAACACTCGCCCGAACAGCAACACAAGGAAACAGCAAATGTACATAAGTAGAAAAAACAACAAGAGACGCACAAAGACAAAACAAACATACAATAGGAGGAAGATGGAAGTACCGCCTTGGAACGGTCAGTGACAAAGGTCACCGGGGGTTTAAACCGGTTTATGGGCGCCCAACCTCACACTTATTCCATCCCCATCCTAAAAGACAAACAGTGTAAATAAACGTATCCCCTCTCCGACTAATCTACAACAACCGCGACAGCAAATACAGTGGTAAAGTGCATGTATAACAAAAAACATTTAATTGAACATACTGTATCCACCTATCGCTAGTGTACTCAATGATTGAGCTGCAAACAGAGTAACTGTAGAAAAGTAATAAAGGGTACGACAAAAATGAAATAGTACAGATATCCGACGTTCTCCTTCCATTCCTGGATTTAAGAGGTCGCCTTCATAGAGTACTAAACCTTTCTTGTCGGCGTACATGCAAAGAGGCCAGCGTGATTGCCAACTGTAAAAGGGTTCACAACCAAACATGCAGTATGTTGTAGTACTACAGGATCATATCCCTTTTTAATGAATTGTTGTATATATTTGATGAACAAAGTGAGAAAATGGGTATGTCCAATAATTTTACGAAGTTTGTAAATCACATCACCATAAAATTCAGGATGTGAAATACCGTGGCGCAGAAGCACCTTGAGATTACATTTGTACTTGTCAATAAGCGAGAGATTTCGATAGTAAAATTTAGAGAAAGTTTTTCTTAGTTTATGGTATCTATATCCTTGTTTAAGCAGTTGTTCAGTTAAAATGAGATTTCGACTGTTAAAATCGTCAATAGATGAACAAGCTCTAGCAAAACGAATAAGTTGAGATATATAAACCCCGTAAGATGGAACACGGGGAACATCCCCGTCAAGATGAGGAAAATTTACAATATTAAAATCAAAATCATCGCTTTTGTCATATATTTTAGAAGAAATCATTCCATTATTAATTTTAAGGTCTAGGTCAAGAAACGCTGCATAATTGTCGGACGGGTTAGCTTTATTCAATTTGAGTTCTTTAGGATAAATTGTAGGAATCAGAGCATCGAAGAAAGGGTTATCTAAGTTAAAAATATCATCCAAATATCGACAAGTTTCATTGAAGGCTTTTATAACATCTTCTTGTGATTGAGGATTCAAACTTAACATGAAATCTCTCTCATAGCAGTACAAAAACAAATCTGCGACAAGTGGTGCACAATTTGTACCCATAGGAATACCAATTACCTGACGGTATATAGCATTCCCATAACGTACAAATATGTTATTCAAAAGAAAGGTTAGTGCTTCGCAAACTTCTGAGCAAGTCCAATTGGTGTAATATTTCATTTGCTCGTCAGTAAAGAAAGCTTTTTCAGCATTACATGCCAAGAATGATGTTTTTTCTCGGGCAAATACTTTCTGGATCAAGTTATTAAGCTTATCCTTAATTAAAATATGAGGAAGAGTTGTGTACAGAGTAGAAATATCGTACGTGCTTACAGTGGATGCAAGATACCTTTTGTTCTTAAGTTTGTTTAAGACTTCTGAAGAGTTCTTAATAGACCAGAAGAGATTTATTCCAGAATTTTCATAAGTCTTATCACAGTAGAATTTTACATGTTCCTTTACCTTCGTTAAACAAGAAGTCAAAAGTATAGACAATTTAGTAGTTGTACATGAACTAGAATTTGCAATGAAACGCGCTTTATATGGTTTTTTATGTAGTTTTGGTAACCAATACATTGTAGGAAGTTTATGTTGTGTAATTTTAATATCGGTTCCAAATTGTTCACACTTTTTGACATGGTCTGAAATGATGGTCTTTTCGTCAGTGGTAACTGAAATGTATGACTTGGTATTAATAATTTCCTGCTTCAAGACATCGATATAATGTAATCGTCAAATAATAATCACATTATTTGATGCCTTATCAGCAGGAACAAAAACGTATTTTGAATGGAAATCCTGTAAACCCTTTTTAAGATGTCTAAAAGAAGTTCTAGGTTTAGGTGGAAGAAGGTGTTTATTAGAGCTGTAAAAGGAAATGCGTTTATCAATTATATCAAAAATTAGTTTTTTCCAACAAGAAAGGGCATTAGACTCAACATGTTCTCTTCGACACCATTTAATACTAAAATTTTGTAAAGCCTCCGCAATCTGAACTCGACAAGAGTTAAAATCTATCAAGGATGGTATTCTATATTTGGGACCTTTATTCAAAAGAGATCGTAGACGTTTATCTTTAATTATCTCAAAATTACCAGTAATCACATGACCAGCCGGAGAATAGCAAAATTTTGAGGTGGCGCAATCTCAATTATCAGGAATATTATCATTAATATTAAGGTCGGCCACAATTTTATTATAGTTGAAAATTGTATTTCTGATGGGTTTGTTATATTTGTAGCAGATGATAGGTGGTTCTGTATTTTTAAAGTATTTAGGAATAGTGTCAATTACATTTTTGTCTCTAAAAATACTTTGGAGGTCAATAAAATCAATACCTTTATTAATAAAAGGAATTTTCAAGAAGAATCTTTGGTGTTCAGATAATTTGTCGATGTGCGGTCTGAGAACATGTAGAGTAAAGCTTTGTATCAAACTAGCCGTTCCTATGAGAGGATCTGATCGAAAAATAATTTTATCGGCTTGCTCGTCAATTTCTTTTAATGAACATATAGATAAGGAGGAACGTCTAGAAAGCATGGCATGTTTACCCGAAGTTAGGCGTAAAGTATGTAGATCAAGAAGAGTCATTTTCAAACGAGATTTTCGTTTAATATTACCATTTTTGCGAATGCCATGCGATCGACATTTGCGTTTTCTAATAGAAAAGATTGAAAAAATATCTATATCTGGTTCTTTTGAAATATTTCCAGTCTGGTAAATATTATCATTCAGTCCTAAAGGAAAAGGTGTTTGCAATTTTTTTATCCAATTTAATTCAGATATAAATCTAGCTTTCGATTTAAAGCTACTAGTCGCCTCCTTATCATATGTTATATGCTCAACAATTTGTACTAAAACATCTTTAAAAGAATGGCCAGATTTCCGAAAGTGTTGGTATAAAAAATTGTTTAGTTTACGATTTCGACACTGATATGCATGCTCACGAAATCGAGTTTTCAAAGCACGTCCTGTTTGTCCTACGTACTGTATACCGCAACTAGGCGCGTTTCAAGTTAAAACATAAATAACGTTAGTAGTAGTACAATCAACGTCTGAGTTTATCTTGACATTAAATGTTCTACCATTAACTGTAGATTTTATAGTGGAATTACAAGAAATGTTACTACAACATATGCACCTCTTAGCAAAGCACTTTTGGATAATTGGATACACTCTGTGTCGCCTGCATAAGGACCGTTTACAAGTATGTGGATAATTTGCATTCAACAAGTTTATATATGAAGTGGAACAAACAAACTATAAATATATTATCCGCTTCATCATATAGTGGGCCGATATGTATGTATCATAGCTATTGAAGACACGTAATCAGCCGATCTGTATTAATAAACTATTAGAGACACGTAGTCTATGTGTATCATGACTATTGCATTTTAAAAGTAGGATATATTTCAAAACAAAAGCAGCAATGCAATTGAAAATAATGCAGACTCGGTTCCTTTGAGCAGTTATTTAATAACTAAAAGCTTGAAAGTTATGATCCCGAATGACCAGAAAATATCACGCCACCGAGGATGAAGTACAGGCGACATTCTACGCACAAACACTTAACATATGCTGTTGTGAGAAACAAGCAGACAGAACAGAACAATCCACCTACCACAGGCCAGTTGGAAGTCTTACCCATAAAACATCTCAATGTGCAGGTCGGGATTCGAATTACAGTGGTAATTGTCAGTCAATGTACATAACCAGTCGATCGCCTGTTCTTCAAATACACAATGGTACCATTCAAGAGATTATAGACGGGACTCACCGTTTGGTCCAAGTTCTAAATCAATGAACCCCGTTCATACAGGGGACATGAGCGAACAGTTTTAGCCCAGACGAGAAGACACTTGTACCAGTAAATATTTTGATCGTTATTCACTTCGACCCCTGTCTACTGCATTGTTTGCTGATCCGCTTGACGGCAGTAGTTACCTCCCTTGACATGAACATAAAAGTACAAAAATGAGTCATGCAGGAAACACCACAGAACAAACAGTCGCCCGAACAGCAACACAATGAAGCAGCAAATGTACTAATAGTTTTGTCGTACATAACTATAAAAACAACAAGAGACGCACAAAGACAAAACAAACAAACAATAGGGGACGATGGAAGTACCGCCTTGGAACAGTCAGTGACAAGTCACGGGGGGGGGGCGTTAAACCGGTTTATGGGCGCCCAACCTGACACTTATTCCATCCCCACCCTAAAAGACAAACAGTGTAAATAAACGTATCCCCTTTACGACTAATCTACAACAACCGCGACGGCAAATACAGTGGTAAAGTGCATGTATAACGAAAACATTTAAGTGAACAAACTGTATCCACCTAACGCTAGTGTACTCAATGATTGAGCTGCAAACAGAGTAACTGTAGAAAAGTAATAAAGGGTACGACAAAACGAAATAGTACAGATATCCGACGTTCTCCTTCCATTTCTGGATTTAATAGGTCGCCTTCATAGAGTACTATACCTTTCTTTTCGGCGTACATGCAAAGAGGCCAGCGTGATTGCCAACTGTAAAAGGGTTCACAACCAAACATGCAGTATGTTGTAGTACTACAGGATCATATCCCTTTTTAATGAATTTTTTAACATATTTGATGAACAAAGTGAGAACATGGGTATATCCAATAATTTTACGAAGTTTGTAAATCACATCACCATAAAATTCAGGATGTGAAACACCGTGTCGCAGAAGCTCCTTGAGATTAGATTGGTACTTGCCAATAAGCGAGAGATTTCGATAGTACAATTTAGAGAAAGTTTTTCTTAGTTTATGGTATCTATATCCTTGCTTAAGCAGTTTTTCAGTTAAAATGGGATTTCGACTGTTAACATCGTCAATAGATGAACAAGCTCTAGCAAAACGAATAAGTTAAGATATATAAACCCCGTAAGATGGAGCACGGGGAACATCCCCGTCAAGATGAGGAACATTTACAATATTAAAATCAAAATCATCTCTCTTGTCATATATTTTATAAGAAATCATTCCATTATTAATTTTAAGGTTGGTTGGTTCCAAAATGACTTTGAACGAGTTTATCGTAAGTAAGTAAATGAACGTATACAGGTAAATACACACCACCTGTATCCTTAGAATATATAGGAGCAGCATTTTTCAGTTGTTTATTTGTACTAGGAAATATGTTGAAATGTCGACATTTGAATAAAATGTCATACAAAGAATCATTTAAGCCTGATCTGTATCAATGGTCCTTCAATTCTTTGTATACAGCGAAAACCCTGAACAACTGGTGAGTTTCTTACGTGACGTCAAGTCTGGGTCTACACTCGTTGGAACTCAATAAATGGGTATGACCAAATCTAGAAACGACTCCTATCCCAGATAGCAGACCGGTGTTGGCCCCAAAATTGTAAATTGGTTGGCATGTTGGCTTATGGTTGGCGTTGGCTGACCGACGTTGGCCCAACATCATCAACTGGTTGGCATGTTAGCTTACGATTAGTGTTGGCTGTCCGACGTTGGCCCAACATTGGACTAACGCTGTATGGAATGCCACTCAAGGAAGAAATAATGTATATATTGGACCAACGTTGGCCCAACATAAACATGTTTAATTCATTCGAACATATAAGATATACTAGTTCTGAAAAGATACATGCATTAGCCCAACACAGAAGTGTTGAATGTAAGTATTACAAGTATTTGATCCTTTGCCTGGGCGAAACTGTGCATTCGTAATTCCTTACCTGCTTTGATTGTTTAAACTTCACCGAAGACGTTTAAAATTTAAGCAGGGCTGGATGACTTGTTTTGCCATGTGCTAAGGGTTAAACTATTCAACAATTTTAATCAACCTAACTGTATGAGAAAACTGTATATAATAGTGTGATTTAAAAAATTAATTAATATGGTTAATGCAATTGTCTAGATCCAAACTACATTTTCGCTATGTATACAGACAGCCATGCAGTACATAGCCGTGTATTGACCCTTTTTTATATATAATTTCACAAGAATTACAATCAGTTTTCAAGATATTGTTAATTTTACTTGAGAAATATTTATGTATGATCTTAGAGTGAAATGAACGCATCTATATTATAACACGTTGCATCAGTTGAATGTCCAAGCAAAGCTAAATAAGCTCATTGTTAATAATTAAATGCATGAAATATCATTGTACACAAAATAAAAACAAAAATACTGCCAATGTTAGTGCTGGAACTGTATAATCAAATGAATAAAACCTCTGTAAATAAATAAAGTAGACCCTGGGGTGCTGCAATATATAGGTCTACTCTGTTTGCATCAGGTGTTGAACGGCATTTGTATAAGGTATAAAGGGTTAAATTATATTGAGCAGATCAGTACACACTGATCAGTTGCTGATTATGCAGGTGCCTAGAGAGCATCGGGGCACACAATAATTAGCACTAATGGGGTCAGTTGCCATGGAGATTCTTTGGAAGGAGGCACTGGTATACAGGAATCGTAACACTTAGAGTGCTGCACACCAGTTTAACCTGCTTGACCAGTTAATATAGCTTGCCAGTCTTGCAAGATTTAGTTGATCTGCAATATCAACCAGATGTAAGTAAACTTCTTTTTATTGTTTAATTGTATGCATACTCATGTGTATTATGATTTTATGAAGATGTTTTTGGTACTTGTTAATTAAATAATCATATTTGCAAACAGTGTAGACCCTATGGGAGCTCTCTCATCTTGGTCTGCACTGTTTTCCATAGAAAATCCATGACTGCATGCCCTATGTTTTGCCATGGAAATTCATTTCAACACATCCTGTATATTTTTGTAAAGATTTGCCTATAATTGATATTAAAAGAAGACGGGTGATAAAAAATATGTGACAGGCTAAGGGTTAATGTTTGAAAATAAAGAAGGAATGATGTATATAATGATCTGCATGAAACATATTGTTTACAAATAGCACATCCATTACTTAATCATTATTATTTTTACATACATGTATTTTTAAAAACAGAAGAGTTATCCATAATCAACATGCTTACTTTCACAAATCTATTTATCCACATTTCATTTTTACACTTAACCCTTTCCCAGTGTAATATTTATGCAAAAAGCCATCCACTATATGAATAGTGAGTTAAATTTATTTCCATTCTAATACATTGAACAAAGGATTTATTAGATATTACTATGCAGTAATGCAAACTTTAAATTCTGCATTTTTATTGCATAAAAACTGATGGTAATTAAGTAGTTTTTAGATGGCTATTATCATCATCATCATCATCATCATCATCGGTTCCTTTTATTAACGTGCATGGTCAGGGGCACTGTCCACACTAGTGGACCCCCCTCCAGACAGCTGGCTAGCTGCACGCATGGCAGACTTCACCCCAGAATTCCATTTTGTCGATCCTGAAGATTATAAAAACACCATTAATGATGGCTTCACACTTATTATTTGCACAAAGTAAATGGCCAGATTAGACGTTTCCTGAAGGATAGGTGCACGTGTTTAATAGTTTGCATGCTAAGCGCGATCAGATTTATATTCAAACAACTTGGAAACAGATAAGATGTGGGGTACCTCGGCATCTCATCCATAATGCAATGTGTTTTACACTATCCAAATTGTTTGACACTATCCAAATTGTTTGACACTCAGCCAATATCCATACCTTAGAGTAAGGCAGAGGCGAGAGTGTGCAAAGTTTTGCCTTTGGCAAAGAGTTAAATGAGATCCAAATGGAGAAAAAATCATAAGGAAAACTTATTTAAAATCAGAGGTTTTTATAATGTGTCTATAAGCAAACAGAATAGACCCTGATCAGGCAGTTTTTATAGGAGCTGCCTAATCAGGGTCTACTTTGTTTAAACTTTGTTTAAAAATCTGAAGTTTTTATAAACATGTAGTAGGGAAACTGCTCTATGGTTGTTTTTTCTATAAGCAAACAGAGTAGACCCTGATCAGGCAGCTTTTATAGGAGCTGCCTAATCAGGGTCTACTTTGTTTAATATCTGAAGTTTTTATAAATATTTGTAGAGAAACTGCTCTATAGTTTTTTAATAAGCAAACAGAGTAGACCATGATCAGGCAGCTTTTTTAGGAGCTGCCTAATCAGAGTCTACTTTGTTTGCTAAGGCATCTTTGTAAGGTCTGTGTATCTATAAGGAAAAGAGTAAGCATTGTTCATGTACAAGCTTAGTTAATAAAATAGTTCAGAGGCTGTAAAAAGCACTGCAGCTGTAGGAGATAGAGACAGATAAAAAAAAAGTAGACCAGGTTTTCAAAGGACAGGGCAGACGGAAGAACTTTGCAAAGGAAGAGGCAACAAAGCATGGAAAAAGACATTGAAGAAAGTGAAAATTAACCCTGCTCATGCTACAGTTCATAAAAGACTCAGTACATCATGTACTATAGTGCTCTGAAAGATAACATCAATGAACATTTGAACGCTGCTGTGGAAAGACCAAATATATGCTATCACAAACAGTGCAGACCAAGATCAGTCACCACACTGTCAGCACAGCAGGTGATCAGGGTCTTCACCATTTGACATATGTCAGAATTGATGTAATTTATTTGTCTACTGCAGCAGACAGTATAGACTCTGATCAGATACTGTGCCAACAGCGCAGTAGCTGATCTGGGTCTTCACTGTTTGCAATACCCTATAGATGGTTTTTGAACAGTGGCGCTCATTTTAAGATATATTTAGGTTCTCCAGTAAGTAAACTGTTTAATTAGACTTGGATTTATAAATGGATTTGAATTTTGAACTACTAAATATCAGTCCAAGTATTCCTTCTGAAAAATAAATTAAGAATTTATTTTGGCTTCTGCAGGGTTAATAAAACAAAAGCTTTACACAAGGATGGATTTCTTTAATCCTCTCCATGATGGATATTTAACCCATTACATCAGAGGCTGTTTTTAGACTAACCTCTGTAAATGAATCTACTGAAAAGGAGCATTTACTAGAAAAAGGGCAAATTTCAGAAGTTGGTAGTTTTGAAATCATTGTGATAAATAGAGCATTTGCTCCTATTGAGCAAATACTCTATATATCACAGTGGTTTCTAAAAGTTGGGGGAATAGGTTAAGCAAAACTCCACCCAAAATCTAAAATTGATTATAGATATATTTTTAAATCAGCACATAAGATAATAAACTGGAATTCAATAACAACTTATGGTGCACAGTCCTACATGCAAACAGAGCAGATCAGGATTAGGCAGTTTTCTATATGAACTGTCTGATCTGGGTCTATCTATTCTACTTGCAATAGTTCTTATGTGAAATAAAGGCTTAAGGGATGTCTTGATGTTACTTGTGCATATTCTGATATCATGTATTTGGTATTTATTATTTAAAATGAGGTGCCATAGCTGAAAAACACATAATTTTAAGACTATAGAACTATCAGATAAGCAGTAGTAAGCCTGTGCAAAGCTTAAGTTTTATTTCAATTGATTGCAGACAAATAATTTCAATGGTAATACGTTATGCTGTATTTAAATGTGTCATGTAGGTCTACAAACAGTGTAAAGCCAGAGTGTAACGGATGTATGGGATATTTGTCTTCTAACTTCAAAATTGTCATAACATTTTCATTATTTTTCATTATTTTTACTGTTTAGTGGGGACCAATTGGTGCATTCTAAGTAACTGCATTCTAAGTAACTGCTACATAGTTTAGTATTGAATTGTTTGTATTCACTTGAGACACATTTATATTTGGCAAAAGCAGAATGTTGGTCAATATTGGCAAAAGGTTGGAAATTAGTTGGCAATCAGTTGGCAAAAAATGTGTTAATGTTGGCAAACGATATGTCACTTGACGTTGGCCCAACATTGGGCCAACGTATAAATGTTGGCAAACGATATGTTATTTGACGTTGGCCCAACATTGGGCCAACGTATTAGTGTTGGCAAACGATAAGTCATTTGACGTTGGCCAACGTATTAGTGTTGGCAAACGATATGTCATTTGACGTTGGTCCAACATTGGGCAAACGTATAAATGTTGGCAAACGATATGTCATTTGACGTTGGCCCAACATTGGGCCAACGTATTAATGTTGGCAAATGGTTGGCAGAGTGTTGGCTTTGGGTATTTAATTTGGCCGTTAGACGTTGGCCCAACGTCTTGCCAACACGTTGGGCCAACGGGAGCCCAACGAGCAAGAATACGTTGGGCCAACGTAAATTTCCGACGTTGGGCCAACGGAGTGCAACACGTTGGGCCAACGTTGGCCCAACATATGTTTGCTATCTGGGAAAGCATCTTACATGAAGTAATCCACAGTTCTTCATTTGATTATATCAAGAACTCCTTTCGCGGCGAAAGGAGCAAGTAACTCGTTTCTCCCAGAAATGTCATCAATATATTAATGATGTGGTGATATATTCAGGCTTATTTCATTATATTAGTGCCAAATATACTTAAAAAGATGTGTATATATTAATTAAAAACACTAAGTATTACATATTATTAATAACCCGCAGTTCTACGTTCAATTACATTACTTAAGAGCTCCTTTCGCGGTATTTACTGTGGCGAAAGGAGCAAATAATACGTTTTCCCTGTAAATGTCATCAATATATTAATGATGTGTCCTTATGTCCAGGCTTAAATCAGTATATTAGTGCCAAATACATTTAAAATATATGTCCATATCATTTAACTTGCTTATTAATAAATAATAAGTAGCCAATATTAAGTTTTAATCTTCCTTTCGCCTCCTTTCGCCAAAACATCCTCCTTTCGTGTTTTAGTCATACCCTATCTGAGGCAGTGGGGTTTGTTGAGTCTTGTCGACATACCCTTATGCCAATAGGTGGTGTACATGTACATCGAATCCTCATTACAGTCTACAGAATGTTATGAACCAGACTGGTAATTTTGCATATGTGGCCTATATTAACCAGATTCGTCTATCCACCCATGGTGAGTGGTCTCTTCTGATGTCTGATCAGCTCTTGTATGCGGCGGGCTGGACCTGAGATTATGGTAAAGGCTTATAGACATTGCAGCCCCTGTCTTGAGGACCTATTAGTAGCCTTATGAACAGTGTCTCCGTTGCCTTCTCTAGTGGCCAATCGTACTTCATGTTTTTGTGCTTCTCGTAATTGAAAGAGATTGACTGAAGGGCTGCATGGATACACTAAACTAGGCGAGACATGCTGTCCCCAAATGCCGATTTGAATTGTTACGCCCCTTTTTGGCGGGTCTAGTCCGCTATGGGTTACCTATGATGGACTCCATTTCATGGCTTTGTCAAACGAGGCGGACCTTCACTGTGGAACTCCTAAGAGGGATAATTCCCTAGTCTGGGTCTGCACCGTTTGAATGGACCAAGTTTGCTCGTCATATGTGCACCAAGTTAAACAAGAGTGCCAGTGGGCACAATATACGCCCGTCGAGGTTTTGTTCAACATAAACTGGGGTTAACGTATTTGCTAAATTCAAATTCTAAGTCCAATTTTGCGACCAAGTTTCAAGGTTGTAAATAGGCATACTTTAACAAACAACCTTAACCAAAATTTCTAAATTAAAAAATGCCATAATTGTGTCTAAATGCTTGAGATGAAGATGAAGCTTCTGATGGTGAACAGATGTTTCAAGTTTAAAAGCTTTATCTGAAAGGATTATGTAAATAAGTGGACTTTAACCAAAGCCTTAACCACAAATTCCAAGCTAAAAAGCGTCATAATTATGTCAAAATGTTAGACAGAGTTATGTACTCTTGCCTACAGGTGAAGCTTGTGATGGTGGACACGTGTTCCAAGTCTAACCCTTCGCTTGCTGAATTTTAAAATACATTTTTCCTTTCTTACCCATGCCCTGTTGTATTATTACATATATCTCCACTGTGTACACGTATTTCGCTGTGCAATCATTGCTGTGGAGTGCACTGGTTGCACAATCAACTTGTAAATAGTGCTGACCCTGATGAGACAGCTCTTGCAGGAGCTGTCTCATCTGGGTCTTCACTATTTACAGGTAGGTATATTGACGTGAATAGCAATCGAAGGGTTAATTAAAAGCTTAATCTGAAAGGGTTATGTAAATAAGTGGACTTTAACCAAAACCTTAACCAAAATTTCTAAGTTAAAAGGGGGCATAATTCTGTTAAAATGTTGGACAGAGTTATGTACTCTTGTCTTATGTACCCTTGCCTACAGGTGAAGCTTGTGATAGTGAACAAGTCTTCCAAGGTTAAAAGCTTTATCTCAAAGGGTTATGTAAATAAGTGGACTTTAACCAAAACCTTAACCAAAACTTCTAAGTTAAAAAGGGGAATAATTCTGTCAAAATGCTTGACAGAGTTATGTACTCTTGTCTACAGGTGAGGCTTGCGATGGTGAACAAGTGTTCCAAGTTTAAAAGCTTTATCTCAAAGGGTTATGTAAATAAATGGACTTTAACAAAGCCTTAACAAACAAAAGATTCTAAGTTAAAAAGGGGCATAATTTGGTCAAAATGCTTGACAGAGTTATTTACTATTGCCTACAGGTGAAGGTTGTGACGGTGAACAAGTGTTCCAAGTTTCAAAGCTTTATCACAAAGTGTTATGTAAATAAATGGACTTGTTCCACATAAATTGAGGTTAACATTTTTGCTTAACGCAATTTTTTTAATGCCAAACGCAAATTCTAAGTCCAATTAAGCGGCCTTGACCTTGGATAAACGAGCCGGGACTTGGCAGGTTACTGTAGCATGTGGTTAAATTTGGGAAGGATCCACCAAGGGAAACTTGAGTTAGAGATGTTACAGGCAGACAGACCGGTTAACATTTTTGCTAAACGCAAATTCTAAGTCCAATTGTGTGACATTGACCTTGGATAAACAAACCGGGACTTGGCAGGCTACTGTAGCATGTCTAGATAAACATTGTGTTAAAATTTGAGAAGCGGAACGTGAGTTAGAAATGTTACAGACGGACAGACGGACAGACACACAGACAGCGCCATTCCATAATACGTCCCGTTTTTTCAAACGGGCGTATAAAAAGAGGGTCAGAATGGCCCTGACATCGCTCACCAGACAATCAGAGGAGACGATTTTCAAAGATTTCACTATATGTTTCTATAGAAAACTAGCTGGCCCTGGGGTGGGCCAATTTTAATTCAGAAATAATAAATTAATCTATATTTATGTTCAAAATTTCAGATATTTTCATTATACCTTCATGAGTTCATATTATTATTCATATAATAATTAATAACTTATTTTTTACCCTTCCCCTGTTCTATGTTTATTCAAAATTTCAATACCTACTGAATATTCATGGACAAAATAGTTATAATGAAATAAATGGAATAGATTCTACAGCAAACTGTGCACACTTGAAAATAAATATATACCAATGGTCAAAATTAAGAACAATAGGAAGAATAACATGCCACTTGAAAAAGATGTATTACAAGCTATAAAACTGAAAAACTCTACACAGACGTTTTATCAACACAAAAAAGCAGGAAGATTATCACAAACGACCTTTTCACCGACAAGCAATATGGCTTTATGACTGGAAGATCCACATCACCCCAACTGCTAAATGTCATGGACCAATGAACAGAAGCAATCGACAATGGAGACGGCATTGAATGTGTCTATATGGACTTCCAGAAAGCCTTTGACACTGTTCCACATAACAGATTAATAGGTAAACTGGAATCTTATGGAATGGGGAAAGATATGGTTGACTGGACAGAACACTTCTCACTGGTAGGACACAGCAAGTTACAGTAAATGGGACTGGATCAAAATGACATGAAGTCACTTCAGGCATTCCTCAAGGATCAGTTATAGGACCTCTCATGTTTATCATCTACATAAATGACCTCCCCGACATTGTAGACTCAATAATATACTTATTTGCAGACCACACAGAAATATTCAGCATAATAAGGACAATAGAAAATAAGGAAACGCTACAGGATGATCTTCATAAAATAACGCAATGGACGGAGAAGTGGCTATTAACACTACATCCTCAAAAAATGCAAAACCATGCATATTGGCAGGACAGAGCCAGCTCCCAATTTCACATTCAAATTAATGGGCTTCACACTTGAAAGCACAGAGGAGGAAAAGGATATAGGAGTAATTATAGACAACAAGCTAAACTCCATGAATGCCATAATTAGACGAAATTTCCATTATTTTTATGAAAAAAGCTTCACACCACTATACAAAACCCTAGTGAGAACACATCTTGAATACGCAAGTTCAGTATGGGCCCCACATAAGAGTAAACATATTGATATGTTAGAGGGAGTTCAAAGAAGGCTACTAAACAACTGCCCGAGCTTAATAAACTCACATATGAGGAACGTTTAAAACGATAAATCTCTCTACGCTGTCCTACAGGAGGGCACCGTCACGTGGGGATATAATAGAAGTCTATAAAATGACAGGTCGGATCTATGATAATAAGGCAGGGAGAGTTCTCAAATTAAGAAAGGATCAAGCAGAATAAACATCAATAAGGGGAAACCCAAAAAAACTAAAAAGTCGCCCGTACTTCATTCTCAGTGTTGTTATATTTTCTGGTCCTTCGGGATCATAAGTTTTAATGTTATTAGTTTTGAAAATTGAATACTGCTTAAGCCGGTGCTAGGGGCGTGAGTAGTGTTGCACTTTTAATTACTACTCATGAACAGACTCAATAAAACCGAGTCTGCAATTTTCTCTTTTTGCATTTCTTCTTTTGCTTTCGAGGGATCAACCATTTTCAGAATATATTTATTCCCAAAGAGCGAGGCTTGACTTAAGAAAATATAGTTTTGGGAAGGACCGTTTCTAATGTAATTACTTGTGGTCCAACCCTTTTGCTATTGCTTTATACTGATGTACGAATATGCAATATTGTCATTATGTAAATATAAAAGCAAGCAATAAAATATGATTAAACTAAAATATAGTTTTGGAGTAAGAACAACAACTATTTGGAACAGCTTAAGTAAGGAGGTAGTAAATTCTAAAAATCTGAACACATTTAAAAATAGATTAGACAAATACTGGAATAATCAGTATATAAAATACAATTATAAGGCCAAAATAAGAACCTGAAAACAAAAACAAAAGGAAGAGTCCAGCATAGAGGATCGAGAGGAACCTGAGCTGGAAATCAACGCTAAGTAACGCTAAGTAAGTATGAAATATGGAAAGTGGGACAGTGTAGTCATTTTAGAAAGTAAAGAAACATATTTCAAATTCCATTGACAAACAGAGCAGATCCTGATCAGACAGCTGCTATAGATGCGTTTGCAAATGCATGAAAATACATTTATATGAGGGAAAGGCTTAAGTAAACATATTATAAGTACATGTATATTAATTTGTACACAAAATAATAATAATTTAATGCAATTTGCACTATATTATATCATAAGCAAATAGAGCAGATTGATCAGATAGCTACTATATGAGCCATCTGATCTGTGTCTACTCTGTTTGCAAAGGTGTTGAAATGCATATTTATGGAGTATATAAAAGGTTAATTGTTCTATTTACAGGTCAGATCTAATTTGCAACTGCCATTATCCTGCAGTGAGTTCAGTAAAGAAAACCGGTTGCCAGTCACGGTTTTTATGCGCACAGTCTAACTGAACGATTGGGTATGCGACTACGTTTTCCAAATTGGCTGCCAATGAATTATTAACAGCGGTGTTGGTCCAAGAACTAACTGATTTTACAGACCTGGAGCACATTCAGACCAATTTAACGGCTGCGTCTCTTTGTACAAATGATGTTGCTGGTATGTGTGTAAAAACAAATTAACCATCCTTCTATAAAAAAAAGTTTAAACGCATACAGGCTCCTCTTTTAGGATTAACCTTATACTTTCGTATTCAATGGAGTTCGTACTCAAACGTTATTTTTAGGCCACTTCCTTCTTTCTGATATTTTGTGGAGTAGACATTAATTTCATGTATTTTATAATTAATGTTATACATACAGCATGCTATATATATATTAATAATTAATGCTATATATACACCACGTGTTGCTAGAAGTAGAACGCGTATAAAGACTGTTGATTTTATCAAACTGTCAATACTATTAATTTCACTGTTTTACTCTTACATTTTCATATAGAGAGATGGTTATTTTTTTCCAAGTATAATATGAAGGTGTTTTAAAACTTTGTACAATATATTTCTAGTGTATATGGGTCTAGAAGTCTTGAAAAATTTAAACGGCAAATGAGTGTTGGCATGGTAAGGCAGAGGCCCTGGGATCGAGTTCCAGTTTTTCATCATGTTACACCTGTATGAACACTTGTTTTAACACAGCCTTGTTTTATGAACTGGCCTTTATGGCGATTCATTGGAGTGCTTGACGTGGAATCTCGAGGGTGATCCTCACCCCAAATGGGTATATTTTCAATCAGATAAACCACATGTATGCATATACATGTAGTTAAAGTTTGCACCCAACATTGGACCATAACTGTTACCATGAAGTATTTCCAAATGGTTCTTGGTATCTCATTGACATATGACAAGGCCCTAAGCTGAATTTTGTCTGTCATATATAAGGTGTCTATTGATTTTAGGGTGTCTTTTCAGGGGCTTCAGTATTGTTTTCAAATTCGGACCATGGGGATCCAGTTCGTGTTTAAGGATATGTGGATGAGGTGGTGTCCATGTACTCTGACATTGCTTTTAGATCTCATTTCCGAATGGAAAGGACCACTTTTGAGGTATGCAATATGTACATTCCGTAATATTTACCACATTTATGAACTAGAGATGCATTTTAGGCCTTCAACCAGGCAAACAGAATAGACTTGAAGATCGAGAAGAATATTTCTGAGGTAAAGAGTTACTGGAATAAAAGATTGGTCCACGTTAGTGCTATTTTAGACATATATTATAGGATTGCACTCTGTTCGTAATTTCTTCTTTATTTATGTCAGGACGGTATCTACCCAACGACATGGATTATCAGGCTTTTTCATATTTCTTGTGTTGGTGCTTATTGTAAAAGCAGAGTAGCTGGTTAGAGTTGAAACAGTTGATAGGCTCTAGACTGTGTGGCTTCATAGCTCAATCGGTAGAGTGTTGGCATGGTAAGGCAAAGGCCCTGGGTTCAAATCCCAGTCAAGTCCCAATTGTTTCAATATGTTTCATTTGGCGCCCAACATAAATAACCCACAGGCTGATTTATATGAAAAAATATATTTTTAATAATAAGAAGCTGGGGAAGTGTTCTTTAACCCATTCTCGCATACTGACACCTTTAGCACCTCTGTAAAAGTCACGTTCTGAAACGATAGTGATAAATAGTAATTACCACAATGGTTTCCAAACTCCACAGTTCTAAAGTTTTCCTATTCACGAGTAAATGCTCTTTTTCTGTATAGATTTCTTCACAAGAAGGTTGGGTCTAAACGTAGCCTTAGTGGACATGTGTTTAGTTAGAATTCTGGACCAATTCTTAAGTAGAGATTGGGGTGAAATAGTTGATAGATTTTAGATTGTTGGGCTCGATAGCTCCGTCGGTTGAGTGAGTATTGGCATGGTAAGCCAAGGGCCCTGCGTTAAGGTCCCAGTCTATTCTTATAACCATTGTTAATTTAAATTTATGTTTTACATCAGGATTTGTGTACAGGTCCAAATATGGAACGAGTCAGATCGATGACAGTCCAAAAGAGACTGTTAGCCACCTTATGGGTGCTTGGGAACATGGAGTGTTATAGGAGTGTTGCTGACAGATTTGGCATTAGTAAAGGTATGTGTTTATTGAATTTTATGCTTGGTATAAAATGAAAAGATTTGGTTAGTTTCAAGCCAATAGTTGTGTTTAAGTTTAATAAAAAAAGAGCATGCAAAGTATACTTGCTGGTGTGTTTTCCTACACCTAACAGATCTCAAGGAAAATGAGTTTTGTTTTCAACAAAACAGTACAGGTTCTGGATTGCAACAATCAGAAATACTGAATAAATGAAATCATATTGTGTGATATTCCATTATTTATCAGTGACTGGCTGTGAAATGTACAAGTTAGTCCTGATAAATGCATAGTATGATTTCAAAAATCAACCATAGACATGCAAAATGGATAAATCAAATAAGAGGATGGACATCACAGTTACCTGTTGCTTGGAATAAGGAAGTATTCTAATATAATATATACATGTATATACATCAAAATTGGAAGAAGAACAGGCCCAAAATATTGTAACACAGAGGATCTGCCTAATTTTGATAACTTAATGGCGACAACGTGGAAATAATCTGCCTAATTTGGATCAATCAATGGCGACTGACTTGGAAATCTCTTCAAACAAGATTCAGTCTGATGCTGAGACTCCAGGTGATGTAGATCTATATTATCAAGGACAAGAAAAGATCATGAAACATCAAAAGCCAGCAGATCCAAATTGTCAAGGACAATCAATGATCAGGAAACATCCAAAGTCTGCAGATCAATATTATCAGGGACAAGAAAAGATCATGAAGCATCAAATGTCTTTCAGTTAGGGACCACAGTGGAAATAAGAGGAATCCTTTCATCTTTTTTGTGTTATCCCTGGTATTGGTGTGCATTGCATGGCTATCTTAGATCGAGTTAATATATATTTAAATTTTATTTATGTAATAATATTATTTTTTAGACTGATGAATTTCATAGCTATTGTATTGGATTTTTATGCATCATTTTGTTTTAAATTGCCATGTTATGTATACTAGCCAAATAAAATTATTATTATTATTATTATTATTATAGTTCCCTGTTCTATATTTAGACAAATTTCAATACCTACTGAATATTCATGGACAAAACAGTTATAATGAAATATGAAAAGTGGAACATTGTTACCATTTTATAAACTAAAGAAACAGATCTGTAGAATTCTAAAAGCAAACAGAGCAGACCCTGATCTACTCTGTTTGCAAATGCGTGAAAAATGTTTATATGAGGGATAGGGTTAAGGGGTCATTTATTTATTGAACATAGGTGCATTAAAAGCAGGTGACATCATGAAGACTTATTTACACATGGAGGTTGTGCCAAATCAAAACTACAATCATATCTGTGTTACTTCATAAGCAAACAGGGCAAACCTTGATCAGACAGTTCCTAAAGCAGCCGTTTGATCTGGGTCTTCTCTGTTTGAAAGTTGTAGAAAGGCATATTTATGGATTAAAGGGTTAACTTGTGATCAATGGTTTATCAATACGATTATTATTTTCAGGAACACTTCGTCTAACAGTTGTAAACACCTGTAAGGTGTTGTCATCTTTGACAACATCTTACATAAAGTTCCCAAATGCGGACCATGGCCCAAGGTTTTGAGGACCATACTGGATTTCCAGGGGTTGTGGGTGCTATAGATGGTACCCATATCCCAATCCCTGGTCCAGTATCAGAATTCAGGGCATCCTATATCAACAGAAAGGGATTTTCAAGTATGCAACTACAGGTGGTATGTGACAGTAATCTAAAGTTTCTGGATACATACACAGGATGGTCCGGATCTGTGCATGATGCCAGAGTTTACAGAAACAGCCCTGTGTATCAACACATTAAAAATCTCCCCGAGCATTACCATGTCCTTGGGGATTCTGCATATCCCATGTGCAACAATTTAATGGTACCATACCGAGAAAATGGGCATTTAGATGCCATTCAAAAAAATACAACAAGATCCATTCTTCAACAAGGGTGGATGTGGAGAGGGCCATAGGACTTCTTAAATGCAAATTCCGACGACTTTTAAGTCCGGATATGCTTTTACAGGAGAAAATTCCTGAATTCATTACTGCATGTTGTGTGTTACATAACTTTATTTTAGACAGAGAGATGGAGAACAGTGATGATTTAGTTTTAAGTGAAATAGATTTGTCTGGTCCGGATGAGGGTAATGAGGAATGTGCAAGTCGACCTGCTGAAGAAAAAACGAGAAGGATTGCAAACATGCTGTGAATAACCCGTTGTCATTATTTGTTACAGTAATTATGTCTCCCCTTTTTATAATGGGGAGACATGTTGTTTTTGGTCGAGTTGTCCGTCCGTCTGTCAGTCACACTTGCAGGGTTTCTCCAAAACCTTTAATTGGATATTCATTGAATTTCAGAGAATTGATTAGCATCATGCCTAGTTGTGCATATCTTATTATTTTTCCGGTTTGATGATTTTCTGCAGAGTTATGGGACTTGAAATTTTTACATGTTTACTAGTTTGTTCCGCCAAAAATCTTTTTTGGGGTTTTCATGAAACTTCATAGGATTGATCAGAACCATGCCTAGTTCTGCATAGTTTATTCCTTTTACGGTTCTGTTATTTTCAGCAGAGTTATGGGACTTTGGAGATTTTTGTCCACACGCTGGGGGAGACATCGGTTTTTGTATAAAAAACAATTCTAGTATTGAATAGGTGATTAACCCTTTCCCTCTTCTGTATTTAGGTCAAATTTCAATACCTACTGAATATGCATTAACAAAATAGATATAATGAAATATGAAAGGTGGAACATTGTAGACATTTTAGAAATTAAAGAAACATATCTATCAAATTATGTAAGCAAACAGAGCAGACCCTGATCAGACGGCTCCTTTAGGAGCCGTTTGATCTGGGTCTTCTCTGTTTGAAAGTTGTAGAAAGGCATATTTATGGATTAAAGGGTTAACTTGTGATCAATGGTTTATCAATACGATTATTATTTTCAGGAACACTTCGTCTAACAGTTGTAAACACCTGTAAGGTGTTGTCATCTTTGACAACATCTTACATAAAGTTCCCAAATGCGGGCCATGGCCCAAGGTTTTGAGGACCATACTGGATTTCAAGGGGTTGTGGGTGCTATAGATGGTACCCATATCCCAATCCCTGGTCCAGTATCAGAATTCAGGGCATCCTATATCAACAGAAAGGGATTTTCAAGTATGCAACTACAGGTGGTATGTGACAGTAATCTAAAGTTTCTGGATACATACACAGGATGGTCCGGATCTGTGCATGATGCCAGAGTTTACAGAAACAGCCCTGTGTATCAACACATTAAAAATCTCCCCGAGCATTACCATGTCCTTGGGGATTCTGCATATCCCATGTGCAACAATTTAATGGTACCATACCGAGAAAATGGGCATTTAGATGCCATTCAAAAAAATACAACAAGGTCCATTCTTCAACAAGGGTGGATGTGGAGAGGGCCATAGGACTTCTTAAATGCAAATTCCGACGACTTTTAAGTCCGGATATGCTTTTACAGGAGAAAATTCCTGAATTCATTACTGCATGTTGTGTGTTACATAACTTTATTTTAGACAGAGAGATGGAGAACAGTGATGATTTAGTTTTAAGTGAAATAGATTTGTCTGGTCCGGATGAGGGTAATGAGGAATGTGCAAGTCGACCTGCTGAAGAAAAAACGAGAAGGATTGCAAACATGCTGTGAATAACCCGTTGTCATTATTTGTTACAGTAATTATGTCTCCCCTTTTTATAATGGGGAGACATGTTGTTTTTGGTCGAGTTGTCCGTCCGTCTGTCAGTCACACTTGCAGGGTTTCTCCAAAACCTTTAATTGGATATTCATTGAATTTCAGAGAATTGATTAGCATCATGCCTAGTTGTGCATATCTTATTATTTTTCCGGTTTGATGATTTTCTGCAGAGTTATGGGACTTGAAATTGTTACATGTTTACTAGTTTGTTCCGCCAAAAATCTTTTTTGGGGTTTTCATGAAACTTCATAGGATTGATCAGAACCATGCCTAGTTCTGCATAGTTTATTCCTTTTACGGTTCTGTTATTTTCAGCAGAGTTATGGGACTTTGGAGATTTTTGTCCACACGCTGGGGGAGACATCGGTTTTTGTATAAAAAACAATTCTAGTATTGAATAGGTGATTAACCCTTTCCCTCTTCTGTATTTAGGTCAAATTTCAATACCTACTGAATATGCATTAACAAAATAGATATAATGAAATATGAAAGGTGGAACATTGTAGACATTTTAGAAATTAAAGAAACATATCTATCAAATTATGTAAGCAAACAGAGCAGACCCTGACCAGACGGCTCCTTTAGGAGCCGTCTGATCTGGGTCTACACTGTTTGCAAATGCGTGAAAACACGTTTATATTAGGGAAAGGGTTAAGTAGACTTATTACAATGACCATAACTGCTAACTACTCTGACCACATTTTGTTGGATATTTCAGTACCATACAGTTGAACTTCGATATCTTAAACTAGGATAACACAAAGTTCTGGATAACTCAAATTTCAAGATTGGTCTTTCCAAAATTCACAATACAGAATATTTCTAAAATGTAACACTACACATATCTAGAAACGCATGACATCATCATGACGGTCAAAAGTAATGCTGAAAGGACTACAGACCTTTAAGCATTGCATTTGATCTGTATTAAGCTGTGATCAAGAGAAATTGTTCAGATTACGAATCAGATCACTCAATCTCTGTTATTTCAAAGCAGTTTGTATGGTCCCTTGAAGTTATATTGAAGTTCAACTGTACATTGAACTAGCCTTGTAATGTACTGGCATTTGTAACTCACGTAATTTGGACATAAATTGTAACTTTGGAGTACAGACAGTAATACATGATACTAATTATTTACTTAAACTGTATCGATTCCAATTATCTCAACCTGAAATATGTGGTGAGACAGGATGAGAGAGAGTTTGGTAATTTAAATGAAATGTCAACAAAATGTCATTGGAGAATGCTAATTATACAAATTTCATAATTATAAACATTGAAACTGATGAGTCCAATGGACTAGAAAATATAACAATAAGACTGAAATATGTGGTGAGACAGGGCCATCATGGCACTCTTGGCTATTTTTTACAAGGGCCTCTGCCAATTTATTTAAAATTGTATTCCGTTCTTTCGCCACATCTATCATCTCTTTATTAGTTTTTACAATTTCATCTAGGCGTTTATTGTTCGACTCCACAAAGTCTCTAAACCATTCAGGTGGTTCACTAGACCTCCTCCTCCTCCTTTTTGATGCTGGTGGTGCCTCTGTGGAGTCTGGTGGTGCCTCTGTGGAGTCTGATGGTGCCTCTGTGGAGTCTGATGGTGCCTCTGTGGAGTCTGGTGGTGCCTCTGTTGCCTCTGGTTGGGGAGAGACTGGTGTATTTGGCCGCGATACAATTACAGGTGTGACTGGCGGTCTATCACATCTTTCCTCCACTGAAGTATACATACATACAATACAGCCTTAACCATTTCCCTGTTCTGTGTTTATTCTAAATTTAAATACCATAATCATAAACAATATGGTTATAACGAAACATGGAAGGACATTTGAGAAAGCAAAGAAACAGATCTATCAAATTCTATTAGCAAACAGAGCAGATCCTGATCAGAATGCTCATCAAGGGTTAAAAATATATTTCTTCAATTTTCTATTAGCGTATTAAATCCTCCTTACAGATTTATTCCAAGAGGTTGTGTTTATCCCTTTCCTCCATGAATAGTCATGGTAGAAATACGGACACTGTGAATATAAACTAGATTACTTTATTATAATAGCACTTGGACACAGAAATATTTAGCCATGGCAGAAACTGTCAAATCATATCTATATTATTTCATAAGCAAACAATGGAACACTGTTTTGGCATGTTTAGGTGTTTCCGGAATGTATTCACAGCATCAATGTGGTATCCGCATTGAAACAAGCCATAGCCATACTACTTTATTCTGACATTTACCTAAGGTAGGCTGAAGATGCAACCACCTTTACTGGCCTCACAGCTGGGTCACCACATAGAATCTCGTCCATTGCACCGAAATACTGCCAAGATCTTCTACCCCGACCACTCTTTTCATTGGCATCGCTTATTTTTTTATGTCTAAAATGTAAATGGAACAATGAATATTTAATCAACATTATCAGTTTAATCTTTTGTGTAATATATGCCCATTTTTTCATCATGAACATTAAAAATTAATGATCTTGAAAATATTAGTTTTAGGTATAGCATTGTATGTCCATCTGTACATGCGTGCACCCCTGACTCATATCTTAGAAACAGTTGTACAATATGCGATCTTTGGAAAATATTAAGTACCATAAAGGAACTGGGCATGCGAGTATTACTGACAATGATTTTGGAAGAACAGACTTATGGTCATTTGCTTAGGAAAAAAGAACCTTTTTGTCTGTCTGTTATATGTCAGAAACACTTTGGATGTTTTCACCGAAACTTTGTGTAAATGTTTGGTTCTATAAAAGAAGCACGTATCACTCACATTTACTTTGCAACACCAGTGTTATGGCTCTTAATTTGTGAAAACTTCAACTCCATCTGATCAATACCTCAGAGGCCTACACTTGTTTGGCTGGGGATATCACTTCAGCACTTTTACTTGTATACATTGCAGAAAATTTCTACTTATTCTCCAACATGTATGAAAATAAAAATAGAATCATTATCATCGTCTGTACCTGTATTTCAAACCCCTAACCTTGTCATTACATTCAGTTCCAGTGAGGTTGTGTCCCTCTCCCCTCATTTGTATGGCAATCTGCTCCCATATGCCTTTTTGCTTGTATGCAGAGGACATAAACTTATATTTATGTTCTGCATACAATGCTATTAATAAGAGTACTGCTTCGTTTGTCCATGTGGCACCTGACAAAATGGTACATGTATTATTGTGTTATTGGGATAACTTCTCGAGGCTCCACATTATGGTAAGTACATATATTAACCCACTCCCTGATAAATATTAATGTAAGAAATAATGACATCATGAATATTAATAAGATTATTTTTATAATGGCATTATGAACACATAACATTTTGGGTTAGGCAGAAACTGTAGAATCAGATCTATATTACACCATAAACAAACAGAGGAGACCCTGATCCTATTGGAGCTGTCTTATCTAGGTCTACTTTGTATGCAGATGCGTGAAAATGCACTTACATAAGGGAAAGGGTTAAATGCTGTAGTTTGAAATTGTAAAAAGACAGGTGGTATTGCTGGGCACAAATGACTCAAACTCTTATAATGAGATGCCCTGTTTAGCTGTGACTTCAGGTAATGATCTGGATCTAAAGTGTTCATATGGCAGTACAAATATTTATGGCACTCAAATATTAATAATAGCCATTTAATGCATTTAAATATGGAAAAATAGTCAAACAGGGAGAGCCGCACACGAAATGACACCGCACCAAACACCACCTAACAAGAAACGGTAAAACCACAAGACAAAACATAACAGGACGCACATCAAGACGAAACACATTAAACATTAAGCATATAAAATAACAAAATTGACCGTAGGCTGAAAGCAGGAGTGCCGCCTTGGAACGGCCAGCAACCAAAATAAGCTACTGGGGGACTTAAACCTGGTTTACGGGTACCCAACCTCGTCCTTATCCCACTTTCACCAAAGTCAAAATGTAAATAAAATTCCTCCTCCAGACAACCCCACAACATGCATAACGATGTCTGCCAAAATGAAAATGATTTGAAAATAAACGTTAGAGGTAAACAAGCGACGTCATCATTTAAATGACGTCATAATTTAAAAGTACGGGAAACTATATGAAACACTTCTACACCGACATTTAATAAAAGATAAATCGCAAGAAGATACAATTACTAGTGGATATTAAGCATGCACAACTGTTTTGTTTGAAAAAGAATAAACTTGACATCGTAGACATGTACTCGATGACTATTTAGGTCAGAGCCGCTGTGGAGAAGTCATTTGGGGTACGACAGAACTGGCAAAATACAAATATCTAATTTCTTCCCTCCGTAAACGGGTTTAAGAGGGAATCTTCATAGAGTATTAAGCCTTTTCCGTCGTCGCACAAGCAAAGAGGAAAGCATAATGACCAACTGTAAAGGGGTCGATCACCAAGCATGTAGTGAGCTGCAATATAGAGGGGTCATATCCCTTTTTAATGAATTGTTTTATACGTTTGACAAACAAAGTATCAAAATATGTGTGTCCAATAATTTTTCGAAGTTTGTAAATGACATCACCGTAAAACTCCGAATACCTAATTTTAGAAAAGTACGTAAATTACAATTGTATTTGCTGATGAGTAGAACATTACGGTGGTAAAATTTTGAAAATGTTTTACGAAGTTTGTCACATCTGTAGCCCTGTTTTAGTAGTTTTTCAGTGATAATAAGGTTACGATTGTTAAAATCATCAACAGAGGAACGAGCTCTAACAAATCGAATAAGCTGAGAAATGTATACACCGTAACATGTAGCTCGGGGAACATCCCCATCCAAATGAGGATAAATAACTATTTTAAAATTAAAATCATCCCTTTTGTCATAAATTCCAGAAGAAATTGTTCCATTGTTTATAGACAAATTTAAATCTAAAAAGGCTGCAGATATGTCAGAACTATTTGCTTTATTAAGCTTGAGCTCCCTAGGGTAAATTGAGGTTATCATAGAATCAAAGTATGGGTTATCAATATTAAAAATGTCGTCTAAATAACGTACTGGATTGTTAAAGGCATTGATGACATCCGCCTGTGAATCGCTGTTAAGGTTAAGCATAAACTCCCGTTCATAACAAAACAAAAAACAAGTCTGCAATTAAAGGAGCACAATTGGTTCCCATGGGAATACCAATGACCTGGCGATAAACAGAATTACCAAAACGAACAAATATATTGTCTAACAGAAACGTAATAGCGTCACAAAGATCTAAACATGTCCACGGGGTATATTTATTTGTAATGTCATTGGTAAAGAACGCATTCTAGAATTACAGGCAATAAATGAAACTTTTTCTCTGGCAAATGTTTTATCTATAAAATTAGTAAGTTCGATCTTTATTAGATCGTGTGGTAATGTGGTATAAAGTGTAGAAAAATGATAAGTGCTTATAGTGTTAGCTTGGTGTTGCTTGATTTTTAATTTAGTTAAAACCTCATTGGAGTTTTTTATAGACCAAAAAAGGTTAATTCCTGAATTCTCATAAGCTTTATCGCAGTAACGCTTGACATGTTCTTTGACCGCTGTTAGACACGATGTAATTAGTTTGGATAGTGCGGTTGTTGTGCATGAGACAGAATTTGCTATGAAGCGTGATTTATATGGCGTTTTATGGAGTTTAGGTATTCAGTACATCGTCGGAAGTTTATGATGTGTGATTAATATATCAGCATTGAACTGTTTACATTAATTAACATGTTCAGATATTATGTCGTTTTCAGACTTAGAGACCACAATATGTGACTTTGTCTTAGTTAGTTCTTGTTCTAAAACATCCACATAATAAAGTCGTCAAACGATAATTACATTGTTTGACGCTTTATCAGCTGGGTCAAACACGTATTTAGAGTGAAATTCTTGTATACTATTTTTTAAGAAGCGAACTGAAGTCTTAGGTTTAGGCGGAAGAAGGTGAATGTTAGATTTGTAAAACGCGATACGTGTATCCATTATATTAAATTTGTTTTATCCATTTTGTAAGGGCACTGTTGTCTGCATGTTCTCGGCGACACCATTTTACCCTGAAGTCTAACAAAGATTCTATAATTTTGCTACGGCAGATTTCGAAATCTATCAAAGAAGGTAGTCTGTATTTAGGTCCCTTAGTTAGTAAAGTACGGAGACGTTTGTTTTCGATAATGTCAAAATTGCCTGTAATAACATGAGCAGCCTCGGCGTAACAGAACTTGGGCGCCCATAAACCGGTTTAACCCCCCAGTGACTTTTGTCACTGACCGTTCCAAGGCGGTACTTCCATCTTCCCCCTATTGCATGTTTGGTTTGTCTTTGTGCGTCTCTTGTTGTTTTTATAGTTATGTACATTTGCTGTTTCCTTGTGTTGCTGTTCGGGCGACTGTTTGTTCTGTATGTGGTGTTTCCTGCATGACTCATTTTTGTACATAGAAGAATTACAATATCAACTAACAGGAGTATTATTTACAATATTAGGGTCCGATACAATTTTATTATAATTAAAAATAGTATTCCTAATAGGTATTTTGTACTTATAGCAGATAAATGGAGATTCTAAGTTTTTGAAATAGACTGGGATGGTATTAATTACGTTTTTATCGCGAAATATTGATTGTAGATCGATAAAATCTATACCTTTATTAACAAAAGGAATTTTCAAAAAATATCTTTTATGGGCAGACACTGAATCAACGTGTGGTCGGAGAACATGCCGAGTGTAGTTCTGAATGAAAGAAGCTGTATTATATAAAGGATCTGTTCGTAAGATCACTTTGTCTGCTTCTATGTCAATGTCTCTTATGGAAGAAATAGACAAAGAACATAGACGAGAGAGCATAGTATGTTTGCCAGATTGTAGACGTATATTGTGTAAATCTGAAACAGACGTTTTAAGTCGAGCTTTGCGTTTGATATTGCCGTTTATACGTAAACCATGTGATCTGGTTTTTCGTTTTCTAATTGAGTAAATAGAAAATATATCAATGTTAGGGTCTTTAGAAATATTTCCGGTTTGATATATGTTATCATTTAGGCCTAAAGGGAAAGGTGTCTGTAAATTTTTTATCCATTTGAGTTCTGCCATAAATCTGGCTTTAGATTTTATGCTGTTTGTAGAATTATAATCATAAACACGATGTTCAACTGGCTGAACTGTAATATCTTTAAATGAATGACCCGATTTACGAAAATGCTGGTATAGAATTTTTTTTATTTTATTATTCCGGCATTGATATATATGCTCACGAAATCTAGTTTTTAGTGAGCGTCCAGTTTGTCCTACATATTGTATACCACAGAGTGGTGCATATCATGTTAAAACGCAAATCACATGAGAAGTTTTACAGTTAATATTTGATGTAAATTTTGTGGTAAAAACTCTACCATTAATTGGAGATTTAATGGTAGAATTACAATATAGATATTTACAGCACATACACCTCTTAGCATTGCACTTATCAATGGTTGGATACATTCTACGTCTTAAAGAAAACGCCCATCCAACTACATACATACCACTGCTTTGGTGAGATTCAGCAGCAATACTAGACTGACTGGATGTGTCCTCAATTGTCTAGGTATCTGTTGCTGAAGGAAATGTGTACTCTGATAAATATGAACTTTTGAAAAATATATACTATTATGCAATATCAAACATCATAATTATAGGAAATATTCTAGTAATTAGGCTTTTGTATTTTGATTATACGGTAACACTACATATCATTGAATCTTGGGACACATATATATCTCTTCCTAGAACAAGAGTTGTCCGCGGACAGTGCGCTCCAATTTTTTAGCGTTTGGATAGTGTGAAAATTCTAAGTTGAAAATGGGACATAAACATGGCAAATTAATTTTAGGGTTACCTTCCCTTGTGAAATTGGTTCCCCTTGTGATAGTAAACATGCACACCAAATGTGAACCAAATATCTCTGATGGTTTATGAAAAATAGACCTTAACAACAAGAGGGCCAGAATGACCCTGATATCGCTCACCAGACAATCAGAGGAGAACATTTCAAAGTTTTCACTATATCTTTCTATAGAAAACTAGCGGGCTGGGTCAATTTTGACCCCAGGGGCATATTTTATATAAGAAGATTTTTAAAGGTTCAAATTGTTGACGATAGAGGAAGAACGACTGACGACGCCTGCCGACGCACATCAGGCGATCACAAAAGCTTGCTCTGAGCACAAACGAGCACTTTGTGATCAGGTGAGCTAAAAAGGTGAAGCAGCACCGAAATATTCCAAAATGGTGCTACTAAAAACCACTGCAATTGGTCTTTTCTTGTCCTGTTTTAGTCCTTTCAGGAGACCCAAATTCTCAAAACTGTCAGTCACCTTCAAAATAGACAAAGAACATAGTCCCAAACAATCAAAAGCCCTGCAATATAGACCAACGGAAGGGAAATCCCAGACAGGACAAGCAGACAAGTGGCTTTTTTGTCCTGTGATACTTTTTCCAAGATTTTTAAAATGGGAATCCATATTGTTAGAATTAGGTAAGGAAACAGAGCAGACCTGATGTGAGGGTTCATACAGGAACTGTCTCATCTGTGTCTACTCTGTTTGCAAAGGCGTTAAAATGTGTATTATGAAGTAATGTTTAAGCATTAAGAAAACTACCTTCCCAAACAAATTTCATAACTTATATTGAGCATTAATTTCTCCCTTCAATGGTGGATGTAAGTTTTACTACATTGGAATTGATAGAAATGTTTTATACATGTATGTTGTTCTTTTTCTAACCTGAACCCCCAGGTCCACTGCACTATGGCTAATGGCTGAAATGGTGATAAATGCAAAAACCACCACCCATAAAGATATGTTACACAGCAGGTTAGCATTCAACAGAGGTGTGTTAACAGCCAATAGGTGCCTAATACAAACACATGTAAACAGAAACATATATCCCTATAACACATGGGGGATATTTGTTATTTTCGGTGGAAGATCTAAAATTATTTCATTGAGTGAAAACCAGACGGTAATCTTTTCATAAGTTCAAAATGATTAACACAGAGGGGTTATATTGTATGACGTCATTTTGTATATCTGATCACAAAACTAAAAACAAATTGTTGGTATTACTGCTGGTCATTTTGACGTTATAAGTCATATATGCGCGTCATAAGTCAGACGTCCGCCATCTTGTCCAAAACAAACGCGGTGGGAAACCAACAAAGAACGAAACTGAGACAGTGTCAATGTCTGACTGTGTCAGTTGATGACATCGAGTAAGCGGCTTGAATTTGCTGTACTTGAAGGCTGGTAGAGTACTAAATTCGATACAGGTACTGTACTGGTAAACGTTTGGTTTAATTCATGAATCTTAATGCAAAATCGATTGGTGGACAATTTCATCATTTTAAACTAAATTACGATTGCAAATAGCAGTACATTTCGTCCAAATGGTCTAATGTGAGGACGTCTTGTCATTTATTGGCAGGAGGTCGTGGTTTGAGTCCCAGTTTGGATTTCATTTTTTACTGCTGTTATTTCATTTGTTATCAAATTTATTACCTGTGAAGCTTCTAGTTGTACATATACAGTAAAACATCCCTAAACCAGAATTATAGTACAGAAAAAATTAGCCACTTTTAGGCAGGTGGCTTCTTAATGCTGGGTGAGTCATACCGAAAGCTCCTTGAGTAGCTTTTTGCATGACTTTAGGCCTGCATTTAGCTGCCACCTGTCTCCAAAATCGATATTTATACTAAATGTTATGTCCTGTTTAGTCATTTTAAAATCGTTTCAATAGATTCCTTAGGTAATATATATCTATTGTGCAGAAGGGTATGGTAGTATGTTAAAAACATCAAAAGCCATTGATATCTGTTTCTGGATTTCCCATGCATGCAGCCAGTGCTGACCTGTAAAAACGAACAACATTGTGAAGTAATATGCAATGAATTAGCCTTACCTGATCACAATTAACATACACTATGTGATTAAAGTGGATTAAAATAAGCTTTCAGGGGTCAGAAATTATTTCCTCAAATTTTACTTAGGACTAAAATTACCATCACTCGCTATGCTCTTTAGTGCATTGTAGTTGCTGTTACCATCACGTTGCTTTGGTACTGCAATGAGTCCTACAATTGGTAGACCTCCTGTTAAGGAAATATTCCCAACATTGAATTATCATTTTAACTGATACTCACCCATTACAAACAGAAAAGAAGAAGACCCATGTAGGACTTTTCAACTTGAGTTTGCTTATGAAGTGATATACCATTTGACTGTAAACTTTCGGTCATGACCAAATTTGTATCCAAACAATTGTCTAACTAATATTGATGTTGATGTCATTATTTTATTCAGGTAAAGTATTATTATTAAACATTGCTGTAATACAACATAAACGCTACTGTGATAAAATATATGAAAATTCTGGTATTAATGTTTTTTGGTCCATAAAAAATTCAAATGATGTTTTAACAAAACTTGAAAATGAACAGTATATCATTTCTTTACTGAGCTCTTATGATTTCTCTACACTCTATACTACTCTACCTCACCATCTTATAAAGGATAAACTTATTAAATTAATAGAAAAAACCTTTGCCAGAGAAAACAAAATGTTCATTGCTTGTAATGTTCAACGTTCATTCTTTTCGAATTCAGAAGTTGAACATTACACAATGTGGACTTGCCTTGATGTTTGTAGATCTCTTACCTTTCTTTTAGATAATATATTTGTGCGTTATGGGGATACCGTATATCGTCAAGTTGTTGGTATACCCATGGGTACAAATTGTGCCCCTCTTGTTGCAGATTTGTTTTTGTATTGCTACGAGAGGGATTTTATGCTTAGCTTAAAACCTGATACACAGACCGATATTGTTAGTGCTTTTAATAAAACTTCAAGGTATTTAGACGATATTTTGAATTTAGATAATCCTTATTTTGATACTATGGTTTCTTCAATCTACCCAAAAGAACTGTCTTTAAACAAAGCTAATCAATCTGACATTAATGCTTCATTTTTAGATTTGAATCTTTCAATTACAAATGATAAAGTTTCGTCCAAAGTATACGATAAAAGAGAAGATTTTAATTTTAAAATTGTTAATTCTCCTTTTCTAGATGGGGATGTGCCACGTTCTACATCTCATGGGGTTTATATTTCTCAACTTATTAGGTTTGCCCGAGCCTGTTCTTTGCTTGAAGATTTTAACAGACGTAATTTAGTTATAACTGATATACTTCTTAAGCAAGGTTACAGATATCACAAACTTCGGAAAACCTTTTCTAAATTTTATTATCGAAATTTACCTCTCATTAGTAAATATAATTGCAATCTACGGACGTTACAGCGACAAGGCATTTCTCAACCAGAATTTTATGGGGATGTTATCTACAAACTTAGGAAAATTCGGGGTCATATCCATTTTCATGATTTGTTTATTAAACGCATTAAAACATTTAAAAATAAAGGTTATGATCCTATTATATTGCAAAACACTGCATGTTTGGTTATCGACCCTTTTACAGTCGGTAGCTACGCTTCCCTCTTTGCTTGCGCGATGACAGGCCGAGGGTAGTACTCTATGATGGTATACTCTTAAACTTGGATACAGGAGGAGCTTACCAGACTCATGTATTACTTTTTCCCTGTCGTGCCCTTAACGGCTTACCTGCAGGTGCTCTGACTTCAGCAAAGTCATTGAGTACATATTTGACGGATTGTCACAGTTATTATGCTATGTTTTACATGTTGTCCTGTGTTCACCGTCGTCTATGTTGTGGGTAAGTCCAGCGGGGATACCTTTATTTACAATATTTGTAAAGCTAGGGTGACTTTGAGAGAAGTGTGAGGTTAGGACGTCCGTAAACCGGTTTAAACCCCCAGTGGTGTTTTTGCTGCTGACCGTGCCAAGGCGGTACTCTGTTTGTCACCCTTCCTTTTGTCTGCCTTGCGTCTTTGTGCTTGTGGTTTGTTCGTGTTGTGGAACGTTTGTCCCTGTTTCTTGTGTGTCTTTTGGTGTTTTCTGTGTTCATTTCGTGTATGTGTGTGTGTGTGTGTGCGTTTGGGTGTGTGGTTGTGTGTGTGTGTGTGTCATGCTGTCTATCGGTGTTTTGGTGGTGGTTGCGTCTTGCATGTGGCTTTGCCTGCTTGACTTTACTACTTTTCCATGTATAATTTCAGTCTCATGTATTTCATATGTCAGTCCTGGAAATCTTGACATTGACAATCAATTATTTATTTGCAGTTATTTCAAATAACATCTTTTAATAATTAGACAACAATCATAGCTATATGTTTGTGAGAAATTCAAAAATATACCGAGTTAATTTAAATGTACATTGAAGTTGCTTTACCATAAGTATCCCGATACCCCTCCTTTAATTTCCGAATTGTGCTTTGATCTGTAAAATTAAAAATCAAATAATACATGTATTCAAATAACCTAACGTGTTGTTAGTTGTTAGGTTACAATTACCACTATGGTAAAACATATATTCATGGTGATACTGATTAACTTAGACTATCTCTGATTGTCTGAAGTAAATACCTGGTAAGTCAATATTGTCCTATTTATTTACTTAAATAATGATTTGTTGTGTTGATTATATAAAGTCTGTTTATGCCAAATATGGTGTAATTGGCCGCCCCAGAGAGTGGATGCAGAGAAACTCGGGCACAATGCCCAATTCTTAGAATAAGGGTTTCTCTGGTTCTTTTAGATGCACAGTGTAAATCATAAATCGGACACCTGTTTACAAAGTCTCATCAAAGATCAGACCCAGGATCTCTGGTATTGTAGTTGTCATGAGCGAGTTAACCAATCGACCATGTCTGTCGGTATATAATGAAGCATCAAATAGTAGAGATTCTATTAAAGCTGCTCTGACATAGAAGTTTTCTTTTGATCTATACAGTAACTTTTTGTATGTTTGCCAAACGGTATTAAGTAAATTGTTTTAAAGTATTAACATACAAGAATAAATATGATACAAGGGACTTGAAAAATCCTACAAGGTCTGTGATATTCTAAACAATTTTATATTTTTAAATCATGGAAAGCAAGAATATATATTGGACAAACACACTATGATTACTGAAAATTTCATCAAAAACATTCTTTTCGACTTGAACATATTCAGTTGACCCATCAGCGAACTTCAGTTTAACTTCGTGAAGCCCGCCTGCAAAAATTGGTTGTCTGTAATGAAAACGATAATATGAATATATATCAAAAATATTATACTATATGGATATTCAAATTCTACACCTTGATACAATTTTTAAAACTGTGAGAGACATTAAAAAGAATATTCGCTACAGACTCACTCTGTATAATGCTAATCAACATTAATAAATACAAATACATAGATGTTTATACCTTACTTAATGACTCCCATTATAAATAATTTAAGCCTGTGTATATCTATTTATACAGACTACTGCATAATGCATATGTTTCTTTTCAAACCGCGAAGTTATATGTAAGTAGGCGTGTTTATTTATAACTACAATGTATATGAATAAAGGTGTCAATGACACTCCAAAATGAAGAGCAATTTAAAATACATAGAGTACGTACAGTATTGTGGCGAATGGCGCACAATTTTGTCGATAAATATAAATTACGCAACCAAATACCAAGGTACGTGTCATAAATCCTTCAAACTATATGCCAATATGTGCGACAATTAATTTTCGCCCATTCCATTAACATGTTGACGCACAAGGCAGAAGAAAAAACACAAAATAAAAACACATCCAATGGTCCAGCCTACCCATCCGCCATTTTGATTTTCTTCGTACACTACCTACGTGGATTGATTGCAACCGGTTGCGAATGTATTCGGCTTACGGAGCGTTCAGTTAACACCGATTGCAATCGGTATCAATCGGTTGCATCCGTTCGCCTTTAGTGAACTCACTGCAGATGGGAGGCAATCCAGTTGTAATGAAAACGTGCAAAAGGGAGATAACCTACCTTTTATGTATGCTAAAAATAGCCAGCTAAATATAGACACTGCTCTCCAAGATGCAAACAGCTTTAAAAAAAATTAACTACCCCTGGGGTGGGGCCAATTTTTACCCCCAGGGGCATGATTTATATAACTTTTGTGGAAAACCTGAACATGATGCCAGGTCCAAATATGAAAGCTAAGAACATTCACGTTTCAAAGGAGAAGTTCTTCAAAGTTTTCACTATATGTTTCTATTGGAAACTAGCCACCCCTAAGGCGGGGCCAATTTGACCCTATCTATCTATCGTCCATAAAGTAAAACCCTTTACGGGGACATAGACTGACGCGCGTCACGACATACTGTTAGTAGGAAATAATATTTGAATAAATTTAAACTGAGTATCTACAGTGATTAGTACATATTTAAAAAAAACACTTCTCCATTTAATTACGGTGAGACATGATCAACTTGACTGACAGCCAAGACGAATGATGCAGTTGGGAGATCAATGATGTCTGGTGGTAACGCATTCCAGTGTACAATTGTGCGGGGGATTTGTAATAATCTGAATTTGTTTGGATCAGTCTGTATGCTTGGTGGTATTTTAACTGAGAAACTGCTTAAGCAAGGATATAGATACCATAAACTAAGAAAAACTTTCTCTAAATTTTACTATCGAAATCTCTCGCTTATTGGCAAGTACCAATGTAATCTCAAGGCGCTTCTGCGACACGGTATTTCACATCCTGAATTTTATGGTGATGTGATTTACAAACTTCGTAAAATTATTGGACATACCCATTTTCTCACTTTGTTCATCAAATATGTTAAAAAATTCATTAAATAGGGATATGATCCTGTAGTACTACAACATACTGCATGTTTGGTTGTGAACCCTTTTACAGTTGGCAATCACGCTGGCCTCTTTGCATGTACGCCGACAAGACAGGTTTAGTACTCTATGAAGGCGACCTCTTAAATCTAGAAATGGAAGGAGAACGTCGGATATCTGTACTATTTCGTTTTTGTCGTACCCTTTATTACTTTTCTACAGTTACTCTGTTTGCAGCTCAATCATTGAGTACACTAGCGATAGGTGGATACAGTTTGTTCACTTAAATGTTTTCGTTATACATGCACTTTACCCTGTATTTGCCGTCGCGGTTGTAGATTAGTCGGAGAGGGGATACGTTTATTTACACTGTTTGTCTTTTAGGGTGGGGATGGAATAAGTGTGAGGTTGGTCGCCCATAAACCGGTTTAACCCCCAGTGACTTTTGTCACTGACCGTTCCAAGGCGGTACTTCCATCTTCCCCCTATTGCATGTTTTTTTTGTCTTTGTGCGTCTCTTGTTGTTATTATAGTTATGTACATTTGCTGTTTCCTTGTGTTGCTGTTCGGGCGACTGTTTATTCTGTATGTGGTGTTTCCTGCATGACTCATTTTTGTACTTTTACTTGTCCTGGGTTTTGAGTGATGCAATTTTGATGTGGCATTGCTACATTTGAGTTTACTATGTTGTGGAACATAACAATTCTTTGGTCAAGACGTCTCCACTGAAGTATGCCCAGGGGTATACTTTATATAACTTTTGTAGAGGACCTATAGGTGATGCTATGTGCCAAAGATGAAAGTTGAAAACCCTGTAGATACAGAGGAGAACATTTTTAAAGGTTCAACTTGTTGACGACGGACGACGAACGATGCACGCCGAACGCCGACGGACATCAGGCGATCACAAAATCTCACCATGAGCACTTTGTGCTCTGGTGAGCTAAAAATGCTTCGGTTGACACGGGTTCAGCATGTCATGTCCATGTATCTACATACAATCCTCATGACACTAGCACAAATAACGCCACTGAATGATCAATCAACCATTAAATGGTATGTGACTTATATATACCAGTTAGCTTACTCTCCCATAGAAACTTCTCGGTGTAACTAACACTGTCTATAATCACGCCGACTCCACTCTTATGCTCTGTGGACTATCGCTTGGCCTTTTTAACCCTTTCGGCGCCAAATTTCTGATTGTCGTCTGCAATCCAAATGTTGTTAAATCATTCGGTACAATAAGGAAATGAGATAAATAAATGCAAATTTCAAAAGAATAAAGTACATATATAAAAATAGAGAATGACACAAAAAGTGAAGACCCTGATCAGACGCCGCCTTGAAAAAGCGGCGTCTGATCTGGGACTGCGCTATTTGTCGTGGTGCATTTATGAGACCTCGGCGGTGAAAGGGTTAATACAGTGTGGAAAACAGTACAAATCCTGACCAACTCGCTTTCAGAAGCCCCCTGGCCAGGATCTGTAATGTAAGGAACAACTGTAGTTCTTACTATTACACTATTTATAAATTGCGCAGAATGAGTATAACTAGGTCTGACGCCCTATTTCCATAAGCCCAAATTTGACTTCTTCAATATCTCCAATTGGGACTGAGCTACTTCGAGCTACCCAGGATGGAGTCACTGTGTGTCTTTATAACCCGTAAACGGGGTGGAATCTGACCAATGGACTCCTACAATGGATCTACAACATTTTGCATGGGTCAGGTGTGCATGCTGTCTGGAAATGATGTATAGAAGAGGCTAATGGGTTCATTTGAGTCTTGTCCACGAAATCCTTCGCATGAATCCGTATATTACTGACTAAGGTCATTCAATCTGAAGGTCTGGTACAGTGACTAATTCAGGCACAGGTGAGCTCAGTCTTCCAGGCACAGGGAGCTCTCCAGAAAATGATATCATTAAATGGGGTGGGTGTAATCTTTTGTAGGAATTATTCTCCGCTAACTGGGTGGGGGGGGGGGCATTCAATTGCGATTACATCCTACAGTTCAACTCTGTTCACCTTAACTTTACTTCGTGACGTGAAAGCACATCCGCGACTAAAGACATCTGTCTAGCGTATATAGATAAATAGCCACTATCGCGATGTACATAATCATATTACCAATCGCCATCGTCTAGAATGGTGGAGGTGTAGCGTATATAATATATAGTACTACGACATATATCATCCCCCAGAGGAGTGCTCCGAAGAATAGGCGGAGGAAATTACCTGACAACAACAATGGTAAGCAATCAATTAACCCTTTCCCTTTTCTATATCCATGCACGAAATAATTCATCATGAATATGTATTAGCTGATTTTTATACCCCCACAAACAGAGTTTGAGGGGGGTATACTGGAATCAGCCTGTCGGTCGGTTGTCGGTCGGTCCGTTGGTCGGGCGGTCGGTCTGTCTGCAAAATCTTGTACGGCGAACTCCTCCTTCAGTTTTAACCCGATTCACTTGACACTTGGCATAATTATTAATCAGGAGTAGTAGATGTGCAAGACACAAATTTCAGGTCTCTGTGACCTTGACCTTGACCTTTGGCCTTGAAATTGGTCTTGAAATTGGCAGGCAAAATCTTGTACTTTGAACTCCTCCTTCACTTTCAACCTGATTCACTTGATACTTGGCATAAATGTTAATCAGGAGTAGTAGATGTGCAAGACACAAATTTCAAGTCTCTCTGACCTTGACCTTGACCTTTGGCCTTGAAATTGGTCTTGGAATTGGCAGGCAAAATCTTGTACTTTGAACTCCTCCTTCAATTTCAACCTGATTCACTTGATTCTTGGCATAAATGTTACCCAGGAGTAGTAGATGTGCAAGACACAAATTTCAGGTCTCTGTGACATTGACCTTGACCTTTGGTCTTGAAATTGGTCTTGAAATTGGCAGTCAAAATCTTGTACTTTGAACTCCTCCTTCAATTTCAACCTGATTCACTTGATACTTGGCATAAATGTTACTCAGTCGTAGTAGATGTGCAAGACACAAATTTAAAATTTCTGTGACCTTGACCTTTGGCCTTGAAATTGGTCTTAAAATTGGCAAGCAAAATCTTGTACGGCGAACTCCTCCTTCAATTTCAACCTGATTCACTTGATACTTGGCATAAATGTTACTCAGGAGTAGTATATGTGCAAGACACAAATTTCAGGTCTCTGTGACCTTGACTTTGACCTTTGGCCTTGAAATTGTCAGGCAAAATTTTGTACTTTGAACTCCTCCTTCAATTTCAACCTGATTCACTTGATACTTGGCATAAATTACAGAATTTTCTCTATTTGAACTTTGGGTATTTTTGTTATTTGGTCCTGTTACATGTTCAAAACTTGGAGTTGCAATCAAGGCTGCCGTGTGGGGGTATTCATCACCTTTAGTGATAGTTCTAGTTTTATAATATAATATTTTGAAGAAAATTGTTTGTTTCGTCAAAATTTATTATAATCTCAAAAACAGAGAGAGCAGACCCTGATCAGACGGCTCCTACAAGATCCGTCTGATCTGGATCTAATCTGTTTGCAGAAGAGTATTTTTAAAAGGTGTTTATATGAGGGGAAAGGTCATAATGACCATGTTTTTGGGTATGAACATAAACGTGAGTAGGAGGCTAGACTAATCAACTTAGTCAGTCTAATATTCTGTGAAAAGTGAATGGTTTCAGGTCTATTTCTTCTACTATATGTGCGGTAATAACGTGCAAGAGGCAAGGAGTTAGCAGGGTTAAAAAGAGGCATGTAGTTAGCAGGGTTAAAAATAGGCAAGAAGTTAGCAGGTTTAAAAATAGGCAAGACGTTAACAGGGTTAAAAATAGGCAAGAAGTTAGCAGGGTTAAAAAGGGGCAAGTAGTTAGCAGGATTGAACAGAGGCAAGAAGTTAGCAGGGTTAACACGATAAAAATTTTGTAACTAGGGTGTGGTAACACATACATTCGGACACACTGACACGTACATGCGCAACACATGCATCACGCACGGCCGAGCATAACATACCATGTACCGAACATCAAGAGCGTTCTTTAGCCGCAAAGCATATGCACACATATACATACAATATTGACACATACACTTATACATATGCATACACATATTGACACATATACTTATACATATACATACACATATTGACACATACACTTATACATATACATACACATATTGACACATACACTTATACATATAGACACATACATTTATACATATTGACATATAATACTTATACATATACATATCCATATTAACAAATACACTTATACATATGCATATACATCTTGACATATACACAAATACATCTATATACATACAAACATGTATATTGACACATACACTTATACATATGCATAATTATACATCTTGACAAATACACTTATACATATACATGTACATACACACATTGACAAATACACTTATACATATGCATATACATCTTGACACATACAATTATACATATACCTACACATATTGACACATACACTTATACCTATGCATACACATATTGACACATACACTTATACATATACAGCCCCATATACACAAACACTTACAGATATACATATACATATTGACACATACACTTATACATATACATACCCATATTGACACATACACTTATACATATGCATACCCATAGTGGCACATATACTTATACATACCCTACCTCATTTAAAGATGTATTGTGCACATTTTTCATATTAATCAATCAACATCAGAAACTGTACACGTATACATACAATGAAAATAATGCATACAACCCATTTTCCGACAGAATATATTTGTTCACCTAAATAGTATCGCTATCCGAATACTGCTATTTTAATAAAAGGAGCCTCCTTTTTAGAAGCGGGGATTTGTACGGAAATCAATGGACATAACTCCGATTCTATTTCAAAAACACTTTGAATATAAATTAGGTTGTTATCGCATATACAATGGCTGGCACTGGTTGTTGGCCTACATTAGCCGTGTAGTTAGTGAAACACTCGTTCATTACCCGTGTAGTTAATGATACACTCTTCCGTTACCTGTGTAGTTAGTGACACACTCTTCCGTTACCTGTGTAGTTAGTGACACACTCTCCCGTTACCAGTGACACACTCTTCCGTTACCTGTGTAGTTAGTGACACACTCTCCCGTTACCTGTGTAGTTAGTGACACACTCTTCCGTTACCCGTGTAGTTAGTGACACACTCTTCCGTTACCTGTGTAGTTAGTGACAAACTCTTCTGTTACCTGTGTAGTTAGTGACATACTTTTCCGCTACCCCTGTAGTAAGTGACTCACTCGTCCATTACCCGTGTAGTTAGTGACCAGCTCTCCCATTACCCGTGTTATTAGTGACACACTCTCCCATTAACTGTGTAGTTAGTGACATACTCCTTCGTTACCTGTGTAACTTTTCCGCTACCCCTGTAGTAAGTGACTCACTCGTCCATTACCCGTGTAGTTAGTGACCCGATCTCTCATTACCCGTGTTATCAGTGACACACTCTCCCATTAACTGTGTAGTTAGTGACATACTCCTTCGTTACCTGTGTAGTTAGTGACACACTCTTCCGTTACCTCTGTAGTTAGTGACACACTCTTCCATTACCCGATCTCTCATAACCCGTGTAGTTAGTGACACACTCTCCCATTACCTGTGTAGTTAGTGACATACACCTTCGTTACCTGTGTAGTTAGTGACACACTCTCCTATAACCTGTATAGTTAGTGACACACTCTCCCGTTACCTGTGTAGTTAGTGACACACTCTTCCATTACCCGTGTAGTTAGTGACACGCTCGTCCATTACCCGTATAGTTAGTGACACAATCGTCCATTACCTGTGCAGTTAATGACACATTCTCCCATTATCCGTGTAGTTAGTGACACACACTTCCATTACCCGTGTAGTTAGTGACACACTCATCCAAAACCAGTGTAGTTAGTGACACACTCTCCCGTTACTTGTGTAGTTAGTGACACACTCTTCTGTTACCCGTGTAGTTAGTGACACACTCTTCCGTTATCCCTGTAGTTAGTGACACACTCTTCCATTACCCGTGTAGTTAGTGACACACTCGTCCATTACCCGTGTAGTTAGTGACACACTCTTCCATTACCCGTGTAGTTAGTGACACACTCTCCAATTACCCGTGTAGTTAGTGACACACTCTTCCGTTACCTGTGTAGTTAGTGACACACCCTTCTGTTACCTGTGTAGTTAGTTACTCACTCTTCCGCTACCCCTGTAGTAAGTGACACTCTCGTCCATTACCCGTGTAGATAGTGACCCGATCTCTCATTACCCGTGTAGTTAGTGACACACTCTCCCATTACCAGTGTAGTTAGTGACATACACCGTTACTTGTGTAGTTAGTGACACACTCTCCTATAACCTGTATAGTTAGTGGCACACTCTCCCGTTACCTGTGTAGTTAGTGACATACTCTTCCGCTACCCCTCTAGTTAGTGACACACTCGTCCATTACGCGTGTAGTTAGTGACCCGATCTCTCATTACCCGTGTAGTTAGTGACACACTCTCCCATTACCTGTGTAGTTAGTGACATACTCCTTCGTTACCTGTGTAGTTAGTGACACACTCTCCCATAACCTGTATAGTTAGTGACACACTCTCTCGTTACCTGTGTAGTTAGTGACACACTCTTCTGTTACCCGTGAAGTTAGTGACACACTCTTCCGTTACCCCTGTAGTTAGTGACACACTCTTCCATAGCAAATTCTGTCAGGGTTCGGAATATCTGGAGTGTTCCCAATCGTAACTACTCGCCGTATTCTGTTAGGGAATATAGGTCCTGTACCTTGTACCTACATGTATCCCATAACACATGGTCGTTGGGGCACCAGGGATGACTTCAAAACGTGTCTGTCGTGTGCAGCCCTCTGGGAGTCTGCAAACTCCAACCCCGTCAATTCTTTAATATTACAGGACCCTCGTTTTCTTGGTCTCCCTTTTTTCCTCCCACCTTCAATTGTGCCTTGCAGGATTGTCTTTGTAAGGCCTGAGCTCCTTGTTACATGGCCGTACCATTGCAGCTTTCTTCGTTTATCTATTGTTAGTAGACCTATGTAAGGACCGATAGCTTGTGTTATCTTGGCTCTGATTTCTGCATTTGTGACATGATCTCTATAGGATGGATATTCCAAACAGTCTTCTGTAGCATCTTATCTCCTTTGCACTGACCTTCTTCTCCAGTCCAGCCTCACATGCATACAGAAGGATAGAAATACCCAATGAGCGGAGGGGTCTTAATTTGGTGCAAAGTTGGACGAAATGGTCTTCAGTTTTGCAAGAGCTGATGTTTCCTGTGCGCTTCTCGCAATAACTTCTGGTCTTGAACCTTCATCCGTAACACTTGCCCCAATGTATTTGAACTGATTTACAGTAGCTAATGGGGATCTTCTGCAATGTTGTTGGCCATCAGCTTTGTCGTTTCGGCACTAATTCCCATGCCCTACGCTCGGGAAGCCTTGTCAAGGCTGTCAACTAAACTTTTGAGTTCTGCTTCCGTCTGTGCAAGTCCGTCAATGTCATCAGCAAATCTCAAGTTTGTGATGTTTCTTCCTCCAATACTTAGCCCATATGATCTTCTTGAGCATCGGTCATGATTCTTTCTAAGAAAATGTTGAAGAGTGTTGGCGATAAAAGATATCCCTGGCGTACCCCTACTGTCATTCTGAATCAATCGCCTATTGATCATTTGTAGTATACCACACTGTTTAGGGTTGAAGTTGTACCTGGTCATTGTGGCCCATAATGCCCCGTGCCATACCCGGTCAAAAGCCTTTTGAAGTCGATGAACACGTGTATGAACTCTCTTTCTGGTGGTCTAGATATTTTTCTCCTAGAATTCGTAAATTGAAGATTTGCTCCATAGTACTTCTTTTTGCCCTGAAACCAGCCTGTTCTTCAGCAATAATCTTCTCTGCTTGAGGTTTCAATCTATCGAGTATTATCCTCAGGAGCACTTTGCTTGGATGGTTATTTCGATAGAAATAACTGAGGTGTTCCGAGTGAAGTGTTCCGAGTGCAATCGGATAAGTTTCCCCGGCCTTACTCCTAACCCTGACGGAATACGTCGAGTAGTTATGATTAGCGCCATTTTCTCTTTTTCTACATGTGTTTAAACCAGCGAACATATCCTCTTCTTCAAGGTAACTATATGGATCTGACCAAGAATGTATTAATTTGAGGAAAATGGTAACGAAACAGGCATTTTTTTTGTGTAACAGGCGACTCAATATTAAGACAGGAACAATATTTATATTATTGAATGAAAGTTAAAATTACAAGATGAAGTTTAATCTTTTTACCCTGAAAACTGTACACCTTTTGGGGAGAAGCGAAATTTGCTCGTTAAACAAGTTTAATATAATAAAACTAGGTACTTCCGCAGGTCTGATTCTGTGATCGAATGGGCAAATGCACTGTCCGTTACATAGAAGACCGAGATTTACCAGCGCACTAGGGGATCGAATCCCGCCAGAGGTTTATCTTTATTTCCCCTTCTGTCCCTCCTGTTTGTGTCACATTTTATAAAAGAAATTATTTTATATCAACCACTGGCAGTTGAAAGCTCCAAGATCAGACATATTTCTTCTTTTCTCCGTTACACGCCACCCTCCCCTCTCCCTATTACATCCATCCCTACTAAGTTTGCCCCCACACATCCTACGCCTATGCAAGACACAGTGCTGGTGAGTAGCTGACATGGCAGCCACGTTTGGCTTCGCGGGTGGTCTGAGTGTACACCATTGATATACTCAGGGAGTCAAACAAACTGGTACCAAATGGAAGATAAGACATTGTGCTTTTAGTTCCATTTTTTTTTAAATTACCTTATTTGCATACTAATGAATATTAATGAGAACATTAAAAATAGTAAAAAAGTATAGAGAACTTGTGAAAGGATCGGTTACCATGGAAACAGTTACAATGTTACTTACAGTTCATTGTTTGATTATCAATTTAGATATTTTGCTTTCTGAGTATTTAGTCATCGATTTAAACTACATTTGAAGTTTTGTTTTATATTGGTAGGATAAAAATTGAGAGGTTTACGTGATTTCTGTATTTTTGTACTTTTTTAAAATTATTTTCATTAATATCCATGTATATGCAATTAAGGTAATTCATAAGTTTAGCTTTTAAAACAAGCACAAGGTCTTCGCTTTAATTTGGTACCAGTTTTATACAGTTAGCACAAAAACCTTCTTTATTGTGGAAGACTTTTTAGGTAGGTATCGACTAACAAAATATGTGTGAACAGTGAAATGAATGGTTACTATGGAAACATTTAAAACGTTACTTAGATTTAATTATTTGGTCCTCAAATTTGATTGTTTGTTTTCTGAGGATTTTGTCATCATGTTAAACTTCATTTGAAGTTGTTTTTCTGATAGGATAAAAAATGGATAGTTTACATTATTTACGTTATTTCTAATTTTTTTACTATTTTTAATGTTCTGACTAATATTCATGAGTATGCAAATAAGGTAATTTCATCACAAACTAGCTGGAAATAAAAGAATATTGTCTTATTTCCAATTTGGTACTAGTTTTATAGGTTTAGTACAAAAACTGACTGTGATATGAAAGCTTTTGCAGACATGGGCCATCATTACGAAAACTGGGGTGTTACCATGGATACGGTTAAAACGGTACTTAAAGTTAATGCTTTGGTCCTCAAACTGGATATTTTGTTTTCTGTTTTTTTTTCATCATGTTAAATTGCATTTGAAGTTAATTTCTGATATTTGTAGAATAAAACATAAAAGTTTTACGTTATTTCTATACTTTTGTACTATTTTTAATGTTCTCATTAATATTTATGAGTATGCAAATAAGGTAATTAAAACAACAAGCTGAAAATAAAATCACAATGTCGTATCTTCCATTTGCTACCAGCTGTTTTAGGTTTAGGACATAAACTGGCTGTGATATGGGCAAATTTGGAGGTATGTGTCATCATTACGAAAACTGGATGGGTTACCATGGAAACGGTTAAAATACACATAGCCTAAAACAATAAACTTCAGTACTTTCGCGATTCTGATTCAGGAGACTTTTCTGAACATTTTGGTACCCATGAAAAAAGTCTAGGGGTGGGGGCACGGTAGGTCCCATTGGCTCCCTGAGTAATATAACTGAAGACATAGTGTTGGTGATTAGCTGACACGGTAGTCACGTTTTGGCCCCGCAATCAGTCTGAGTCTTTACAATTGGTATGACCAAAGACACAGTGTTGGTGAATAGCTGACACGGTAGTCAGGTTTTGGAAGCCACTTGCCTAAAAAGATCTAAATTATTCTATAGACCAATCTAAGTTTTACTGTATGAAAGAATGTTGACGCTTTAGCCTGCTGGCCAAATTATATCACTTCATCACCAACTTTAAGTTTTAAGACTCAAGCTATAAACAAGTTGTCACCCAAAATGCAATCAGTGAGTCAAACAGTTTAGATCCTGATGAGACGTCGAGTTTCTCGGTATTAGATATGTATCCAAACTGTTTGCAAAATTAATCATGGGTCCACAAACAGCAGGCTAATGGTTAAGTAAAAGTATTGATGACAAACGTCGGACGACGACGGACATACCATTGTTACAATTGCTACAATTGAACACTTCGTGCTCAGGTTGACTGACATCAGCTCACTGATATTTGATGGTAATGTTGCCGATTTTTTCATTGATACAAACTATTTTATCAGTTCATATTCATGTTCTATTTTTAATTACATTTTTGACAGCGGAGTTTATCCAGACGCTTGGGCTAAGGGTATTATAGTCCCTATTCATAAAAAGGGTGATGTCGATAACCCATCGAATTACAGGGATATAACTCTTGTAAATATTTTAGGTAAAATTTTCTCACTTACCTTGAGAAATCGCATTAACAAATGGTGTGAAAGTAATGATATTTTCAATGATTTTCAATTTGGTTTTCGGGATAACCGGTCAACTGTTGATGCTATTTTTATGTTGCATACAATTATACAAAAGATTCTGTCAAATAAATAACGCCTGTAGTGTGTATTTATAGATTATGAAAAATCGTTTGATACCGTTATAAGGGATGCGTTATGGATTAAGTTAGTGGAGTCAGGAGTAAGTTGTAAAAGTATGATCAAATCTATTTATGGTGTAGTTAAATCATGTGTGAAAATTTCGCCTAGTATGGATATTTCTGAATTTTTCGATGTTACAGTTGGATTGAAACAAGGGGAACCGCTCTAACCATTGTTGTTTATTCTGTTTGTAAATGATATAACTACTTCTCTTGACTTTGGTTCTCTAACCGAAAATGATCTTAATCTTTTGTCTAGATATTTAATTTTGTTCGCTGATGATATTGTACTTTTTACTACAGATCCTGTGAGCCTTCAGGCTCAACTTTATAGTATACAGAGGTATTCCATAAAATGGGGCCTAAAAATTAATGTTAAGAAAACAAAAGTTTGTGTTTTTGAAAAAAGAAAGACAACTCACAATGAAAGTATTGAACTTGTCGATCAATTTTTATATCTGGGAGTAAATTTTATGTATACTGGAAACATGTCTTCAACCGTCAAAACACTGTCAGAACAAGCCATTAAAGCTTATTATAACCTAGTGGCTTTATTTGACAGGGTTAAACTTGACTTAAAAACCAAATTATTGCTTTTTGACTTGTTAGTTGCTCCTATATTATTATACGGGTCTGAAGTATGGGGTGTGTATAATTTTACCGAAATTGATAAATTACATCTTAAGTTTTGTAAATATGTACTTGGTGTTAAACAATCTACTCCAAATAATGTTGTCTACGGTGAGCTGGGACGATTTCCGTTGTCTATTATCGCAAAGGAAAGAGCGATTAATTTTTTGTTAACAATAATAAAGAATACTGATTCACCTATGTACCTAATGTATATTGATCAATGTAATAATGTTAATGGTAAATGTTGGGCTAAAAGAATCAACTCAGTTGTTGATCATCTTGGATACACTGAATTAAGACACCATTTTAACATTAATGTGTCTTATTTACCTTCAATTAAAACACGCATAAGAGACCAATTTATTCAAGAATGGAATGCCTCAATAACAAATATGTCAAAACTGTCATTTTATTGTAAATTTAAAAAAGAACTAGAGGTTTGTTTTTGTCACAAAAACAGATGTCTCCCCCTCCCATCCTCTTTGCAATACACAAGTGTAATGTCTGTAACTCCAAACTTATCAGGGTCTAATGTTTAAGTCATCAGGGGCAATAACTCCAACATTGTAAGCCCCAGGTACACAAAAACACATGCTAGTCAACATTCTTGTGAAGTTTGGTGACTCTAGTACTAGTGGTTTCAGAGATACATGTGACACAAAGTAAAGTTCTCTTATTTAAGTCATAAGGGGCAGTAACTCCACAGTTATCAGGGGGAGACAATTAAAAACCCAGATGCACAACAACTCATGCTGGTGAACATTCCTGTGAAGGTTGGTGACTCTAGCCTTACTGGTTTCAGAGATATGTGCAGCACAAAGTTTCTCTAATTTTAAGTCATCAGGGGCAATAACTCCAAAATTATCAGGGGGAGATAATTAAAAAAACCCAGGTGCACAACAACTCATGCTGGTCGACATTCCTGTGAAGTTTGGTGACTCTAGCCCTAGTGGTTTCAGACATATGCACGACACTAAGTAAAGTTTGTCTAATTTTAAGTCATCAGGGGCGGTAACTCCAAAGTTAACAGGGGCCTACTGGTTTCAGAGATACGCGCGACACAAAATTTGTATAAATTTAAGTATTCATATCAGGGGCAATAACTCAAGAATTATCAGGGGGAGACAAATCAAAAACCATAGACGCACAACAACTCATGCTGGTGAACATTCCTGTGAAGTTTGGTGACTCTAGTACTAGCGGTTTCAGAGATACGCGCGACACAAAGTTTTTCTAATTTTAAGTCATCAGGGGCAATAACTCCAAAATTATCAGGGGGAGATAATTCAAAAAACCCAGGTGCACAACAACTCATGCTGGTGAACATTCCTGTGAAGTTTGGTGACTCTAGCCCAACTGGTTTCAGAGATACGCGCGACACAAGTTTGTGACGGACAGACAGACAGACGGACAGACGGACGGACGGACAGACAGACAACTCTGTCAAAAACAATATATCTCCCCATAAATATTCATAAGAAAAATAGATGACATCATGAATATCAATTAGATTGACTTTAAATATGACATTCTCTCCTACTGACCCATTTTTGTGACTATGTAAAAACTCATTCTAACGCAATCTGTCAATTTTCTGCAATCTGATTGGCCCATGTGACCAAATTTGCGGCATATAAAAAGTGTTTTATATGTCGCAAATTCAACCAATCGAAAACGGCCGAATAACAGCATTAGCCTGTTAATATATTAATGCGCTTTGTTTATCTAACACTTAGATCTACTGATAAATTCGTATGCATACACTGACATATATTCAGGTTAACCCATTACCTCATAGGCTATTTTTAGATACAACCTCTTTGAATAAATCTACCGAAAAGGAGCATTAACTAGACAAAATGAAATTTTAGAATTTTGTAATTTGAAACCATTGTGATAAATAGAGCATTTGCTCATACAGGAGCAAATGCTCTTTTTATCACAATGGTTTCACAAAGTGACTTTTACAGAGTCGTCAAAAGTCGTCAATATGAGGGAAAGGGTTAAGTCCGGTATTTCGAAAGTTATTAATTTCCATTCTTTGTCACGACTTGACCGGTCTTTTATAAGTTATGTGGATAATTATTGATACACTCAAGGCGTTGTGATTCAGATTCAACCTTATTTATCATACTACATTGTATTCAGACATAACGTTATATAACGTGACGTCATTGTAACAGACGACGTTTTTGCGTACGGTGCCAAAGACTAAGATAACGTTACTTTTCCTGACGTGTGTATTGAAAGTGTATTGAAATGTAAAATAGCTGTCGCATAATGATTCATGACAAATGTAATAGTGAACTTACAATTGGCCCGGTGTTTTGACTTCGGCGTCGCCATTAAAATAATTTGCGACCGTTAAAAACCTCATATACCGTCGCAAATTTCAAATTACAGCAGGATTAACCCTATATTTAATGGTTTCAAAACTTCACTATTCTGAAACTCTCTTTTTCTATAATTAATGTTTCTTTTTTGTAGATTAATGCAAAGTTGTTGGGTCTGAAAATAGTCTAGGAGGGAATGAGTGGACATCATGAATATTAACTTGATTTTTAAAATTACATATTACCATATGTTAAGTGTACTAAGACAGAAACTGTAGAACCAGATCTACGTATATTATACAATAAGCAAATAGAGCACACCCTGATTACACGTAGAACAAGTTCTACGTATATTATACAATAAGCAAATAGAGTAGATCCTGATTAAACATAGAACCAGATCTACGTATATATATATATATATATACTCTTTATTTCCCTTTTAAGGATTACACAGTGCACATCATTGAATCACAGGTACATTAAACATACAATTCATTATTCATGTTGTACCAATCAACTAAATAATAGTACAATGCAATTTACAACATAATCACAAAACACGTTTTATCACAGGAACATAATCGCATATTCCAAACGGCTGGCTGTATACCTCACTTTAGAATAGGTTTGTGGTATATACGAAGAGATATAATCGATTTAATATTCCCATACTTTGTCTTAAACCTATTACATTCATGAACATAGAGTAGAAATCAGGAAGGAGGTGTTACGCGAATGTCGACAACAATCGCCTAAATATAAATAAAGTGCGTGCACATTTATACAGATACAACCTTCACCAAACTGTTGACTGGTTCCTGGAACATACTTTCAGATAGACTGCTATTACACTAGGCGCATCTACTAGACAAATATACATAAATGAAATAAGCTAGTTCCAACAAAATAGTTTAATATCTGTCGATCTTTCCTCCAAGTCCCGACATGTTTCCTTATATTTTCTATATGAAAATCCAATTGCGTGTCGATCTTTTATGAGTCGATCTTTTCAACATGTCGATCATGTTTTGCGGTCCCGTGGCATTGATCAAATGTATTTTACCACACATAAGTCGATCTGCCAATTACCTGTGTACATAGGCAACATCCCGGTGTTTGCGAGCCGCGACTGGCCAGAATAGATCTGTGCATGTTCACACCTTACGCATGATCAAGGGCTTCCGACATTTTAATCCGTAGGTGGGGATAAATGTGTGGTTTAATTAAACATTTTATCATAATTAGGTGGACACATATTGCCATAATTTAACTCTGTTTATAAAGGCGTTGACATGTGTATTTATGATGTAAAGGAAAACACGAGTTGGGACAGAACTGTGCCAGTGCTTAGATTCGTATGTTGTACATGTACAGTATGTCTTCATTTTGCGTTGTAGTATTTGTAAAAGTACAAAAATGAAGTCATGCAGGAAACACTACGTTACAGAACAAACAGCTACCCGAACAGCAACACAAGGAAACAGCAAATGTACATAACTATAAACAACATCAAGAGATGCACAATGAAAAAACAAACATACAATAGGGGAAGATGGAAGTACCGCCTTGGAACGGTCAGTGACAAAAGTCTCTGGGGTTAAACCGGTTTATGGCGCCTAACCTCACACTTATTCCATCTCCACCCTAAAAGACAAACATTGTAAGTAAATGTATCCCCTCTCCGACTAATCTACAACAACCGCGACGGCAAATACAGTGGTAAAGTGCATGTATAACGAAAACATTTAAGTGAACAAAATGTATCCACCTATCGCTAGTGTACTCAATGATTGAGCTGCAAACAGAGTAACTGTAGAAAAGTAATAAAGGGTACGACAAAAACGAAATAGTACAGATATCCGACGTCCTCCTTCCGTTTCTGGGACATATCCCTTTGTAATGATTTTTTTAACATATTCGATGAACAAAGTGAGAAAATGGGTATGTCCAATAATTTTACGACGTTTGTAAATCACATCACCATAAAATTCTGGATTTGAAATACCGTGTCGCAGAAGTGCCTTGAGATTACATTGGTACTTGCCAATAAGTGCGAGATTTCGATAGTAAAATTTAGAGAAAGGTTTTTCTTAGTTTGTGGTGGACAATGTGTACTTGCCTTGATGTTCGTAAATATCTTACCTTTCTTTTAGATAATGTAGTTGTGCTTTATGGGGGTACCATATATCATCAGGTTGTTGGTATACCCATGAGTACAAATTGTGCCCCTCTTGTTGCATATTTATTTTAGTATAGCTATGAGAGGGAGTTAACCTTATACACAGACCGATAGTGTTAATGCTCTTAATAAAACTTCAAGGTATTTAGACGATATTTTGAATTTAGATAATCCTTTTTTTGAAACTATGATTTCTTCAATTTACCCAAAAGAACTGTCTTTAAACAAAGCAAATCAATCGGACAGTATAGCTTCATTTTGAGATTTGAATCTTTCAATTACAAATGATAAAGTTTCGTCCAAAATATACGATAAAAGATTTTAATTTTAAAAGTGTTAATTATTCATTTCTAGATGGAGATGTGCCCCGTTCTACGTCCTATTGGGTTTATATTTCTCAACTTATTCGGTTTGCCCGGGAGCCTGTTCTTTACGTGAATATTTTAGCAGTCGTAATTTAGTTATAACTGATAAATATTTTAAGCAAGGTTACAGATATCACAAACTTCGGAAAACGTTTTCTAAGTTTTATTATCGAAATTTACCACTCATTAGTAAATATAATTGCAATCTACGGACGTTCCTGCAGTAAGGCATTTCTCAACCCGACCTTTATGAGGATGTTATCTACAAACTTAGGAAAATTCGGGGTCATATCCATTTTCATGATTTGTTTATTAAACGCATTAAAACATATAAGAAGAAAGGTTATGATCCCATTATATTGCAACGCAACTGCATGTTTGGTTATCGACCCTTTTACAGTCGGTAGCTACGCTTCCCTCTTTGCTTGCGCGATGACAGGCCGAGGGTAGTCCTCTATGATGGTATACTCTTAAACTCAGATACGAGATGAGCTTACCAGACTCATGTATTACCTTTTCCCTGTCGTGTCCTTAACGGCTTCCCTGCAAGTGCTCTGACTTCAGCAAAGTCATTGAGTACATATTTGACGGATTGTTACAGTTATTATGCTATGTTTTACATGTCTTGTGTTCACCGTCGTCTATGTTGTGGATAAGTCCGGCGGGTATACCTTTATTTACACTATTTGTAAAGTTAGGGTGACTTTGAGAGAAGTGTGAGGTTTGGACGTCCGTGAACCAGTTTAAACCCCCAGTTGTGTTTTTGCTACTGACCGTGCCAAGGCGGTACTCTCTTTGTCACCCTTCCTTTTGTTTGCCTTGCGTCTTTGTGCTTGTGATTTTGTTCGTGTGTGGAGTGTTCGTATCTAGTTCTTTTGTGTCTGTTTGTGTTTTCTGTGTTCATCTTGTGTGTGAGTGCGTTTGTGTGTGTGTGAGATTTTCATCTAAAAATGATGTTATCGGCTTGCTCGTAAATTTCTTTTAATGAAGGGGGTATTTTATTTACATTTTGACTTTGGTGAAAGTGGGATAAGGACGAGGTTGGGTACCCGTAAACCAGGTTTAAGTCCCCCAGTAACTGATATTGGTTACTTACCGTTCCAGGGCGGTACTCCTGCTTTTTATCTATGGTCAACTTTGTTGTTTAATATGCTTAATGTTTATTGTTTTTCGTCTTGATATGCGTCGTGTTATGTTTTGTCTTGTGGCTATACTGTTTCTTGTTTTATGGTGTTTGGTGCGGTGTCATTTCGTGTGTGGCTCTCCCTGTTTGACTATTTTTCCATATAGATAAGGAGGAAAGTCTAGAAAGCATGGCATGTTTACCAGAGGTTAGACGTAAAGTATGTAAATAAAGAATAGTTATTTTCAAACGAGATTTTCGTTTAATATTACCATTTTTACGAATGCCATGTGATCGAGATTTGCGTTTTCTTATAGAAAAAATCGAAACAATATCTATATCAGGATTTTTTGAAATAGTTCCAGTCTGGTAAATATTATCATTCAAGCCTAAAGGAAAATGTGATGATATTGATGAGCATGGCTTTTAGTCAACTTGTCTGTATCAAGTTTGTTAATATAGATTATTCTAATTTGTGATATTGATGAGCATGGCTTTCAGTCAGCTTGTCTGTATCAAGTTTTGTTAATACAGATTATTCTAATTTGTGATATTGATGAACATGGCTTTCAGTCAACTTGTCTGTGTCAAGTTTGTTAAAACAGTTTATGCTATTCCTTGCGGATAGTGATTTCATATCTATTGTATAACTTTTGCATATCTTTCACTGACCGGGTGGAAAATCATATAGGTCCTTCCGGCTAGCGATTTTATATATATTGTACATCTTTCATTGTCTGGATAGATAATCATGCGGATCGTTCCGGTTAGTGATTTCATCCATGTGAAGCGCTTTTGAACGCACATATCAAGTGTGAAAAGAGCGTTATATAAGTGTGGTATAATAATAATAATAATAATAATAATAGGTGGTTGCAATTTTTAATCCAATTTAATTCAGATAAAAATCTAGCTTTTGATTTTAAGCTACTTGTAGCATCCTTATCATATGATATATGTTGAAAACCATTCTTAAATCATTTTGTTCCTAAATAATGTCGAGCGACTCTACCATTAGCTGTACAAATGTGTAATTACGGTTGTTTAGGCTGAAATAATTAGATCCGCAAGTTTCTATGAACAACTAGAAACAAAACCGGAAGTTGATGTGTTCTATCATGAAACATCGTACGGTGTTGGTATTTAATGTTTCTTTGCATTTTAGTAGTCTATTTGTGTTGTTTTGACATAATTGTATCGGATTTCTAGACACGTGTCCAGGCTATATACACTTCCGAGATTGAAACCGAAACTCATGTACATGTTTGTACATTTATATCTACTTTGTATTAGTCGACCTCTCGATAAGTCGATTTGTTTGCCATGGTCCCTAGAAGATCTACACATCGAAGTTATACTGTACTTTGGAATCGGTCAAGCTTTTGAGAAACTATTGACCGAGTTAAGCTGCAAAATGTCTGAAAAATCGACATTGACAATCTGTCTGTGCATAAGTATACAAATTAATATGCAATATGAAAATATATGCTACAGTTTCTGTCTTGATAATATATCTGATGTTACAGTCTCTGTTTTGATGCAATGCTCCTTGATAACAATGTCGTTATAGAAATACAGTATCTACGATATAATTATTCATACAATATTGGGTTAAGTAGGGACATTGCATTGATACAACTCGCATTGACGATATATTGTCGAGGTAGTATAAGGCGGTTCAGTGCGATACATGCCGATACACACGATGTAGAAGACATGACCACACAATGGGTGGCCACATGTTGTTTTTCCCAGAAGAATGAACCATAGTTATGTCAACAATGTTCAGCAATGATTTGCAATGTTCAACAAAGCATCACTGATGTGTGTGTGACAACGGTTGTCTAGCGAATACAAAATCTAGCACATGGATAAATAAGAGTTGGCTCAGAACCACTTTCTGAAAATTGATTCCTAATTAAAAATGCAATGTACACATTAAGTCCAAAACGTGGCCATGTTGATACTAACTTTCATGTGAAAATATGTCAATTCAGGTCTGGTTTATTTGCTACCGGAAAACCATTCACTCATATTGAACCCTTTGATGTGTCTGTAAAATGTTTCGTTTTTAAATCATTGTGATAAATAAGGTAAGTTATAAAATAGTGTTTGTTTTCTTACAAAAGGAACTGATAACATGATGTGGATCAATACCAGGGGTGTAGTATATTACGCAACACGTCTCGCATTAATCCTGCTATTCAATAATAAAGGTACCTTGAACAGTACGTTCTATAAAACCTGATCGATTCTTACAGGTAAACAGATCCAGCATTTCTGCATGGGTCAGAGAATCTGTAACCGTTAGGTTTTACCTCATATCTGCAAATATTATTCTATATCCAAATCATTCTACAAATATATTCCAATTTCACAGACGACGACAGTAGCGTAGCTGAGTCTAATGTAATGTACGCACCGTGGGTCATGCTCCACCGCTCTATTTATCACAATGGTTTCCAAAAGTGACTTTTACAGGCGCCAAAAGGTGTTAATACGAGGGAATAGGTAAAAGCTTACTCTAAAAAGTCTATCCCCTAATCCTTTTTATACGCCCGAAGGGTCGTATTATGTTATGGTCTCCATCGTCTGGCCGTCTGGCTGGGTGTCCGTCTGTCCGTCTGTCTGTCTGTCCGTCTGTCTGTCCGTCCGTCTGTCTGTCCGTCCGTCCGTCCGTTAGCAAATTCGTGTCCTGGCTATAACTTACTCATTTTTTCTCCGATTTTCAAAATTCTTTCACACAAATGTTCAGTATCACTTGAAGGTGTGTCGCGTACAAAACCCAATTGTGAACTTTCAAGGTCAAGGTCACAAATAGGGCGTTAGCAATTTTCGTGTCCTTGCTAAAACTTACTCATCTTTTCACCAATTTTCAAAATTCTTTCACACGTATGTTCAGTATCACTTGAAGGTGTGTCGCGTACAAAACCCAATGGTGAACTTTCAAGGTCAAGGTCACAAATAGGGCGTTAGCAATTCTGTCCGTCCGTCCGTTAGCAAATTCGTGTCCTGGCTATAACTTACTCATTTTTTCTCCGATTTTCAAAATTCTTTCACACAAATGTTCAGTATCACTTGAAGGTGTGTCGCGTACAAAACCCAATTGTGAACTTTCAAGGTCAAGGTCACAAATAGGGCGTTAGCAATTTTCGTGTCCTTGGTAAAACTTACTCATCTTTTCACCTATTTTCAAAATTCTTTCACACATATGTTCAGTATCACTTGAAGGTGTGTCGCGTACAAAACCCAATGGTGAACTTTCAAGGTCAAGGTCACAAATAGGGCGTTAGCAATTCTGTCCGTCCGTTAGCAAATTCGTGTCCTGGCTATAACTTACTCATTTTTTCTCCGATTTTCAAAATTCTTTCACACATATGTTCAGTATCACTTGAAGGTGTGTCGCGTACAAAACCCAATTGTGAACTTTCAAGGTCAAGGTCACAAATAGGGCTTCAGTATCACTTGAAGGTGTGTTGCATACAAAACCCAATTGTGAACTTTCAAGGTCAAGGTCACAAATAGAGCGTTAGCAAATTTTGTGTCCTGGCTGTAGCTAACTAGACCTACATCATTACCTTTAAGGTCAGTCATATTTGAAGGTGAAAGGTTAAACGCACTTATGTCACGTTCGGTTTAAACTTTCTCGACTTTTTTTCCAAAGTTCAAAAAAGTCTGAAAGTCTGAAAATGATTGCTATGTACACTGTTCTTACCATGCTCATATCTTGGATATTTTTCATTCTGGAGTTATTGCCCTTTGATAGTTTCGGGTAGCAATTTCTTGTGCAACTAACTGCTCCTTTATTTTTCAACATAATTTTATAGAACAGCATTCGGGCGTATATTGCCCCGTCTTGCGGTGCTCTTGTTTCATTATTGTTTCATTTTGACCACAATGATGTTTTCATCTTTCAGATTGATATAACGCACGTGCGTAATCCCGTATTGCTAGCTACCTGCCTGGACGAAATCATAAAAGCAAACATTGCACTTTTCTATGACGTATTTACCAAGTAGGGACACACTCAAACATTCATGTGCAAAGCAACAATGATACAAATCCTAGGATAAAATATACATAGCAAACCCATTCCGAGCTGTACTGTGGTCGTTAGCTAATAACAGAAGTGTCACAGGATCCACAGTCCCGCTTAAAATGAGCAACGCTGGATTTAGTGTCGCTTGTACATGATTCACGCATTAAGAACTCATATGTTTGGGAACTGGCTCCAACGTGCATTAGCACATTTTTCATGTGCTGGAACTCTTAGCAAATATTTATTTTTGCATGTTACTGTAAAAGCTGTGCCTTCGAAAATGGGATAAAAAGGTGTAAAGTCATCCAGAAAATCCTCGATCAGGTCCTTAGCGGAAGTCCGTACATTAAACTTCAGTCACAAGGGATTTTTGATCGAGTCTTAAGTTTTTAGAAGCATTGTAATGGTCTGTAACGAATGTGCTCAGCGGGAACCGCTCACACATTCAGGTGCAATGCAAGATTGTTACGGAATTTTGCATTGTAATTCCATTCCGAGCTGTACTGTGATAGTAAGCTAATAAAATAATTCATCACAAGATACACAGTCCCGCTGAAAGTAAACTACACCAGGATAATACTTGATATGTGACGAACCGTCTTGTGTTATATGCGACAAATGACACCCTCCATAACTTTCGTGCCAGTCAGCAAATACGCATGTGTATCTGCTGTCCGATTTACGAAGGCAATGCGACTGACATTGTGTGAAGTTGATTGCTCTATATCTGTACCTAGCACTGAGTATACACATATGTTCTTCGATGATCTGAAATGTGTTTCCATACCTTTCTGGACACATTGCAACGCAAGCGAAACGACAAGGGTCATAGGAAAGTCCTGGTTTGCACCAGCATTTGCCGTTTCTGCATTCCGATTCTTTGTCACTGCATTCAGCGTGACTTGTACAAGATTCTCGCATTAAGAATCCACACGTTGGAAACTGGCTCCAACGCCCATTAGAACATTTTACGTGTGCTGGACCTCTCATCAGATAGTTATTTTCGCATGTTATTGTAAGTGTTGTGCCTTCAAAAAATGGTGTCGTCAAGTCATCAAGAGAATCCACGATCAGGTCTCCAGCTGTAGTAGGCACATTGATTTGGGTCACCAGGGAGTTTCTGCTCGATGGTTTGAAGATTTTACAAGCCTTACGGCATGTCCCATTTCCAGACCATTTTCTAGTACCTGAGCATTGTATTACTCCGTTCCCGTCATTAGCGTAAGTATAATTACATGAAATAAATCTCTTTGAGCCTAAATAATTTGTATTCCCCAAGTAATAACCCGTGTCGTTTCTTGATAAATCGTGACACATAATGGTATCATTCAAAGAGCAGGATTGTTTTTCATCTGTTGAGAAATTCCATGTCTTGATAAGAAAATATCCGTGACATTTCATATGGTTCAGAGACGGATATTCCTCATAAAACTGACAGATGTGCATATTACCATGATAGCTGATGTATGAGCAGATGTTGATACAGCCACATCGCCGGACACACGACTGTAAGGACTGATCGTGCAGTGTTAGAAAAGGCTCATTCTGTATGCATGCATTATATATGACTTCAAAAGCTGTTATACCTAATCCAAAACACAGGATCCTACCGAAAACTGAGCAACATCCTGCGGCCATGGTTTTAACGTTTCTACTGTTCAGCGAACTCTGATGAATGACCGATGGATCCGTTCTGTACGGTATGGTGGATAGGTTATGACTTACTTATACATATTTTATGGCTGTTTATTTTGAAAGGGCTTTTAACCCTAATAACTTACTAAATTTTTCAGAATAAATGGGCGTCTCTTTAAGATCGAATCAATCTGGTCAACACTTGATGTATGTTTTCTCTAAGTCTGGAACTAACTGAGAGAAGTATACAATAAACATTAATTTGACCAGAAAAAAAAACAACCGCAATAGACTACATATTGGATAAGTGTCAAACTTGCTGCTACCTGCGGCGAGATACTATGTGAACATTATGTTTAGACTGCAAAGTGGATCCTACGAAAGACAGGTGGTGAAATTATACAAACTTCATAATTGGCACATCAAACTGCATGAATAAACGGGGTTTGCGCGGATTGTTAACATATGACCGTCAACCTTTTAACAGCATAACAATATGTACATTTTGTGTGTTTAAAATAGTGTACTCATCATAGGTACCTTGTTTGTAAATGATGTGTATACTCATCACTAGAGATTAATGGCGTATAGAGGAATAACACTAATAGTTATACACGTTTTCTTCATTTGTTTAAAATTTCGGAAAGCCAAACATAGAGCTGAACTGACTCAATAAAACCGAGTCTGAAATTTCTCGTTTTGCATTTCTAATTTTGCGTTTGAATGATCCCCCGTTTTCAGAATATGTGTACTTCACAACAACGGGTGTTTAGTGCTTGTGTGGTGGCCGTACAAGTCGCCCCGTACTTCGTTGTATTTCTTGGTCCTTCGGGATCATTAGGTTTGATGGTATTAGTTTTGAAAAATTGAATACTGCTTAAGCCGGTCCTAGGGACGTGAGTAGTGTTGCACTTTTAATTACTACTCACGAACAGACTCAATTAAACCGAGTCTGCAATGTTCTCCTTTTGCATTTCTACTTTTGCTTTCTAATGATCACAATCACGACAATGCTTTCCCAATATCGTTATTGATTATAGCGTTTTATATTAAAAATGTTTGGTTTACAGGACAAAATATCGGCGGAAAAGCATATACGTTTATGTAAGGTAAACACTTTATTTTAGACATCTTTACACTATATAGTAGATAATGTTTTAATAGCACAGAAAAATACCCACTCAAGTGCTGCTTATAACAATATGTACCGATATTTGAATTTGAATATATTGTATATAACAAAAATATAACATTCAACTCAAAATGGCCTCGGTGGAGACCCTAACTGACAATTAATTTGCTTCTCATAGCACTGGGTTTGATCCATGTCTTAGTCTGATGTGTCAAGTAAGGATGTCTTGCAGCTTGTAAGGAAACTGAAATACTACTAACGTCATGTAAAACCAAATAAATCTACAAAAAATATTAAGAGCATTATTTTAATTATCATTTAACCAACGGTTTATTAAATTAGCTGTTATACTACTTGGTAAAGAGTAACAGCTAAATATGATGTGTAAAAATAAATGATTGTAATCAATACCTAAAAAGATTCATTTAAAATCTGGAGCAGGTGGGCCTAACGGTAAAGATGTTTATTTAATTTAAAACAAAATGTCCTTATTGAGTTTTGTTCAAGCTACACAGAGAACGTCGCCGTTTCAGCTAATTTAGGTCATTATAAATATAATTGATATTATGATACTGTGAAAATGAATGAATCCGTCTAGAGAGTAATATCCGTCTAAATGAAGCAACGGACAGTATTGTATGCATGTTCAAAAATGGTACTGTGCCAATCTCAGTCTCACTGTCTGTGAAAACAGACAAAAGTATGACCAGTTAGGTGCTGGGGTGATTTGGCCGGGGAGTGTTTCAGCAAATTCTGCTCTGCGTCTGTCATTCTCGTTAGTACACTTTTGTAACCAAATAATCGATTGCATTAAAAAATCAGTTAAAACAATTACGGTAACATAATTATGCATATGGGGTATGCAAACAAATGGCACAATGCCAGTCTGCGAGAATTGCACACGTATAAAGCCTTGCGCCGATTTAGCTGAGGATGCATCAGCTGTTTTGCTCTTCGTCTGCCAATTTATTTGCTACTCGTTTGTAAATAAAACAATATAACTATAACGCTGATAACTGTTGAAAAAGCAACCTTTTTGCATTGTATATATTACCTACGTTATTGGTTACTAATATTTCTGCGCAAGCAGCCTGTTTCTCCATATGTGTTCCTAATCTTCTTTTATAAATTCTTTTTCAGTTAGATATGTATTTTTATGCCCCCCAGATCAGATCTGGGGGCATGATGTTTTTGCCCTGTCTGTTTGTCTGTTTGTCCGATTGTTTGCTTCTTTGTCAGCAACTTTAACATTAGTCATAACTTTTGAGCCAGTACAGCTAGAGACTTCATATTTGGCATGCATATGTATCTCATAACGCCGCACAAGGTCAAGGTCATCCTTCAAGGTCAGAGGTCAAATACATGGGTCAAATCACCGAATTTTGGACCAGTAGAGATGGAGACTTGATACTTGGCATGCTTGTGTATCTCAGGCAGCTGCACATTTTGAGGGGTGAAAGGTCAAGGTCAATGTACCCCTTTAGGGTAAAGGGTCAAATTGTCAGTTGCTTTGTCTGTAACTTTGACGCAATATTGGTCATAACTTTTGAGCCAGTAAAGATAGAGACTTGATATTTGGCATGCATGTGTATCTCATGAAGATGCGCATTTTTAGGGGCAATATGTTAAGGTAAAGGTAATCTTTTAAGGGTCAAAGTTCTCCGACTTTAACATTGGCCATAACTTTTGAACCTGTAGATACAGACTTTACCTTTGGTATGCATGTGTATCTCATGAAGCTGCACAGTTTGCGGGTGACATGTCACGGTCAATGTCATTTTTTAGGGTCAAACGTCACCGACCTTTACATTGGCCATAACTTTTGAACCAGTAAAGATACAGACTTGACATTTAGTATACATGTGTATCTCATGAAACTGCACGGTTTTGGAGCGACATGTCAAGGTCAAGGTCATGTTTCAGGGTCAAAGGTCACCGATTTTAACATTCGCCATAACTTTTGAACTAGTAGAGATACAGACTTGATAGTTGGTATACATGTGTTTCTCATTTGGCTGCACAGTTTGAATGTGACATGTCAAGGTCAAGGTCATCTTTGAAGGTCAAAGGTCACCAACATTAACATTAGCCATAAGGTTTGAACCGACTTGATATTTGGTATGCATGTATACCCCATGAAGCTGCACAGTTTGAGGGGTGACATGTCAAGATCAAGGTCATCATTCAGGGTCAAATATCATATCGAGCGGGCAGTGTTTCACAAACACATCTTGTTTGTGATTAATTATTAGATCTACAATGTACATGTCATTAATAATATTTTATTGTTGTTATGTGCGGACAAATATTTTATAAAATATATTGATCACTGGTTAGAATCGAACTCAAGACCCCGCACATGCAAGCCCAGATGCATATCCACTGCATCAAGACAACTATGTTGAAAACATTGCAGCTTGCTAAGGTTTTAAAAATAAAGAATCGCTGTAGTCGCTTCGTTTGGTTTACATTAGAGTCGGTCATGTTTTGTTCCAAAATAAGCTGGTCTATCCGTATATAAACAGTCACAAACCGTCTAGTGTCTTGTCAACAAATAATAAAGGAGAAACAAAACAAACAAACACACAAATAATACTGTTACAGGACGGCAAAACAGGCTTTCGTGGACTGACGACTCACAGGGACAAATACGACATATAAAGTTATAATGAACATAATTTATTTATTATCAATGCTGAAATAGAGACTTATGGTTCTAATAAGTTAATAAAATGTCTCTTGTATATCTATTTCGGGTTAGGCTCCCTATTATGAATGTTCGTGTAAATTCTGCGGTCTCTAGTAGATCTAGATCTAAATGTAATATTTACGTTTCCGTCATGGCCTGTGTCCTTTTTTAAGTGAAATCACCTGTTGCTTTTTGCTCGGTTTTATTGAGTCTGTTCATGAGCAGTAAATGAAAGTGCCACACTGCCCACGCCCCTAGCACCGGCTTAAGCGGTATTCAATTAGTATTGATTACATCATACATGTACATGACGTCACGTTTCATGTTTATTGATGACATCGCATGTGTTGTCGTTTGTATTGTCATCATCAATTATACATGTACCTTTCGTTACACGTTTGTGTCCGTATCAGAATATTCACCAATCGTCACTCAGGTCGGAAGGTAATTCCCCGTCTATTTTTAGATGGACTATTTCTGTACGTAGGTGAATTTCTCTGTCTGTATCCAAACTGCGGATATAATTGCTTTTTCGATGTCAAATTACACAATTTCAATGTGAAAGGTACCCGAACATAACATTACCCAATATGTACACTGTGCTGTATTTACGGCAAATCCGACACAAAATCGAGCTTGTTCTTTTAGTAGTATAGATTCCTTTAAAAAATTCAGCAAGAGAAGGGTTAATTCCTGTAACTCATAAAAACACTATCGTCTTTACAAAAAAAACTCGGGAATATATCACGATGTCCTCCGTTGTGTATACTGAACGTGAACCGTGACGCTTGAAGTGTGAAGGCCGAGATTTGGATTTTTACATTTGAAGTGGTATGAAGTTTGAAGTCTAACGTCTGAAGCTTGAGGTTTGAAGTTTGAATTCAATACCGGTCATTCATAGGATACAGCTCGCTGCTTTTATGTAGCAAGACCTTATATGATAATTACGAAACACTTTCTCCAGTCATGACCAATCGAAATGGACTCGCCCCTTTCTGAGACTGTGACGCGTTCCTTCTTTGTCAGTATCTAGCGTACATTTTAGTGAGCACATTTGTTTCTGTTCTTTCCTTTATTAATCGTCTTTTTCAGCTTTGCTTTCTTTGCCACATGTTATTGTGCATTGGTGTTTGTTTTGATCTGATTTACTACAAAAGTACAAAAATGAGTCATGCAGGAAACACCACATACAGAACAAACAGTCGTCCGAACAGCAACACAAGGAAACAGCAAATGTATATAACTATAAAATAACAACAGACGCGCAAAGACAAAACAAACACACAATAGGGGAAGATGGAAGCACCGCCTTGGAACGGTCAGTGACAAAAGTCACTGGGGGGTTAAACCGGTTTATGGGCGCCCATCCTCACACTTATTCCATCCCCACCCTAAAAGACAAACAGTGTAAATAAACGTACCCCAACTCCGACTAATCTACAACAACCGCGACGGCAAAAACAGTGGTAAAGTGCATGTATAACGAAAGTATTTAAGTGAACAAACTGTATCCACCTATCACTAGTGTACTCAATGATTAAGCTGCAAACAGAGAAACTGTAGAAAAGTAATAAAGGGTACGACAAAACGAAATAGTACAGATATCCGACGTTCTCCTTCCATTTCTGGATTTAAGAGTTCGCCTTCATAGAGTACTAAACCTTTCTTGTCGGCGTACATGCAAAGAGGCCAGCGTGATTGCCAACTGTAAAAGGGTTCACCACCAAACATGCAGTATGTTGTAGAACTACAGGATCATATCCCTTTTTAATGAATTTTTTAACATATTTGATGAACAAAGTGAGAAAATGGGTATGTCCAATAACTTTTACGAAGTTTGTAAATCACATCACCATAAAATTCAGGATGTGAAACACCGTGTCGCAGAAGCTCCTTGAGATTAGATTGGTACTTGCCAATAAGCGAGAGATTTCGATAGTAAAATTTAGAAAAAGGTTTTTCTTAGTTTATGGTATCTATATCCTTGCTTAAGCAGTTTTTCAGTTAAAATGAGATTTCGACTGTTAAAATCGTCAATAGATGAACAAGCTCTAGCAAAACGAATAAGTTGAGATATATAAACCCCGTAAGATGGAGCACGGGGAACGTCCCCGTAAAGATGAGGAAAATTAATAATATTAAAATCAAAATCATCTCTTTTGTCATATATTTTAGAAGAAATCATTCCATTATCAATTTAAGGTCTAGATCAAGAAACGCTGCATAATTGTCGGACGGGTTAGCTTTATTCAATTTGAGTTCTTTAGGATAAATTGTAGGAATCAGAACATCAAAGAAAGGGTTATCTAAGTTAAAAATATCATCCAAATATCGACAAGTTTCATTGAAGGCTTTTATAGCATCTTAATGTGATTGAGGATTCAAACGCAACATGTAATCTCTCTCATAGCAGTATAAAACAAATCTGCGACAAGTGGTGCACAATTCGTACCTATGGGAAAACCAATTACCTGACGGTATATAGCATTCCCATAACGTACAAATATGTTATCCAAAAGGAAGGTTAATGATTCGCAAACTTCTGAACAAGTCCAATTGGTGTAATATTTCATTTGCTCGTCAGTAAAGAAAGCCTTTTCAGCATCACATGCCAAGAATGATGTTTTTCCCGGGCAAATACTTTCTGGATTAAGTTATTAAGCTTATCCTTAATTACAATATGAGGAAGAGCTGTGTACAGAGTAGAAAAAATCGTACGTGCTTAAAGTGGATGCAAGATACCGTTTGTTCTTAAGTTTGTTTAAGACTTCTGAAGAGTTCTTAATAGACCAGAAGAGATTTATTCCAGAATTTTCATAAGTCTTATCACAGTAGAATTTTACATGTTCCTTTACCTTCGTTAAACAAGAAGTCAAAAGTATAGACAATTTAGTAGTTGTACATGAACTAGAATTTGCAATTAAACGCGCTTTATATGGGTTTTTATGTAGTTTTGGTAACCGATACATTGTAGGAAGTTGATGTTGTGTAATTTTAATATCGGTTCCAAGTTGTTCACACTTTTTGACATGGTCTGAAACGATGGTCGTAACTGAAATGTATGACTTCGTATTAATAATTTCCTGCTTCAAGACATCGATATAATGTAATCGTTTAAATAACAACCACATTATTCGATACCTTATCAGCAGGAACAAAAACGGATTTTGAATGGAAATCCTGTAAACCCTTTTTTAGATGTCTAAAAGAAATTCTAGGTTTAGGTGGAAGAAGGTGTTTATTAGAGCTATAAAAGGAAATGCGTTTATCAATTATATCCAAAAATTAGGTTTTTCCAACTAGAAAGAGCATTAGACTCAACATGTTTTCTCTTCGACACCATTTAATACTAAAATTTTGTAAAGCCTCCGCAATCTGAACTCGTCAAGAGTTAAAATCTATCATGGATGGTATTCTATAATTGGGACCTTTATTCAAAAGAGATCGTAGACGTTTATCTTTAATTATCTCAAAATTACCAGTAATCACATGATCAGCCGGAGAATAGCAAAATTTTGAGGAGGCGCTATCTCAATTATCAGGAATATTATCATTAATCTTAAGGTCGGCCACAAGTTTATTATAGTTGAAAATTGTATTTCTGATGGGTTTGTTATATTTGTAGCAGATGATAGGTGGTTCTGTATTTTTAAAGTATTTAGGAATAGTGTCAATTATATTTTTGTCTCTAAAAATACTTTGGAGGTCAATAAAATCAATACCTTTATTAATAAAAGAAATTTTCAAGAAGAATCTTTGGTGTTCAGATAATTTGTCAATGTGCGGTCTGAGAACATATAGAGTAAAGCTTTGTATCAAACTAGCCGTTCCTATGAGAGGATCTTATCTAAAAATAATTTTATCGGCTTGCTCGTCAATTTTTTTAATGAACATATAGATAAGGAGGAAAGTCTAGAAAGAATGGCATGTTTACCAGAAGTTAGACGTAAAGTATGTAGATCAAGAAGAGTCATTTTCAAACGAGATTTTCGTTTAATATTACCATTTTTGCGACTGCGATGTGATCGAGATTTGCGTTTTCTTATAGAAAAAAAAAATCTATATCTGGTTATTTTGAAATATTTCCAGTCTGGTAAATATTATCATTCAGTTTTAAGGAAAAGGTGTTTGCAATTTTTTGATCCAATTTAATTCAGATATAAATCTAGCTTTCGATTTAAAGCTACTAGTAGCCTCCTTATCATATGTTCTACGCTCAACAATTTGTACTAAAACACCTTTAAAAGAATGGCCAGATTTCCGAAAGTGTTGGTATAAAAATTGTTTAGTTTACGATTTCGACACTGATATGCATGCTCGCGAAATCGAGTCTTCAAAGCACGCTCTCTTTGTCCTACGTACTGTATACCGCAACTAGGCGCGTTTCAATGGAAAAGTAGTAAAGTCAAGCAGGCAAAGCCACATGCAAGACGCAACCACCACCAAAACACCGATAGACAGCATGACACACACACACACACACACAACCACACACCCAAACGCACACGCACACACACGAAATGAACACAGAAAACACCAAAAGACACACAAGAACCAGGGACAAACGTTCCACAACATGAACAAACCACAAGCACAAAGACGCAATGCAAACAAAAGGAAGGGTGACAAAGAGAGTACCGCCTTGGCACGGTCAGCAGCAAAAACACCACTGGGGGTTTAAACCGGTTTACGGACGTCCTAACCTCACACTTCTCTCAAAGTCACCCTAGCTTTACAAATATTGTAAATAAAGGTATCCCCGCTGGACTTACCCACAACATAGACGACGGTGAACACAGGACAACATGTAAAACATAGCATAATAACTGTGACAATCCGTCAAATATGTACTCAATGACTTTGCTGAAGTCAGAGCACCTGCAGGTAAGCCGTTAAGGGCACGACAGGGAAAAAATAATACATGAGTCTGGTAAGCTCCTCCTGTATCCAAGTTTAAGAGTATACCATCATAGAGTACTACCCTCGGCCTGTCATCGCGCAAGCAAAGAGGGAAGCGTAGCTACCGACTGTAAAAGGGTCGATAACCAAACATGCAGTGTGTTGCAATATAATAGGATCATAACCTTTCTTTTTAAATTTTTTAATGCGTTTTATAAACAAATCATGAAAATGGATATGACCCCGAATTTTCCTAAGTTTGTAGATAACATCCCCATAAAATTCTGGTTGAGAAATGCCTTGTCGCAGTAACGTCCGTAGATTGCAATTATATTTACTAATGAGAGGTAAATTTCGATAATAAAATTTAGAAAAGGTTTTCCGAAGTTTGTGATATATGTAACCTTGCTTAAGAAGTTTATCAGTTATAACTAAATTACGTCTGTTAAAATCTTCAAGCAAAGAACAGGCTCGGGCAAACCTAATAAGTTGAGAAATATAAACCCCATGAGATGTAGAACGTGGCACATCCCCATCTAGAAAAGGATAATTAACAATTTTAAAATTAAAATCTTCTCTTTTATCGTATACTTTGGACGAAACTTTATCATTTGTAATTGAAAGATTCAAATCTAGAAATGAAGCATTAATGTCAGATTGATTAGCTTTGTTTAAAGACAGTTCTTTTGGGTAGATTGAAGAAACCATAGTATCAAAATAAGGATTATCTAAATTCAAAATATCGTCTAAATACCTTGAAGTTTTATTAAAAGCATTAACAATATCGGTCTGTGTATCAGGTTTTAAGCTAAGCATAAAATCCCTCTCGTAGCAATACAAAAACAATTCTGCAACAAGAGGGGCACAATTTGTACCCATGGGTATACCAACAACTTGACGATATATGGTATCTCCATAACGCACAAATATATTATCTAAAAGAAAGGTAAGAGATCTACAAACATCAAGGCAAGTCCACATTGTGTAATGTTCAACTTCTGAATTCGAAAAGAATGAACGTTGAACATTACAAGCAATGAACATTTTGTTTTCTCTGGCAAAGGTTTTTTCTATTAATTTAATAAGTCTATCCTTTATAAGATGGTGAGGTAGAGTAGTATAGAGTGTAGAGAAATCATAAGAGCTCAGTAAAGAAATGTTATACTGTTCATTTTCAAGTTTTGTTAAAACATCATTTGAATTTTTTATGGACCAAAAAACATTAATACCAGAATTTTCATATATTTTATCACAGTAGCGTTTAACATGTTCTTTGATCGTAGTAAGACAGGACGTCAAAAGTATAGATAATTTAGTAGTGGTACAACAGCTAGAGTTGGCAATAAAACGCTAAGTTAAAACATAAATAACGTTAGTACTAGTACAATCAACGTCTGAGTTTATCTTGACATTAAATGTTCTACCATTAACTGTAGATTTTATAGTGGAATTACAAGAAATATTACTACAACATATGCACCTCTTAGCAAAGCACTTTTGGATAATCGGATACACTCTGTGTCGCTTGTATAATAACCGTTTACGAATAGAAGAAACATTTTGGATAACAGATTTTAAAGGTGAAAGTACAACTCTTGGTCCATTGAAAAAACATTTATTAATAGAAAGAGATGGTATGTGAAAAGATAATGCCGACTGAATATTAAGTTGTTTTAAACGAACAAAAGGTTAAAGGGAAGACAAATTAGAACTATTTCTGGGTACTTGTACAGACGAAACAGATTGCATATTTATAGCTTTCATTTCTATTAGACGTATTTTAACTTTATTCATATTGGAAAGTGATAGAGTGGCACCTGTATTGTGTTCATCAACACGTCGATACATTAGTGTAGCTACCAAGTGCATCAAATTGTTGGTGAACACAACACCTACCACGAGGTGCATGACATACTTACGATGATGTAAGAGGCGAAGAGAGTTGTGTATGTTACTTGTATATCCTGCAAGAGAATGATAACAACATCGATTACGTGTACGGGGAGACATTTTACGGCCACCACACGGCACAAGCAACACTGTTGTGATAATAAGAGTACAAAAATGAGTCATGCAGGAATCATCACATACAGAACAAACAGTCGCCCGAACAGCAACACAAGGAAACAGCAAATGTACATAACAACAAGAGACGCACAAAGACAAAACAAACACATAATATGGGGAAGATGGAAGCACCGCCTTGGAACGGTCAGTGACAAAAGTCACTGGGGGGTTCAACCGGTTTATGGGCGCCCAACCTCACACTTATTCCATCCCCGCCCTAAAAGACAAACAGTGTAAATAAACGTATCCCCTCTCCGACTAAACTACAACAACCGCGACGGCAAATACAGTGGTAAAGTGCATGTATAACGAAAACATTTAAGTGAACAAGCTGTATCCACCTATCGCTAGTGTACTCAATGATTGAGCTGCAAACAGAGTAGCTGTAGAAAAGTAATAAAAGGTACGACAAAAAGGAAATAGTACAGATATCCGACGTTCTCCTTCCATTTCTGGATTTAAGAGTTCGCCTTCATAGAGTACTAAACCTTTCTTGTCGGCGTACATGCAAAGTGGCCAGCGAGCAAAGTTTGTTTGATATTCTTGTCACTGATTTATCTTACTAAACTGCAAAGTAAAATCCGCGATTTTTATTGGTCAATTAGCCATGTATAAAAGCCGCGTATCCCTCTAAAGTCTGATGTATATACGGAGTCATGAGCAACAATGGAATTGCCCACGTCGAGGGCCTGTCTTTCTTGCTACAATAAAATAAAATGGCCGACCAGCTTCACTTCGTCGATTCGATCCAAACAACCGCTCTCCAACGAAATAACAAGAGTTTGGGCGGAACAAATTGAGACACATTTTTGTTATAGTTGTTGTATAACAATGTAAATAAACCCGATACGTGGCGAAGGTCTTATTATGCTGCAAATGTTGTCAAAGTGCTTGTGCACGTACCGATTAGCGCCCAAACCCCCGCTTTTACAAAGACAATTAACATCCAATTTTATTCATTGTTTTTGCACATGCACAGCATACGTACCTGAGATTGCTGTATAGCCGCTCCTTCAAACGCCCATTTGTTCGAATATTATAAAACCGTCATTTTGACGTCATCCAAGTGACGGCGGAATTGCGCCATTCCCCAAAGTAGGTCTAGCCGTTATCATGCTGAAGGATAGTGTCTGCTTAACCGCTGAAAGTTTTAGTAACGTCTGGTTCTTTCAATCCTTTGAGAAACTAATGCACTTTGAAGATCACTTTCTATCCACAAATGTAATGATTATTATGCACGGTGGACTAGGGTCGCAGAGTGATATAAGCCCTTACCTTACAGTAAGAGGCCCCTGAGGGGAAGCAAACCGACGCCTACATTAACAACGCTAATTAACTGCTACAAAAATTAAACTTTGCAATATAATAAAATCGTTATACAGATCATTGGCGGGATATCTGACTTTTTATTCCCAGCTGAGGAAAATACATGAAGCCATCGCCTAACGGCTCTTAACATGATTTTCCTCAGTAGGAAACAAAAAGTCAGATACCCCGCCAATGATCTGTATAACTAATAGTGTAAGCACATTGTGCATACATTATTTTGTTGACGAGTGCAAATGCTGCTGTAAAAACACCAAAGGAGAAGCTCCGCGCACCCCGCCCCACTCAGACAAGTCACAAGTGACCCATTTGCCCAGGGTCTGCTCTGATTTGTTATGGATTAATATAGAGATATTATTTTACGTTTCTGTCATGGGAAAAATCATGAATTTTCATACATTTTGTTAGGTGACGGGGTCTATTAAAATATTTGCACATTTTAAAACAAACATACCCCCTCCCCCCAAAAAAACCCAAATACAGACAGGGACTCATCAAGGCATTCTATTCTTGTCTAGACAAACGACTGGTCTTTTCAAATACTAAGTAGTGAATAAATCAATTCGTTATTCATACATGTACACATATCTTTAAGTATCTCCTGAATGTCAATGTGGAAATATGATCGTTTCTTCGACCTTCCCCTCCGTCGACCTTATCTAAATAATACACTAGTAGCTGTCACAAGTGGCCATTCATTTATTAAACACATTCGTCGTAAAAACAGGTGGTTGCATAATGCAGGGCAAAACTAATGTGGAAAGCTTCTATACATTCTGCTTTACTTTTGTTCTGCATCAAGCTACCACCTGCCTTACATACACGTATATCGCGGCTATGTGTTTGATGTTAACTTGCCAAATATGCACGTGCAAGCAATTATCGCAAACCACCAAATCATAATTCAGAGTCAGATCAAGATCATGCTATGTTATTAGAAAATAAAACGGTGCAGTGTATTTGTATAAATATTCTTCAACATTATGAATGTTTTATCAATATGATATAAGCAATTCGTGTACACTTAAATAATAGGCGCATGCTGACAATTATCGCACACTGTTGATTTCATAGTTAACACTTCCAACCCTCATACAAACGTATTTCACGCATCTGCAAACAGAGAAGACATATATCTAGGTCTGTTCGTTTTTGCTAATGAATTAAATAGATCCTTTTCTATACTTTCTTTGATGAATACAGCGTTTCACCTTCCATATTTTATTAAAACTATTTCACCATGAATATTCAGTAGGTATTGGCATTTGTAATAAACATAGAACAGGTAAAGGGTTAAGGGGCAGGTCAGAATCACGTTATATTTAATAGAATGTGCAATTTGTGAAATTAAATTTGTTTTCAAAATAACGTTATGTTAGAGAAAAACAAATTTTGTTACTTAGGTAAATATTTCTTCAAAACTATCAGTGTTTAATCAATATTTTAGCTATACATGTTGATGCACGGAACTAAATTTCGTTATGGTTGTGTCGGGCGGTTTAACTAAAATAGGGCCAGTTTGATCTGTTTGACCAAATTTGGGACCGCTTTGCTCTTTTGAGGACGGATTAACCATTGACCAATTTGTCTTGGGCCTAAATTTCACCGACTCTACCTGTTTCTGTCCGATTGTTACTGTAGTGACACATAGCACAATGCTTCCCAGATATACTTTCGTATGGCATTATGACTTATGTGTCTATACAAAGTCCTAAAAGGGCGTTCGTAAAACAAATACACACACAAACAAAAATATTTATTAATCAGCAATCAACGACAGCACCGTATCGGAGATATTAACAGTTGCAGTTAACTCTGTAAACATATTGACGTGCATACGGAAAGGAGTGCCCTGTAAAACTCGTGAAAATCGCAACATATTCGAATAGTGTAAATATTGCTAATTATAAGTATTACCATTGCATACATCTTAAATACATTTATGAAAAATAATTAAAAAAACTGGGTTAAATCATGAAAATTATACAATGTTAATCACGGATACTTGAACATTGATCGAAAGGGTTAAATATCAAATCCGGGTCCATGAAACAAAACAATCGTAAATACAAAATACAAATGGATCCGTGACTGTGGGCGCGGAGCAATAAGAAAATTGCATCGGCTTCCCCAATGCTAGTATTCTAATTTCAGTCCACTGTTTCACACGACGTTTACGAGACTGGTGTGCTTTTGAAAACAAGCTTATTTTTTTGTTCTCGGGAGATCACCTCCCTTTAGAATTTATAATCTTCACAACAGCAGGTGTTTAGTGCTTTTGTGGCGGCCGTAAAACGTCGCCCCGTACTTCGTTCTCAGTGTTGTTATACCTTCCGATCCTTCGAGATCATGAATTTCCGTACCTCTTGTTCTGAAAATTGAATACTGCTTAAGCCGGTGCTAGGGGGCGTGAGCAGTGCTGCACTTTCAATTACTGTTCATGAACAGACTCAATAAAACCGAGTCTGCAATTTTCTCTTTTTGTATTGCACTTTTTTTTCTCGGGGGATCACCTCCCTTCAGAATAAATAGTCCATTGTAATCAGACGAGATCAAAATCTTAAAAAATCTCAAAAAGATAAAAAAAAAAAAAAAAGTCATTGTAGCAGGAAATTGACATTGACTACGTCGTAATAAATTTTAGCAGCAATGAATCAGATCCTCGAGCTCTAGCTTCGCCAGGACATGCATTGACCACGGTGCAAACAGTGTGATATGCCTAGAAACGCCCCCATCCACTCCATGGGTAATAACCTCTATAATGAGAAATGTTGCCTTCCAAACAGTACCCTTACGGATCTATGTTCTGAAGATGTTTTTTCTTGACGCATCACGGGAATAATTTTAACAAGCGTTTCCTCAGCGAATTTGATGGCGTACACACAGGTAAATGCGTGGCGCAGCCATGGAATATAGCAATCCCATGTAACACCAGTTGTCTACATTATGTCACCTGTATATGTTAATATTTGATTGACATTAGTTATTTGTTGGGAGCAAGCTATTTTAATTCATACCGAACAGGTGTTTCGACACAAATGTATCTAAAAAGGTGGCCTGGCATAGCGGTTAAGCGTTGAGAAGATTAACCAGATGTCCGGGGTTCAAATCACGTTTGGACCAGCTCGATATTTCAGAGAAGATTTCCAGTGTCCGTCAGAGGTTGCCTCCTCTCTCCATCCAGGTGATAAAACGGGCATATGTGAGAGTCACTAGCCGGTACTGCGCCTACATAATCTCACCATATGTTAGTAGTGCAAAATATTATAGGCGAACTGTCTCAGTGACCAGAGGAAGAGGAGTAAATGTACAGTCGGCTGAGTGGCCATTCGGACTGAAAGTAGACACTAACTAGGTACTTTATTTCACGTTTTTAAAGGCTCGGTATGCTACCCTTTTCTGTTTTGTATATAATGTACTTATCTAAATACAATTATGTCAATTTAAATGTATATCTACTGAGTTGGTGTGACTATGAACTCGTTAAGAAATAGTACAGCCAGCCGAGGACCTTATTGCATTATAGTGACCTACCAGTCAGCCCGAAAATAGCTTAAGGCCAGAAGCATTTCTTTGTTCACGAACGTACTTAGCATTACTGTGTCGTTCCGTTATTATCTCTCTTTAATAAGCATTTCACGTTTTCAGTTTGTATTAATTTGCAAATCAATTATTGCATCTACTAAAATTACTAAAATATTTTTTTTGTGTCAATTTTTATCAAGCTGAATAATAATTATTATTTTAGATCTACTCAGAAAAAAAAGAAAATAAATGCCCTTTTCAAATGCATTTCTTGAATTGAAATGTACAAAACCCAGTAGATCTAAATCAAGATACTATATGCAACTGGTAGAACCTGCGTGTTATTTGCCAATGTTTTCTATGGAGGACGATCAACGCCAAAAATGCATCATGCGTTGTGGCATTTCAGTTTGCTTTGTGTTAAATGCATGATGCATTATGGCATTTCAGTTTGCTTCATGATAAATGCATCATGCATTGTGATATTAAACAGTTCGCTTAACGATTATTGCATGTCAATATGGGCTTCCTTCTTTCATTGAAGTTTTTTCTAGATCCTACATTTAACGAAAATGCATCTTGAATTGTGCCTTATTACAACAGCATTTTCGAATTGCATGCGGTGTTGTGCTTTATTTAACAATTAAACTTCTTTCACCATCCGTCTTTCGTCATTATGCCTGGTGTTAACCTCCTTTCTGCTTGTTTGCAGTTCATTTTGGTTCATTCTACAATGACACATGACCAAATGACACATGACGCATCGCGTTAACAACAAGCATAAAGCCGAAGGCCGAAGGCATAATGCACTTCAGCCGAAACTTGCCAGATAGGTGGCGCTGCATAGAACTCCAGATAATCAAACTACTGAGATTACTAAGGATGGATTCAACGTAGATCGAATAAATGTTTGTTTGGTTTTTAAATGTCGTTTTAAGCCAAAAAAAAGGAATATTATTGAGAAAGCGAGGGGATATTCTTTACAAAAAATGATGTTGTTTTTGGTGCAATTTTATTTTGTTGCTTTTTATGTCCGTCTGAGCAGGGTCTGTCCTGTTTGCTTATGATCTGTCATTATAGATATGATTCTACGTAGTTTGTCCTGGTAAAACTCACGTGTCTATGTGCTATTTTAAAAATATATATGTTTAAATATTCACTCTGTCATTATTTTTCACATGACTATTTATTGAGTAAAGGGTCAACTGTCTAGTACCCTGATCGCCGATGTGTGATAGACCACGTGTGGCTCATTTTAGGAACCGTCTGATCAGGATCTGCTCTGATTGCTAATGGAATTTCATTCATTTAGAATTTTTGAAATGACTGCAATGTTCCGCCTTCCATATTTTCATTATAATTATTTTTGTCCATAAATATTCTGTAAGTATTGGAATTTGGACTAAATATAAAACAGGGAAAGGGTTAAGATTATAAATATAAACATGTTTAATATAGCATAAAAGGACATATCTTTACTAGAGTTATATTAGATTTGAGAAATAGTCGGCATGCTGCCTTTAACTATTTGCTCCATAAACTCACTTTCTACGCCTTTGCAAACGGAGTAAACACAGATCAGGCAGCTCCTGTGGAAGTCGTTGAAATCACGATTGGCTCCGTTTCCTTACGATATGATAAAGATATGACTCTACGTTATAGCAATTTAACCATTTCCCTGTTCAATATTCATGTAAGAAATATTGACGTCACTAATATATATCAGGTGATTTTTGTGTCGCCTGCCGAGAGGTAGTGTGTGACATAGGGATTACTTTTCCGTCATCTATCTGCCTGTCTGTCTGCTTGTCCGTCCGTCCATCTGCCTGTCTTTCTGTCTGTCTATCTGTCTGTTGTGTTTCCTTTTTATTATTACACTTCTTCCAGCAGGTGGCACATGTGTTCGTTTGAACTCTCTTGTTTATAATGTATAATGGTAATTAGTATATAATTAGTATACCGATTTTGTGTCACCTGCCGAGAGTCAGTGTGTCATCGTCTGTATGACGGTCCGTATGTCTGTCTGTCACACAGTCCGTCAAAATTGTCCCAGAAGGTAACACATGTTTCCTTTGGAACCCTTGTTTTTGGTAATGATAGAATTCAAGTATTATTCTAAGTTCATCAGCAAACAGGACAGACCCTGATTAAACGGACATGAAAAACGCAGAATTGCACCAAAAGTAACATCATGTTAAAATTAAAACACACACACCCTTATTCCTCATATCTTCTGTTTTAAATTAAATGTGATGCAATCAGTTTTAAAATCAATTTATGATTAATTTAACACTGATACACGTGGCCTATCACACATCGGCATCATCGGCGATTATGGTACTACACAGCTGACCCATTACTCATTGAATATTCATGTGAAAAATAATGACATCGTGAATATTAATTATTTTGTTAAAATAGCACATGGACACAGGGATTTGTTACCATGGCAGACTTTGTAGAATCATGTCTTTAATGACAGATCATTAGCAAAGAGGACAGACCCTGATCAGACGGATATAAAAACAACGAAATAAAATTGCACCAAAAGCGACATCATTATTATGATATTCCCCCCCCCCCACACACACACACACACACACACACCACCACCACCACCACCACCACCACCACCACCACAACCACCACCACCATAGTCTTGTGTGATGCTATGAGTTTAAATCTAATTAGTGTTGCAATTTTTGCTTTCGGGGGATCACCTCCCTTCAGAATTTATAATCTTCACAACAGCAGGTGTTAAGTGCTTGTGTGGCGGCCGTAAAACGTCGCCCCGTACTTCATTCTCAGTGTTGTTATACCTTCTGATCCTTCGAGATCATGAATTTCAGTACTTCTTGTTCTGAAAATTGAATACCGCTTAAGCCGGTGCTAGGGGTCGTGAGCAGTGTTGCACTTTCAATTACTGCTCATGAACAGACTCAATAAAACCGAGTCTGCATTTTTGTCTTTTGTGTTGCAATTTTTGCTTTCGGGGGATCACCTCCCTTCAGAATTTTTAATGAAATATATTTTTTTTATCAAATAAAACATTTTAATGTATACTCAAACTTCAACAGTAACTACATAAGTGACAATTTTCCATTCATAATTTTCTGTTTTACCGTACAGGTGTTGACATAAGTAATTATCCCCCCCCCCCCCCACACACACACACACACACTCTTATGTGATGGATCAGTAACCCTTCTATTGCTTTCTCTTCAGTGTTTTTTTAAATCCGTCTATTTCTATGTCTTCAGCGTTTTCCTTCTTTACCTATGTATTCGGCAAATCAGCGTTTTAGCCCTAGCTGACTAGAGTACGACAAAGGCCGGGTCGAACGTAACGAAGTTGGAACAACGCACCAAGCGCTAAGCAAATAGCACAAATAATATGCTTCAAAGAAGTTTAAACAATGAAACACATCATTTGACGTTATGATAATCAATAAATAAGTTTAGAGAAGGTTGAATGTCGGATCGAGGAAGAAACTTCAAAGAAAGAAGAGAGCACGTCGTGTCATGCAATAATCATTTAGCATAATGCATTTAACATGAAGCAAATTGAAATGCCACAAAGCATGATACAATTTTGGCGTTGATCGTCCTCCATAGTTTTCTTTAATATTGTTGCGCGTGAATGATGTTGTTGCTCTTTTTTCACGTTATTCCGAAAATGACGTCACATCGTTCCTGGATGGATGACGTCAACATCTTTCATTTCCTATATATATACATAATGGAGGCAACTTAGTTGAATTCATACAGAACTGTTTCTTGATAAAGGTCCTAGCGGGTAATATCGCTATTTAGGGACCGGTACATTTTACATCAGTAAAGAAGGAACGTAGATTTGTATTAGGTATACTATAATGCAATAAGGCCCTCAATGGACTGTACTATCTCATGTTTAGTCATGAAAATTTAATAGCACTTAAGCCGGTGATAGGGAACGTGCGAAGTGCTGCACTGTAAATAACTGCTCATGAAAAAAACCAATACGATCTAGTGCGTATTGTTTATTTTGTTCTAATCTAATGTGTTTTCGTATTGATTACCCATACCTACAAATTCGCCCATATCACAGCCAGTTTTTGTCCTAAAACTATAAAATTGGTGCCAAATGGAAGATAAGACATTGTGCTTTTATTTCCAACTGTTTTTTTATTACCTTATTTGCATACTCATGAATATTAATGAGAACATTAAAAATAGTAAAAAAAGTATATAAATAACGTAAAATTTTAATTTTTTTATCCTACAAATATCAGAAAATAACTTCAAATGCAGTTTAACATGATGACGAAACCCCCAGGAAACAAAATATCCAATTTGAGGACCATAGCCTTAATTTTAAGCACCATTTTCACCGTTTCCATGGCGACACCCTAGTTTTCGTCATGATGGTACGTACCTGCAAAGTTGTCCAAAACCTATAAAACTGGTACCAAATTGGAGGTAGGACATAGTGCTTTTATTTCCATTTTTTTTTTAAATTACCTTATTTACATACTCATGAATATTAATGAGAACATCAAAAATAGTAAAAACAATATAGAATTAACGTAAATAATGTAAACTATTCACTTTTATCCTACAAAGATCAGAAAACAATTTCAAATGCAGTTTAACCTGATGACAAAATCCTCAGAAAACAAAATATCAAATTTGATGACCAAAAATTTAACTCTAAGTAACTTTTTAAATGTTTCCATAGTAACCATTCATTTCACTCTGTTCACACAGTTTTGTTAGTCGACACCTGCCTGCAAACATCTTCCATATCACAGGAAGTATTTGTGCTAACTGTATAAAACTGGTACCAAGCTAAGACAGTGTGCTTTGGTTTAAAAGCTATAATTAGGAATTACCTTATTTGCATACACATGCATATTAATGAAAATAATTAAAAAATAGCAAAAAAATACAGAAATAACGTAAACCTCTCAATTTTTATCCTACCATTATCAGAAAACAACTTCAAATGTAGTTTAAAATGATGACAAAATACTCAGAAAGCTAATCATCTTAATTGATACCAAAACAATGGACTGTAAGTAAGATTGTAACGGTTTCCATGGTAACCGATCCTTTCACAAATTTTGGAACTTTGACATCCAACTGTAATACTCCGCTAGATCTCGGTTATTTTTTATGAATCATGAAATCAATTGTTACAAACATAGATATGAGGCACTGCTTTAATAGTAAATATTACTTTTCTGATATAAACTAATTTGCATATGTATGAATATTTATGAGAACAGTAATAGATGTTGATATTTTCGACAGACACCAGTCTTTCTCTTATAAAGCAAACAAATATGGAAATGGTTAGCTAAAGTTTACTATGATCACTGAATATCACCAAGATTATTAGATAAATAATTGCAAGCTATATTTGGAGAATGGTGTAATGTTGTGCTCGGCATACTGCGAAACATGTTATTTTCCATATTGTTTCTCTTTGTTTTCTTATCACTAATTAATATTCATGAGGATGCAAATAAGGTAATTTGCATAAAGTGAACCTAACATTAAGATTCATACATCAATTACCGGGTATATGTTTATATCATTTATAATTATCGCCCAAGAAGGCAGCAATATCTTTGTATGTTGCAGGTATGTAAACACTCTGTAATATGAACAATGAGGTTAGAATGGTTGCCTAGGAAACAGATATATCACCATCAGTGCTATATAATGTGTCCCAAACTTATTTATCTAATAATCTTGGTGATATTCAGTGATCATAGTAAACTTTAGCTAACCATTTCCATATTTGTTTGCTTTATAAGAGAAAGACTAGTGTCTGTCGAAAATTTCAACATCTATTACTGTTCTCATAAATATTCATACATATGCAAATTAGTTTATATTAGAAAAGATTTATTTACTATTAAAGCAATGCCTCATATTTATGTTTGTAACAATTGATTTCATGATTCATAAAAAATAACCGAGATCTAGCGGAGTATTACAGTTGGATGTCAAATTTCCAAAATTTGTGTAAGGATCAGTCACCATGGAAACCGTAACAGTCTTACTTACAGTTCATTGTTTGGGTATCAATTAAGATGATTAGCTTTCTGAGTATTTTGTCATCATTTTAAACTACATTTGAAGTTGTTTTCTGATAATGGTAGGATAAAAATTACGAGGTTTACGTTATTTCTGTATTTTTTTGCTATTTTTTAATTATTCTCATTAATATTCATGTGTATGCAAATAAGGTAATTCCTAATTAAAGCTTTTAAACCAAAGCACAATGTCTTAGCTTTAATTCGGTACCAGTTTTATACAGTTAGCACAAATACTTCCTGTGATATGGAAGATGTTTGCAGGCAGGTGTCGACTAACAAAACTGTGTGAACAGAGTGAAATGAATGGTTACTATGGAAACATTTAAAAAGTTACTTAGAGTTAAATTTTTGGTCCTCAAGTTTGATATTTTGTTTTCTGAGGATTTTGTCATCAGGTTAAACTGCATTTGAAATTGTTTTCTGATATTTGTAGGATAAAAAGTGAATAGTTTACATTATTTACGTTAATTCTATATTGTTTTTACTATTTTTGATGTTCTCATTAATATTCATGAGTATGTAAATAAGGCAATTTAAAAAAAAAACTGGAAATAAAAGCACTATGTCCTACCTCCAATTTGGTACCAGTTTTATAGGTTTTGGACAAAAACTGGTTGTGATATGGACAATTTTGCAGGTACGTACCATCATTACGAAACCTAGGGTGTTGCCATGGAAACGGTGAAAATGGTGCTTAAAATTAATGCTATGGTCCTCAAATTGGATATTTTGTTTCCTGGGGGTTTCGTCATCATGTTAAACTGCATTTGAAGTTATTTTCTGATATTTGTAGGTTAAAAAAATTAAAATTTTACGTTATTTATATACTTTTTTTACTATTTTTAATGTTCTCATTAATATTCATGAGTATGCAAATAAGATAATTAAAAAAAACAGTTGAAAATAAAAGCACAATGTCTTATCTTCCATTTGGCACCAATTTTATAGTTTTAGGACAAAAACTGGCTGTGATATGGGCGAATTTGTAGGTATGGGTCATCATTACGAAAACTGGGGGGTTGCCATGGAAACGGTTAAAATACACATAGCCTAAAAGAATTTAAGTTTGAGTACATTCGCGATTCTGATTCAGGACACTTTTCTGAACATTTTGGTACCAATGAAAAAAAGTCTAGGGGGGGGGGGGGGGGGTGCACGGTAGGCACTACTGGCTCCCTGAGTATCTGTTTCAACAAGTATTATCTTACCTCCTACTAAGTGCTAGTGATTCCATTGGTCAATTGAGGTCACTAGAAAACCAATAGATTCTTTATGGGGTTACTCCGTACTTGACATCCATATGGGTTTCTCTTACTTATAATAATCATTTATGTTTATCCATACAGTTTTAAAAAATGCATACATATAATTTATGCTTTAATTGGAGTTGAAATATAAACATTAATTAGTTTTACAATGATTAAAAAGAAAAAAACAAAATATATAAACGAGATTTGAGGCAAATAAAATTATGTTCTTTAATTCTATTAAAGGGAGGTAATTTATAATTGTAATATCAAGTTTGCAATAGTGAATTTACCTTTTTTCCCCACGGAAAGCCATACATGTAGACCTATGATGCAAACATGCGTGTAATATTTGAAATTAAAGGTAAGCGGTAGGATAAATTCGTTATGCAGTGCTTAGTGCTTCGCCTCGTCCCATATGAATATTTGCTGGCAGTGTATAGTCCATATTAGGGACACTAAGCACTGCATAACTAAAAATATGCCTGTATCGTTGTGTCTACCTAGCACATATACAGCACTGCCTCAGCAAGGAATGTGTGTGTCACGGTGTGTCTTGTCTTCTTGATACATATAAAGCGATGTCTCAACAAATAATGCATAGGCGGGTCCAGGCGGGGGCGGACTCGGCGTACGCCCCCTTAAATCGCCGAAGTAAAATTATGTTTGTGCCTTGAAATCCATTTTTGTAGCATAGAAAAATGCAAAAGTTTTTTTTTCTGCGCGACATGCGCGCAGTTCACATATAAATTATAAATATATCAATCATTTTTCACTGGTGGTATTTGCGCTAATATGCACAGTCGGTTTAAACTCTTATCCCGCTACTAAAGTCGAATCTCGCAATTTAAACGTAGCCTATCCCTCTTTTTGCACATTGATTGTCTATATTAAAAACAATTTGCTTTCCCAATCCAGGTCGGCAATTAATGAAGATAGATTTTATGCACATGCATTAATGCTCATGAATACATAAGGATATTGACATAGATAGCAAGGAGGTTATAAACCTCTATGCGACAAGACATCCTCGTAGGATGCTGTTACTTAAGCCTCTGTCTGACAGTTAAAATTCTTATTTTCCAAAACCAATGGTCCACTATGAGTGTTATTTGGCAGGAATATTCGCCTCGTTACCCTTTCTCAAAATTGCAGAAACCATGTTTATATTTGATAAACAACATATCTGCCAGGTACATGTACGTGGCTAAATTTCCTTATATAATTAGGGACAACTTTAAAATATTATATTACTATGGCCCTCTTATCTTCATTTCTCGGAGATGGATGTGACTAGGTCGTTTAGTGCAATTGATGTATATAGGACCATTGTGACCTCTTAGTCTCTCTAAGGACCTCCTACATTGAAAATGTACGCAATTCGCAACGGCAGGTGTTTAGTATCTGTGTTGAATTGAATTTACATTCGATTGAGTTAGTTTACCTGTTATTACCTCCGACATTATCAAGTAATAAAAAGTCTGACGATCAATAATACTGTTGAATAAAGGCCAATATTCTTTGAATGCGGACACGGAACGTTCTGATTTTAGCAAGCACTGTAGATCTGCATTGTTTGTCGTTTAAAAACATTTATAACATAACTCTAGGCTCCTGCGTGGCGTAACGCTATCATATATATTATGATATTCACGGGCATATATTCACTAGTGTGACCTAACTGTATTCATACGCGCTGTCAAAACAAACAAACTGGGGGACGGTGACCTATATGTCTGTCAACGATTGAGTCACAAAAGTTGTCAAAGGACTGTTTGCATTTGCGCCTTAATTTTGGTAACCTAATACAAATCATAGTTGCTGTCCAGAAAATATCTATAACATATATGCCAAAAAAGACCTACCAACTACTCAGACCCAAAACCATCCATTCTACATTGTCGCCATAACAACAAATTATCTTCAATGCTGTTCAAGACAAGAAGCAAACCACAGTGGACGCAAATACATGCTTCAAAGTCTGAATGACAATTTAACGTGGTTATCTTTGCGAACATATTAGGTTCAACTTGGTGTCTCAAGTTGATTCCAAACTGTTTGACTCTATGATCATGGATTAGAAAGAAAAATAGTCAAATTTGTAAACTGAAGTCGATTGAAGTTTTATAGGGTGACAGTTTTTAGGCTAGAGGTTAACTGAGACTGTAAGTATTAATCCTGTATGTGGCTTTGTCCTAGACCCCGTGATGATTCGTATTAGTCTCCAATTTTATTCAAACACAAACCAGTTTCTCCGGTGAAGGTCGACGAGTTGAAATGCAAATATCGTGTAGTGTGTGTAACGATCACTCTTTGCGTCAGTAAATCAAAGGTTAGGTAGTGTCCCAGTATCTGCAAAGGTTAGGCTTTATGCCAGTATATGCAATGGTTAGACTTTGCCTCGGTTTATGTAAAGGTAGGGCTTTGCTTCAATGCCTGCAAAGGTTAAGAATTTTACAAATAACTGCAACGTCTATAGTTTGTCTCAGTTTCTTTAAAAAGTAGGGTAAACCTCATTTTCAGCAAAGGTAAGAGTTTGTCCCAGTATCTGCAATTTTAGACTATACCTCAGTTCGAGACAGCAATATATGTTGCCTTTTTCTCCACGACGCAAATGTTATCCACGGTGCTATTCCTAACCATTCTGCAATTATTTCCCTACCAAGTTGCCGACGAAAACATCAGGCAATCTGTGGTGTATTTTGCCACAAACGAGGTGGAGAGTCTATAGCATTAACGTGTGACACAGAATCAGTAGAGATGCCACGAACTGTAAACTGTTACAAACTGTATTGTGACGGTATACCTAGCACAGTTACAGGGTGCACATAAACCGGACTCTGCCTTTACTTACTGTATGATATACAGTGTTATAGTAAGATATTCATATGACATTGTCCTAAACATGAACGTCAGGCAGCAAATATGCATATGTAATTAATATCATATCTAAAGGGACAGGTTAGCATTTTGTCATACTGTTTTTTTTTAATTCGTCCTCAACTCTGATTATAGTGGCATCTTCAAGTATATGACGTCAAAAGCTATATGCCTAGCTCCAAACAAATGTTGATATTGAAAACCTAAGCAAAGTATGAGACCATGATTGAAGCAGGAACATAATCCTCTGAACTAATTCTACTATATTGTACGAAGAAGTAAGTCTAAACTGATCCTATGTAACAGAAACCTATAACAGAAACTATTATTTACGTATGCATATATTATGGATGTTTGAATGCATTACATATACATTGCAATGGAATTGTTAGTTCATTTTTACACTGTCCTGTACCATTCTTCCACTAACGATTACAAATAGCAATATTTGACAGATGAGAAGCCGAACGATATCAGCATCCAAGTTGTTTGACACTTGGTGGAATCAAAATTAGTCAAAATTGAACTAAATATATTTGAGCTGACATTACAGCAGAACAAGGGTTGACACTTACTTATGTGTGACTTCTAGTTTGTCTGCGGGAGATAGGTGGTTCGTCCCAGGTGTTTGCCTAAGCACGAACTTTTGCAATGGAAACAAGAGTACCGCATACGGTACATAATACGCCCACTTGCAAACTTTCTCTGATTCAACATGCCTTATAAGTGTTGACATTTTCTAATCTGTGCTTCAGATCTTGATTTCCATATTTAGTCCGTGAGCCACATGTTTGGTCGGTACCATCTTTGGTGAATAAGGCTCATGGTCATTTTTTGAAAGATATATATCCCTAGATCAAGAAAACATGTGATAGCATTTCAGCAACTTGAGCACCTGGGTGTTATTGCGTTTTTTCTAAACCCACCCTAAAATGTTATGAGCATAGGCGAAAAAAAGGCAAAGTTCACTGTACGAAAGCCACCTATTCACTTATAGCTCTAAATTGTCAATAAGGTACTGATGAATAACTTTTTTACACTATATATTATAGTTTGCAAACAACAATTTACATTTACCACTCTGTCTTGAAACATGTAAACGCAATTCATATATTTAAAAAGGGAGATAACTTGCATAGAAAAAACACCTTATTTGTTAAAGGTTTCAATATTATTATTCAATAATCACAGTAATACGTCATACATCTTCTTCTGAATAGAAGGTTTTAAATGTAAAACATACAAAAACATCCATTCAATAGTTATTTTGTTATTACCTCCCTTTTAATTAAAAAAATGTATCTAAAATGATGTGTGTCTGTGGAGAATTACTTTCAAGCTGAAACTTTTGGCATGTAGTATATACAAAAATTTCAATGGGAAATCAAAACAGGTTCTGAATAAAAATTTGAGTTTGCAAGTTACCTCCCCCCCCCCCCCCAGTGACATTTGTCACTGACCGTTCCAAGGCATCTCCTTGTTATGTCTGTGATTCTCTTTGTGTGTTTTATATACATGTACATTTGCTGTTTGCTGTCGTGGTGCTGTTTGGGCAGTTGTGTGTTTTGTATTCGGTGTTTCCTGCACGATTCATACATGTACTTTTATAATGATTCATTTAGGGATTTTTTATTACAGTTGATGCTTCATTGATAAAGTCTTTACAAATGTTGTACAAAACAGTTTAAGGATGCTTTCCTTATTCAAAGTAAAATAAGAGAATACGTAAAATTAACAAACTTTTATGAATTTTGAAAAAGAAACAGTTACATTTTTTATATCTAACATGCTTTAAATAAGTGTGTATTTACAAAACTTGGAATCTGGAAGATCATCAGAAACTTTGGCTACAGGTAATTTCTGTCAGAATATTTTGTGTCTACTGGTTAAGGCATATGACTCTACTTAAGCTCTAAGCAATTACACACCACCCTCTAGTATATATATAGATGAATGCAGTGTAAATGAAAGTAACAATATTCACTTAAAAATCAGACTCATTATCTGTTTCTTCAACATCTGGAGTATCTTCATCAGCACTTCTTTCATTGTCTAATTCAAAGACAGAAGCCTGATTTTCACAGTCTTGCAATCTGCACATATCAGTGCATTTTAGACCATTTGACAAACATGTACAGTTTGGCAGTGTGCATTTCCTTGCACAGTAAAAGGTAATCAATCAAAGACTGCTTCCGGTGCCGGCTGACCATTCATCCAGTGCACAACCAACTTTTCAGTGCCATCTTCCAAATCAAGTTTCCATCCTCGACCAACAGGACTTGGAATGCCTGGGTCCTGTTCAAGACGTCTCCAGATGGCTGCCTGATAGTTGGCTCTCCAAGCATGCTCTACTAAACAATCAAAGCATGGAGGAAGCTGGTGACTTTCTATTGCACCTTTCTTTGCACAGAATAAGTCATATCTAAGATCATTGGCCTAAGAAGATGATAAGTTTGGTGCATACATGAGGCAAGTGAATCGTTCTAATTTTTCAATCAATGACAAAGAAAGGTCCCATTCCTGACCAAGTTCTAGAAATATGTCCTGAATGTCACTGTTTTTTGTCAAGAGTTTCAAAGCACCGGCTTTTCCTTTTCCAGAGAATGCACTCACAGTGTCACATCCTGTACATGCACGCATTCCATTGAGCGCTCGACAAACATCTATGCCAAGAGCGGCGGCAATCTTTCGAATATCAACCAGTCTCGTTCGGGTTCTATTTAACATTTTTGGAACAAACGTGTCCCAATCTTGTCACAGAATGCCAAAGACATAATGAAGACGTCTGTGTCTTCAGAACAGGTTAACGCAGCTTGATAGCTCTCTTTCCCTGCATGAGCAGCATGGAATAGTAGGCGTCCGTCTACTTCTTCCTACTGGCACTGAAGATCTGGTACTTCTTCACTTTCATGAAACGTGATCTTGAAACATTTATCTATCACAGTGGCATACACAATATTCCGCTGCAGCTTTTGCCTATACTCTTCTTTCATCCATTCATTTACTAAAAAGGTGATGAGACTGGTTTTGTTCTTAACAGAACTCAAGAAATTCCTCCATTGTCTCACGATCTGTGTGCTTGTTATGTTCTGAAGCTGATGGCCGGCCTCTTCACCCCTTAGTGATCTCTCGCTATTCTTGATTGACCCTTCAACATAGGTATCAAAAACTATGTCGATCCTGTCACTCCCTGCACCTTCTTTGAGTGCCATAGCAAAAATAGTTGTGGTTATATCCCCAAAAGTGTTGTGGTCACCTTTAACCAGCTGTACCAAGCTCATTGCATCAATGACTGTGACACAATTGCTTGGAAAACGTTCTGCAACATTTACATTTTTCTGCAAAGTTGTGGCTAAAGAGACCTTGTTGGTCTTTCGCAGAAATCCATCTGGTGTGGATAAAGCCCAGGGCAATGGTCCAAGCGGATGAGAGAGGATTTCCTCCATCCGTAGATTGCGGCCTTGTGCCATCACTATGATGCGTCCAAACAAAGTTCTGTCAGCCTTTTAAGATTGTCACCCTGCCTCTTGACTTGATCTCTTTCTTCTGAAACAAGTTGCTAAATGTTTTCAGCTTTTTGTCTTAGCGCTTGTGTGGCGGCCGTAAAATGTCGCCCCGTACTACATTCTCAGTGTTGTTATACCTTCTGATCCTTCGAGATCGTGAAATTCAGTACTTCTTGTTCTGCAAATTGAATACCGCTTAAGCCGGTGCGAGGGGGTGTGAGCAGTGTTGCACTTTCAATTACTGCTCCTGAACAGACTCAATAAAACCGAAAACTTTTCTCTTTTTGTGTTGCAATTTTTGCGATGATAAAAGATGTTTGGAATATCTCCACTTTTAAGCGTCATTGCTATGTCCAAAATAGGTGAATGATTTCTCAATTATGCTGCCTCTAATAAGGCTACCATTGAGTCATGGCTCTGAAGACTAACCAATCGTTCATCGTCTAGTTTGGATGTAGACATATGTATTATACATTGATTCTCATAGGACTTCTTGTTCTGAGACTGTGCCATTTTGAAAGGCAAGTATGCCCTATATCTGATATGGCAAGTATATGTCAAAGACTTTTACAAGATAAGAAAACTATTTGGAATTGTTTCAGAAGGGGAGTTGCCGATTATAATCTCTCCAAAATAATGGTGACTGTTTCCGTATTTCTCTACAGGGACATAGATTTATCAGTCATGTGTATTATCTGTCAATCAGGAACGTCAATGAGGATTTTTATGCACTCCATTTCATAACAACTAAATTAATCATCATTTTCAACCCCCCCCCCCATTAACCTTTAGCCTGCTACGGGCGGATGAGTGAATACCTACGCAAACAGTTTTGATCCAGATGAGACGCCGAGTAACTCGGCGTCTCATCAGGATCCAAACGTTTTGACACCCTGATTGCATTTCGGTAGACAAATTGATAATAGCTTGAATTTTGAAAATGTAGTAAAAATTATGTAAAAATAATTTGCTTAGCAGGCTAAAGGTTAATTCAAGTCTATTATTCTAAAACATTACTCGAAATTGTTTTGTGCATTGTTTTGATCAGAAATACACTAAATGGTACCCACAACAATATTTACACGATGTGGTTTCATAAAAACTGCAAGTTTCTTAAGTATGGGAGAAATAAACTGCCCCCTGCCCCATATATATGTCCGAAAACGCGATATCTTGGGTGGGTGTGTTAAAGGGCAGATAACTCACAGGTGCTCAAACTAATACAATGCTATCACGCATTTCCTTAATCTACAGACCTATGCCTTTCAAAAAATCATATTCAACCTTATTCACCCAAAATGGTACCAATCGGCCTGAACTATGGCTTTGGCTCACGGTCTAATTAAGGTGATACTATTTTTTTAAAAAATGAAGTGAATACATTATTAAATAAAAAAGTTACAGCTAATCCTCATTTTTGCAGATTTTTGTAAAGTGCAACGGCCATAACTCTGTAAAGACAAACTGAATGAACCTCACAATAAACTCAGCTTCAAATTGTGTTGCTTAAAACATTTGTGTTAAGTTTCATTTATATCATTTAAGAGTTTTCCCAGAAAACAACAGACAAACTAAAAGTTGACTGACAAACAAAGCAACGAACACACAAAGTTCAAGGACCATAACTTTAGAATAAAATGACATATCAAAACTCCCGCAATATATGTGAAAATTCACATTAAGGTTTAACCATATAAAAAAATTGAAGTAAATATCATTTCAAATGAAAAAGTTATGGCCATCCTCATATTTGCATATATTTGCATTATTTTTTAAGTGCAAGGGCCATAACTCCGAAACAACAAATCAAATGATCCTCAGAATCAACTTAGCTTTAGGTCTTGATGCATTAAACATGTGTATGAAGTTTCATTAATATCTGTCAAACAGTTTTGCCAGAAAACAGCGGACAAACTATATGCATATATTTGCATTAATGTTAAGTAAAAGGGCCATAACTCCGAAACGACAAATCAAATGAAACTTAGAATTGACTCAGCTTCAGATCTTGATGCATTAAACATTTGTGTGATGTTTCATTAATATCTTTTAAGTAGTTTTCCCAGAAAACAGCGGACAAACTATTTGCATGTACTTGCATTATTTTTTAAATACAAGGGCCATAACTCTGAAACGAAAAATCAAATGATCCTCAGAATCAATTCAGTTTCAGATCTTGATGCATTAAACATTTGTGTAAAGTTTCATTAATATCTCTCAAAAAGTTTTCCCAGAAAACAGCAGACAAACTATTTGCATGTATTTGCATTATTTTTAAATACAAGGGCCATAACTCCGAAGTGACAAATCAAATGAACCTTAGAATTGACCCAGCTTCAGATCGTGGTGCATTAAACATTTGTGTGAAGTTTCATTAATATTTCTCAAATAGTTTTCCCAGAAAACAGCAGACAAACTATTTGCATATTTTTTAAGGACAAGGGCCATTACTCTGAAATAAAAAATCAAATGAACATCAGAATCACCTCAGTTTCAGATCTTGATGCATTAAACATTTGTGTGAAGTTTCATTAATATCTGTCAAAAAGTTTTCCCAGAAAACAGCAGACAAACTATTTGTAACCGCAATAGTACTGTGTGTAATATACCTAGACAAAATGGCGACGCCGAGTCGTCACCATGTTGTCTCGGCCATGTTGTCACTATTGTGACAAGCCTCTTAGTATATAAGTATATATCAATGGCTAGCGACAGTGGTTCCCTGAAGTTCATTTGTGGCTTAATGCCGGGCAATATAATTCAACAGCAAATCATGGGTGCATTTGTAAATGTCTAGGAGAAGAAATTTCCTAGACAGTTTATTTTGAAATATTTTGAATAGCAATATAAAAAGGATTAAGCAACAAAATTGGCCCCTAAAATAAGGCAAAACATTGGGCCAATCGAAGGGAACCAGGGTCGCTAGGATTATGTAAACATGAAACAAATAACAAACAGCTCATTTATTAAAATACAATATGAAGGAGGAATACAGAAACCTCATGTGTTCTGAATGAAATTGCTGACTAGAAATCTGTGTGAAACAATTTATGGCAATTTATAGGAAATATCAAAAACAAACACACTTGTGCTATGCAAGATCTTGCAGAACAGTGTTGGTTGGCATGTATACCGCCTTATGCTTAAATGCTTTAAGAATTTAAAGAAGGATATATGACAAAGTAAACACATGCAGTGCTAGACATATTTGTGAGAAAAATGAGACAGTACCACATATGTCACTTTAATGGTTATGCCAATGGAAAAAAGGCAGTGTTGTTGATATTGTTAGTACCACATCTAACAATTAACCGAGACAATAAGAGTATAGGGGTACAAATATGACTAGCAGCAAATAACATTCTAATGTGTAAAGCTTACATTAGCAGAATGAGCCACAATCAATTTGCCATTTGGACCCATGTTCCTATGAAAATGCAAATAACATTAAGTGACCGACATTGGAAGGAACTTGGTTAAGTTCAAACCAACTGGACGAAGTGTATCGGTAGAAGTGGCCTTGAGTCCTGAGAAGCACAAGACCAGTATGAAACTGGCAATTTGTTTGTGGCACATCCTGTTTAATACGAATTACAATAGCCCGTGTATGGACTTGAGGTCTCAACTTACTAGGATGTTATAGTGACAGTACCGCATCTGCCACCGTATGATTTCCAAAATGTAGGCATTGTTTGCATTGTTGATAGTACCACAGCTATCAACTAACGGATCCATTGATCATAGTAAGCATCCACTACATGCAGTGAAATGCATTCGCAAGCAACCCGTTACAGTTACCGAGATTTTCTATAACAATTTTGCCAGTGCAGATTCTGATTGTTTGTCACACACCTGGGTCTAGGCATTTTAGATTAAAATGCAGCGATTGGAAATTAATAATTAGAACTGGGGGCATGGTTCAAGAATTTGGCACCGAGTCCTCAGAGGGGATGTGTGGAAGACGAAATTGTGATCTTGCTCTGGCAAAACTGCGATAGTACAAAACTGCGATAGTACAAAACTGACATGGTAAATAAAACTTGTTGAGCACCTAGTATAGTGGCTGTCCTGGGATGGCAAAGCTATGGACAATAAAAATGTTATGGGAAGAACTGATGAATATATGCCTTCAATGAATACTTCAGTACATATTAATTGGGCTTTGCAATCCCAGTTTACATGGTAGCCAAACAACAAATATCATGAAGAGTGAGCATGTATTATAAGGTATACTAACACAGGTAAACTGACCTCTGTTTAGAAAGTTAATGTAAAATACCATAATTAAGTGAATAAAGAATACTGAAGTATAACTCAGTAACGCTGATGTTGGTGTTGTTGTTTCAAAAAGGGAAGAGTAACCTAGACATGGTCATACCACAATAACAGATCTAGGTTAAGTTTGGTCGAATGTATTTTTTGTAAGCATTGGACTTCCAACGGCCGAGAGATTTGATTGTCGCATCGGGTAATTTCGATAGGCTGGCTTGAGTGCAAGCCCCTATGCGGAATGAGTGTCCTTTGTAAAGGGAGCAGGGCATGTCAAGAAAATTCAGCACTCGTTTTAGGTATGTATTAAACATAGTGTGAGTAATTGGTTTCAAACTGGATGAAATGAACAATGGACCTGGGCTGGCACCTCGAAGCTTAAGGTATTTACGGAGCCATCGAAGAGGACATGATATAGAGGAGATAGGGCGAAGTTTGATAAGGTCTGGTTGGGATGAAAGTTTTGTTTTGTGATGGTTCAACTGTAAACAGATAAGGTGACGTGTAAGCTGGACATGGTTGAATTGAATGACGTGTTGAGAGGTTGTTAATGATGAGGGTAGTAGTTCACCAATACGAAAAAATCCATGAAATGCAACTGTAAAGCGTGGACTCATATAAATTTGAAATTTATGAGCATGAGTTGATCATTTTTTCCAGATCCGAAAGTAGAATGGGACGTCTTGCGTCTGGGACTGTACCTGATTTTTTGCATCCTAATAGAACTCTTTGAGGGAGAATTTTTTGTGTAGGATCTGGGACAGACGAGAGTTTATGTATAAGCGCTACTGCCGATAAATGACTTGCTATTGTGGAAGGGGCATAACCTGTGGTGTGAAGGTGAGCTATAAATACTGTTATTGTTTCAGCTGTAGCAGGGAGGTATGAAAGCGGTTGTGCAAATGATAAACAGAAAAGTGTGAACCTTTCAAGGTATCGTTCATACATTTGCCTGGTCCGTTTTGCAAGGGAGGCTGTCAAAAGTGTAGCAACTATAACAGTAAGGCCTCCGGACTGTATTGGGAGGGGATTTGGCATGGTTCGTCTTGAAGTTGGCTGGCGAGAGCCTTCGCCTCTGTAATCTGGAAGCGAGAGAGTTTATCGCAGATTACATTGTGTTTCCCCGGAATATGTTTTGATGCAAAGAAAAAATTGAATTTGAGACTTGTGAGAACAATTTTACGCAAAAGTTTCATGATGAACGGATCTTTTGAAGTTTGCTTATTAAGGCAGTGGACTATGGAGAGGTTATCGCAGAGAAAAAGGATATTTTTATTTGACCAATAATGGCCAAAGAGAAGAACGGCAAGAGTTATTGGATACAATTCAAGGATATTTATGTGAAATTTTCGTACGTCAGGTGAAAATGGTCCAAAGGACCAGTACTGTTTGTACATGCAGGCAAAACCTTTGGACTGGGCAGCATCAGTGTAAAGCTAGAGTGTATTTGAGGAAGTAAATTGTAAAGGTAGAAGTATGGAAGTACCGTTATGCTGACAGAAAGTCAAACCAAAGGGACAGGTCTGCACGTGCAGCTTTTGTTAACTTTATGAAGTGGTTTGGGTTAGAGACGCCGCAGGTTAGATCATATAGTCTACGTAGAAAGCAGCGGCCTGGTTTGATTGCCTTACATGCGAAGTTAAGGTGGTCTAATAAGGACTGTAGATCCTTCAGTTTGATTTTCTTTCGACATTTGGTTGACTCTAGAATGTGGCGGAGATGGATGAGTTTATCTTGAGGAAGCCTAGCCTCCATGGAGACCGTGTCCAATTCAATACCATGTACTTGAGTACAGGTCGATGGAGGGACAGTTTTTTCATTTTTGATAGGAACCCCCATTTCACAGCAGAGGTTATGAAATTTATCTAGAGCAGACTTGCAGACATTAGTACCAGATGGGCCTACAAAAATGAAATCGTCTAGTATATGAGAAACATGGCGAATGTTGAATTTGTGTATTAGGATCCATTGTAAGGCGGATGAGAAGGATTCAAATATTTGTACCGAAGAAGAAGCGCCCATGGGCAGAACCCTGTCGAAGTAGAATTTGTTTTGGAAAAAGAACCCCAATTTGTGGTAATCTAGAGGGGAGATAGGAATTATTCGGAAAGCCTCCTCTATGTCAGCTTTTGCTATGAGGCTGTTAGGCCCACACTGTAAAACTAAGTTACAAACGTCATCAAAGGTTTCCAGGGAAACAGTATAGTTTTCTAGAGGGATATGGTCATTTATGGAAGTTTCTGATGGATATGAGAGGTCATGAATGAGACGGAATGAGTTGCAGTCGCGTTTTGGCACTACACCCAATGGACTGACAATCAAGTTGTGCAAAGGAGGGTTGGAGAATGGACCCTTAACACTTCCAGCAGAAATTTCTTTTTCAAGTTTGGATTCTACAAATGATTTGTGTGCAGATACTGAGGCATGGTTACGAGAAGATGATTGTGGTAAAGAGCCGATCGCTCCAAGGCTGAAGCCATTAGAGAAGCCATCAACTATTTTTTTTCTTGCAGTCTGATTATAGCCAACAAGATAATGGTTAAGTATTGATGGTAAAACTGGTGTTGGAAGGGTCAGCTTTGATTTATATTTGAAATTATTGATTAGCTGGAAGGGTCTTTGGATGCGAGTTTGTTGTGTATTTGTTTTTATGTTGGTTTGCAGTCTGGGTGTTAGACCCGGTTTGTTTAGATTGGTTACCGTATGAGTGGCAGCTGGTTGCTGCATGTTTTTGATTACAGAAGGAGCATTTGTGTATGTGGGGGCAGACAAATTTGGAGCATTTTGCTGAGCGTTGAAATTCCCAGCAATAGCCCTCTCGAAAGGGCTGATTAGACTGGAAAGTCGAGGGACTTTTGCGGTTGGATCTAAAGGGTGGGCGGTTCGGTCGAGGCGAATTATTTATGGCTGTGGTTGTAGAAGACAGAGACACTGAGAGTTAGGTCTCAGTGTGGATCTTGTGCCATGGCAGGTCACAAGATGCACGCAAAGATCTAAATTTTGTGTCATATGACATCCAATTTGTGATTTTAAGGGCCATTGACTGTATGAGGGACATGTATTGTAAGATAGCTGGAGATTCTTCCGGGTATTTCTGGCAGTAGATGGAGGCATATAGTTGAAAGGCGCGAGACCAGGTCATTACCGAATTTATTTGTTTTACAGGGGCTTTCTGTACCGATGTTACAGTATTAGCCTTTGACTGAACAGTAGTTGTAATTTTGTCTGATTTGGAGCCAAAATACAGTTTTGCTAGGTCAATAAAGTCTCTTGCCCAGATTTTGGTTTTAATTTTTTGAGAAACTTCCAACTCTGCTTGATTAAAGAAGGAGAGGTCAGTGTTACCTGTGTGTTCGTCCTCCGAGGTGTCGCTTTCACTGTCCGAGACGATGGATGATTGCCGATCGGATTCCGAAGAAGGTGATGGAAGTTTGCGACGCTGGCGACGGGCAGGTGGAGTAGGTGGGGTGAGCGGTCGAGATCTCTTTCGAGAAGGACGTGACGTAGAAGTCTGGGATTCAGGTGGTTGTGAAACAGCAGCAGATCTATCGGTGGTGTCAAGCGGTGAAGGGTCTGGTTGGGGGTTGGTTGAAGATAGGTGGTTACGTAGTCTATCGGCCATGGTTGGGTTGCGGTCTAGCTCATTGAGGAGCTGGTCCATGATGGAGCTTGCCTTTTTCTTTGCTTTGGGCATACTGAAAAACATGAAATCAGCCAACCACCAGACAGAGTTCGTAAAAAGCCACCTTGACTAGACCTGGAAACTAAGGCCAGATATGACACCTTAACCTTGCATTTTCATAGGAACTGACCAGTTCTAAAATAAGCAAGGAAAGCAGTAATCAGTAAGGAAATATTTCAGTGCAGACGGTTCAAGGTGGTAATGAATTTTGTACAAATTTTACAACAGGTCCGTGTAGATCTAGATCTATTATAGTAGATCTACAGAGTAAATTGACAAGGTCTGTTTCTAGACCCTGACTTTAATCATCTGGCTTATCATGCTTAAGTTGGCATATGAGATCCAGAATAAATTATTGACAAGTAGACCGCCAGAACTCACTGTAAACCAGAATTGAATGCAAAAGAGTCTAAAATGATGTTATGTTAAATGACGATAGCTCAAGGTATGACATCATAAACACAACATCTATGACGTTACGTCATAGCAACATTTATCACTGATGAACTGTTTTGGCGAAATATGCTTGATGTTATATTTAATTAAATACCCAGAAGGTATACATATATACATTAGCTCATTCTGCCCTTGTTGTAGAATTTTAAATAAAGGGCATACAATAAGTAAAAATTATTTACGTGGTATGAGAGGCAATCTCTGTTCAGTGGAGGGACACACCGACTCCGTGTAGACCCGGAGGGACACACCGACTCCGGTAGACAGGGATGGACACACCGACTCCCTGGATTGGAGGGACACACCGGCTCCACAATAAGGAGGGTCACACCGACTCCTAAGTAATTATGCCAGTAATATTGGACTCTGGGAGGGACACACCGACTCCCAAGCATGGAGGGCCACACCGACTCCAGCACGATATATGTATAGATATAACTGAAACTGACAAAATTAGAATTTAGATAGACATATACACAAAACAGAAAGAATAGCATCTGTGGCCCCTTGATACAAGTGGGAAGACAGTATTGTTGATCCATATTGCGGTGTGGCGAACACTAGCTTCATAAAACTTGATCAAAAAGTCATGACACTTAGTAAAGAAATATATAGACGACATAAAGTAGAAAACTTGTGTTATATGAGAGTCTTACATTTGATGGCTGCGCCACGCACTGACCGAAAATAGTGGTGCATGCCACGGCCATCCCCAATGTGTACGCCATCAAAGGTGTTAACAAATTCATTGAGATAACGCTTGTTGAAATTGTTTCTGTGATGTGTCCAAAAATATGTCTCAACATCTACAGACCACAGGTCCGCAAGAGTACTGTTTGCAATGCGGCATTTCTCATTAAACAGGTGTTTACTCAGCCTTGGCAGAATTTCTAGGCATATCACACCTGCGGCGCCGTGATCTATGCATTTCCTGGCGAGGCTATAGACGGTCTCGGCAATAACCCGCGGCTCAGATCCAGGGCGACATAAATCGTTACTACCAATATCTATTATGACGTAATCAATGTCTAAATTGGGAACTAGGTCAATTTCCTGCCACAATGATTTGTGTTGGTTCGGCATGGCTACAGCTCCACCAATTCCGTGAAAGTATATTGTAAACACCTCAGGTGACAATGAAAGATTAAGTTTGTTTTCCGAGACACACCAGTCCCGTAAACGTCCTGTAAAAGAGTGGCCTAGATTTAGAATGTTAGCAGGATTTTGTGAAGCCGACGCCATTTTTTGCAAACGGAAGAATTCACACACAATGTGTAGATCTATAACCTAGATTCTATATGATAGCTATAAGTCAATCAGATCAAACAGACACCAATACACAGTAATAAGTTGCCAAGAAAGCATCGCAGAAAAGCAGTATGGAAATGAGAAAACAAAAGAAAACAAATAAACTGACCTGTTAACTATAAAGTCCGCCAAACACTGATGATAGAGAAATGTAGAGCGCGTCCAAGTCAGGGGCGAGCCCGACTCTGATTGGTCAATATTAAAGATCACGCGTCATACTTCTATATTTGGCGGAACGACCCTACAGCTATTGGTCAATAATATTAGACCGTGCGATAGTTGCTGGTTACCACTCCGAAAGGATGGTTCCCTGCTCCCATCATGCGATCAAAGCATGAGAGGTCTGGTAGACAGTGTTACCTAATCGTTATATAATATCCCGCTGGTGTGAGAGTAGCGTGCTTGATCCTAACCAGATTGCAGCCTATACATGTTACATAATGTTTCGCTGCAGAAAGAAGAGGGCTTGACCGTTATCCAGTCTCTTGCGGTTACAAATTATTGTTTCTGGCCAGCCAGAACTATGTTTATTTTGCATGTATTTGCATTATTTTTTAAATACAAGGGCCATAACTCCGAAATGACAAATCAAATGAACCTTATAATTGACCCAGCTTCAGATCGTGGTGCATTAAACATTTGTGTGAAGTTTCATTAATATCTCTCAAATAGTTTTCCCAGAAAACAGCGGACAAACTATTTGCATATTTTTAGGACAAGGGCCATAACTCTGAAATGAAAAATCAAATGAACATCAGAATCAACTCAGCTTCAGATCTTGATGCATTAAACATCTGTGTGAAGTTTCAATAATATCTGTCAAATAGTTTTCCCTGAAAACAGCGGACAAACAAAATGTTGACAGACGAACGAACGAACGAACGAACGAACGAACGAACAAACGAACGAACGAACGGACGGACGGACAGGGCCACGACAATATACGACCACCTTTATTAGGTGGGCGTATAAAAAACGTATGGGCGTTTCCACCACGTGTAGTTAGCTAGATTTTGCGATATTATTGAGGCCATACCATTAACGCAGCGTAAATCCCCGATAACACAAAATCATGGACATTCAATGGCTTAGTGATTAAAATTATAGTTTGTCCAATGGCGTTGCAGTATTTTTTCAAATTCTCATGGTGATTTATTTTAGTAAATCAGCTGCTAACCGACCACGTATTTAGTAATGTCGATTTACAGGAATAAGTGACAATTTACTCAGTAAGTCGGTCTTTTTATGTTGCACCTGCGTTCAGGGACAGGATGCAATAGCGGCTGGAGCCTGTTGAAGCAAATTAAATTGACATGACGCCTCGATATTCCGGACTGATGTGGATTCATGCTTTTGAAATTATTTCAAAAAGGGGAATACAAATGCCACAATTATCACAATCAATCAATATTAAACTACTTTTTATCGTACGCACAATATAACTCTTGGATTCATCATGCTAGACGTTCGCATTGAATATAAATGAAAATTAAACTAAAATAAAAATCAGTTATCATTTTTGCCGTCTCTTTTAACGAAAACAATGTTTTATGACATTCTCAGGGATTTTAATTATTAAACAATGTGTGAGTTGGTTGTTAAAGGGAATTTGTGTCTTTAGCTATAACTTGGAGCCCGGCTGGTTTCAAACAGTGTTTAACTCGTTTTCTACGGAACATTTTAGATATACACGAATTGATCAATTCAGGAATATTAATAACCCATTTGTTTAATATTGTAAACTTTTCAAGGTTTCAGATTTATATCCAATATGTAATTTTATACGGACATAGGGCGAACCCTGATTAGACTGGTATTTGTGTACTCTTTTTGCGAAAAAAGCGTTCATATGAGGGAAAGGGTTAAATATTCTAAACGGAGGTGACCCCGAGAGCAAAAATTGCAACACAAAAGAGACAATTGTAGATTCGGTTTTATTGAGTGCAACACTGCTCACGCCCCTAGCACCGGCTTAAGCGGTATTCAATTTTCAGAACAAGGAGTACTGAAATTCATGATCTCGAAGGATCAGAAGGTAACGGTTTTTCTGATGCGTTCATAGACAGACCCTCTTAGTCAGGATTTTCAGATTTTTAAGGTAAGTGGAAGTTCAACGTTTAGACGTTTTAAAAATGATAGCCGATTGAATTGATCGTTATAGTTGTCCCTAACGTCCGATTCGTTCAAGCTTTCAGAAACGTGTGGTCGAGTATAAAATAGCGTGGACCCTGATATAATGCACATTTACAAGGCGTGTCGTATGGCCAAGTATCAAATAGCGTGGATCCATATAAGATGCACATTTACATGGCGTGCTGTGTGGATCAAAGCTATCTGTACTTACATTTGTACCTTTACGAGTTCAATATTTATTTAAGAAATTACACATAGTTTACAGATGTTGGAACAAAACATGACCTACTTTAATAGTGTGAACAAAACGAAGCGACTACGGCGCTTATTTGTTTTTAGCTCACCAGAGCACAAAGTGCTCAGGGTGAGCTTTTGTGATCGCCTGATGTCCGTCGTCCGTCGGCGTGCGTCGTCCGTCGTCCGTCGTGCGTCGTCCGTCGTCGGGCGTCAACAATTAAAACCTTTAAACTTCTCCTCTGAATCTACAAGGGTCTCAGCTTTCATCTTTGGCACATAGCATCATATGTAGGTCCTCTATAAAAGTTATATAAATTATACCCCTGGGGTCAAAATTGGCCCTGCCCCAGGGGTTTTCAGTTTTCAATAGAAACATATAGTGAAAACTTTGAACATCATCTCCTCTAAAACTAGAAGGTCCTCAGCTTTCATATTTGGCACATAGCTTCAACTTCAGGACTTCTACAAAAGTTATATAAATTATGCCTCTAGGGTAAAAATTGGTCCCACCCCAGGGATTGCCAGTTTTTTGTAGCAGACTGCTAAGCAGCCTATGGGATCACTAGTTATGCATAGGAAAAACTTTAAAAAATACTCTTGTCAGAAACTGCATGTCCCAGAGCTTAGATATTTGGTGTATAGATTTACTCAGCATAACTTTTTGAGTTTTATAAGTATCATAGTTCTGGGGTTAAAATTGGCCCTGCCCTGTGTGTATATTCTTCTTTACATCAGAAACAACATTCTAAAGGTTTCTCCTTAATATCACTCTTAGCTGAGACCAGTCAGTGGGAGTTCTTATATAATCACCCTTAGTCTGATCAGTAGAGTAGAAATTGTGTTTAGACAAATAACACACACTCATTTAAGATTGAGAAAACTGTGGATAATTCTCAAAATGCAGAATACTCTTAAAGCTTTTTTTTCATACCTATGCCCTGCATTAAGCTACCAGCTATCAATATAGAGCATATCTGTTGTGAATTTCAGCTTAACTCTTTCCATGCTGGGTAATTTTGTGATCTGCTAAATTGTTGTCTGCAGCATATTCACAAGTTATCCTAACTACACACTTTCTTTCTGAGTTTTTCAGAAGTTCAGTCTCATTGACAAACAGTTTGGATATCAGATCAGGCACCACATTATGTTGGCCCTGATCTGGATCCAAACTGTTTGCATAGGTCATTAGTGGTGGGAGAATCCCACTACACACTTTCTTTCTAAGTTTTTCAGAAGTTCAGTCTCATTTACAAACAATTTGGATATCAGATCAGGCCCAACATTATGTGGGGCCTGATCTGGATCCAAACTGCTTGCATAGGTCATCAGTGGTGGGAGAATCCGCCTCTAGCATCCAAAGAATACACGTTCCAGTGGTCTAATGCTCTATCCATTCTTTCACTACATTCTTTTAGCATCATGTTCAGGTCCTCTACAAAAGTTATATAAATTGTGTCCCTGGGGTCAAAATTGGCACCGCCCCTAGGGTGTTAAGTTTTCAATAGAAACATATAGTGAAAACTTTGAAAATCTTCTCCTCTGATTGTCTGGTGAGCGATGTTAGGGCCATTCTGGCCCTCTTGTTGAATTACATAGCCGCAACTTTTCAGCATAGTTGTCTTGATGCAATGGGCATCTATCTGGGCCTCCACGCGGCGGGTCTCGAGTTCCATTCTGACCAGTGGCCAATTTTTTGTATCAAAATATTGTCCATACAAAGCATGAATAACAGATAATTAAATAACATTAATACATGTAAATCCAAACAGAATAAAAGTTAAAAGATGATTACAAATAGCATTAAAAAATAAATACATTAAAAACTGCATAGCTAGGGATTTGAAGCCACGACCCCATATTTGCACGACAGGTGCGTATTCATTAGACCAAAAACCAGTACATAATGTGAGACGGCTTACTAAATTATGTTGGCTGGTCCTGTATTTGTGTGCTGTTATGCAGACGACAAAATAACAACAAGTCTCAATGTAGCTTACTTGGTTTACCTGTATTCAATACAGTAACTTTAGATCGTACGACACAGCTATTGAAATCAGTGTTTACAATTAAAAGACGCATAAACACTGAAGGTACACGCACACAAAGATGTTTAAAACAAGTCTATACAGGTATGGTGGTCGGACAGCCGAGGGGCAATATCAGTCGCTATAGTGAAACAGAATATTGAATATTTCGGTGGTTGTTGGTTTGAATCTCACTGTAGGCAAAACTTTTGTATTGCATTTGCTACATATTTATAATAGATATGGGGTTTTGTGTTTTCATAATTTATATGGAACAATCAATTTAAAGATTCAGCATTGAAATATTTAAACAAATATTTTGGTTTATAATGATAATTAAATACAGTATACTGATCGTATATTGGTACAAACTGTAGAACAAGATATGTGTAATTCCACAAACAAACAGAGTACATCCTGATCGGACCACTCCCGCGGAAGCCGTTTGGTCTGGATCCTATGTGTTTACCAAGGCGTGACCGGCGTGACCAGGCATTTATTTCAGGTTAAGGGATACAATGGAATTTTACTTGCACTCTAACTTGCATATAATAATAGGAAACACAATTGCTCGTCTACAATTGTAAGCAATCAGATTAACGATTTTTACTAAACCCATCAGAATGACAACAATGACAACTCAGGTCATACTAAAATCAGAATATAAAGATGAGTTTATATATGTACTGCAAAATGTATGTCATGTCAAACTTACCTTTTCTAAAACAAGTTATCACCAGAGCGAAGAAAAATGATAAACAACTTATAGATCTGATTTAATTCAGCAACAATTTAATAAATTAAAGTGCAGCAGCATGTTTCTGATATAGACGAATGTAACGATCAGCAAACGTACACCATCATGCTTCCAAACTTAGACGCAAGTAACCAAAGATTAATCCGCTAAGATGCAGCAACGTGTTTCTAGGCATAGATAAACTAGACACCAAAACTAGAAACTGACTCAATCAGAGAGAACCTTGTAATCAATTGCAGATATGAAATCAATATGTGAAGTACTGTTTGTGTTATCACGTCACATCAAAAAGTGATGACGGAGTTACGGGCTGACATACAGAACAATTTCGAAGTATATGTCTCCTGCATTGCCAATGCATGACCGTAATATCAGTTAAAGTGTAGAAACCTGTTTCGAAATAGACGACAGTAACCATTGGCAAATACAATCAGAATTATGATGACATTTTAATTTAACAAACTCTTAAATGCTGCATTTTCAAAGTGATATAGTCCGTCAATTCTTTATTTGTATAGTCTATATAGTATTGGGGATTTAATGAGTGGTGTGCCTGGACAAATGACTCCTCTATGAATCCTCATATCTGGTTTTATAGTTTGAAAATGACAATGCGCACTTTCTCGCACTCAAAGGATGAACTAAACAATACAAGTACATACCAAAGCCAATCATTTATGCCAAACATAAAACACCTAAACAACATTTACAGCGATAAGACCATTTGTGTTCAGACCTCCACCCTCCAGTCTTACCAGTCTATCGAATTCCAGCTCTGGAGAGAAGTTCAAGTCCGTTAAACACTCATATAGATACACTCACATAAAGTATTCTATCTGAATAAAACCAATCACATATTCCAAACGGCTGGATGTAGACTTTAGGAAAGGTTTGTGGTATATACGTAGAGATATAATTAATTACATAATCCAATAATTTCTCCAAACATAAATGTTAAACCCCTTACATGCATGAATATAGAAAATAAATCAGGTAGGAGGTATTACGGAATGTCGACAGCAAAAGCCTGGATATAGATAACTTGCGTGGACATATTTATACCGATACACCTCTTTTGCCATAACACTAAACGCATCTACTAGACACATATACATCAATGAAATAAGCACATTCCAACAAAACTGCTGTGAAAAGTAATATTCGCTGACATTTGGATCGGCTGGAAAATTCACTACTTCTAAATCGGCCAAACTTTTGAGAAACTATTGGCCGAGTTTAGCTGCCAAATGTTTTGAAAGTCCGTCATTGACATAAGTATGCATAAGACCGTCATTTACATAAGTATGCATATTACAAATGCAGTGTGAAACGATATAGATCTGGGTCCATGCTTATAAAGCTTTTAGTTGAGTCTGAGTACGTTCTCAAGCCAGAGGCTCAAATCTGACCAATCAAAAGCTTGAGAACTCAAATCTGACCAATCAAAAGCTTACAGTTTCTGTCTTGATGCTAACAATGTCAGTATATACGCTCGTAAATGCACTATGCATGATGTCATTGTCCTTACAATAGTGGGTTAATAAGTAAAGGAGGGACAATGCATTGATACATCTGGCACTGATTTAACGGCGATATAACGGCGATGTAGTATGAGCTGGCTGAGTTTGAGGATGTAGAGGACATGGCAAAAAAATGGATGGGCACATGTCGTTGTTAGAGGACATGGCAAAACAATGTATGGGCACATGTCGTTGTTTCGTTCCAAGAGGAAAGAGTCATAGTGATGTCCACACTGTTCAGCAATGATTTGCTATGTTCGACAATAATTTGATAACGCCCAAAGCATCACTGACGTACGTGTGACAACGATTGTCTAGCTAATACAACATCTAGCACAGGAATAAATACAATTTGGCTCAGAATCTAATTATAAATGGAATTACACGTTAAATCCAAAACTTGGCCCAGTTTATTTTAAGTTCTACGGGAAAATATGTCCATTCAGATCTCGTTTATTTGGTATGGAAAACAATTCATTTAAATCATTTACTCATAGTGAAGCCCTTTGACGTCTCTGTAAAATGTCTGTTTTTTAAATCCTTGTGATAAATTAAACATTTGCTCTATAGGAGCAAATGCTCTACTTAACACAATGATTTAAAAACCAACACAACTCTAAACATTTCCCATTGTCTAGTGAATGGTCTTTTCAGTACATTTATTCAAAGAGGTTGGGTCTATATTGAACTTTTGAGGTAATTGGTTAAACCTTTAGGCGATGAATATTCATGTAAAAATGTTATCTTTAATAATGGGATATATTACTATTATTATTATACCATATATATATATATATATATATATATATATATATATATATATATATATATATATATATATATATATATATATAAATCGAAGTATAAATTAAATATTTCTGATAACCGAGGGGTTGCATATTGCACGTATATAACAGCTGTTTATTTGTATTGCTTAGTTTATACATGTATGCATTAACATCAAATTGATCTGTTCTGTTACTCAATTTTCCAATATGTGTAAGGCAATATTTTAGTAGTAGTGTTGTATGCCAAAACAAATGTGCCCAAATCTGTTGGTTCTGGGTCATGACTGTGTGACGTACTGATACTGTGCATAGAATGTAACATTCAGGGTCTTTGTGATCTGAGTGCGTTGACACAATATAATAGAGCATAATATGACAGATAGATATACTTACGGACATTATGAAGTTGGTTTTCCTATGCTCTAAGTAAATTCTTTTTTATTATTATTCTTATCTATATATAAGTATTAAATATATTTTATTTTAGATATTCTATATGCATTAAATATACAGTTATTTTGAACGCACGTATCCTGTGTGAAAAGAGCTATATATATATGTATAAACTAAGCAATACAAATAAACAGCTGTTATATACGTGCAATATGCAACCCCTCGGTTATCAGAAATATTTAATTTATACTTCGATTTTTATTATTCCATAAAGGCAGACCGAGAAGACATTGATCACACTGGCCCGTCTGACCTAGGGCTTTTCTGGTTGCGCCGGTTTAAAACAATAGTAGTACAAAAATGAGTCATGCAGGAAACACCACATACAGAAGAAATAGTCGCCCGAACAGCAACACAAGGAAACAGCAAATGTACATAACTATAAAAAACAACAAGAGACGCACAAAGACAAAACAAACACACAATAGGGGGAAGATGGAAGCACCGCCTTGGAATGGTCAGTGACAAAAGTCACTGGGGGGTTAAACCGGTTTATGGGCGCCCAACCTCACACTTATTCCATCCCTACCCTAAAGGACAACAGTGTAAATAAACGTATCCCCTCTCCGACTAATCTACAACAACCGCGACGGCAAATACAGTGGTAAAGTGCATGTATAACGAAAACATTTAAGTGAACAAACTGTATCCACCTATCGCTAGTGTACTCAATGATTGAGCTGCAAACAGAGTAACTGTAGAAAAGTAATAAAGGGTACGACAAAAACGAAATAGTACAGCTATCCGAATGTCTATAATCAGGTAAGTGGTACAATAATTAACTATCCTCATGTGAAATTGAAATATATCAACCTCCGAGGAACTTATTTATTTCAAAAAGGAACTGATAACCTGTTGGGGGATGATATTAAATACCAGGAGTGTACTATATTACGCAACCCCTTTCTCACTAATCTTGCTATTCAATAATTTGTTCAAGAAACTCTCAAAGGTACCTTGAACAGTACGTTCTACAAAATCTGATCGATTATTAAGTAGTTACAGGTAAACTGATCCATTTTTTCTGCATGGTTCAGAATCTGCAAAAGTTACCTCATATCTTCAAATATTATTCTATATCCAAATCATTCTACAAATACATTCCAATTTAGCAGTCGACGACAGTAGCATCGCTGAATCCAAATGCATTGTACGCACCGTGGTTATAGGAGTCTGGGCGCATGCTTCCCCCGAGAAAATTGCGAATAGTTCTGTTTATCATAATGGTTTCGAAAGATGACCTTTACACGCGTCAATATGAGGGAATGGGTTTAAGCTTACACAAAAAGTCAAAACGCTTTCAAAGTATTTCCTCTTATCCTTTTTTTTCATTTTTGTTTCATTTTGCCATAATGATGTTTTCATCTTTCAAGTTGATGCAATTCACGTGCGTAATCGCGTATCGCTAGTTATCTCCCTGGACGAAATCATAAAAGCAAGCATTGCAATTATCTATGACGTATTTGCTAAGCAGAGACACAAATTAAAGTTCAAGGCAAGATTGATAGCGATTCTAAATGAAGTGTCACATGGTGCACATTCCCGTTTAAAGTACGTAGCGATTCAGTGATTCAGTCTCGCTTGTACACGATTCTCGCATTTCACAGGTTGGAAACTGGCTCCAGTGTCCATTAGCGCATTTAACATGCGCGGGAACTCTTATTAAATATATATTCTGTGCCTTCGAAAGAGGTATAGAAAGGGGAAAAGTCATCCAGAGAATCCACGATCAGGTCTTCCACGGTAGCCTGTATATTAACCCATTTACACCCAGTGGATTATTCCATATTTATATATTGGATTAGTCCATCTATTATCTAAGGGATGCCTGGCCTAAATTTTCAATTTGGGTTTTGTTTTATATTGAAATTCCTATCAGGAAACAGTGTAGACTCTGCTCAGACGCCACATGTTGCGGCGTCTGATCAGAGTCTACTCTGTTTGCCTACGTCCCATATATAGGATCGTGGGAGCAAATGGGTTAAGCTTTAGTCACAGAGGATCGAGTCTGACGTGTTTTACAAGCACTGTATTGTCTGTCACGAATTTGAAAAGCTCGAGCTTCAAGTGCAATGCAATATTTACGATACAATGTTCATTGCAAACCCATTCCAAGCTGTACTGTGATAGTTAGCTAATACAATAACGTGTCACAAGATGCACAGTCCCGCTGAAAGTAAACTACACTTCGAGAATACTTGAAATGTGACGAACCGTCCTGTGTTATATACGTCAAATGACACTCTCCACTACGTTCATGCCAGTCAGCAATTATGCATGTGTATCTGCTGTCCGATTGACGGAGACAAAGTGACTGGCATTCTGTGGAGTTGGTGGGTCTATATCTGTACATAGAACTTCTTATACACATATGATCTTCGAGGATCTGAAATGTGTTTCCATACATTCCAGGACAAATTGCAACACAAGCGAAACGACAAGGGTCATAGGAAAGTCCTGGCTTGCACCAGCATTTTGCGTTTCTGCATTCAGATTCCTTGTCGCTGCATTCATCGTGACTTGTACAGGATTCCCGCATTAAGAACCCACAAGTTGGAAACTGACTCCAACCTCCATTAGCACATTTTACGTGTGCTGAACCTCTCATCAAATAGTTATTTTCGCATGTTATTGTAAGTGTTGTGCCTTCAAAAAACGGTGTGGTCAAGTCATCAAGAGAATCCACGATCAGGTATCCAGCAGCAGTCGATACATTAATTTGAGTCACAAATGTGTTTCTGCTCGCGTGTTTGATGTTTTTACAAGCTTTTCTGCATGTTGCATGTCCAGACCATGCACCAGAATCTGCGCATTGCACTACTCCGTTCCCGTCAATAGCATATGTATCGTTACATGAAAGATATTTCTTTGAGTCTAAATAATTTGTATTTCCCAAATAATAGCCTGTGTCGTTTCTTGATAAATCAGCACAGGAAACGGTGCTATTGGAACAGCATGCTTGTTTATCTATTGTTGAGTAATTCCGTGCCTTGATAAGAACGTATATGTGGCATGTACCATGAGTCAAGTTCGAATATTCCTCATACCACTGGCAGATGTGCATCTTTCCATGGTAGCTGATGTACGAACACTTGGTGATACAGGCGCATTGCAGGACACACGACTGCAGTGATTGATCGTACAGCGTTAGAAAGGGCTTGTTATGTATGCATGCATTATATATCACTTCAAAAGCTACTATGCCTATTCCAAAACACAGGGTGATACCGAAAACTGAGCACCCCACGTTCATGATTTCAACAATCGTCCTTATTGTTCAACAAACTCTGACAAATGACCGATGGACCCGATTTGAAATTATGGTGGATATACTATTACTTACGTATACATATTTCATGGTTCTGTATCATCTTGACAGTGCTTTTAACCCCCCAAGACGACACCTGTTTTACTAAAGATTTCACTAACTCGAATGCCTGCATAAAACATGCTGTTGTTGTCCCGTTTTATGCAAGAATAACGAATATACACGTGTGTGGCGGACAATAACATATTTCGCCTTGAGACTGTGTTGCCCTCGCCTTTCATGCTCGAGACAGCAACAGTCCCATGGGACACCACATATGTTATTGCCCCTCTATTAGTATACAAGTCATGTAGTCAACAGTACACCAAATCCGAAATTTAGGAGGCTATATTTTACAATATTATGTCTGAAATGATCACTTCATGCAAAATTATCAGGGAAGTTTATGTACTTCACAACATCTGTAGTACGTGCGTTACATCCGTATAAACTCGACTCGTACTCCAATCTCAGGCTATACGACACATGGAGCATGGTATAATTATTATTGTGTGTCTACGTGAGAAAGATATGATACTGTCTCAAAAGTATGTACCTGTGACGATGTGTCTACCTGACACATATGAATCGCTGCCCCAACAAAAAAAGTGTGTAACGGATATGTCTACCTGAAATTGCTGTGTTGTAACACTGCTGCCACGGCAACGTGTATGTGACGATGTATTTAAGTGATACAAATAAAACACTTTCGCAACAAGTGTTTAGCAAACCTGAGACAGTCATAGCGCTGATTCACTAAGCAATGTGCCTGAGACAGATATAGACCTGTCTCAGCAAGCAATGTAACGGTTTGTTTACTTTAGACAGATATATCGCTGCCTATTATAGTTTTGTGCGAGTGATGATATGTCCGCTCAAGACAGAAACAACACCACAACACCCAGTAATATGCGTTTGATGAAGTGTCTACTTGAGATAGATACAGCGCTGCCTCAACAGATGTTAAGATCATGGGTTTGAAAAAAAATTAAAAACTGAAGTAGACGGCATTTTATAGGGTGACAGTTGTTAGGGTAGATGTTAACTGAGACTGTAATTACTAATCCTGTATGTGACTTAGTCCTAGACCCCAAGATGTTTCGTATTATTTAAAGACAACCCCGTTTCACCGATGAAAATCGACGAAATTAAATGCAAATATCGAGTAGTATATGTAACGATTACTCTTTGCGTCAGTAATTCAAAGGTCAGGATGTGTCCCAGTATCTGCAAATGTTAGGCTTTGTGCCAATATATGCAATGGTTATGCTTTACCTCGGTTTATGTAAAGGTAAGGCTTTGCTTCAGTTTATGTATAGCTAATGCTTTACTTCAGTTTATGTAAAAAAGTACAAAATGAGTCATGCAGAAAACACCACATACAGAACAAACTGTCGCCCGAACAGCAACACAAGGAAACAGCAATTGTACATAACTATAAAAACATCAAAAGACAAAACAAACATACAATAGGGGGAAGATGGAAGTACCGCGTTGGAGCGGTCAGTGCCAAAAGTCACTAAGGGGGGGGGGGTAAACCGGTTTATGGGCGCCCAACCTCACACTTATTCCATCCCCACCCTAAAAGACAAACAGTGTAAATAAACATATCCCCTCTCCGACTAATATACAATAACCGCGATGGCAAATACAGTGGTAAAGTGCATGTATAACGAAAACATTTAAGTGAACAAACTGTATCCACGTATCGCTAGTGTACACAGTGACTGAGCTGCAAACAGACTAACTGTAGAAAAGTAATAAAGCGTACGACAAAAACGAAATAGTACAGATATCCGACATCCTCCTTCTGTTTCTGGATTTAAGAGGTCGCCTTCATAGAGTACTAAACCTTTCTTGTCGGCGTACATGCAAAGAGGCTAGCGTGATTGCCAACTGTAAAAGGATTGACAACCAAACATGCAGTATGTTTTATTACTATAGGATCATATCCCTTTTTAATTAATAGTTTAACATATTTGATGAACAAAGTGAGAAAAATGTCCCATAATTATACGAAGTTAAATCACATCACCATAAAATTCAGGATGTGAAATACCGTGTCGCAGAAGTGCCTTGAGATTACATTGGTACTTGCCAATAAGTGAGAGATTTCGATAGTAAAATTTAGAGAAAGTTTTATGGTATCTATATCCTTGCTTAAGCAGCTTTTCAGTTAAAATGAGATTTCGACTGTTAAAATCGTCAATAGATGATCAAGCTCTAGCAAAACGAATAAGTTGAGATATATAAACCCCGTAAGATGGGGCATGGGGAACATCTCCGTCAAGATGAGGGAAATTTACAATATTAAAATCAAAATCATCTCTTTTGTCATATATTTTAGAAGAAATAGTTCCATTATCAATTTTAAGGTCTAGATCAAGAAAAGCTGCATACTTGTCGGACGAGTTAACTTTATTCAATTTGAGTTCTTTAGGATTAATTGTAGGAATCAGAGCATCAAAAAGAGTGTTACAAAAATCATCCAAATATCGTGAAGTTTCATTGAAGGCTTTTATAACATCGACTTGTGATTGTGGATTCAAACGTAACATAAAATCTCTCTCATAGCAGTACAAAAACAAATCTGCGACAAATGGTACAAAATTCGTACCCATAGGAATACCAATTACCTGACGGTATATAGCATTCCCATATCGTATAAATATGTTATCCAAAAGAAAGGTAAGCGATTCGCAAACTTCTTAGCAAGTTCAGTTGGTGTAATATATCATTTGCTCGTCAGTAAAGAAAGCTTTATCAGCATTACATGCCAGCAATGATGTTTTCCTGGGCAACTACTTTCTGGATTTAGTTATATTGGGCAACTACTTTCTGGATTTAGTTAGTCAGTTTATCTTTAATTAAAATATTCCAGTGGTATTGTTTCTTTCTCCCACATACAATGAAATAGCTGAGTCAGTTTCTGAATTGATGGTGGTCCACAGGTCTTGTAGACTTCAGCAGGAATAAGATCTGCTCCAGGAGCCTTCCCATACGACAACTGCTTTATTGCCTTGGGGGTTTCGTCCAGAGAAGGAGGGTTGTCTAGATCAGGCAAAGTTTGGCTGCCCACAGCGATTTATCTCTATGGTATGTCAATTCCAAGATGGCATGAACGCTCATGTTCTTGACGAGGGCGATCAATTCTCACCCTTTGTGGTGACCAACGGCGTAAAACAGGGATGTGTGTTGGCCCAAACCCTCTTCAGCATGATGTTCTCTGCGGTGCTTGCTGACGCCTTCTCCGAACCTTACCCTGTTGTGGATATCCGGTACGGAACCGACGGCGGAATCTTCAACTTAAGATGCATAAAAGCGAAAACCAAGGTTCACTACAGGAGGATACGGGATCTTCTGTTTGCTGATGACTGTGCTCTCAATGCAACATCCGAGCCTGACATGCACCTCAGCCTCAATAAGTTTTCAGATGCTTGCGATAACTTCGGACTCACAATCAGCACGAAGAAGACAGAAGTGATGTTCCAGCCTGTCCCAAACAAAGCATACCCTGTACCACAGATCATTATCAAGTCACAACCTCTAACAGCTGTAGATAAGTTCACATACCTCGGGAGTACACTGTCCAGGAATGTACACATTGATGATGAAGTGAATGCACGCATAGCAAAAGCCAGTGCTGCTTATGGTCGCTTGAACGCATCGGTGTGGAATCGCAGAGGAATCTCCACAAAGACCAAACGTTGCGTTTATAGAGCTCTTGTACTCACTGTGCTGCTATATGCCAGTGAAACATGGACTGTGTACCAGAGACACGCCAGGAAGCTAAACCAATTCCACCTTGTCTGCCTACGGAAAATCTTAGGCATCAACTTGCAAGACAAAGTGCCAGATACTGAAGTCCTGGAACGCAGCAACATGAGCAGCATTATTGCGTCTGGGCCAGCTTCGCATGGTAGGCCATGTTCAGAGAATGCCAGCCTCACGTATCCCAAAACAGCTGTTCTTCGGGGAACTACAAACAGGCTCAAGATGTCAAGGCGGAAAAAGGAAACGCTTCAAAGACTCTATCAAAGCCTCTTTCAAGCTATTTGGCATCAGCCCAGAGGAATGGGAGGAGCTGGCATTGAACCGCAAATACTTGGCACTCCGCCATCCATCTAGGGGATAAAGCACATGAGAAGGGCCGCACTGATCACGTTGTACAGAAACGGGCAGACAGAAAATCGCGATCCTCCCTCACAGCGTCACCATCCAGTAGTTACCGTTCAGTTTGCAGTCGTGTATTCCGTGCCAGAATAGGATTGGTCAGTCATCTTCGTACGCACACCAATCCAAATACAAGACATGGAACTTCTAGGAGATGAGGATGGTCTTCTTCGATATCGAAGGACGAACAACAAATTAAAATATGAGGAAAAGTTGTGTACAAAGTAGAAAAATCGTACGTGCTTACAGTGGATGCAAGATGCCTTTGGCTCCTTATGACTTCTGAAGAGTTCTTAATAGACAGTAGAATTTTACATGTTATGTTACCTTCGTTAAACAAAAAGTCAAAAGTATAGACAATTTAGTTTATTCGTTGCCTTATCAGCAGGAACAAAAACGTATTTAGAATGGAAATCCTGTATACCCTTTTTAAGATGTCTAAAAGACATTCTAGGTTTAGGTGGGAAAAGGTGTTTGTTAGAGCTATTAAAAGAAATGCGTTTGTCAATTATATTAAAAAAAAAATTCCAATTAGAAAGAGCATTAAACTCAACTAAGCTTTTGTAAATCCTCCGCAATCTGAACTCGACAAGAGTTAAAATCTATCAAGGATGGTATTCTATATTTGGGACCTTTATTCAAAAGAGATCGTATACGTTTATCTTTAATTATCTCAAAATTACCAGTAATCACATGACCAGCCGGAGAATAGCAAAACTTTGAGGTGGCGCAATCTCAGTTATCAGGAATATTATCAATAATATTAAAGTCGGCCACAATATTGTTAGAGTTGAAAATTGTAATTCTGATGGGTTTGTTATATTTGTAGTAGATAATAGGTTGTTCTGTATTTTAAAGTATTTAGGAATAGTGTCAATTGCATTTTTGTCTCTAAAAATACTGTGGAGGTCAATAAATCAATACCTTTATTAATATCAAAGGCCTGAATGGCCATAATGGCTTTCGGGTTTGATATGGATGTTAAGTGTAAGGGGACACGTTAATAACAATAACGTCTTGGATTTGATAAAAGTATTAATAACAACACATTTTTGTGAAACACTATGCCCCTGATTGTGACCAATATAAATTTTACCCGTAATGTGACATTTAACTGTTATATTACCTTGATTTTAATAAGCCCCCCCCCCCTCACACCCCAAAAAATATATAAATGTTTGCCTCCGTTAGTTGCACAGGCATGCCAGGTTTGAAGTATGTATGTGCAATGGCTACAAAGTTATTGCCAACATTAAAGTTTGAGCCAAGCCAACAAACCAACAAACAGGGCAAAATCAGTCCCCCATTGATTGGGGGCATAAAAATATGACAGACTGAAACAAAAGGAGCCATCTCATTATCTGCTGTTTATATATAGACATGCTTCTAGTTTCTACTATGGCCAAAATAATATCTTAATTATATTCATGATGTCATTATTTCTTACATGAATATTCATGAAGTAAAGGGTCAATTAATGCTTTCATGTCCAAAGCTGATGCAAAAACTGAAGCACAACATCAAAAGTTATACAAAGGATACCTATAATCCTACATTTTTGTTCAACTAATTCTTACACATGACATTTATTTTTCTATGTTCAGCACTCGTTTATTTTGAATACATGTAGTCTGCTTACAAATTGAAGGTAGACTGATTTTATGATACATGTACATACAATTACGGTAGTTGTTTGGAACCTGGTGAAACTCAAATTCAGAACTACAGTCTGAAGTAGAATTGTAAACTGGGAAAGACATTTCAACAAAGTGCTACCTACTTTCGCTTTTACACGACACAAACGTCTTGAGCAAACGACAGTGTCAACGACTCGGCGGTTACACGATACATAGAAGAGGCTCTATTTTCACAGTTGTTATTGACACTGGAATATAATTTGATTGAATATGTGTTGAAAACCTTCTATAGATAATACTTACTTTGATAAGCCGATGGAACCCCGTGTTGTTACGGTTTTACTTCTTGTAAGACTTAGACTTGTGTTGAGGTTGGGTGCCATAGTCAAAACACGCTGTTCGATGCGTGATACATGTGTATATGGGAATTCCGAATTTCATTGGTAGCTTATTTTAGATTTCTTTGACCTTGTCCTTTATGAAACTTCCTATTTCTAATTTGAGTACGGGTCAAACGGAAATGACCGAATATGACGCAAAAGGCAGTTTGATTGGCTGAAGATGTAGGTCTATATGTTAATCAGTTACGAATGTGTATAAAATGCAATCGGAAACCAATATTCCTTCTGCTTTAGAACGCCAAGGTGTTGCGAAAACTACGGTAAAAATATTCGTTCGCGTCTTCTTTGGAGTTTATTAAAATTCAAGACTTTTAAAAAGTTTATCTTTGTGTAGATTAGTAGTAATTATCTTACACAGCGAATATTATTAAATACATGAAGAATAAACAAATACATGAACATTTTACAACCAAACTAGTGCAGACTTGAAGAAAACTATTTTGTCTTGCGCATGTTCACTAGACAAGTGAACTCGTTGCCGTAATGAGACCGATTGCTATATGGCTCCGAATGCCATAAAAAGGAATTTTCAAGAAGAATCTTTGGTGTCCTGATAATTTGTCAATGTGCGGTCTGAGAACATGTAGAGTAAAGCTTTGTATCAAACTAGCCGTTCCTATGAGAGGATCTGATCTAAAAATGATTTCATCGGCTTGCTCGTCAATTTCTTTTAATGAAGATATAGATCATGAGGAACGTCTAGAAAGCATGTCATGTTTACCTGCAGTTCGACGTAAAGTATGTAAATCAAGAATAGTCATTTTCAAACGAGATTTTCGTTTAATATCACCATTTTTACGAATGCCATGCGATCGAGATTTGCGTGTTCTTATAGAAACAAGATGTGTTTGTGAAATACTATGCCCCCTCATATATTTGACCTCTGACCTTGAAGGATGACCTTGACCTTTACATGTCACCCCTCAAAATGTGCGGCTTTATGAGATACATATGTGTGCCAAATATCAAGTCTCTATCTGTACTGGCTCAAAAGTTATGGCCAATGTTAAAGTTGCTGACAAACAAACAAACAGACAAACAGACAGGGCAAAAACAATATGCCCCCTGACTATCGTCAATGGGGGCATAAAAATCGAAAAAATATCTATATCAGGATCTTTTAAAATATTTCCAGTCTGGTAAATATTATCATTCAAACCTAAAGGAAAATGTGTTTACAATTGTTTATTCCATTTAATTCTGATATAAATATAGTTTTCGATTTTAAGCTACATGTAGCATCCTTATCATATGATATATGTTCTACAATGTGTACTGAAACATATTTAAAACATATTTAAAAGAATGGCCAGACTTCCGAAAGTGTCGGTATAGAAAATGGTTTAATTTACGATTTCGACACTGATATACGTGTTCCCGAAATCGAGTCTTCGAAGCACGTCCTGTTTGTCCTACGTATTGTATACCGCAACTAGGCGCGTTTCAAGTTAACGTTAGTAGTAGAACAATCAACGTCTGAGTTTATCTTTACATTAAATATTCTACCATTAACTGCTGATTTTATAGTGGAATTACAAGAAATGTTACGACAACATATGCACCTCTTAGCCAAGCACTTTTGGATATTCGGATACACGATTAGAAGAAACATTTTCGATAACAGATTTTAAAGGTGAAAGTACAAATCTTGGTCCATTGAAAAAACATTAATCAATAGATAGAGATGGTATGTGAAAAGATGATGCCGACTGAAGATTAAGTTGTTTTAAACGAAGATAAAGTTGAATGGAAGAGAAATTAGAAATATTTTTGGGTACTTGTACAGACGAAGCAAAGTGCATACCTATAGCGTTCAGTTCCATCAGAGGTATTGTTACTTTATTCAAATTGGAAAGTGATAGAGAGGCACCTGTATCGTGTTCATCAACATGTCAATTACATTTGTGTAGCTACCAAGTGCATCAAATTGTTGGTGAACACAACACCTACCACGAGGTGCATGACATACTTGTGATGATGTAAAAGGCGAATGAGAGTGGTGTATGTACGGCTTTGCTTCATTTTATGTAAAGGTAAGACTTTGCTTCAGTTTATGTAAAGGTATGGCTTTGCTTCAGTTGATGTAAAGGTAAGATTTTACTTTTAGTATCTGCAAAGGTTAGGATATGTGTCAGTATATGCAATGGTAAGACGTTGCCTCAGTTTATGTAAAGGTAAGGCTTTGCTTCAGTGACTGCAAAGATTAACGGTTCCACCAATATATGCAACGTTTATAGTGTGTCTCAGTTTCTTTAAAGAGTAGGGTAAACGTCAGTTTCAGCCAAAGAAAATTCTAGCCCCACGATCTATAATGTTAGACTTTCGAAGGATCACCCATTTTCAGACTATATGTACCTCACAACAGCAGGTGTTAAGTGCTGGTGTGGCGGCCGTGAAAAGTCGCCCCGTACTTCATTCTCAGAGTTGTTATATTTTCTGGTCCTTCGGGATCATCAATTGCACTTTTGATTACTACTCATGAACAGACTCAATAAGACCGAGTCTGCAATTTTCTCCTTTTGCATTTTCTACTTTTGCTTCGAAGGAACACCCATTTACTGAATACAATTTCCTCAGAACTGCATTGTTCGAGACAGCAATATATTTTATCATTTTATCCGCGGAGCCAATATTATCCACTATGCTTTTATCCACTATGCTATTTCTAACCATTCTGCAATTATCTCCCTACATGTTGGCGATGAAAACATTAAAGCAAGCATCTGCGATGTAGTTTGCCACAAATGATGCGGAGAGTCTATAACATTAATATCTGACACAGAATCAGTAGAGGTGCCACAAGTTGTAAACTAAAACAAACTGTAATGTGACCGTATACCATGCACGGTCACAGGATGCGCATAAACAGGAGTTTACCTGTACTTACTTTATGATATACATGTAAAGTGTTGTAGTAAGGCATTCATATGACATTGTCCTAAAAATGAACGATAGGCATCAAATATGCATCTGTAATTAGGGCCCCACACCATAGCGTGGGTGCCCTATAGTAATCACCCTATCCGTCAGCCCGTCAGTCTGTCCATCGCGCCTTTTATGGTCTGCTCTCAGACACTTTACATTTTACTTCACAAAACTTACACAAAATGTTTATAGCGTAAAATTTGACCGACTACCAAGTGTTTTAGATTTGAATCTTTCCATCAGTAATGATAAAGTTGCGTAAAAATGATATACGATAAAAGGAAAGATTTTGATTTCAAAATTGTTAAATATCCTTTTCTAGATTGAGATGTGTCCCGTTCTACATATGATGGGGTTTACATTTCTTAACTTATTCGCTTTGCCCGAGCCTGTTCATTGCTAGAATATTTTAATATTCGTAATTTAATTATAACTGATAAACTTCTTAAGCAATGTTACAGATATCATAAAATTAGTAAAGCTTTTTCTAAATTTTATTATGAAACTTTACCTCTCATTAGTACATATAAATGTAATTTACGGACGTTATTGCAACAAGGTATTTCTCATCCAGAATTCTATGGTGATGTTATCTACAAACTTAGGAAAATTTGGTCATATCCATTTTCATGATTTGTTTATGAACCTCATTAAAACTTTTAGTAAGAAAGGTTAAGACCCAATTATATTGCAACATACTGCATGTTTGGTTATTGAGCTCGTTACAATCGGTAGCTACGCTTTCCTCTGCATGCACGATGGCAGGCCGAGGGAAGTACTCTGTGATGGTATACTCTTAAACCCAGAAACGGGATGAACTTACCAGGCTCATGTATTGCCTTTTCTCTGTCGTACCTTTAACGGCTTCCCTTGCTCTTGACCACGTTCAATAACCAGTCAAATCACACCACACACCTCTGAGTTATGGCTCTTGATTCAGTCTTGATTCAGTTACAATTCACCGTTTCTGACAGTGTTCTAGTTACTGTCCCATTTACCAAGACATGGTGGCTGCATTTTGTCATGCTGTTCTTTTTAAAACGGTACATAACGTTGATTATAGCTCTGAACTGTTTTAACAGACCGTTCTAGATACATAGCAACGCTTGCGAAAGCACACTTGTTAAAAAAGTCGCATCACCGGACCAACGTTTGCATTGATCAGTGGTACAGGTTTAGAATCAGCTTACCCAGAGTGCATACATGGTATATGACTTCAAAAGCTTATAAGCCTAGCTCCAAACACATACAAACTAAGCAAACCCTAGGGCATTGATTGAAGTAGCAACATAATCACTTTACTAATTCTATATTCTACGAACAAGTGTAAGTAAAACAGAACCGATGTAACAGAAACGTATAACAGAAAGTATTATTTACTTATGTATATTATACAGCTGTTTGAATTTTATTCCATGTTATCGGAATTTATTTACTTCACTACACCAGGTGTTAAGTGCTAATGTGGCGACCGTAAAATGTCGACCCGTACTTCATTCTCAGTGTTGCTATTTTTCTGGTCCTGTATCATCGATGTCAGTACTTTTAATTTTGAAAATTGAATACCGCTTAAGCCGGTGCTAGGGGCGGGCGTAAGAAGTGTTACACTTTTGATTACTGCTTTCTTTCGATGGATCGTATCATATCAGGAATCATTCGTTTCTGATTAATTATGTTCCCAGTAATATAACTTCAACCAGATAGTCGCAGTTTAGTATATACATGTACCTACGAACCGCAACACTTTTATATTGGTATTAATGACAATTAACCCTGGTGTATGGATAACATAAATATCTACATAGTCATCAAAACTACCAAAGCGCGAATCAAAAAGATGTTATGCATGGGATTCATTGTATACAGATAAACCGGACAAGAATGAAACACTCTGGTGCCGAAAACCTGCCCATCCTATGGTCAATGTAAAGCTAGGTTCCAACTTCCGATCAGATCAACTCGATTAAGACCGATCGAATGCTCTAGGACCGGTCTAGCTCGCTCGGAAAGAGTGATCGGGCAGGTTCACCTTGCTCGGCACCCTTCGGACTCCCTGTCCGAATTGTGTTTGATAGGGGTCGAGTAGTCATGCGATCGACAAGCGTTCAAGAAGGTGTCCGTTATTGATCGAGTGGAGGGCCGAGTTGATCGAGGGACAATCGTATAGAGATCTAGTGGGGATGAGATGATGTCATTTACCCGATCTGTGCCCGATCATCTCGATCTCTACTCGAGTAATACCCGATCGCTCCCCGATCAACGTGACGATCTGGTCAGGTAGATATCGAGCACAGGCCTAGTTGGTCGGGTAGAGATCGTGTAGGGGTCGCATCTGGGTCGAAATGATCGAGCAGAGATCGGAGTGGTTGTTGGGTTGACGTCGTGGAGGAGTCGCGAATGATCGCGATGGGGTCGTGTACGATCGAATAAAGGTCGGGAAGAACTCATGTACATGCCTTCGGTCGAGCTTTGTCGCGGGATGTGGGTGATCGAGATGATCGAGTTGATCTAATCTGCAGTGGGAACCTACTTTAAGCTAGGTAGGTTCCCACTGCCGATTAGATCAACTCGATCAAACCCGACAAAATGATCGGGTACAGGCCTGGCTCGCTCGGCAGGAGTGATCAGGAGTGATTGGGGAGGTCGACCTTTGTCGGCATCGCTCGGAATCCCTATCCGAATTTTGTGGACATATTAAAAATATTCGGTTACAGATGGAGTAGCCACGCGCACGAGAAGCGATCGGGAAGCGGTCGGGTATTGGTCGACACTCATCGAGTAGATGGTCGAGTTGATCGGGAGACAATTGTGTAGAGATCTAGTGCGGTCTGGGTTAAATCATTTGCCCGATATGTACCCGATCATCTCGACCTCTACTCGAGTAATACCCGATCGACGCAAATACGCCCATGGCGATCTGGTCGTGTATAGATCGAGCAGAGGTCCAGTTGATCGGGTAGAGATCGTGTAGGGATCGTATCTGGGTCGAGATGATCCAGTAGAGATCGGAGTAGATGTTGAGTTGACGTCGTGGAGCAGTCGTAAATGATCGCGAGGGGTCGAGCTTGGTCGGGGAATTTGGGTTATCGGGATGATCGAGTTGATCTGATCGACAGTGGAAACCTAGCTTTAAGCGTCTATTCTTATAAGCGTGCATTTGAAACTGCCTCTTAACCATATTGTTTAGATTGTTTAGGTACGTGAAAGCTGAATGTGTAATCTACTGCAACATGATATCTACTTAACCCTTTCGTCCATGAATCATGTAAGAAATTATGACGTCATTAACATTCTAATTACACGGACGCATGAATGAAGTTTTGGCCACGACAGAAACTGTAGAATCAAACTTACATGATCCGTTCTCAAGGAAAACATGCCTCAATGGCATTGCTAAAAACAATGTTATTTCGACATCGGTTCCACTGATATGAGACACAGAGTGAATGGTGAAGTGACACTATAAACTATTATGACATATAAATACTTGAATAGCTCAGATCTACAATTTCGACCACTAACGGCACACGTCACCTTTTTGTTACATGCATTCAGCCATCAAATCAACGAGAATAATGTTGATCCAGCGTCATGGCGACACTGGGTTGTTATTTAAAATGACGTCATGAGCGCATGTATTAGCGTATCCTCCTAGTACAAATAAAAGCATAGCATATGGCTTGGGACTGAGAATTAAGCGTATATTTAAAGAGAATCCGATTATATTAGGGAAAGAAATAAACAGAAGGGTCAGCTGAGGAAGAGAGAATATAGCGACAGGACGTTAGAAAACCAGTAAAGGTGGACAAACTTTACAGACCTGCTACTTTAGCAACGAAACACACGGTTAATAGAAAAATGAATATGGTTCCTTTAGTTCCGAATACACATGCCATTGTAAAAAAAACATTCAAAGACTTTGCACCAATCGGAGCGACTGAAAGAAGTATTTAAACAACTGCCAAGTGTTGCAATCAGTCGTGATAAAAATCTATGTAAAACAGTAGTGCATTCTAAACCTAACCGGATTGTTAAGCCAAGCAATATAGTTTGTTCACAGGATTGTATGGAACGCCGCAGCTGGCTTATACTGAGGTCGGAAATGTTGTCTTGTTGAAACAGTATATCGTAATGTCAAAAACATATGTTATCCTGTTGAACTATAATGTTATTATGTCAAACGCGTAAGTTGTCCTCTTTAAAACAAGTGTTGTTATGTGAAATTGTTATGTCATTATGTTAAATAGATACGTCATCTTGTTCAATTCGAATGTGATTATGTCAGTTCTGCAAGCTATTTTGTTATAATCACATATCATTATGTTAGACTAACATGTTATCCTGTTGAAATGTACGTTATTTTGTTCACTGTTAAACTACTATGCTAGTATGTCAAATGGGTAAGTTGTCTTCTTCAATACAAGTGTTGTTATGTTAAATTGTTATGTCATTAAGTTGAACACATACGTCATCGGGTTAAATTCCAATGTGATTATGTCAGTTCTGTAAGCTATATTGTTATGTCATTTTGTTAATTTATATGTTTTCCTGTTGAAGGGGTACGTTGTTTTGTTCAATGAATAGTGATCATGTTGAATGTGCATGTTGTCTTGTTCAAACAGTATGTCATTATCTTATTCAGCATGCGGTCTTAATGAAACAGTATGTCGTTATGTCAAATATATATGTTATCCTGTTGAACTAACATGCTATTATGCCAAAGGCGTACGTTGTCTTCTTCAAAACAAGTCTTTTTATTTTACATTGTTATGTCATTATGTTAAATACATACGTCATTTTGAAGAAGACAACTTACGCGTTTGACATAACAACCTTTCCGGCCTCAGCATAAGACAGCTGCGGCGTTCCATAGGATTGTACTACTTGCAATATTATGGAGACTGACAACTTACAGATCATTTGGCTGTAACGTCAAGGAGAAAAAATGCGATAATGCGTGCATGACGTTGTTGCGCTCATGATGCCATTGATGACGACATTTGACGACGTCATGACATTTTAAATAACAACCCAGTGTCACTATGGCGCTGGATCATCATTGTTCGCATTGATTTTATGGCTAAATACATGTAACAAAAATGTGACGTTTATTTTGATATGATAATCTTTGAAAAAGGCCCTTAGTGGTCGAACTATTGATCAGAACTATTCAAGTATTTATGTATCATACTAATTCTCTTTTAGGAATATGTTCTTTATTATGACATAATTATATCATTCGCCCTGCACATACATTTCAGTATGTATCAATTACGCACAGATGTGTGGGCCGCTTAAAGCAAAGATTTTAGCTTTTTATGATACTTGGCGTTTTTGTATTTTGTATTTACGTATTTTACGTATAGGGCGCTAGGCCCTTGGTTTTTCACATCTTTATAAAAAAAGATGAACCCAGCTCGAACGGTTCCTGAAAGGAGCCTCTGGTCAGCGTCTGCTCTGCTTGTTCATGGAATTAAATAAATAAGATCCTGCATTTTGTGTCAAAGCAAACATTTCCTTGACAAAGATGACGTTTATGAATATTCATGCAGTGACAGTGTTCAGCATAAAGGTTCATTAGAGAATGGGTAAACATACAGTCAAGGTAAAACGTCATTACAGCAGTGGGTATATTTTTATTATTTTAGCACCACAGTTCTGTTATATATAATGGCGCGAATGTCAACGTTATTATTCCGCGACTTCACATCGTAGACCCGTTACGCCGACGTCACATTGGTTGTTTATATATTTATACTTTGAAATCAGTTTTCATTAAAGTACTAAACTAGCAGGTAGCATTTATATTTTTGTCATAACATTGGCTTCTGTAACATAACATTGGCTTCTGTAAGGCCGTTTGTTCATCCTGCATTCTAGAATACCGCCTGCCCACCCCTTAGGTATATCAGTAACGATTTTGCAGATTGTGAATGTGCGTGCTTGGTTGCCCGGACAAACATTTTTGTTTACAGTTTAATTGATGAAATGTAACTTAATCAAATAAAAACATAGTAACTGGTTTATTACTACACTACCAAACATGTTGTAAAATAGCAAATATTTTTGTCATAGACCAACACTCATTCTACTTGAAATGTGTTGATAATGCATATGATTTCAGTTTATAAACGCCAACACCATTGTACAAAACAGCTATAACTTTGTCATTTGTAAGATAGAATCATAATTCTTTAAATTTTGTAATTCAGGAAGATAGTTTTTTCTAATAATGAAAAATATCAAAAACGGAACGTTTGACGTATAGGCGGGTTTTCTGCATTGGAGCCATCTGATCTTGGTCTTCTCTGTTTGCAAAGGCGTAGAAAGGCGTATTCATTGGGTAAAGGGTTAAACTGCAATCGTTTAAGTTTTCCGAAACATGTGGCCGAGTATCAAACAGCTTGGATCCTCACCAGATGTCCAGTTACAAGGCGTGTTGTTTGAATCCAGGCTGTCTGTAATTACATTTACATCTTTCACGACTTCAATATTTAAGTACGAAACAATGTGATCAGTAATATTATACATATACATAACATAATTTTATTATGGAACATGAACATATTATATTGATGTTTCCTTGGTAAAAACTGTAGAAACACATATGTATACGTCCACAAGCACACAGGGCATATCTTGGTCGGGCGTCTCCACTAGAAGCCGTCTGATCTGGATCTTATGTGCTTACCACGGCGTGAACAGGGGTTCATATCAGATACTGGGCTAAATGTCACTTGCACTCTTATCACGGAACATAAGTGAACGTCAACAATTGTAAGCAGACAAAGTAACGAATTTTACTAAAACCATCAGAATGACACCACTTACAGCTCAGGCTATAATAAAATCAGAATATAAGTACAAAAAGTAGTAGAGCCACATACAACTCGCAACTATAACACAAGTGTCGAAAGAAAGCGTGTCACAAACACACACCTACACTCACAAGCACATGCAGACACACAAACACACAAGCAAACGCCCACTCACAAGAGATGGACATCTCAAATATCATCAAACGCACACGTACAAGAAATACACATTTTCGAACATCACCAAACGCACAAGTACAAAGACACATGACAAACATAATAGTAAAGTTAACAAAGACCGTACCGCATTGGAACGGTCAATGACAAAACTACCCCTTGGATTTAAACCGGTTTACTGACGTCCTCACACTTATCTCAAAGTCACCCTAGTTTAACAAACTGGCTATACAAAGGTTTCTCTGCGGGCCAATCCCACTACATAGTAGACAGTAAACACAGGAAAATTGTAAAACATAGCATAACGGCAACTGTGAATGTCAATCAAATATGTACTGAGTGACTTTGTTAAAGTCAGTGCAACTGCAGGGCGCGACAGAGGAAAAGCAATAATTGAGTCTGGTTAGCTCATACCGTTTCTGAGTTTAAGAGTATACCATCATAGAGAACTACCCTCGGCAAATAAAGAGCAAAGCAAAGAGGGAAGCATAGCTACTGACTGCAACGGGTCAATAACCAAGCATATGCAGTGCGTTGCAATATAAGGTGTCATAACCTTTTTTTCCCTTAAAGTGATAATACGTTTAACAAACATATCATGAAAATTGATTTGATCCCGATTTTCCTAAGTGTGCAGATAAGATCGCCATAAACATTTGGGTGAGAATTACTTTGTTGCAGTAACGTCCCTAGGTTGTAATTATATTTACTTATGAGAGGTAAATTTCGATGAAAAGATTTAGAAAATGTTTTCCGAATGTGTGGAATCTGTAACCTTGCTTAAGACGCTTATCAGGTATAGCTAAATTATGACTATTACAATCTTCTAGCAGAGACCAGTCTCCGGCAAACCTTAAACCCTTTTATCATATATTTCGGACGAAACATTTATTTGTGATGGTCTGATTCAAATCTAAATAGGAAGTAATTATGTCAGTACGAATCGGTTTGTTTAAATTCATTTCTTTTGGGTGAAATGCTTCAGAACTTGTTATATTTTCTGATTATTTGGGATCATTAGTAATGATGTTATTAGTTTTGAAAATTGAATACTGCTTAAGCCGGTGCTAGGGGCGTGAATAGTGCCGCACTTTTAATTACTACTCATGGACAGACCAAACAAATGGGTCTGCAATTTTCTCTTCTCGCATTGCTACTTTTGATTTCGAAGGATCTCCCATTTTCAAAATATTAGACGCAAGTAACCGAAGATAAATGTAGTCAGCAATGATCGGTTATAGTGTAGCAACATGTTTCTAAATAGACGAAAATAACCAAATACAATCCGAGAGATTTTGACTTATGACATTCCATTTTAACAAACCCTTCAATGCTGCACTTTCAAAATGAAATTGTCTGCCATTGTCGTATTTATTTTGACACTAGTAATGTTACAAAACAGATACATAGCGATAAATGAATAATACTTAAACTAGGTCGTATCAGAATAAATTTGCTGCATGTTGTGGAGTTGTCAGGAGGGGGGATTTTATTTACATTTTGACTTTGGTGAAAGTGGGATAAGGACGAGGTTGGGTACCCGTAAACCAGGTTTAAGTCCCCCAGTAGCTTATTTTGGTTGCTGGCCGTTCCAAGGCGGCACTCCTGCTTTCAGCCTAGGGTCAATTGTGTTGTTTAATATGCTTAATATAATATTTTTTTCGTCTTGATATGCGTCCTGTTATGTTTTGTCTTGTGGCTTTACCGTTTCTTGTTAGATGGTGTTTGGTGCGGTGTCATTTCGTGTGTGGCTCTCCCTGTTTGACTATTTTTCCATATTTCAACATGACGACTTATAGAAGATAATGATGACCAACTAACTTAAACATGCTTTAGAATGCCAGCATTATGACTTTGATTGTATATTTGCCATATATCCTGTATTTCGTTAATATTCATAAACATTTAGGTCTATATCACATACTTTATAGTCGACAGATACTTTAGAGTTGATATTCTGCACCTAAAATCCAAATTATTTATTTAATCACAATTAGTAAGAAATCAAGATAAATGACATATTCAGAGTTTTCGGCATTCCATTTCTATATGTTAGCCCACCATTTTTTTATGCACATATCAGGTGGAATTTATGTACCGTATATGCATAAACAATATGTGTTTCTGCAACACTATGCCCCCCAATATGACCATTGACCTTGATGTATGACATTTACCTTAAATAGAAACTCCTAAAAATGTTCACCTCCATAAAATACACATGCATGCCAAGTTTGAAGGGTGTATGTTGAATGACGAAACAATCATCGCTAATCTTAATTTGACACGTAATTTGACCTTTGACCTTGATATATGACCTTTAACTTAATACATGTAAGTCACCCCTAAAGTCTTGGCCTCTATAAGTTGCACATGCATGCCACGTTTGAAGGATGTATGTTGAATGACAACAAAATTATTGCCAATCTAAATTCAACCCGTAAGTTGACCTTTGACCTTGATGTATGACCTTGACCTTAATAGGTCACCCCTAAAATTGTTCGTCGTCATAAGCTGCACATGCATGCAAAGTGTGAAGTATGTATGTGCAATGGCTACAAAAGTATCGCCAACGTTAAAGTTGGGGACAAACCAATAAACCAACCAATTAACAGACAGGGCAAAACAATATGCCCTCCCCTTTGATCCGGGGGGGGGGGGGAATAGGCATAAATATAACATCATATCAATAACTAGTGATGTTATATATTATACATAATGACTTTTATCTCAAGAAAATGGCTAATATATTCTTAAAACGAAACTTTATTGGGATAAATGATAAAATTTATGCAATTATCTGCTATTTTTGGACATTCTCATTAACATTCATGAATATTCAAATGAGATACAAATGATGTTATATTATCAAATTCATGCGTTACGTATAGGCTTCATTTTGAAACCAGTTGTGTTGTTCTACAATAAAGAGAAAGAAAGTTATGACATGTTTAAGCAACTATGGCATGTCTCTGGTTTTGAGTGATAGTTGACATGGAAACCGTGTCCTAAAATTCCTTTCAATTGAGTTTATTTTTGAGGACTGGTTGGAATATTGACCAACCTGACTTTATAAACAACTTGGTATATGTAAAAAACTTCTGCATGGGGTGCACGGTAGCCGATACTTGGACATCAGCTATAACGCTTCAATGGATTGTCATGGAATTACAGCAGTTGGAATGAACATTCAGGCGGTAGGGGACTATGGCATTGCTTTCAATGCTGCCATTACTTGTTCAAGTAAAAATAATATCTTTGAAAATGGAATATATTATTAACACTATATAACTATGGCAGGAAATGTAGAATTAGATCTGTGTTATTCCATAAGAACACACAGAGCAGACCATGACCACACGGAGCTGTCTGATCTGGGGCTTTTTTTCTTTTCACCGTCTTCAAAAAGGCGTCTGGTAACATAATAAAATGTCCTAATGTGAAATTGAAATTTATCAAACTTCGAGGAGCTTTATATTTCTTATGTTAAAGGGAAGTGATTTTCTGTTGGAAGGTTATTGTTTATTTTAATATCAAATGGTATTAGATATCAGACATTAAGTATATTATACAGCCTCTGTCCCAACAATATTGCTGTTCAATAGGTTGTTCGATGGTTTCTCATGTGTACTATGAACACATGTTCTACAAAACCTACGCGATTCAGAAGTAGTTAAAAGTAAACACCCATTTTCAGTTTTGTTATATTTTCTGGTCCTTCGGGATCATCCGTTTGGATACTATTAGTTTTGAGAATTGAATATTGCTTAAGCCGGTGCTAGGAAACGTGATTAGTGTTACACTTTTAATTACTACTCATGAACATACTCAATAAAAGCGAGTAAGCAATTTTTTCTGCATTGGTCAGAATCTACAACAGTTAGGTTTTGTCTCATATCTGCAAATATCATTTTATACACAAATCCTTCTGAACATATTAAAAAAAAAGTACCTAGTTATAGTCTACTTTCAGTCCGAATGACCGCTCAGCCGACTGTACATTTACTCCCCTGGTCATTGAGTCATTGGCCTACAATATTGAGCACTGCTAACATATGGCGCAATCATGCAGCCGCAGTACCGGCGAGTGACCCTCACAGGTACCCATTTTAACCCCTGGGTGGAGAGTATGTGCGGGTGGGAGACACGGAAAAGCGTCTCTGAAATTTCCGGTTGGGACCGGGATTTGAACCCCGGACCTCCGGACTGATGGTCAAGCGCGTTACCACTAGACCACCGCCACCGCCGATATTTCCAATCGACGAAACCATAAACGGAAGCATTGCAATTGTCTGTGACGTATTTGCCCGCCCATTAACCGGAGACACACTCATACAGTCAACTGCAACAACAGATTGGTACGGATTCTATTAAATGTACATTCAGAGATGTTCTGTGAACGTTAGCTAATAATATGAAGTATCACAGGGAGCACAGTCCCGCTGAAAGTAAACAACACCTGGCATTTTCTTGATACATGACGAACCGTCCTGTGTTATATAAGTCAAATGACATTGCCCATTACGTTCATGCCAGTCAGCAAATATACATGTATATCTGCTGTCTGATTTACGAAGGCAAAGTGACTGGCAATGTGTCAGGTTGGTGTGCGTGAATCTGTACCTGGAGTCGCTTATACACACATGCCCTTCGAGGATCTGAAATGTGTTTCCATACCTTCCTGGACACATTGCAACACAAGCGAAACCACAAGGGTTATAGGAAAGTCCTAGTTTGCACCAGCATTGTCCGTTTCTGCATTCTGATTCTTTGTCGCTGCATTCAGTGTCGCTTATACATGATTCACGCATTAAGAACCCACACGTTGGACACTGACTCCAACTTCCGTTAGCACATGTTACGCGCGCTGGACCTCTCATCAAATAGTTATTTTCGCATGCTATTGTAAGTGTTGTGCCGTCGAAAAACGGTGTGGTCAAATGATCAAGAGTATCCAAGACCAGGTTTCTAGCAGTAGTCGGTATATTAATTTGAGTCACCAGGGAGTTTCTGCTCGATGGTCTGAATATTTTACAAACCTTTCTGCATGTTGCATTTCCAGACCATTTTCTAGTACCTGAGCATTGTATTACTCCGTTCCCGTCACTGGCATAGGTATCGTTACAGGAAAGAAATTTCTTTGAGCCTAAATAATTTGTATTCCCCAAATAATAACCTGTGTTGTTTCTTGATAAATCAGGACACTTAACGGAGTCATGCAAAGAGCAGGTTTGTTGTTCATCTGTTGAGAAATTCCATGTCTTGATAAGAAAGTATCCGTGACATTTCGTATGGATCAAAGACGGATTTTCCTCATAAAACTGACAAATGTGCATCTTTCCATGGTAGCTGATATACGAGCAGTTGTTGATACAGCAACATCGCCGGACACACGACTGCAGTGATTGGTCGTGCAGTGTTAGAAAAGGCTCATTCTGTATGCATGCATTATATATGACTTCAAAAGCTATTACACCTAATCCAAAACACAGGGTCATACCAAATACTGAGAAATATCCTGTGGCCATGGTTTTAACAGGAACACAGAATAGTCTTTACTCTTCAGCGAACTCTGCCAAATGACAAATGGATCCGTTTAGAACGGTTCGTTGGATAGGTTATTACTAACTTTTACATATTTTATCACTGTTTGTTATTTTTAACGGGCTTTTAACCATAACAGTCCAGTGCCGTATATAGGCACACTGTGTCCTTTGTAGTTTCACATCTTATTCCCCGATGGTAACGTAGGATGATAGTGACGAATTACTGTAACATGCGATGATCTATTATTATGTTAATTTCTGTTTTGTTTTTGCATGGTTGACTGTTTGAATATTTAAATGACAAATGGATCACTTTTGACCGGCATGGTGGATAGGTTATTACTTACTTATGTATATTTTATGGTTGTTGTTTATTTTGAAAGGGACACTTAGCGGTGCCATTCAAAGAGCAGGAGTGCTTTTCATTTGTGGCGAAAGTCCATGTTTTTATAAAAAAGTATCCTTGACATGTCATATGGCTCAAAGACGGATATTCCTAATAAAACTGACGAATGTGCATCTTTCCATGGTACCTGATGTACGAGCAGGTGTTGATACATTCACATCGCCGGACATACGACTGCAGTTACTGACCGTACCGCATTAGAAACGGGTCATTCTGTATGCATGCATAATATTTGACTTCAAAAGCTATTATACCTTATCCAAAACACAGGGTCATACCAAATACTGAGAAACATCCTGTGGCCATGGTTTTAACAGGAACACATAATCGTCTTTACTCTTCAGCGAACTCTGCCCAATGACAAATGGATCTCGTGGTATATACCTGTAACAGTTTCGGCGTTGTCTGAAAGGCAATGTGTTTGTTGTTTTATGCACTTGTAACCACGGTCTATTAACAACGCCGGAAATAGCTACCAGGCGAAGCGAGAAGAAAGTGATTACACTGATCAATGAGTAAAATTTCTTTGATTTTTTAAGTCGCATATATTTAACCGTCATAGAAAAAGCACTCATGTATCCATGAACATTTAACTACTTCACTCAGAGTTTAACCCTTTCACCGACAATGTCGCAAAGTGCACTACGACAAATAGCGCATTCCAAGATTAGACGCCGCCTTTTTAAAACTGGTTTGCAGACGACACTAAGAAATTTGGCACCGAAAGGGTTAAAGTGTTGTATGAAATCAGTTGTATCAGAATAATTAACATGTCAAATGCTTCCCTAGTACCGAGGAAAAGTCAACGCCGCTTAATATTTGGATCTTATTTAAGGAATATTGTATTTGTATACCGACTCGAAGTTTATGATTAGTCGGTTTCGTGTACGAAAGTTTGTATCTCTCCGTACATTGTGTGAGAATATATAAAAATATTCATATGTAGGGGTGTGTACGGCCAATAGTTGTTATGGTGTACGGCGAATAGCATTTCTAGTGAATTTTAGTGTATGACGTATAGCTTCTACAACTTTCGAAAATATGCCTTTTAAAGGAATTATCATAGTATTTTAACAGACATCGTAGAAACAAAGACCTGTAAGATTACTTTTAAATGCCACTTTAAAAATTAAGAACATTGCTTTAGAGTTGATCAATGTGCTAAATCAAATCGACATTCTATTCTTAACCCTTCGCTTGCTGACTTTTAAAACACATTTCGCCTTCTGTACCCATGCCCTGTTGTATAATTACATATATATTCACTGTGTACAATTATTTTGCTGTGCAATCACTGCTGTTAAGTGCACTGGTTGCACACTCAACTTGTAAATAGTGCAGACCCTGATGAGACAGCTCCTGCAGGAGCTGTCTCATCTGGGTCTTCACTATTTACAGGTGCGTATATTGACGTGAATAGCAAGCGAAGGGTTAGGTGTAATACTAATGCTTTATTATAAATACGCGTCCGGCTGTATAACAACCTTCCGTAAGTAAACAGAGTAGACCAATGAATCTTGTTATATAGAGTAGACCAATGAATCTGGTTCTACTATATTTGCAAAGTCTTATATGTGTGTTTCTATAAAACATAGGTTTGAAAATTGTTTCAGGCAAATAATATAGTAGAATCTGTTTTTACTGACAATAAAAAGGTCCAATAATAGGTCAGTTAGACAGGTGGAAGCTTAATACAAGCCATAATAAATGCAGAAAGTTCCTTGGACCTTTCTGTTTTAAGTTTGTCTTGTATTAAGTAACCATCTGTATTTTAAGATTCCTGTGTTCAATAAAGGAATAGCCGCATAGGACAGGGTCTACTGTATGTAGATACAATTACTTCTCATATTTTTTCTACTAAAGAAATTTAATATGAATTATTTAACCCTTTACCAATGCAATCGTTATGCAAGGATAATGACATCATGAATGTAAGACGACCTTTTGTAATGTAACTTTTTCAAGTGATGTTTTTGTTTTGACAAAACACTAAAATTTGGTCTATAAATCTACCAATGTAATGTCATAAGCAAACAGCAAATCCTGATCAGACGACTACTAAATGCCATCTGATTTGGATCTACTCAGTTTGTAAATGCGTGGAAATCTGTTTATATTAAAATAACGTTAATGATTTAATCCCAAGTTCTGCAACCAGGGTTTCTCTAGATAAAATATACTCATAGGGTGTGGGGATCAAAATCGAATCCTCGAAATTGCTAATCAAATAATATACTGCGGCATCATAAAAGCCGAAAACCAGGTTTAAGATCCCAAGTAGCTGTTTTGTCTACTGACCGTTCCAAGGCGGTACTCCTGCTTTCAGCCTTTGTTCAACTTTGTTGTTTAATATGCTTAATGTTTAATGTTTTTCGTCTTGACATGCGTCCTGTTATGTTTTGTCTTGTAGCCATACCGTTTCTTGTTTGATGGTGTTTGGTGCGGTGTCATTTCGTATGTGGCTCTCCCTGTTTGACTATTTTTTCATATTCTATACAAGTGTTGATACAGGTCGGCTACAGCCTGTGACATACGAGGGTTGATTGATAAGTCCTGAATCTTGTATTGAAGGGGCTAAGCAGAGCGGTGATGTTCGTTTTCGGTCCTACTATTCCCTGACTATTTAAGGTTGTGTGCCCGAAGACTGGCGTCATTTGTTCAGTCAATTTACTTCGAAGAGGTAGCACTCCCAAGTTAACAATACATTTGTTTGGTGTGCGCGCGTCTGTGTTAGTGTGTGTGCGCGCGTGGGTGTATTAAATATTAGAATCTTTTTCAAATAATTGGTTACAGAGGGAATTATTTCATGACAATTAATATAGCATAATTTATATGCTTGTTTAGACCAAACACCAGTCTAATTCGTTATTCATACATATGTCCTGTCGTATCGAATTTCATGAATGCCCGGATGCATGCAACAGTAATTAAAACTAATTTAAAAATGTTCAGACCTAGAAATTCACTTATGACATCAGATCTTATAGGAGTGTTGCTGAATCAAACTATAGTTTACGCACCGTGGCAATAGGGGTCCAGGGGGCCTTGCTGCCCCGGGACAATTTCGAATTTAGTGTTTTCAAACAGTGACTTTTAAAGAGGCGTCAATAGGCGTCAGTATGAGTTAAATCTTACATGACAATAACGTTCATCAAAGTCTAACAAATTCCACATACATATCATATACATATTATTCTATACAGAGTTTAAAACAACGGTCATAAAACAGAGCCATACAACCCAAAATCTTTATTTAAACAGCAGTACCGTAATGACGGAGAGTATTCAGGGACAATTCAATTATGTAATCATTGTTATGTGCAGATCCGTCAAAACCGAAAGTAGCACAATAGCAGATCTAGATACTCTACCAATAGTTCGCTCTTAAAGTTTCCTCAGTTGCTATTGCACAACCTAATTGTATTTCTAGAGCAATGTCATGTTTATGATAGGCATGAGGTGTCAGTTTATTTTCATCGCACTAGCCTTAGGGAACGACTAAACATAAATTGTAGCCGTAAAACGCTTCATGCCACGCACGCTATACCCAAACAGTCTTCATAATAGTTGATAATAAAGTATTACTATACACCATACACATCGGAATCTATTCGCCGTACAGTCCTCATAACACATTTACCTATTCGCCGTATACACATCTTGTTTTTCCTTTATCAAATTCAAAGCAAATGTCGATCGCATTCTGCAATCATCGCTGGCATAAGAGTGTATCCGTTGTGTGATGACAAGGACTGTGTAAAATCGCGTGTCAGAGGATTGGAAAAGTGATTGCGAATACGTTTTTTGACTTTTTCGTTACTTCGGTTGTATTAATCCGAGTATAATGCACTCAATTGATTAACATATGTGACTTTGAATTATTGGTTGGTTGGTCTTTCTACTAATTAAACATTGCAATGATATATATGTCATAGTTACCATAACTCTATCGAATGCCTGTCGTTGCGTCCGTCATCGGTTAGATTTCGCTTCGTCTGGTAGCTATTTCCGGTGTTGTTTAGAGACAGTGGTAAGATATGCAGCTCCGATGTGTTGGTGTATATACCTCTAACAGATATCCCGCTGTCTGAACAAGTCATGTTTTGGAGTGTGTACATTTGACAGACAGGTATAGTGTAGCAGCAACTAGTAAAATGCGCTTGACGAATACAGCAGACTAAAGATAAATGTTGTGTCGAATGAATATTCATGTAAACCATTGTGACGGTATTCCTATGAATTGAGGTTTATGACATTTATAATTCTAGGTAATGACAGAATTTAGGAATCAGAACTATATCATTGCATAAACACACACAGCTGCTGTTGAAAGGATTCCTACAGGAGCTGTCCGGTTTTTGTCTACCCTGTTGTTGAGAGGATTCCTACAGGAGCTGTCCGGTTTTTGTCTACCCTGCTGTTGAGAGGATTCCTACAGGAGCTGTCCGGTTTTTGTCTACCCTGCTGTTGGGAGGATTCCTACAGGAGCTGTCCGGTTTTTGTCTACCCTGCTGTTGAGAGGATTCCTACAAGTAAACTAACTGCAGCCAGTAACTGGATGTAAAATCTGGATGGTTGGCCAATAGTTTCTCCATTAGTTGAGCATAACACAAGTAAACAAACTGCAGCCAGTAACTGGGTGTAAAATCTGGATGCTTGGCCAATAGGTTCTCCGTCAGTTGAGCATAACACAAGTAAACAAACTGCAGCCAGTAACTGGGTGTAAAATCTGGCTGCTTGGCCAATAGTTTCTCCATTAGTTGAGCATAACACAAGTAAACAAACTGCAGCCAGTAACTGGGTGTAAAATCTGGATGCTTGGCCAATAGTTTCTCCATCAGTTGAGCATAACACAAGTAAACTAACAGCCAGTTCAAATTTCAGCTTGATTTGTTTTGCAGTGAAGAAATGAGTAATATTAATTGCCTGTAAAGGACACGAACTTGATAGTTATAATAAAGTCATTTGCTCTATATACTCACCATTTAATCAATTAGTGTCCTGGATCCATTAAAATGGATATATACAAACAGTGTATACCCATGTCAGAGGGCTCTTGCAGGAACCCTCAGATCAGGATTCACACTATGTACAAATCACATCAATTTCAACAGCTTATTTTTTGCAAATATATTATCATGTTCCCCCATCATATAAAAAGGATAGGTTCCAAAGCACGATCGGAATGGAGTTACCTTATATGATATGACAACAAGCAAGGTATTACGCAAACGTAAAATGGCTGTGTAACATGTATTTAAACTGGACAGAAGAAAAAGAGGGAGCAATATTGTTTAGTACTTTTAATTAACAGATACATTGGGAAACATGACTGCTATGTATGAAATAATACATGTAGCAGAAACGGGGGATTGTTTTAATGAGCCATGGTGCATAATACCTGTGTTTGACACCAATAATACACATTACGTCACAGATCAATGCTATTCATTTGCTGAAACACACTGATGTAGAAACACTTATCACATTAAATGATTTTCACAAGGCATACAAACTCCCATACTTACAGTCTACGTGAAATTATTCCAATAGGTCGACTCAATGCCCATTAACTTTTTCACTTATATTGCCCCCAGATTAAGAACAAGTTAGTATAAGATAATTATACATTTAAGTTGAAGCAAATTCATGCACAATGGTGAAATATGCAAAGCGGTCAACAAAACCACGAGTAAAAGGTCTCAGCTAAATAACTTTAACAAAGCCAAAAGGCAAACAAAGGACTTATATTTTTATGTACAAAATGGTTTTAAACCAAAAGCACGTATACTAAGGGTACTAAGAAAATATGAGAGAAAAAAATAATTCAGTTTCCATCGAGAATCGAACCCACAACCCCACGTTTCCTAGTCCATAGTTATAACCCTTATACCACGCTGACAGCTATGATTGGGAATGTGATTTTAATCAGTTATACCTAATCCACTAGCATTTTCACTGAAACTGGATCATGGCAGAAAAGAAAGAAATAACCCCGACAAAATATGATGCGAAAACTATATGAATCAAATTAAATAAAATAAATTAATATATATTAATAAAAACTTGTCTCACAGTAAACCATAGTTATTAAAAAAGATTGGCTTTTATAGAAACACAGGACCGCAGAAACGAATGGTCAAAATATTCAAAGCCGTATGAGATATAAACAAAAATATGTGCAACCGCTGAAAAATATATTACAATGCAGTAAATAGCAGCCAAACAAATATAAACTCTACTTGGAATTCTATCAAACATTTAAATAAAAACTAATCCCGCAGAAACGCATAAGGACTGTTTAAACCTCTAAAATATTGGCTGCGGTAATCGCCGCAGCCAATAAATAAGACTGCACCTCTTAATCCTCTATGCCACATGTTTTATCATACAATAGTTAAAACCTTTCCCATACGTTTAGAATAATGTTTTGACTTAACGGAAAGAAAACATTTTTTTCTCAAGACAGGCAGACGCCCATTTGCATATTAACTTGTTATTGAATTAATACTGATGTCAACATATAATGTGTATTCTGTAATTTGTTTTTTTAACAAAAATTATAGAATTATATTTGTAAAGCATGCTTTAAAAAATGTTTATATTTGACGTCTATGCCGTTGCTGAGGTAAAACAACACATCATGGATTTGCTGCATACATCTTTTTCTTTCACACTTAAAGGGCGCAGAACCAGTCACTATGTGTTTGGTAATGCGTGTCTACCAAGATGATCGGCACCTTTAAGATTCATCTCGACAGGGTCTGGAATGTTTGTCATATTACATTAGTCCAGAATATTCACGGTAAGCATGACATGTGTCAAATCTGGAACAATCAATTTAAAAGTTCAGCAATGAAAGGTTTCAACACAGATAGCCACTGCAATGGTTTAAACACAGATAACCACTGCAATGGTTTAAACGCAGAAAGCCACTACAATGGTTTAAACACATATAGCCACTGCAATGGTTTAAACACAGATAGCCACGGCAATGGTTTAAACACGGATAGCCACTGCAATGGTTTAAAAACAGATAGCAACTGCAATGGTTTAAAAACAGATAGCCACTGCAATGGTTTATACACATAACCACTACAGTGGTTTAAACACACATAGCCACTGCACTGGTTTAAACACAGATAGCCACTGCAATGGTTTAAACACATATATCCACTGCAATGGTTTAAACACACATAGCCACGGCAATGGTTTAAACACGGATAGCCACTGCAATGGTTTAACAACAGATAGCAACTGCAATGGTTTAAAAACAGATAGCTACTGCAATGGTTTAAACACAAATAGCCACTGCAATGGTTTAAACACAGATAGCCACTGCAATGGTTTAAACACAGATAGCCACTGCAATGGTTTAAACACAGATAGCCACTGCAATGGTTATAAACACAGATAGCCACTGCAATGGTTTAATCACAGATAGCCACTGCAACGGGTTAAATACAGATTGTCACTGCAATGGTTTAAACACAGATATCCACTGCAATGGTTTAAACACAGATAACCACTGCAATGGTTTAAACACAGATATACATTGCAATGGTTTAATCACAGATAGCCACTGCAATCGTTCAAACACAGATAGCCACTGCAATCGTTTAAACACAGACAGCCACTGCAGACTGCCACTGCAATCGTTTAAACATTGGCGGAATTAGTGGTTACGAACGGTGTTAGTCTTTACACACAACTTTGTGTCTCCTATTGTTTCCATCTTCCTCCTATTGTATGTTTGTTTTGTCTTTGTGCGTCTCTTGTTGTTTTTTCTACTTATGTACTTTTGCTGTTTCCTTGTGTTGCTGTTCGGGCGAGTGTTTGTTCTGTATGTGGTGTTTCCTGCATGACTCATTTTTGTACTTTTTGACTCTAGGGTTATTTGGAAATAAGTGTGAGGTTAGGACGTCCGTAAACCGGTTTAAACCCCTAGTGGCGATTTTGCCACTGACCGTTCCAAGGTGGCACCCTCTTTGTCACCTTGCTTTTGTTTGTTCGGTGTCTTTGTACTTGTGTGGGTTTTTTGGGTTTGTGGTTTTCGTCTCGTGCGTGTGTGTTCGCCCTTGTGTTGGTCTTGTTTCTTTGTACTTGTGCGTTTGTTCATGTTCTATATATCCTTCTGTGTGTGTGTGTGTGTGTGTGTGTGTGTGTGTGTGTGTGTGTGCGTGCGCGCGCGTGCGTGCGTGCGTGCGTGCGTGCGTGCGTGCACGCGTGCGTGCCTGCGTGTGTGTGTGTGTGTGTGTGTGTTTGGGTGTATGTATGTGTGTGTCTGTGTCTGTTAGGCTCTGTGTGTGCTAATTGCTTTCTTTCGATGTTATGATGATGGTGGCGTTTTGTGTTTCACTTTTCCTGCTTGAGTTTACTACATTTCATCTATAATCATGGTTTCGAAAGAAAAATAGTCAAATTTGAAGACGGAATTTTTATAGGGTGACTATTTTAGGCTAGAGGTTAACTGTGGCTGTAATTACTAATCCTAGATGTGGCATTCTCCTTGACCCCGTGATGTTTCGTATTAGCCACTGGTTTTATTCAAATACAAATAAGTTTCTTTCAGTAATTCAAAAGTCAGGGTGTGCCACAATATCTGCAAAGGTTAGGCTCTGTGTCAGTATATGCAATGGTTCGGCTTTGCCTTAGTTTATGAAAAGGTAAGGCTTTGCTCCAGTACTTGCAAAGATTAAGCTTTGCACGAATATCTGCAACGTTTAATGATTGTCTCAGTTTCTATAAAAAGTAGTGTAAACCTCATTTTCAGCAAAGGTAAGGGTGTGCCCCAGGATCTGTAATGTTAAGACTTTCGAAGGATCACCCATTTTCAGATTGTATGTACCTCACAACAGCAGATGTTAAGTGCTCGTGTGACGGGCCTAAAAAGTCGCCCCGTACTTTATTATAAGTGTTGTTATATTTTCGGGATCATTAGTCTTGATGTTATTAGTTTAAAAAATTTAATACTGCTTAAGTCGGTGCTAGAGGGCGCGAGTACCGTTGCACTTTTGATTACTACTCATGAACAGACTCAATAAAACCGAGTCTGCAATCTTCTCTTTTTAAATATCTACTTTTGCTTTCGAAGGAACATTTTCTGAATATATTTACCTCAGAACTGTATTGTTCGAAACATCAATATACTTTATCCGTGTATCCACGACGCCAATGTTATCCACAATGCTATTTCTAATAATTCTGCAATTATATCTCTACTAGGTTGCCGACGAAAAATCAAAGAAAGCATCTGCGATGTATTGTGACCATATACCATGCACGGTCACAGGGTGTGCATAAGCATGATTATGCCTGTATTTACTATATGATATACATGTACAGTGTTGTAGTAAGACATTCAAATGGCATTTTCCTAAACATAAACGCCACGCAGCAAATATGCATCTGTAATTAGGGCCACACACCTTGGTGTGTGGATACCCTATAGTAATCACTCTGACCGTCAGTCCGACAGTCAGTCCGTCATGCCGTCAGTCAGACCGTTGCACATTTTAGTCTGCTCTATCAGACAGTTTTCATCTGATCTTCACCAAACTTACAAAAATGTATTGGCGTAAAATCATAAGTATGTTTTATTTCCAAGGATACTTCTGAATAATGACCCTTGATTCAGTCAAAACTTGCCGTTCTAGCATTGTCCTCAACGTAACTCAAACATGTTTCATTTAATTGACACCAAACTTATACAGAATGTTTACAGGTGTAATATCTTGACCAAGTTCGATAACCAATTAAAATATCTCAGGTACGTCTGAGAGTTTTTGCCCTCGATTCAATCAAAAGGTGTCGTTTTAGCCTTGTCCAATCTCTTAGTTCATCAGTTTCATCTACTTGTCACCAAATTTGCAGAGAATGTTCAAACCTGTAAAAGCTTGGCCAAGATCAATTATCAGTTAAATTGCATGTGAAATCTCTGAGTTATGACCCTTGAATTAGTCAAAATTACCGTTCAAGCATTGTCCACTCTTTAACTGTCACATTTGGCATCTGATTTACACCACACGTGCTGAGAATGTTTATAGGTTAACAGTATTGGCCATGTAGGGCCCTTTCCGACAGTGTTCTAGTTAATTCCCATTTATAAAGACATGGTGGCTGGCATGTCGTCATGCTGTTCTTTTAAAAATGGTGTTTAAATGAATACGTAGTAAAGTCAAGCAGGAAAAGCCACAGACAAAACGCTACCATCACCAAAACATCAATAGAAAACAATTTATACACACACAGGAGATGGAAATATTGAAAATGAACAAACGCACAAGTACAAAGACACCAGACCAACACAAATGCAAGGGCGAACACACACACAGACACGCACGCACACGAGACGAAAAACCACAAACCAGAACAAACACATACGCTCGTAAGTATAAAGACACCAAACAAACAAAAGCAATGGCGACAAAGAGGGTGCCGCTTTGGAACGGTCAGTGGCAAATCCACCACGGGGGTTTAAACAGCTTTACTGACGTACTAACCTCATGCTTATCTCAAAGTCACCCCAGCTAAACAAACATTGTAAATAAAGGTATCCCCGCCGGACTTACCCACAACATAGAAGAAATAATCACAGTACAAACTGTAAAACATAGCATAACAACTGTGAAAGTCCGTTAAATATGTACTCAATGACTTTGCCGAAAACAGAGCAACTGCAGGGAAGCCGTTAAGGGCATGACATAGAAAAGGCAATACATGAGTCTGGTAAGCTCATCCCATTTCTGGGTTTAAGAGTATACCATCATAGAGTACCACCCTCAGCCTGTCATCATGCAGGCAAAAAGGGATTCGTAGCGACCGCCTGTAAATGGGTCTATAACCCAACATGCAGTGTGTTGCAATATAAAAGGGTTATAACCTTTCTTCCTAAAAGTGTTAATACGTTTAATAAACAAGTCGTGAAAATGGTTATTACCCCGAATTTTCCTAGGTTTTAAGATTTGAGGTTTTAGGTTTGAGAAATACCTTGGTACAGTAAAGTCCGTAAATTGCGGTTATATTTACTAATGAGAGGTAAATGTCGATAATATAATTTTGAAAAAGCTTTCCGAATTTTATGATATCTATTATCTTGCTTAAGCTATAACTAAATTACGACTATTAAAATCTTCTAGCAAAGAACAGGCTCGGGCAAAGTGAATAAGTTGAGAAATGTGAACACCATAAGATGTATATCGGGAAATATATCCATCTAGAGAAGGATAATTAACAATTTTGAAATCGAAATCTTCCATTTTATCGCATATTTTAGACGAAACTTTATCATTAGTGATGGAAAGATTCAAATCTAAAAAGGAAGCCTGAATGTCGGATCAAGTCGCTTTGTTTAAAGTAAGTTAGTTTGGGTAAATAGAAAAAAAATCGTTTTTATTAAAGGCATTAATAATGCCAAATTGTGTATCAGGGTTTAAGCTAAGCATGAAATCCCTCTCATAGCAAAATAAAAACAAATCTGCAACAAGAGGGACACAATTGTGTCCCATAGGTATACCAACAACTTGACGATATATGGTATCGCCATAGGGCACACATATGTTATCTAAAATACATGATAAAGATCTACAAGCATCAAAGCAAGTCCACATCGTATAATTTTAAACTTCTGAATTCGAAAAGAGTAATATGAGTACGACACGTGTCAATATCAATAAGGGAATGTAATCATTATTTGGGTCCATTAGTTAGGAGGGTCCGGGGACGTTTATCTTAATTATATTAAAACTAACAGTAATGATATGACCAACTAGTTTATAACAAAAGCTTGAAGTGCTACAGTCTCAAGAAGTAGGGGTTTGGCATCAATATTTAAGTCAACTACAATGTTATTGTAGTTAAAATTACGTTTCTTATTGGTTTATTGTATTCATAGCAGATGATTGGTGTATCAGAATTTATGAAATATTTAGGAATGGTATCGATTACATTCTTATCACGAAATAAACTGAATATCAATAACATAGACACCTTTATTTATGAACTGAAGTTAAAGAAAATGTCTTTTATGTTCAGATTCTTAATCAATATGAGGACGAAGAACATGCTGTGTGTAACTTTGTATAAGTGAGGCAATTTTGATCAGCAGGTATACCATGTGATGTGATTGTACTTTTTTTCTAACTGAAAATATTACTTTGATTATAATGGCATCTCCAAGGATCTGATTGTTCTGGATACATAGCAACGCACGGCAAAGTACATTTGTTTATACAGTGCTCCCTCCCTACAACGGCCCTCTCAATAACGATTCCCTCCTTACAACAACGCATGTCACTGTTTCCGAAACAACAAGGCTCCAGAAACAACCTTTGTCTATCGTATTTTCTTTATGCCTCAATCAAACCCTATGTTGTGACCACTCTTTAGAATCGTCACTTTGTGACGATTCTAAAGAGTGGTCACAACATAGGGTTTGATAGAGGCATAACGGTTTTAGTTCTCGGAATACACCTTATCTGGGGATCTGCAAACAAGCTAATTATGTTTGATTTTCCCACCCTATAACAACTCCCTCTGAACAACACATACAATCTTCGTATCCCAAAGGGTTTCGTTGTAGAGAGGGAGCACTGTACAGTTACATCACCAGATGCAATGTTGCATTGATTGGTCAAACAGCTTTAGAATAGGCTCGTCCAGAGTGCATGCATCGTATATGATATCGAAAGTGTATATGCCTAGCTCCAAACACATGGTGATATTGAAAAAATAAACAAACCCTCGGGCATTGATTGAATCCTTTTTACTATGCATATATTCTACGAACAAATGTAAGTATAAACAAAACCGATGCAACAGAAACGTACAATAGAAACTATTATTTACTTATTCAAATCTTATGGCTGTTTGAGTATATTACATGAATTGTACAATGCAATGGAAGTGTTAGATGATTTTGACACTGTCATGTATAACACTTCTTCCACTATACATGGATTTGCTCGCATTTGCAAAATGCAATCAAATGAGGAGCCAAGCAATATAAGCACCCAAGCTATTTGACAATTGGTGAAATCAACGGTAGTCAAAATTGCACAAAATATATTTGAGCTGTATTACAGCAGAAGGAGGGTTGACATTAACACTTAGGTATGACTTCTAGTTTGCCTTTAGTAGGTAGGTGTTTTTCTGGGCACGACTTCTGCAATGGAGAACAACTTATGGACGTTTTTCTCATGTGTAATTAGCTAGATGTTGCGATATGACTGAAATGATGCAACATTAACACCCGATAACACAAAATCATGAATGTTAAATAGCTTTATTTTATAATGTACGCAGTTTTAAAAGACTTCTGTATTGACAAATAAAGCAATTTCAGTGTTTATAAGTTTTTAAAATTGAACACCGCTAAAACCGATGCTAGGGATCGTGAGCAATGAGCAGTGTTTCACGTTCAATCACTGCTATGAACAGACTCAATAAAACTAATTCTGCAATTTCTTTTTTCTCCGACATTATCAAGTAATAAAAAGTCTGACGATCATGAATACTGTTGAATAAGGGCCAATATACTTTGAATGCGGACTTGAAGTGTGCTGATGTTAGCAAACACTGTAGACCTGTATGGTGTGTCGTTCCAAAGCATCTATCAAATGCATTTTATAATATTGAATAGACCCTTCTATTAAACAATTATGAACTACTCCGCTTCGAAATATCAGCACTGGAAGCGTTAATTATCTACGAAAGTGCATCAGCAAGAATGGATTTGTTGCAGACATGGGCTATTTGATGAGCAATTATTCCTTGATTTAGATTTGTTCAATGAAAATTTACTTGCTTTCATGTACGTCAAGACAACAAACAGACGTGTTATTCTGCCAGACAATGTGTCTCATAGGAAGCATAAACAGTTACAGCGAGGCATTACTATTCCAACGTTTGAATAGTTGTATTACCAAAAATGCTGATTCGAATCTGAGGCTGAGATGTGTCTGTTTAATTGCAGCATGGATATATCTGGAGGTTCTGTTTATCGGACATGTATGAAGTCTTGCAAAATTATGTTACCTGTCCAAAGTCATAAAACATTAAAACCCACTTTATTTTAATAACGTAACAGATGAATGGGAAATGATTGTATGCTTCGTGCGAGTTGGTCGTACATGTGGCGTGCGTTCAGTTATCAGCGACCGTTACAGTTTTATTCAAGTGTTAAACGTGTTAGGACAGAAACGCTGCGATTACTCCTAAAGTTACAAGTTTAATGCTTACAATGTAATAGTTTGTTCGCCCGAATAAGGGTACAGTAAAGGCTCTGTAAACAGAAATGTAATATGGAAAAATGTAGGTATTTTTAGACAGATGACTGCTTAATGCACGTTGAATGTCATGCCGAAAGCTCCTTTATGCCTAGGTCACATATTCATGGATCACCCATGGCGTCTCTAATGGTCCGTAGCTTTCCATATTTTAGCCGTAGTCATACATCATACGTTGCATATCCGTATTTTTTAATATGTTCAAAATTTGACCACTGATCAAACAACCGTAGTGCATCCGTATTAGAACGTACTGATCCGTGTTAGTCCGTACTAAAACCGTATTGATCCATACTAATTACAGTGCACAGGCCCTGACAGATGATTTCCGAAATAAACATTGTATTTTCCGTATTAACCCGTGTCGTACCGTAACAATCAATATCACTCGTGGTCCATTCCTACACTATCTTACCGTAGGTATATCAAAACCCGTAGTCACAACGTCGTGTGCTTCTGTATCGGACTACGGAAATTGGCATTTCCGGTGTCATCCGTGAGATTTAATCCGTAGTGGAATCGGCGCGATGATCCGTGAATGTGTGACCTAGGCATGAATATGGAACTTCCATGGTTTAATACAGAACTGACACGGTTTAATACGGAACGACACGTGCCAAGGCGTCTACACTGCGGATGAACAACGGTTTGCCACGGTGTAAGTAAGAGTTACGAATGGTCTAATACGGAATACAGTGCTCCCTCTCTACAACGACATCCTTTGGGATACGAAGATCGTATGTGTTGTTCAGAGGGAGTTGTTATAGGGAGGGAAAATCAAACATAATTAGCTTGTTTGCAGATCCCCAGATAAGGTGTATTTCGAGAACTAAAACCGTTATGCCTTCATCAACCCCTATGTTGTGACCACTCTTTAGAATCATCACAAAGTGACGATTCTAAAGAGTGGTCACAACATAGGGTTTGATGGAGGCATAAAGAAAATACGATGGAAAAAGTTGTTTCTGGAGCCGTGTTGTTTCGGAAACAATGACATGCGTTGTTGTAAGGAGGGAATCGTTATTGAGAGGGCCGTTGTAGGGAGGGAGCACTGCAGCACGGATGGACTACGGTTGTTTCATCCGTGGCCAAATTTTGAACATGTTCAAAAATTGTCACGGATATAAAAGTACTACTACGTATGACTACGCCTAAAATACGGAAAGCTACGGACCCATACAGATTGCCACGAATGATGCCGCATCGTATCCGTAGCTAATCCAGGGTAAATTCCGTGAATGTGTGGCCTAGGCATTAGGAACTTTGTGCTAGCCTTTTGACTTGCACTTAGTCACATGAATGACACTAATGTTAACGTCCGGTTGAAAGGCCTTTTACTATTGAATAGACCCAACATAAATGATTGAGTGTATTATATGTAGCATACCCTAAGATAAAGGTACATGTGTAATGACATTTAACGTTTGGTTACTTTTGCAGAAAAAAACAGCTAATGCACCTAACAACAGGGTGACATAATTTCATAGAAACTTCTTCCTGAACACCTTTTAGTAGGGGCGTGATGCTGTACCTCTTCTCGTGCTGAAAACATAATGTTTGTGCAATCTGAATTTTTCACTGACTTGCGAGAAACAATTACCAGAATGCCAAACGGCTTTAATCCTGGTTAAACGCCGAGCTCGTCTCGTCTCAATCCGGTCTGTTTGCAAATGCCAATCTGGCTCCAAGCTTTTGCAAATGCCGATCAACATGAACAGCTACAATGACGGAAGCCTACACAAAACTGAGACAAATATGACTTATCCGACATGGTGGTAACGGTCATTTTAGAGTTCAGTCCTACTGATGTATTAAATGAGAATATGTTCGTTGTTTTGTTTTTAAAGCAAGCTTTTCAATATGTTTATATTTGACGTAGCTGAGCTTCACTGCATATATTTTTTTTTTATTTCACACTTTAACGGCGGAGAACGAGTCACTAAGGTGTTTGACAAACAGTGTACACACAGATGAGTGGACTACTGTAGGAGACTTCTATGTTCATGGTTTTGAAAGGAAAAATTAATTTATAAACCTGAGGTAGACGGCATTTACATAGGATGATATTTGGCTTAGCAGGTTAAATGTTAACTGAGTCTGTGATTACTTATGTCTTTCGTGGCTTTGTCATTGTTTCCACGATGTTTCATATAATCCTCTGGTTTTATTCAAAGACATACATCAGAACCATTCAGATCATTTCTAGAATTTGCTGAAAATATGGTCAATCAGAATGCATGAGAATTAATACAGACCCATACAAATAGTATTGCAATTTTGAAAAATCTTTTTAAGTGTTATTTGTGGGTAAGCCAGAGATTCCAGGTATGAACCTGCACTTTCTAAAAATGACTGCATACCGTCATTTGAAGGTAGCTAGGGGCCTGAAATCCCCTGAAATAGCTTGATGATGTATCACTATAGATAAATGTGTCTTCTTGGAGCATCCATTTACCAGTCCATCATCTCTGCCAAAGTAACCCGAAATACCAGGTTATATAATTTATGTCATTGACACCTGACGTTTCAGGTATGTTACTCAATGATTAGGTATATAATGAGCGATCTACAAACAGGAGGGAGTTCTGAGGGTTAGGGATTTTAGTTTGGATCTGCTCCAGTATATCCTTTTGAATATACCGTACATTGCACTGTGGACATGACATTATTAGTCGTGCTTTTCAATTTACTACATTTCTGGAGTTTAAGTATAGTTTATTTAGGATTTGGGGAAGTGTGCTATGTGATTGAATGGATGAGAATTAAACGTAGCAGAAGAAATTATTATATACACGTTGCGTTTTTATCCCTTGATTATGAATCAGTGCCGAAAATGCATTGCTTAACTTCTCAGGGTAGCCCCAATAACTTGGAAAGTGGGCTAGTGTTCGTATTTATTTATAATCTCTCTAAAGCTACCCGTGTAACAAGAGAAGTGATATCTGTTCTCTGAGTGAGTTCGCAGTAAATAATAATAATTTCTTACTTGTTAATAAAACACACCTATGCACTATGTTTATATATATGTGCGTTGCTTTAGAGGTGCTTTGTTATAGTGTAAACAAAATATTGAGTGTTTGCCTAAACAATCTAATGAAACTGTACTAACAAACCAATATTGTTCAAAGCACACACATGCGTGCCTCGGCCAATCAGAGGGCGTTTTTCTAAGTGAGTATTAGGGCTGATTTCATATCAAAATGGTAATTAACATTGGTGCTTAAAAAAACATTATCTGTGTTTGAAGTTATATATGTATTATCAATCAGTCTTCTATGTGAATAATTCTGAATACATGCACGTGTTTGTACCAGCTGATAACACATCCAGTTCCGTTCTCTTTATATATCCATTTAATTGTGTTGATGTTTTAAATAAAAAACTTGTCCATTCTAAATCATATACCCCAGTCTCGTCATCAGAGCACGAATATATTGAAAATTACAAGTAATTGAGAATGGACGTACACATTAACTATAAAAGCTTACAACAATATACTGGATACTACATCAAATCATTTTAAGGTACGGTTCATTGACAATTCGAGTTCATTACTTCTCAAAATGTTTCAAATCTTTTAACAGTTTGTTTAATTATGATTCAAGAGAATTTAAAACTCTTGAAATCATCTGCTTTGGTCCATTAAGAACTCTAATGAAGTTTTATATAAAGGACCAATCTTCTGTATGGATCAACATTGGTGATAATGAAGATCGTGTGGATGATGATAACGATAATAATAATAATTATTATTATACTAATAAGAAGAAAAGTAATATAGAGTAGAACCGCTCTAATACGACCACTTAATGAATAAACAGGGGTGTCTTTATAAGCAGGAGGTTGCTTAATATAGGACAAAATTAATGCAGAAAGCTCCTCTAGGTGCATTAAACTACCACCTGTCTCTCCCACCCAGAATTACACCTCTTTTGGGTGGTCGCATTAGAGGGATTTTACTGTAATAACAATACTATTATTAATAATAATAATGATAGTATTAATAATAATAATAGTAATGATGATACCAATGATATTATTAATAATAATGATAATAATAAGAAGAAAAAGAAGTAGTAATAGTGGTAGGGATGGTAACTGTAGCAAACAACAACAGTTGTAGTAGTAGTAGTAGTACTACTACTACTAGTAGTAGTAGTAGTAGTAGTAGTGGTAGTAGTAGTAGTTGCTGTTGTTGTAGTAGCAGTAGCAGTAGTGATTGTAGTAGGAGTAGTAGTAGTAGTAGTAGTAGTAGTGGTAGTAGCAGCATTAGTAGTAGTATTAGTAGTAGTAGTAGCAGTAGTAGTAGTATTAGTATTAGTATTAGTATTAGTATTAGTAGTAGTAGTAGTAGTAGTAGTAGCAGTAGTAGTAGTAGTAGTAGTAGTAGGTAGCAGTAGTAGTAAATAAATAAATAAATACATAAAAAAATAATAAATAAATAAATAAATAAAAGTATTTCTTGACCAGATAAAACTGTGACACAAAATTCCGTATGTATTCGTAATTCTATATATAAATTTCCTAAGATAAACAACGTTCCAACATTATTGACCATTGACGGTACATAATTGTCATTCCGTGTGATAGCTCAATAGATTGAGGCGTTATATTATAATGCGTGGGGCAATGTAGCGGGTTCGATCCTCGTCCCGGGCAGATTTTCGTTCTTAAAAAAGTGAGTACATTTTCCATTTTAAGCATTTTGTCATGAAACACGACCGTACCACTTTCCCACATTTGCTTTTTTCATCAATATAACTTAAAGTTGGAAAGTGACCGTAAGCGAAGGAGAATGACGCTTTTATGTGCAATTATGTCATGCACTTGAAATAATAAATCTATATATAAATATATATGTTCTTCAAAATACGTATATGTATATAATGAAATATCTGATATATTCTTGAAAAATCAAGTACAAACACATAATAGAAAATAAAAAAATCAAATGACTTCAGTTAGATTCGAACCTGCAACCGCTAGTATGGCAGGCAAATATCTTTCCACTGCGCCACTTTCGGCCGTATATTGGTCTCAACGCATAAGCCATGTATTGGTATGTATGGTAATCCAAATCGTCCGAGTATAGTTGGAAACGCTGACGGTAATTGATGAGTCTCAGTTTAATATGGTCAAGTAATACCTATACATACATGCCGTAAATCATGGGTAGCTAATGTTATTGCCGAGCGTTACACGGGTAAAAAGCACTTCTAGACAGTGCAAATAAATTCTGAAGGGAGGTGATCCCCCGAAAGCAAATATTGCAACACAAAAAGAGAAAATTGCAGACTCGGTTTTATTGAGTCTGGTCATGAGCAGTACACTGCTCACCCCCCCCCCCCCCCACCCCTAGCACCGGCTTAAGCGGTATTCAATTTTCAGAAAAAGATGTACTAAAATTCATGATCTCGAAGGATCAGAAGGTATAACAACACTGAGAATGAAGTACGGGCGACGTTTTACGGCCGCCACACAAGCACTTAACACCTGCTGTTGTGAAGATTATAAATTCTGAAGGGAGGTGATCCCCCGAAAGCAAAAATTGCAACACAAAACGAGAAAATTGCAGACTCGGTTTTATTGAGTCTGTTCATGAGTAGTAATTGAAAGTGCAACACTGCTCACGCCCCCTACCACCGGCTTAAGCGGTATTCAATTTTCAGAAAACGATGTACTAAAATGCATGATCTCAAAGGATCAGAAGGTATAACAACACTGAGAATCAAGTATGGGGCGACGTTTTACAGCCGCCACACAAGCTCTTAAAAGTCATATTCAGTGTAAGTATGGCCATTTAAAGCTTCTGTGTCTTTGCACCGTCGAAAGGTTTGGCAAACCATCCGACAAACTGACAGTTATGTGTTGCTCAAGACACGTTGCTCAAAGAGCTGGGTATACGTCGTAACTTGTTCATCGCCATTGTCAAACAGTCGAGATCTCGCCTTCTTCTTGAGCTGAGGATGGACAACACATGTAGTTGGTACATGTTGTTTCACTCAAGGTAATCTGAAAAATAAAACACATGCGCCAAAAAGATGCGGAATTGATCCATAAAATAATAATAATTATTATTATTATAAATAGTGCTAGTAATAGTAGTAATAATAACAATAATAAGTATCATATAATAATAATATGAATAATAATGATACTACTACTACTACTTCTACTATTAGTTATACAGATCATTGGCGGGGTATCTGACTTTTTGTTTCCTGCTGGGGAAATTCATGTTGCCCGAGCCGTTAGGCGAGGGCTACATGTATTTTCCTCAGCAGGGAATAAAAAGTCAGATATCCCGACAGTTGTCTGTATGACGATTTTATTAATACTGCAAAGTTTAATATATGTAGCAGTTAATTAGCATTGTAAATGTAGGCGTCGTTTTGCTTCCCCTCAGGGGCCTCATACTGTAAGGTAAGGGCTTGTAATATCTGTATAATAACCAGCTCATTACAATTGTGGATAGAAAGGGATCTTCAAAGAGCATTAGTTTCTCAAAGGATTGAAAGAATCAGACGTTAGTAAAACTTTTAGCGTTTAAGCAGACACTAATTTTTAGCATGAGAACGGTTAAACATAATTGGCGCAATTTCGACGTCATTTGGATGACGTCAATATTACGGTTTTATAATAATCAAACAAATGGGCGTTGGAAGGAGCGGTTGTACTGCAATTTACAGGTACGTGTACTGTGCATGAGCATAAATAAAATCTGAATCGAATTGGGTGTGGTTTGTCTTTGTAAAAGCGGGGGTGTGGGGCTAATCGGTACGTGTACAAGCACTTTGAAAACATTTGCAGCATTTGAGCAAAAAAGACCTTCGCAACGTATCGGGTTCTTTTACATTGTTGCTCATATATACATCAGAATTTAGAGGGATACACGGCTTTTATACATGGCTAATTGACCAATAGAAATCGAGGATTTTACTTTGCAGTATAATAATACAACTTATACCACTGCTACTACTGCTACTACTACTACTACTACTACTACTACTACTACTACTACTACTACTACTACTACTGATACTGCTACTGCTACTGCTGCTACTACAACTACAACTACTACTACTACATGTACTACTACTACTACTACTATTACTGCTACTGCTACTGCTACTGCTACTACTACTACTACTAATACTGCTACTACTACTGCTTCTACTTCTACTACTACTACTACTACTACTACTACTACTATTACTACTACTACTGCTACTCCTACTACTACTGCTACTACTACTACTACTGCTACTGCTACTACTACTGCTACTACTACTGCTACTACTACTACTACTACTACTACAACTACTACTACTACTACTACTACTACTACTACTACTACTACTACTACAACTACTACAACTACTTCTACTACTACTAATACTACTACTTCTACTACTACTATTACTACACTACTACTACTACTAATTCTACCACAACTTACAACTACTATTACTAATACTATTACTAATAACAATAATAATACTGATAGAATCAATAAAAATTGTAAAGATAGTAATATTGATAATAATACCCGTAGATGGTATTTATTTCTATATATCATTCAGTCAAAAAAGAAAAAAGAATGAAATACACGTGTTTCAAGCGCATAAGCCTTGAAGCATCTTTTCACTGTAAAGCATATCAGAATTTCTACAAACATTTCATGCCGAACCGGAATAAACACAACAAGCTACCTGATAGTTTGGCTTAATAATTAAACGTTAGCCTGCTACAGGCGTATGAGTGATAAGCAATGCGAGTAGTTTATATCCATATCTGATGCCTAGTGCCTGGCCTCTCATCAGGATCCAAACTGCATGCATAGGTGACTGTGTTAATGACATGAAATGCACGAGGCAATCAACCGCGCCAGCTAAAGGCGATATCTTCTACCACTAAATGATGGCTCAGCAGGCTATAAGTAGAATGCTTCATCACGCATCACTTGTTTCTCGACATCCGTTTTAGCCCACCCCATGTTGACGCATTTTGACGCCTCTGTAAAAGCTACTTTTCGAAACCATTGTGATAGATAGAGCATTTGCTCCTATTGAACAACTGCTCTATTTATCACAATGTGTTCAAGACTACACAGTTCTAAAATTCTCCTTTTCTATAGTTGATGCTCCTTTTCTGTAGATGTATTTAAAGAGGCTGGGTCTAAAAATAGCCTATGATGAAATGGGTTATTTCAACACCCCTAGTCCTATGCTTGTATATTGATAGTATTAAGTAAATTTTGACAGACGTCGTGTTGTTTCGGATGACGCTCCATTAAAGAAATAGTCATCATATTTTGACATAAAAAAGACATTTACATGTCTACAAGAACGCTCATATCAAAAGATTGGATTGTCAAAATCGGCAGTGTAAACTCTATCTGTCATTTATTCTCTGCCGCAAAAAAAATAGAAAAAGAGCAACACAGTTTACTAGTTTACACACATTCAGCCATACATGAAGGCACCTTGCTATAAAAATCTGAAGCTAAACGACTTCTTATTTATTGGTAAAACGGACAAGGCTTGCAAACAGTTGGAGGTTTGGCGGGACCAAAAGCCAATAACTAACACAGATTGACAATTCGAAATCTCCGAAGAAAGGGTTTCTTGTCAAGCCTGTAGCACCCATGGATATTGTTTTTTTAAAACGAGCTGTGGGAAACGCATTCGGAATACTCTATTAGTCGTGTCTGAACTTTTACGTGAGAAAGGAATTTATAAATCAAATGTGTTGTTAGGATTTGATATTATAACCAGAATGGTTATGAAATCTATAGGAGTATGGATCTGGATATTTGTTTTTAAGGAAACTGTCAGGGATTCGATAAGTATAACAACTGCATCGACGTACCTCACTTCAAATACAAGTAAGTTGTTGAAACAATGACTCAATTCTAATTAATTTGGCGTCAATTAATTCTAGTCTGCGAGAATTGCCGCCTGACTTAAGCTTGAATTTGTCTCCACGACAGTCAGTTATTGATATGAAGCTATTTACAAACTCTTACATTTCATAGTCAATATTTAAGTGAAAATAATAATGTTTTAATATGCTGCAGTATTTTGTGAAAACAGTTAATAGAGCATTTGTGTAATGTCAAAATCCCGACGATTGCCTTTAAAGTTTTGTAAGTGAATGTTTTGAGTGAACGGAACCGTTGTTTTATAAATTAAGTGTGAACCTGTGAATTGCTTTGCTTCAAGGCATATATTTCATTCCATTAGGTGGTGTTTTTTTAATGTAACAAAGTGTTGAAAATATCCGTCTTAACGTTTCTCTTAAATGCTCGACTAAATGCTTTAAGGAATAAGGAATCAAGGAGACATAAATACTTGTTACCGGGTACAGACTGAAATTCTGAGACCAAGGCCGTGAACATATACATAAAACGCAGTGCTCGATTAAGCCAACATCATGATTATTTTGACAATGCAAATATGGGTAAGTCTGGGTTGTAATGAAACTGCGATTGACTCGCCTAGGAAAAAACAGATATAAGAATTCATAAATGTCAAAATTTATTGACACCTGTGTCAAGTTATCAAATGTCACATCGCCAAGTGTTGGGCCACACGCAAATTGCGTCACATCTCTATCATACACGGATAAATATATAGCGCGAATAAAAACACTATAAAATACATCTAAATTATCTATCACATGCATCACACATTTCATTCCTAAGCAATCAGTATAATACAAAACAAATACAAGGTATTAAACTTTCACACTTTATAGGTAGACGTTAAATGCGATATGCCGTGTGGGATAGTGACCGGTAGAATGACCAGTCTGGCCTGTCAAAAGCGCAGTATTAGCTCGTGCGCAATGTAACGATGCTTTTGTATGTTCTGTTATAGAATGTGTTATACAATAAGTCTCTCTAACGCGACCGCGTGATTTATAAACCTAGTAGACTATGGACCCCGTTGAATGTGTTAAGCTACAGTCTATTTTAAAACACGAGAATTAGACGTTTGTTGAGTTGTATTTGTGGTAGGGTTGTTAAAGTAATAAGAAACGCTCCAGTAGAAGATTTATGTATAACATTTGTCCTGCATTAATAAAGCTATCAACTGCTTTGATATTCCAGAATTAAACGAGTTTGGAGTGATCGTACTAGCGAGACTATACGTTTAAGGACCACAGTGTAAATAAGAGCATGATTTGTATTGTGCTATCCTTGGTATAGAAAGCATGCCTTGGTTTTTCACGATGTACCATTTTAAAGAATTACTATTTATTATAATGTGATACATGTTTGTGAACTATATTATGCTTTCTGTTTGCCGAAATAAATCTATCTATCTAACTGCATTGTGCGTAATGATATACAGTGAAACATGTCTTAAGCGATCATTAAAAAAGGCCTAATTACGGGTATGTAAGGCAGACAGAAGCTTTATTCATGTCAAATGTAGTGCCGTTCTTTTCGACTTGCATTAAGCAGCCACCTGCTGTTAAGACTCCTATTTTCAACAAATGAATGGCCGCTTCAGATAGATTATACTGAGATCTTGGAAGTCTGCTGTGCCCAGGTCCGATATCTGGGAGGTTTGCTGTGCCCAGGTCCGAGATCTTGGAAGTCTGTTGTGCCCAGGTCCGAGATCTTAGAAGTCCGCTGTGCCCAGATTCAAGATCTTGGACGTCTACTGTGCCCAGTCCGATATCTGGGAAGTATGCTGTACCCAGGTCCGAGATCTTAGAAGTCTGCTGTGCCCAGGTTCGATATCTGGGAGGTTTGCTGTGCCCAGGTCCGAGATCTTGGAAGTCTGCTGTGCTCAGGTCCGAGATCTTGGAAGTCTGATGTGCCCAGGTTCGAGATTTTGGAAGTCTGCTGTGACCAGGTCCGAGATCTGGGAAGTCTGCTGTGCCCAGGTCCGAGATCTTGGAAGTCTGCTGTGCCCAGGTCCGATATATTGGAAGTCTGCTATGCCCAGGTCCGAGATCTTAGAAGTCTGCTGTGCCCAGGTCCGAGATATGGAAAGTATGTTGTGCCCAGGTCCGAGATCTTGGAAGTCTGCTGTGCCAATCAATGTCAACGGCTTATACCAGCACATATTTGTTCTGCTGTGCTTCATCAGAATGAAGAATAAGATATGACGTATTTTTCTTTAAATATTTATATACACATACATGTGGTACACTATTTTAGAAAAAAGGTTTGTCACAAGGACACTTTTGCAAGAAAGAATAACATTGTGGATATTTATTCACTGATTTTTTGTTATAACAGTATATAAATCCAGGAGAGCAGACCCTGACAGGTGCCGCCTGATCCAGATGTATTTAGTTTGCAAATGCATAAAAATGCATGCATATCTATGGACAATATTAACATATATATTGAATGATAAGTTACGTTCAATATCAGTGTACTTAATCCAACTCAGTTCTTTTAGTTCAAAATATATTGCCAAAAATCCTGCTCTATTTGATATCTAAAGAACACGCAAGGTCAAAATGATAGCTTGGAAAAGTGTATTTGTGTGTGTGTTTTTAGTGCCTGTGTGGCGGCCGTAAAACGGTCGTCCCACACTTACTCTGTGTTGTTATATTGTTCTGCTCCTTCGGGATCATGAATTGCAATGTTTTTCGTAATGAAATTTGAATACCGCTTAAAGCGGTGCTAGTGGGCTTGAGCAATGGTGCACTTGTAATACACCATTCGTGACTCAATAAAACCGTGTCTATATTGCCCTCCGTCCGCATTGCTGCTTTTGCTCTTGAAGGATATCCCACTTTCAGACTTGTTTCCTTTACCGATCTAAGGATACATATGTACATCCAACTTGAATATTGTGATTGTTTGTATTATTTTAGATTTTTATTATTATTATTATTATTTTATTTCTTTTGCTCTTTTCATTGTTTTTGTTTTCTTAATTCATTTAGATTCCAATATGAAAACATATGCAGATTAAAACCTCATTTTACCTCACTTAAATATGTATCATTCTTAAGTGTGTCTCTGCAAGCTTTCTGTACTATATTCACTCTGCATTAAAGACGATTTCGGTAGTAAGTTCTGCGCAGCTTTTTAGCGCCGAATACTCTCTACAAAGGGAACAACCGGTAACGGTATTCTGGATGGCACTAATTTCGAACGACTTATTTCGACCAACATTTACAAACCTTAAATGTATCAACAAGTTCGATTACACCAGAAAACTGCTAAAAGGTAATTAGCTGAACGTATAAAAACTTAAAACGAAGCAGGAAAATCCGGTACGGGAGTATAATAAACAAATTGGTACGACGTCATAGCAATGTGAAGTACGTCATTGACGTCAAAATACGTCGCCCATTTTGGCGTAATTTTCATGAGAGAGCACCACCACTAGGTGATAAATTGAGTAATTACTTAAAACCGAAGCCTGCAACCCACATATTTCTTTTTGCTTTCCTGTTTAGGATATTATAAAGCACAAAATGTGAACTTTTGAAAATAATTCTTTGATAAGTTTCTTATCACCGACGTCATGATTTTTGTACTGCGCTATATGTAAACTGTAGGAATCACGCTTATGTTTATTTGATGGTAATTACTCAAAACTAAAGTCTTAGAAGTCTGCTGTGCCCAGGTCCGAGATATGGAAAGTATGTTGTGCCCAGGTCCGAGATCTTGGAAGTCTGCTGTGCCAATCAATGTCAACGGCTTATACCAGCACATATTTGTTCTGCTGTGCTTCATCAGAATGAAGAATAAGATATGACGTATTTTTCTTTAAATATTTATATACACATACATGTGGTACACTATTTTAGAAAAAAGGTTTGTCACAAGGACACTTTTGCAAGAAAGAATAACATTGTGGATATTTATTCGCTGATTTTTTGTTATAACAGTATATAAATCCAGGAGAGCAGACCCTGACAGGTGCCGCCTGATCCAGATGTATTTAGTTTGCAAATGCATAAAAATGCATGCATATCTATGGACAATATTAACATATATATTGAATGATAAGTTACGTTCAATATCAGTGTACTTAATCCAACTCAGTTCTTTTAGTTCAAAATATATTGCCAAAAATCCTGCTCTATTTGATATCTAAAGAACACGCAAGGTCAAAATGATAGCTTGGAAAAGTTTATTTGTGTGTGTGTTTTTAGTGCCTGTGTGGCGGCCGTAAAACGGTCGTCCCACACCTACTCTGTGTTGTTATATTGTTCTGCTCCTTCGGGATCATGAATTGCAATGTTTTTCGTAATGAAATTTGAATACCGCTTAAAGCGGTGCTAGTGGGCTTGAGCAATGGTGCACTTGTAATACACCATTCGTGACTCAATAAAACCGTGTCTATATTGCCCTCCGTCCGCATTGCTGCTTTTGCTCTTGAAGGATATCCCACTTTCAGACTTGTTTCCTTTACCGATCTAAGGATACATATGTACATCCAACTTGAATATTGTGATTGTTTGTATTATTTTAGATTTTTATTATTATTATTATTATTTTATTTCTTTTGCTCTTTTCATTGTTTTTGTTTTCTTAATTCATTTAGATTCCAATATGAAAACATATGCAGAGTAAAACCTCATTTTACCTCACTTAAATATGTATCATTCTTAAGTGTGTCTCTGCAAGCTTTCTGTACTATATTCACTCTGCATTAAAGACGATTTCGGTAGTAAGTTCTGCGCAGCTTTTTAGCGCCGAATACTCTCTACAAAGGGAACAACCGGTAACGGTATTCTGGATGGCACTAATTTCGAACGACTTATTTCTACCAACATTTACAAACCTTAAATGTATCAACAAGTTCGATTACACCAGAAAACTGCTAAAAGGTAATTAGCTGAACGTATAAAAACTTAAAACGAAGCAGGAAAATCCGGTACGGGAGTATAATAAACAAATTGGTACGACGTCATAGCAATGTGAAGTACGTCATTGACGTCAAAATACGTCGCCCATTTTGGCGTAATTTTCATGAGAGAGCACCACCACTAGGTGATAAATTGAGTAATTACTTAAAACCGAAGCCTGCAACCCACATATTTCTTTTTGCTTTCCTGTTTAGGATATTATAAAGCACAAAATGTGAACTTTTGAAAATAATTCTTTGATAAGTTTCTTATCACCGACGTCATGATTTTTGTACTGCGCTATATGTAAACTGTAGGAATCACGCTTATGTTTATTTGATGGTAATTACTCAAAACTAAAGTCTGTAACTCCCTCTGTCCTTTTTTTATTTGAAATCAGCATACTTTAAACAACAAAAATTAGGAAAAATCGAGTAAGTGCTACCTCTGGACATTGCCCGTAGTTGGCAGAAACGATCGTTAACCAACACAAACAAACAAACAAACAATAAACAAACTAAATATTGGCTTTCATCAACCATGTAAAGCGATAATTACGCTCCATAAAGACTACTAAAATGTCAACATTCTGTAATGTAGAACAACCTTGTAGTTTAACCCTTTCGGCGCCAAAATTCTAATTGTCGTCTGCAAACTGACTTTGTTAAATCATTCGATAAAATAAGGAAATGAGATAGATAAGTGCAAATTTAAAAGGAATAAAGCACGGTAATAGAAATAGATTTTGAGACAAAAAGTGAAGTCCCTGATCAGACGCCGCCTTAAAAAAGCGGCGTCTGATCTAGTACTGCACTATTAATCGTGGTGCATGTTTGCGACATTTGCGGTGAAAGGGTTAATGTACGATCGTAGTGTTGTTTCTGTGTTAACACTTTGGATGCTGGACTGGTATTTGCAAGCAGTGTAGATCCAGGTCAGAGGACTCATAGCGAAACCCCCTGAAAAAGGTCTTCTCTGTTTGTCATTCAAAATCCTTTAGTATGTTTAAGCTTGCTTTTCATGCTGACTGGACTCTATAGTTTAACACTGGTAGGTTATTCCACACTTTCAGGGTTGTAAAGGATAACCTTTTCCCTGTTCTCCGTTACGGAGTGAATGAAATAATGACATTATGGATGTTTATTGGCTAAATGTTCACTATAGTAAGTATTCACATGATGTGTTTGTATTAATAGAGAAACTGCAGAGTCAGGTTTATTATAAAATTACATACAAGCAAACAGACCCAACCTGACTAGACGACACAATTTTTTCTTTCGAAATGCGTGAATAATAATTGTATTCATGAAGGACAGATATGACGCAATATGTGAAGGAAATGACTAGTCGCCATTACAGAGAGTGTTTTACTCTGCTCTCCAGTACGGAGAGATTATTATTCTATGTAAATGTATATCTGATGAACACTAATTCTGTAAGCCCATTATCTAATGCACATGTTTAACTGAAGTTTTATAATGGTATGATGTTCATGAGATTGGTTGACTATGGCAGAATCAGTACAAACATATCTGTAGTGCTTCATAACAAACAGAGCAGACGCTGAGCAGACACCTTCAATAGCAGCCGTCTGATCTGGATCTATGCTGGGTAAAAGTGCGTTAAAATGGGTATGTAAAAGGGAAAGTGTTGAACATACATGTACAATTATATCAAACACTTTCAAAGAGGATTGTAGACACAGTATCTACATACTTACACCCTAATGTAAGCCACTCTGAGTTTTCTAAGTGAAATGAAACTCTTTGCCACACATTCTTGCAGTCGGTTTTTATACGCCCGTTTGAAAAAACGGTACGTATTATGAAATGGCGCTGTCTGTGTGTCTGTCCGTCTGTCCGTCTGGCTGTCTGTCCGTCTGTCCGTCTGTAATATCTCTAACTCAAGTTCCGCTTGGTGGATCCTTCTCAAATTTAACCACAATGTTTATCTAGACATGCTACAATAGCCTGCCAAGTCCCGGGTTGTTTATCTCAGGTCAAGGTCACACAATTGGACTTAGAATTTGCGTTTAGCAAAAATGTTAACCTCTCTGTCTGTAACATCTCTAACTCAAGTTCCGCTTGGTGGATCATTCCCAAATGTAACCACAATGTTCATCTACAGTAGCCTGCCAAGTCCCGGTTCGTTTATCCAAGGTCAAGGTCGAACAATTGGACTTAAAATTTGCGTTTAGCATTTGCGTTAAGCAAAAATGTTGACCTCAATTTACGTGGAACACATTTTTGTAAGTCCACTTTGTGATAAAGCTTTGAAACTTGTAACACTTGTTCACCGTCACAACCTCCACCTGTAGGCAAGAGTACGTAACTCTGTCAAGCATTTTGACCGAATTATGCCCCTTTTTAACTTAGAATTTTTGGTTAAGGTTTTTGTTAAAGTCCATTTATTTACATAACCCTTTGAGATAAAGCTTTTAAACTTGGAACACTTGTTCACCATCACAAGCTTTACCTGTAGACAAGAGTACATAACTCTGTCAATCATTTTGACAGAATTATGCCCCTTTTTAACTTAGAGAAATTTTGGTTAACGTTTTGGTTAAATGGAAAAGTAGTAAAGTCAAGCAGGCAAAGCCACATGCAAGACGCAACCACCACCAAAACACCGATAGACAGCATGACACACACACACACACACACACACACACACACACACACAACCACACACCCAAACGCACACGCACACACACACACACGAAATGAACACAGAAAACACCAAAAGACACACAAGAAACAGGGACAAACGTTCCACAACATGAACAAACCACAAGCACAAAGACGCAAGGCAAACAAAAGGAAGGGTGACAAAGAGAGTACCGCCTTGGCACGGTCAGCAGCAAACACACCACTGGGGGTTTAAACCGGTTTACGGACGTCCTAACCTCACACTTCTCTCAAAGTCACCCTAGCTTTACAAATATTGTAAATAAAGGTATCCCCGCTGGACTTACCCACAACATAGACGACGGTGAACACAGGACAACATGTAAAACATAGCATAATAACTGTGACAATCCGTCAAATATGTACTCAATGACTTTGCTGAAGTCAGAGCACCTGCAGGCAAGCCGTTAAGGGCACGACAGGGAAAAAAATACATGAGTCTGGTAAGCTCCTCCTGTATCCAAGTTTAAGAGTATACCATCATAGAGTACTACCCTCGGCCTGTCATCGCGCAAGCAAAGAGGGAAGCGTAGCTACCGACTGTAAAAGGGTCGATAACCAAACATGCAGTGTGTTGCAATATAATAGGATCATAACATTTCTTTTTATTTTTTTTAATGCGTTTTATAAACAAATCATGAAAATGGATATGACCCCGAATTTTCCTAAGTTTGTAGATAACATCCCCATAAAATTCTGGTTAAAGTCCATTTATTTACATAACCCTTTTAGATAAAGCTTTTAACCTTGGAACACTTGTTCACCATCATAAGCTTCACCTGTAGGCAAGAGTACATAACTCTGTCCAACATTTTGACAGAAGTATGCCCCCTTTTAACTTAGAAAGTTTGGTTAAGGTTTTGGTTAAAGTGCACTTATTTACATAACCCTTTCAGATTAAGCTTTTAAACTTTGAACACTTGTTCACTATCACAAGTTTCATCTGTACACAAGCATTTAGACACAATTATGGCCCTTTTTTAATTTAAATTTTTGGTTAAGGTTTTTTGTTAAAGTACGCCTATTTACAACCTTGAAACTTGGTCGCAAAATTGCACTTTAACCCCAGTTTAGGTTGAACAAGACCTCGACGGGGATATAATGTGCCCACTGGCACTCTTGTTGTCGTTTAAATTTCTGCTCTAGTTGAAAATGTTCAATACATTGGTACGGACTATCGTTTGCATTATTGTTAATATAACACGACAGTTGAGATAGAGTAATGGTATTTCCAAGAGAATTTAATCGATTATAAATATTCTAATACAGTGTAGGAAATTTAGTCTGTCATATTCTATTTTATTCATTTGATATTTTTAATATTTTTATGTGAAGCAATCTCAGTATACATATGTAACAACACAATTTTTCACACCGGTATGTTAACCATTTACTCCATAAATACGCTTTTCAACGCATTTGCAAACAGAGTAGTCCAAGACCAGACGGCTGCTTTAGGAACCGTCTGATCTTGGTATGCTCTGTATGGTTATGATACAATATAGATATAATTCTACATTTTCTGCTATACCCAAACATTCTTATGTCTATATGCCATTATAATAATTAATCAAATTAATATTAATGATGTCATTATTTCTTGCATGAATATTCATGAAGTAAAGGGTTAAACATAAAGATTGACTGGTATCAAATATAATCAATGACACAGAAATACAATACGTAGGCGTATTTGTGATTACAGTTTCCGTCAGTTGGGATCCAGATGAGACACTTGGAAACTTGGTGTCTCGTCAAGATTCAATATGTTTATCATCCAAGGTTATGTAAAAGAGACAATAGGAATTGTTTTTGTTGATATGGTTCCCAATTTGACCCAGTTAAACGTTACCCTGTACACTAAAGCTTAAACATTAAACGGGTAGTACCACTGGCTCCAAATATGTTTATCCTGTACCTGACTCCGTATACAGCACACGCACTTGCACACGCATGCACGTCTACGTGTACACATAAACACACACAAAGACAAACACACACACACACACACACACACACACACACACACACACACACACACACACACACACACACACACACACACACACACACACACACACACACACACACACACACACACACACACACACATACACACACACGCCCAAGTACGCATGAACGCACACGAACGAAGACATGCACACACACATACTTACAAACACACACAAATACAAAGGGTCTGTAAAGCCTGTGGTAAATTAATGCAGTTCAAAAGTAACACAGAATGCTCCTATTGGACTTTTCTGCATTCTGCATTACTTTCGCCCTGCATTAAGCATATGCATGTTTTAAGACTCCTATATGCAATAAAGGAATGTTCTACTGTACAAGCATCAGTATATTAAGGAACTATTTTGTAGACAGAACACGTGTTTAAGCAGACTTTCTAACTCTTTCAAGGTTACAATGTTACTCGGCGACTCATCTGGGTCCGACTTGTTGGCAGTGTGAAATCCCCGTTGCTGCCTGTATCTCCTTATACATAATTGCGTCGAGGTTAGTGCAGTGCAGTTATCGCATATAGCTATCTATTTGTGCATGCGTGTGGGCCATTAAGTAGTTTGATCAAAACGGATAGCAGTATCATAACACGTGATATTTTCAAATAACGAACAACACACACAATCATGGCTTTAACAATTTTCTCTCATATTCAGGCTTTTTCGCGCATTTAAAGCAAATTAAGAGATGTTTCAAATTCCATAAGCAAACAGAAAAGACCCTGACAAAACGGCTCGTATCAGTCCCCACTCTCTTCTCGCTAGTCTCGACATAACTCGCATTTCAGACAGTTTGGATATATATGTTCCGTGTAGTATACAATGCGTAAATTTCAACATTTTCAAGAACAATTCCTTTATTTCTCCACCAAGCCCTATACTGTGACGACACTTTCTGCGAGACGATTCTAAAGAGTGGTCACAGTATTGTGTTAGGTGGAGAAATGACACCTTTATCTGTTGCTCTGTACACCGGCGTCCCACTAGGACCCAAGTTGTCGGACACGTAGGCAATAGCTTCATCGAATATGAAGTTGTGAAAATGATTCAAATTTGAGCAGACTATGATATACAGTTAGCGATGGTTGGATTGTTGGATTTCAAATGATAGATACAGTAAACCCAATCTCAGTCAGATAATACTATAGTAATAGTTTTACCTCCAGATGAGGAGAGTACTCATATAAATGTACATGTATACAGACAGTGCATTAGTGTATATACAATTATAGTGAACAAACAAATGCCAAGGAAGATATGGAGCCACTATGTGGCGAGACAAATACACCCAACTATACAACAGCCCACAGACTGACGGGCATAACGTATTTGGCAGAGGTTACACCCAACTATACAACAGCCCACAGAATGGCATGCATAACGTATTTGGCAGAGGTTACACCCAACTATACAACAGCCCACAGAATGGCATGCATAACGTATTTGGCAGAGGTTACACCAAACTATACAACAGCCCACAGACTGACATGCATAACGTATTTGGCAGAGGTATACATGTATAGTACCCTTACAACTACCACACGACCCATATCCGTCCCTCAAGATCCGAATCGATATGTCGCAGAAACATTCCCTCCAATACCCCAATGTTTGCGAGCCAAAAATCATAAATACATTAATTAACCGCGCTACAATGATTGTTTTTAACAATAATAATATTTATATCCTCCAGATAAGGACAGCATTCATATAAATTGATATAAACAGTGCATTAGTGCATATACATATATAGTGAAACTTTCTGTGTGACTTTCATCCTGCATTATTTAAAGCGCCACCTATCTAAAAGACCGATATTAGTCTTAAAGTGAACTTTCCGTTTAAAAAGTATTTACTGTGTTACCTATGTGTTACCTGCAATAGTAGCTTTTTTGTTTTTATTTTACGACCTTTCCTCGGACATTGCAGATGTTAACCGTTCCCTTGCTGAATAAAAGTATTTCTGCGTAAACTCTGATATTCTGGTTATTTGTTTACCCCCAACTGTTCCAACCATATAACTCCTAGACTATTTTAAGACCCAACATCTTTGAATTAATCTACCAAAAAACGAGCATTAACTATGGAACATTAAAATTTTAGAATTATGTAGTTTTGAAACAACTGTGATAAATAGAGCAAATGGAGCAAATGCTCTATTTATTACAATGGTTTCAATAAAGGAGTCGTGTATAGTCGCACAAAAAGGCTTCAGTAGGAGAGAATAGGTTAAGATTACTGGCAAACAATCACCTTGGATCCTGATGTGACGCAGAATTATTCAGCATTGCATCTGGACCCGATATGTTTGCAAATACCACCGAAATCGCGCTTAACATTATAAGTGGTGATTTTTAAATAAACATGTTTAACTACTATTGTATATGGTTACGGTACTTCATTCTCAGTGTTGTTATATTTTCTGGTCCTTCGGGATCATTAGTTTTGATGGTAGTAGTTTTGAAAATTGAATACTGCTTAAGCCGGTGCTAGGGGCGTGAGTAATGTTGCACTTTTAATTATTACTCTTTTTGGCATTGCTACTTTTGTTTTCGAAGGATCTCAAGCTTTCAAAATTTATATAGAGCTCGAACAACGCAACTTAATACATTCTTGCAAACACGACTTGATTGTATAGACAAACAGTTTGGGTCCAGACCGAGTAACTCGGCGTCTCATCGGCATCTAAGCTGTTTAACAGTATGTCAGTAATGTCTGAAAGGATTGCGCCAGTCTTATCAGGTCCAAACATATGTGTCACTCAAACAATCACAGCCTTAAATTGTTTAAGTAATCGGATGCATGTGAAATATTAGAGTTTTACCAGACAATAGTTATAACCAGGATAAAGGTTACATCTGCCATTGGTCAGATAGGAGTAACCATGGCAATGACATTTGTTGTACATTCAATATATTTCACTAGGGACAACATGACACGTTTACAATGGGACAGTACTTCATTTTGACCAGATCCTGAATCTAACTCGAACGATATAAATTGCTGTCTTATCAAATGGAATTATTGAACCTTGTTGAGGTATTTGAGCTGCTTGTGATTTTTATGTCCGACAAGGACATCCAAGAATAAGAATATTATCATTGTACGGGCGCATCAATAGTCTACAGACACACATTAGCATCAGGAATTGCTCAGTAAAAATATCAAACCTGTCGAATCATGATTAATTTGTCTAACCAACGAGTCCAATACATATAAACGAGAATAATCTTAGTTTTGCACACTATTTTGAAAAGAAAATTTGAAAAAAGAGGTTATGTGTATTACATGAGTGTATATTTACAATTGATTTTTTTATCAAACGGATTAACTATAATTTTATGACACGAAGCTTGGTGGGTGTCATATTTATCTCAGCCAACTCGTTTGTTAAAAGTCAATATTAAATAAACACTCACGTAATATTATTTTCATTACATACCACAATGATCATGAAAAATAACCAATTGTGTTCCTAATTATACTTATACTTGCTTGTAGATGCCATCTGCTTGTTATAATACACACGTGTAGTATGAAAATCAACTCGTTATATTTATTTAAATACAAATAGTTTCACGTGATAAAGCGAAATCATATTTTAGTTCAATACGAACTACGTTAGGTTCAAATATGTACATTATTAGTTATACAGTTATTTCCCAGGGTACATGACGATTTATTCCCGGCTGAGGAAAATCATGTTGCCCGAGCTGTTAGGCGAGGGTTACATGATTTTACCAGCCGGGAATAAATCGTCATGTACCCTGGGAAAGAACTGTATAACGAATGTATTATACTGCAAAGTTTTACGGTTCGGATACTTTATATAAATCCATCTTGGCATGTTGAATCACTAAACGCACTAAATCCCCTAAAAGCGCCCCAATACATGTACATTAATTCTACCCGAAGGTATCCAAAGTGATGTGTATTGTATTTCATCGGCGTTCGTGATATTATAGATGGCTGGACGATATAATAACTCCTCTAAAAACTGTTTTATTGGTCATTTCAAACAATGATGTTTTTTTAATTCATTTCTGCATTTTTTTCTTTACGTATCAATAGTTGTCTATTATGAATTTTGCTATTGTTTAGCCGAGTCGAGAAGTCGGTCTATTGGTTTCTGACCATAATATGTGGGGCCTGCCATGGGGAATTTCTATGTACCCTGTCAGCTCGCAGGGTACATGGACTCATGTACACGGCTAGTTAACCAATCATAATTGAGGATTTTAATTTGCAGTATAATAATACTATTTATAGTATTTAGTATAAGTATAAACATATTTTATTTCATTTATCATTTCATGAAAAAGGGTCGGGCCACAAGTTCGACCAACATTAGTTACGGCCCTCCCCTTTACAGCTTTCTACAGTAAGTGTGTCACATGAAACAAAACACGTGAAACAAAGAATGCATCAACTATTCTCAGCCCATCACCGTCTTAAATAAAAATGACTTTATTGAACTTCCATTAGCTTACAGTTTATAATGGTACATGGACTAATTATTATTTAGCATGGCAGGACATGCAGAAATATATAAATTATTCTGTAATTAAGTTAAATATAATAGACCATGTTCAGGACTCCTAGAGAAGCTGTCTGATTTATAGTATTTGCATACAGACAAAAAGAAGAAGGTAACATCTGTTAGGTGATCACATAAAGGAAAATCATTTATTTACTGAGTGATCGCTTTAACGTTTTACTCAATATATGCGCCTTTGCAAACAGAGTAGATCCAGACCAGACACTTCCTATAGGAACAAGATCTGCTCTTATAATTTATGATACATGTATAATATAGATCTATAATAGTTCTATAGTTTCTACTGTGGCCCTGAATTCCCGTTGCCATGTTCCATTATAAAAAATAATTAGCTTAATATTTAACATGTCATCTTTTTTACATGAATATTCGTGGGTTTAAAAGAGAATCAGATTGCGTCTGCATAACATTTAGATTTATTAAAGACAGCAATATGCAGCCATAAAATGTAACAGACAGTACACAGATGGAGTCATAAGAAGTAGCAGAATGTAGCAAAACTATAGAGTTAGCAGAACAAACAATATGACTGTAGAGTTATGACATGATAATCTTTGACAAAGGCCCTTAGTGGTCGAAATATTAGATCAGAGCAGTTTAAGTATTTATGTATTATATTAATTCCCTATTTTGGAATATTTACTTCATTGTAAATATGCTTAGTCCAGTTCGTGAAGGAGTAGCCGGACGTTATGAACGTATTTGTTCCTGAAATAGCACAGAGACACTGATACTATAAAAACGAAGAAAACAATCTTAATATGTTAATAATTGTTGATAATGCCACAAATTAATTTTATTTATATAACTCTACAGTCATATTGTTTACACGTCACGTTTTTGTTACATGCATTCAGCCATAAAATCAAAGATTTTATGGCTGAATGCATGTAACAAAAATGTGACGTGTATTTTGACATGATAATCTTTGCCAAAGGCCCTTAGTGGTCGAAATATTAGATCAGAGCAGTTTAAGTATTTAAGCATATTTAGTTATTCAGTATTAACCCTCTTAGTGTTTTGGCTGCAGCAAGTTTTATATTTGGCGCTTTTCCATTTTTTATAAAATGATTAAACCGGTGTCAAACAGTGTAAATCCCGTGGAGACGCCATCTAATCTGGATCCAAACTGTATGAATATGATAACCCGCTTTCGCTGCATTGAATGTGATAATATGTATATCCTTAATTGCCCTGAGTACAAATAGTGCAGACTCACCTGAATAAGCAGTTTGATCGGGTCTACACTTTTGCTACTATGTCTGCCTAATTTTAAGTGTTCAACATGGTGTAACATTGACTGTTTCCGCTTTCAAGTACAAGAAAAAGAAATATTACGTATCCCAATACTCCGGGTAATTAGGATAGAAATTTGAAGAAGTCAAGTTTCCTTAACAATTAATGCAACTTGTCATTAACATTTACCGTCGGCTGAAACTTGTTTTCACTGAATTGGATTCGTTGAATTTATCGATTTACTAGACGCATCGGTAACTACACGCAAGAAACATACAGCCGATTTAGTCGTGCAAAACTATTTCATTATGCCAAGGTCACACATTCACGGTTTTGACGCCGGAATATCTACGGATACGATCCGGCATCATTCGTGTCAATCTGTATTCGTCCGTAGCTTTCCGTGTTTTGGCCGTAGTCATACGTAGTCACCTCTACGTCTGTCTTCAAGTAGCTCGACCACTGCACTGGCATAATGTGCCATATCAATATCAAATTCCAGCCAATAAATTGTAAACTTCAGTTGTTGACTGTTATGTTTACCTCTACGGCAAGACACAGACTGCGTTGGACAATATAAGAAGAGAGTATTTATACAGAAGCCATATGTCAGTTTGGTGCCAGTCATGACAATACATACATTATCTATTCATAATAATCAAGCGTGAACCGTATCATTCCGTATTTGTTCGTGATGTAACGTAGTAAACCGTAAAATACCTTGAGAAGCCAGGTTGATCCCTACCTATCCGTAATGCAACGTAAGGAAGTCGTGCCGTTCCGTGACTAATTCGTAACAAACCGTATTTCCCCTTAGTCAGTACGTGTGAAACCGTAATAGTATGTATTTCACTGTTGCTAACCGTAGATAGAAATCATTGACGACATCGGGCCTAATTACGGATTAATACGGTTGTAATACGGACGAAAACGGACTACATGTAGTACGTTCTATTCTACGGTTGCGTGATCCGTGGTAAAATTTTGAACATATTCACAATTTGTCAAGGATATACAAGTGCTACTACGTATGACTGTGGCTAAAATACGGAAAGCTACGGACCAATACAGATTGTCACGAATGATGCCGGATTGTATACGTAGCTAATCCGGCGTCAAACCCGTAAATGTGTGACCGCAAAGCCCGTTGCCACAACATTGTGTGCATCCGCAGCGTACTACGGAAATTGGCATTTCCGGGGTCATCCGTGAGATTTAATCCGTAGTGGAACCGGCATGGTGATCCTCGAATGTGTGACCTAGGCATTAAGTCGGCAACTTTTGTTAACAATGCCTAATAAAGACGCCTGTATATGCTTTTTAAAACAGAGTAGACGCAGATCAGGGGGATATAGGCGCCGTCTGATCAGGGTCCGTTTTGTTTGTTTATGACATCATATAGGTATGATTCTACAGTTTATTTCATGGCCAAATGTACCCGTATTTATTATGTCCCCATTAATATTCAGTTATTAAATATTCATACGTTTATTTATTCTGACATGAAGTACATATTAAAATATTATTGGTTGTTATAATTTGGCAATAGGTTGAATTACCAAACAAGAGAAGTTACATAATCAAATGACACACATTTATTTGCATACAATCCAACAGTGTCGGATAATTTGTTGTCTTGTCAGCAGAAAGTTATGCCATTTTTTTGTTCAAATATTCCTTGTTTAAAAACTTGGATTCTTGCCGATACTCAGTGGCTCATCTTTTTCCAAACTGGCAGTCAATACTATTACAATGCCAACGATATTAGACTGAGACGACTGACTCCAAATGTTGAGCGTATTCCAGAAAATTATTTCAGAGGATATTCGCAGTACCGGACAAACATGCTTTTTGATAACGGCAATGCTATGTTGACTAATATATCCGACATTAATTAGTATATTAGAATAACGAATTGTAAACTATTTAGAATAACAAACTGCAATCTGGCAGCCAGCTAAATTCTTATAACCGATATATTACTTGTATGTGGAGTATCCGCTGCGATTTGAAAAACAACATTTCGAATAGGAGAAAATACGTTGTGCATCTGAAACAATAATGCTCACTACAATGAATTTAACTCTTATTACACCGCTTTCAAAAACATTGCGTCGTCCGAAAAATCGTCTGCAACAAACTTTACTTACTTTCGGTTCAAGCTTAAGAGAAAATAAATATCGTGAAGGCCCCGAGGTTATAAAACGTTTGCTCAAGTCTGAGATTATTTTCAAGCATATGGTTTGCAAGAATCTGAGCTTCTTCAGAATGTGACCAATCAGATACTTTAGAATGATATCAGACTGAAGACTCATAAGTTTTATAACATTTAACCCTAATGAGATGTCGATTTACTCAAGCTGACTGTTCAAAATTCGGGGTCATATCCATTTTCATGATATGTTTATAAAACGCATTAAAACCTTTCAAAAGAAAGGTTATGATCCCATTATATTGCAAGGCACTGTGTTTTTGGTTATCGACCCTTTTACAGTCGGTAGCTACGTTTCCCTCTTTGCTTGCGCAATGACAGGCCGAGAGGGTAGTACTCTATGATGGTATACTCTTAAACTCATATACGGGATGAGCTTACCCGACTCATGTATTACTTTGTTCCTGTCGTGTCATTAACAGCTTCCCTGCAGGTGCTCTGACTTCAGCAAAGTAATTGAGTACATATTTGACGGATTTTCACAGTTATTATGCTATGTTTTACATATTGTCATGTGTTTACCGTCTTCTATATTGAGGGTAAGTCCGGCGGAGATACCTTTATTAACACTAGTCTACATGTTTTTGTACAGCTAGGGTGACTTTGAAAAAAGTGTGAGGTTAGGATATCCGCAGACCGATTTAAACCCCCAGTGGTGATTTTGCTGCTGACCGTGCAACGGCGGTACTGTCTTTGTCACCCTTGCTTTTGTTTGTCATTTGTCTTTGTACTTTTGTTTTTGTTCATGTGTGGAATGTTTATCTCTAGGCCTTGTGTGTTTTGGTATTATCTGTGATCATCTCGTGTATGTGCGTGTGTTTGGACGTGTAGTTGTGTGTATGTCATGCTATATATCGGTGTTTTGGTGATGGTTACGTCTTGTGTGTGGCTTTGCCTGCTTAACTTTACTATATTTTCATTGACACTTTACTCCATGACTATTCAATAACATCACGAATATGAATTGGATGTTTATGATAGCTCATTGACATAGGGGTTGCTTTATCACGACAGAATCTGTAGAATCTTGCCTATATTATATCACAAACAAATAGAGCTTATCCTGGTCAGATGGTTCCAACAATAGCCATCTGATCTAAGTCTATATTGTTGACAAAGGCTTAGAAATGCGTATCTATGGAGTAATGGGTTAACAAATATTCAGAAGGTAAACAAAGCAAACAGAGGGTGAAACTCAATAAAGACATGGAGTCACCAGAGAAAAAGACAAACTCAACACAAAGACATGGAGTCACTAGAGAAAACGTCAAACTCAACAAAGACATAGAGTCTCCAGAGAAAAAGACAAACTCAACAAAGACATGGAGTCACTAGAGAAAAAGTCAAACTCAACAAAGACACGGAGTCACCAGAGAAAAAGTGAAACTAAACAAAGACATGGAGTCACTAGAGAAAAAGTCAAACTCAACACAAAGACATGTAGTCACAAGAGAAAAGTCAATCGCATCATACGCATTTAGAACGCAAGACCATGTAAAGTATGTACATGTATATGAGCCTTGTATTTTGTTTTTCAGTACATACATCTTCAAAGGTACTCTCTGTGATTATGCGAAACCATTGAGTATGCACGCCCTCTATGTCTCAAATGTTCTATTCAATCTAACAACGTCCCGTATTAATGTACGAATATTTGCTCATGATCTACACTATTTCCAAAGATATCTATATATCCAGAAAGAAAAAATTAAATAAATATAGTAGACCCTGATCAGCCGGTTTCTTCAGGAGCCGTTTGATCAGGGTCTATATTATTTGCCTTTTTTATCGGCGAAACTTAAGATTACAACAGTTACCTAAAATTTAACTAAACAATCTAGTGGAGAGATGACTTTCATTAAGCAATTAGGATGCATATTTCTAAATATACACATCATTCTAAAGGGCTTGTAAATTCTACGTTATAAACAATGTCTGCACTAATTTGGATCCGGTTAAAGTTTTACCACTTCCGATTCACTAAAGCTTTTAGAATATACTTTTGAGCTATTGTTGACCAACTATCAAACTGGTTGAAACCGGATGACAGGCCGATGGTCTCGGCAGTTAATCGAGCTTCAAACCCTCGTACAATCACGAACCAGGCGCGCAAAGTGGAATCACACACTCAATTAAGTCAGCAATTATCTCTTTTTGCATTGCTAATGCTGTTTTTAAAGGGTCTTCGTCTTTCAGAATTAATAAATTGCCTGCAAACTAGCTCCATTAATTTGTTTGCTTTTAAAAACTATTGCCTGTCATTTTGATTTTTTGCATACACATTAATATCAATCTTCAGCCCACTAAAGACCAATTAATGGTTACAACAGAACCTCTCTTAGACGGCCATCGAAATAAGAGGTCTTATTATGGGTCTGTAAGACAGAAGGTAGCTTAAAGCAGTTCAAAAGTAATGGATAAAGCTTCCAAAGGAGCTTTATGCATTACCTTTGTCCTGCATTAAGCAACCACCTGGTTTTTAAGACTCCCATTTTCAAAATAATTAAACCACTCACGAAAGGCCCAACTGCATATGAATCGGTCTCGTCGGGGTCTAATCGTTTTGGCACTCTGTTTATTTTACAGCATCTTTTTGTATTTTGAAAGTGAAATGGGAGAATATTGGTGCCAGGAACATCCCCCCGGCATGCTATGATTACATTTAATAAATCATTACACATTCGTTATAAGACGACGCATCAACATCCCCGGCATGCTATGATTACATTTAATAAATCATTACACATTCGTTATAAGACGACGCATCAACATCCCCGGCATGCTATGATTACATTTAATAAATCATTACACATTCGTTATAAGACGACGCATCACTTAACCCTTTAACTAACAGAACCGCTTTTCACATACAGTTGACCTTCGATATCCCGAATTTCATGGGACCATACAAATTTGCTCGAGATAACAGCAGTTCGAATAATCCGGTTCTGATCTGGACAATTTCTTAAATTCACAGCTTAATGCAGGGAGTTAGTAATATTTACAAGATCTTTCAGCATTAAGCTGTCGCACGTATTTCTACATATGCGTAGTTATGCATTTTTGAGCAATTCTTAATTGTAACTTTGGAAGAACTGATACTTTTGTTCGAATTATCTCGAGTTCGAGAATTCGAAGTTCAGCTGTACAATGTGTATCCAGATCAGACGGCTACTGTAGAATCTGTCTGATCAGGATCTGTTTATTTTGCTTAATGTGGAGTAATATAAATCTAATTCTGCAAAAGTCAAACTACCCTTTGTTTATAGAACATTGTAAGAATGCAAGTGATCAATATTCATGTTTCCGTTATTTTCTATATGAATATTCTGTACTTTCACTCATGGAATGTTGTAGTATCACTGTTGGTGATAGCTTCATTTAACCAATTGTCCTGTTTTTCTGTTGTTGTTTTGGGGTTGTTGTTTTGGGATTGTTGTTTTGCGGTTGTTGTTTTGGTGTTGTTGTTGTTTTGGGGTTGTTCTTGTATTTTAGAATATATCACACACACAACGGATCGATGTGGTTAATACATCGAATTTGGCGAAGCATTCCTTTTTTATCTCACGCCATTTAGAGCTCGACAATTTATTATTTCCGCGGCACTGAACACGTGGGGTTGTTATACTCAGGTCCACCCTCTTCACGTCATGTGACTACTCTAAACCATGTCCGCATAGGCTATTCTAGACGCAACTTGTTTGAATAAATATACCAAAGAGAAGCATTTACTAGGAAACAATAAATAATTTAGAATTGTACAGTTTTAAAACCATTGTGATATATGGAGAAAATGCTTTTTTTTTCATAATGTTTCCAGAAAATTATTTTTATAGTGGCGCCAACAGGCGTCAACATGAGGGAATGGGTTAAACGGCTGAGCTCAATACACCCCGCTCTACATGTTTACAATACACCCCGCTCTACATGTTTACAATACATCCCGCTCTTTATGTTTACAATACACCCCGCTCTACATATTTACAATACACCTCCCTCTACATGTTTACAATACACCTCGCTCTACATTTTTACAATGCACCCAGCTCTACATGTTTACAATACACCCCACTCTACATGTTTACAATACACCCAGCTCTACATGTTTACAATAAAGCATTGGCGAAGAAACATGCAAAGAAATGGAAACAAACATACGCGATACCGAATCCATTGATTTGAAAATAACCTAACAATAGAATTGACATATTCACACTTTACTCAATAAATATTAATGAAATAAATAATGATAACATGTCTATGACTCAGATTTATTTTTATGATATCGCATGTTTTGGACATGAAAAAACTGTAAATTCGTATTTATATGACATCAATTTAAGCAAACAGGGCAGACCCTGCTCAGACGGCTTCTAAATGAACCATCTGAGCAGGGTATACAAGAGCGTAGAAAGGCGTATTTATCGAGTATAGGGTTAAAACAGTATCAGTATCGCCCGCTGTCGTCAAATATGTAGTGCTCATTCATTTGATTGTTTTTGTTTCCTTCGACACGGTCTGGACATTATGGGATTTGATATTAACTGACAGCGTATTTTCAAAGCGATAATATAGTATCGACCCAATTGTCAGGGTTATTCCCAAAAGTACAAACATCACTATTTCCATAGGCCAAACTGAGTCACAGTACTCAATGTGGTATAATTATACTCGGTTTCCATAAATAAAGGTCAACGTTTACATTACAAAAGTAGAACAGAGATCAGGCTGGGAATGAAGACATGACACATAGAAGTTTACGACAGCATCAGATATATAAATCTAGTACTGGCCAACATATGCAATATATATATACATACACGAGAACTGGTCCTAGTCTGATCAACACGGACAACGTACTAGCAGTACGTGCCCACATATACAATATATACATACACGAGAACTGGTCCTAGTCTGATCAACACCGACAACATACTAGCAGTACGTGCCCACATATACAATATATACATACACGAGAACTGGTCCTAGTCTGATCAACACCGACAACATACTAGCAGTACGTGCCCACATATACAATATATACATACACGAGAACTGGTCCTAGTCTGATCAACACGGACAACGTACTAGCAGTACGTGCCCACATATACAATATATACATACACGAGAACTGGTCCTAGTCTGATCAACACGGACAACGTACTAGCAGTACGTGCCCACATATACAATATATACATACACGAGAACTGGTCCTAGTCTGATCAACACGGACAACGTACTAGCAGTACGTGCCCACATATACAATATATACATACACGAGAACTGGTCCTAGTCTGATCAACACCGACAACATACTAGCAGTACGTGCCCACATATACAATATATACATACACGAGAACTGGTCCTAGTCTGATCAACACGGACAACGTACTAGCAGTACGTGCCCACATATACAATATATACATACACGAGAACTGGTCCTAGTCTGATCAACACCGACAACATACTAGCAGTACGTGCCCACATATACAATATATACATACACGAGAACTGGTCCTAGTCTGATCAACACCGACAACGTACTAGCAGTGCCGTGAAAGTGGGAGTCCCTTCAATAAACGCATATTAAAAATGGTATTTGATATACCCAATGAGTATCGTATTGAGAATTTGGTTACTTAAAACTTCTATCGAATAATGCCCCTGCGATACAAACTATCTGAGCGTTTAATGCCCCTGCGATACAAACTATCTGAGCGTTTAATGCCCCTGCGATACAAACTATCTGAGCGTTTAATGCTCCTGTGATACAAATTATCTGAGCTTTTAATGTCCCTACAATACAAACTATCTGAGCGTTTTCAGCGATACTTTTAACTTGTATTTTATAACAAAATATCACCAGCCTATGTCGAAAGCTGTCAAAACTGAAAGGCGAGACGAATAAATGTCAAAACAGTGTCGAATACAATTGGATCTTCCATATCAAACGCATGAAAGTTTTCACTTCTTCGGCATGTATTCAACTGGTTTTCTTGTGATCTACTTCTCTTCAGAATACATGTATAATCAAATGAACTTTACAATTGCTAGGTATGTTTTACAACACGTTTCAAGTAGAGACATCAACAAAGATGTATGTCTTTTTAGGTAGATGATTTGTTAATCCATGGTAAATGGCATGTGGAAATATCTCCTAAAATAAGCTTTCTGTATTGCTGTAAACCTGCAATAAGCTACCACCTGTCTGAAGGACCGCCATTGAAACTAATTGTATCGTCCGGTTCAGAGGGCTTTTACTATAGTCCATGATCACGGGATAAACTATTAACTTAGCTTTGTAATGGCCAATGTGGAAGAGGGTCCTTTATTTGCCCTGTTTTGAAACTGTAGAGTCAAGTATTTCATATTATATTGGCAAACGTAGTTAACCCTGGTCATCTAGCTCCTACTGGCGCTCTCTGGACTGGGCATTTAATGCTTGCAAATGACGTTTTACGACGTATATGGCTCATATGTAATATGTAGCTGCTTGATAACAGACGAGTCTCATATACAGTTGAGTGTCGATATATCGAACTCCAAGAGACCGTGCACATTATTTAGAGATAACAGACGTCGGAGGCATCCTATTTCTAATCTGGATATTCCTGGAGTTGACAGCTTAATGTAGGTCTAAATTATTACTGAAACTTCTATAGGAGCTTTCAGCTTTCAACATTACTTTCGACCTTTTTTTTATACATTTCATAACCATTTTGACCGAACTTTAACTTCAAGTTGTCCTGGAATTCGAGTTATCCGAGTCGATATATCGAATTTCAACTGTAGGATGTTTTAACACTTCTTTAACGAGATATGAGATCTACTTACATCATTAATATGAAACAGTTTAATGCTATATGAAGATATATAGTTTGGGCCATAACAGAAGCCGTAGAAAAAAACATCTCTACATTTATATCATTGTATAAGCAAACGTATAAAACACTGATCAGGCGTTTTACAGATGCTGTCTGATCTTGGTCTCCCCTGTTTACAAATATGAGAAACCCGACTCTACGAACGTATCAGTTAACCTTTTTCTCCATAAGCATTCCTCTAACAAATAATGCGATATGAATATTATATTATGTTCTAGTGGCATATGAATAAGCGCATATTTGGGATTGGTTGAAACTGTAAACGCAGATCTAAATAATTCAATAAGCACACAGAGCAGACCCCGATCAGGCGGCTCCTACATGGACCGTCTTATCTGGATCTACTCTGTCTGTAAAGGCATGGTAATGCGTATCTATGGAGTAAAAGGTTCAAAGGTTCGGTGATAATACAACACACAGTTTACCATGTGTTATCTTGCTAAGGTTTCATTGTACGTTTTGCTACAAGATGATGTGCGTAATCCCTTCCCTTTATTCAGAGGCACGTGTCCTTGGTGCTACTCGGTACAAGCTATACAACATATTAATTGGAAATGATTCTGATGAAGTGGATATCAAAACATGAATTTTCGTCCAATGTAAGAATGTGTGTAAAGTGTACCGCTCCACATATATAAATAGTTGTTTAATCTTTTATCTGATAAATACCAATGTAAGAATGCTGACATCATGAAAATCTATATGCTGAATGTTCAATGGTATATGAACAGTGTTGGAAACCATACAGTCAAATTTATATAACACATTTATATTATATAATTCTATAAGCAAATATGATCTGGGTCCACTCTGTAGATTCATTTAAATATGCTTCTGTGAGGTAATGTGTTAATCCTTGTAATGATGGCAAAAAGGGACGTTTGGTAAACTGTTGAATGTTTCACAAGCTTTCATTTCGCTTAGACCTTTGTGAAACCGTTGATCTAATTAAATGCAGTTTAGATCCTACAGAAAACAGCGAGTTGCTTGACTAATGCAGTTTAGATCCTACAGAAAACAGCGAGTTGCTGGACTAATGCAGTTTAGATCCTACAGAAAACAGCGAGTTGCTGGACTAATGCAGTTTAGATCCTACAGAAAACAGCGAGTTGCTGGACTAATGCAGTTTAGATCCTACAGAAAACAGCGAGTTGCTTGACTAATGCAGTTTAGATCCTACAGAAAACAGCGAGTTGCTTGACTAATGCAGTTTAGATCCTACAGAAAACAGCGAGTTGCTTGACTAATGCAGTTTAGATCCTACAGAAAACAGCGAGTTGCTGGACTAATGCAGTTTAGATCCTACAGAAAACAGCGAGTTGCTGGACTAATGCAGTTTAGATCCTACAGAAAACAGCGAGTTGCTGGACTAATGCAGTTTAGATCCTACAGAAAACAGCGAGTTGCTTGACTAATGCAGTTTAGATCCTACAGAAAACAGCGAGTTGCTGGAATAATGCAGTTTAGATCCTACAGAAAACAGCGAGTTGCTGGACTAATGCAGTTTAGATCCTACAGAAAACAGCGAGTTGCTTGACTAATGCGGTTTAGATCCTACAGAAAACAGCGAGTTGCTTGACTAATGCAGTTTAGATCCTACAGAAAACAGCGAGTTGCTGGACTAATGCAGTTTAGATCCTACAGAAAACAGCGAGTTGCTGGACTAATGCAGTTTAGATCCTACAGAAAACAGCGAGTTGCTTGACTTATGCAGTTTAGACCCTACAGAAAACATCGAGTTGCTTGACTAATGCAGTTTAGATCCTACAGAAAACAGCGAGTTGCTGGACTAATGCAGTTTAGATCCTACAGAACACAGCGAGTTGCTTGACTAATGCAGTTTAGATCCTACAGAAAACAACGAGTTGCTTGACTAATGCAGTTTAGATCCTACAGAAAACAGCGAGTTGCTTGCCTTCTCAGCTGGAGCAGCATTTTACAAACGCCTATCAAATCGCGGATTTAGACAGACAGGAGTATATATAGGGCTCATGACGTATTTTGCAAACAAAGTAGACCCGACTCAGACATCTCCTGTTGGAACGCCCGATTAGAGTCTGTTCTATAGAGATGGTACTATAATTGTTACAATAGCCAATGTTTCATGATTAGAGTCTGTTCTATAGAGATGGTACTATAATTGTTACGATAGCCAATGGTTCATGATTAGAGTCTGTTCTATAGAGATGGTACTATAATTGTTACAATAGCCAATGTTTCATGATTAGAGTCTGTTCTATAGAGATGGTACTATAATTGTTACAATAGCCAATGTTTCATGATTAGAGTCTGTTCTGTAGAGATGGTACTATAATTGTTACGATAGCCAATGGTTCATGATTAGAGTCTGTTCTATAGAGATGGTACTATAATTGTTACGATAGCCAATGGTTCATGATTAGAGTCTGTTCTATAGAGATGGTACTATAATTGTTACGATAGCCAATGTTTCATCTGTTTGCATGCCATTATAAAACTATCATTCAGCTGCTTATCATGATTCCGTTACATGAGTAACCATAGAGTAAATGGTTAATGTCACACGAGCTTATTATAGAGGTGCACAGCGTAAATGGTTAATGTCACACGAGCTTATAGTAGATGTTCACAGAGTAAATGGTTAATGTCACACGAGCTTATAGTAGATGTTCATATAGTAAATGGTTAATGTCACACGAGCTTATTATAGAGGTTCACAGCGTAAATGGTTAATGTCACACGAGCTTATAGTAGATGTTCATATAGTAAATGGTTAATGTCACACGAGCTTATAGTAGATGTTCATATAGTAAATGGTTAATGTCACACGAGCTTATTGTAGATGTTCACAGAGTAAATGGTTAATGTCACACGAGCTTATAGTAGATGTTCATATAGTAAATGGTTAATGTCACACGAGCTTATAGTAGATGTTCATATAGTAAATGGTTAATGTCACACGAGCTTATTATAGAGGTGCACAGCGTAAATGGTTAATGTCACACGAGCTTATAGTAGATGTTCACAGAGTAAATGGTTAATGTCACACGAGCTTATAGTAGATGTTCACAGAGTAAATGGTTAATGTCACACGAGCTTATAGTAGATGTTCACAGAGTAAATGGTTAATGTCACACGAGCTTATAGTAGATGTTCATATAGTAAATGGTTAATGTCACACGAGCTTATTATAGAGGTGCACAGCGTAAATGGTTAATGTCACACGAGCTTATAGTAGATGTTCACAGAGTAAATGGTTAATGTCACACGAGCTTATAGTAGATGTTCATATAGTAAATGGTTAATGTCACACGAGCTTATAGTAGATGTTCATATAGTAAATGGTTAATGTCACACGAGCTTATTATAGAGGTTCACAGAGTAAATGGTTAATGTCACACGAGCTTATTGTAGAGGTTCACAGAGTAAATGGTTAATGTCACACGAGCTTATAGTAGAGGTTCACAGAGTAAATGGTTAATGTCACACGAGCTTATAGTAGATGTTCACAGAGTAAATGGTTAATGTCACACGAGCTTATTATAGAGGTTCACAGAGTAAATGGTTAATGTCACACGAGCTTATAGTAGATGTTCACAGAGTAAATGGTTAATGTCACACGAGCTTATTATAGAGGTTCACAGAGTAAATGGTTAATGTCACACGAGCTTATTATAGAGGTTCATAGGGTAAATGGTTAATGTCACACGAGCTTATAGTAGATGTTCACAGAGTAAATGGTTAATGTCACACGCGCTTATTGTAGAGGTTCACAGAGTAAATGGTTAATGTCACACGAGCTTATAGTAGATGTTCATATAGTAAATGGTTAATGTCACACGAGCTTATTGTAGAGGTTCATATAGTAAATGGTTAATGTCACACGAGCTTATTGTAAAGGTTCACAGGGTAAATGGTTAATGTCACACGCGCTTATTGTAGAGGTGCACAGAGTAAATGGTAAATGGCACACGCGCTTATTGTAGAGGTTCACAGGATAAATGGTTAATGTCACACGAGTTTATTATAGAGGTTCACAGAGTAAATGGTTAATGTCACACGAGCTTATTATAGAGGTTCACAGAGTAAATGGTTAATGTCACACGAGCGTATTATAGAGGTTCACAGCGTAAATGGTTAATGTCACACGAGCTTATTATAGAGGTTCGCATAGTAAATGGTTAATGTCACACGAGCTTATTATAGAGGTGCACAGCGTAAATGGTTAATGTCACACGAGCTTATAGTAGATGTTCACAGAGTAAATGGTTAATGTCACACGAGCGTATTGTAGAGGTTCGCATAGTAAATGGTTAATGTCACACGAGCTTATTATAGAGGTTCGCATAGTAAATGGTTAATGTCACACGAGCTTATTGTAGAGGTTCACAGAGTAAATGGTTAATGTCACACGAGCTTATTGTAGAGGTTCACAGAGTAAATGGTTAATGTCACACGAGCTTATTATAGAGGTTCACAGAGTAAATGGTTAATGTCACACGAGCTTATTGTAGAGGTTCACAGAGTAAATGGTTAATGTCACACGAGCTTATAGTAGATGTTCACAGAGTAAATGGTTAATGTCACACGAGCTTATAGTAGATGTTCACAGAGTAAATGGTTAATGTCACACGAGCGTATTGTAGAGGTTCGCATAGTAAATGGTTAATGTCACACGAGCTTATTATAGAGGTTCACAGAGTAAATGGTTAATGTCACACGAGCTTATAGTAGATGTTCACAGAGTAAATGGTTAATGTCACACGAGCTTATAGTAGATGTTCACAGAGTAAATGGTTAATGTCACACGAGCTTATAGTAGATGTTCACAGAGTAAATGGTTAATGTCACACGAGCTTATAGTAGATGTTCACAGAGTAAATGGTTAATGTCACACGAGCGTATTGTAGAGGTTCGCATAGTAAATGGTTAATGTCACATGAGCTTATAGTAGATGTTCACAGAGTAAATGGTTAATGTCACACGAGCTTATTGTAGAGGTTCACAGAGTAAATGGTTAATGTCACACGAGCTTATAGTAGATGTTCATATAGTAAATGGTTAATGTCACACGAGCTTATAGTAGATGTTCACAGAGTAAATGTTTAATGTCACACGAGCGTATTATAGAGGTTCACAGAGTAAATGGTTAATGTCACAGGAGCTTATTATAGAGGTTCACAGAGTAAATGGTTAATGTCACACGAGCTTATTATAGATGTTCACAGAGTAAATGGTTAATGTCACACGAGCTTATAGTAGATGTTCACAGAGTAAATGGTTAATGTCACACGAGCTTATTATAGAGGTTCACAGAGTAAATGGTTAATGTCACACGAGCTTATAGTAGATGTTCACAGAGTAAATGGTTAATGTCACACGAGCTTATTGTAGAGGTTCACAGAGTAAATGGTTAATGTCACACGAGCTTATTATATATGTTCACAGAGTAAATGGTTAATGTCACACGAGCTTATAGTAGATGTTCACAGAGTAAATGGTTAATGTCACACGAGCTTATTATAGAGGTTCACAGAGTAAATGGTTAATGTCACACGAGCTTATAGTAGATGTTCACAGAGTAAATGGTTAATGTCACACGAGCTTATTGTAGATGTTCACAGAGTAAATGGTTAATGTCACACGAGCTTATTATAGAGGTTCACAGAGTAAATGGTTAATGTCACACGAGCTTATTATAGAGGTTCACAGAGTAAATGGTTAATGTCACACGAGCTTATTATAGATGTTCACAGAGTAAATGGTTAATGTCACACGAGCTTATTATAGAGGTTCACAGAGTAAATGGTTAATGTCACACGAGCTTATTATAGATGTTCACAGAGTAAATGGTTAATGTCACACGAGCGTATTATAGAGGTTCACAGAGTAAATGGTTAATGTCACACGAGCGTATTATAGAGGTTCGCATAGTAAATGGTTAATGTCACACGAGCTTATTATAGAGGTGCACAGCGTAAATGGTTAATGTCACACGAGCTTATTGTAGAGGTTCACAGGGTAAATGGTTAATGTCACACGAGCTTATAGTAGAGGTTCACAGAGTAAATGGTTAATGTCACACGAGCTTATTGTAGAGGTTCACAGAGTAAATGGTTAATGTCACACGAGCTTATTATAGAGGTTCACAGAGTAAATGGTTAATGTCACACGAGCTTATTGTAGAGGTTCACAGAGTAAATGGTTAATGTCACACGAGCTTATAGTAGATGTTCACAGAGTAAATGGTTAATGTCACACGAGCTTATAGTAGATGTTCACAGAGTAAATGTTTAATGTCACACGAGCGTATTATAGAGGTTCACAGAGTAAATGGTTAATGTCACACGAGCTTATTATAGAGGTTCACAGAGTAAATGGTTAATGTCACACGAGCTTATAGTAGATGTTCACAGAGTAAATGGTTAATGTCACACGAGCTTATAGTAGATGTTCACAGAGTAAATGGTTAATGTCACACGAGCGTATTGTAGAGGTTCGCATAGTAAATGGTTAATGTCACACGAGCTTATTATAGAGGTTCACAGAGTAAATGGTTAATGTCACACGAGCTTATTATAGATATTCACAGAGTAAATGGTTAATGTCACACGAGCTTATTATAGAGGTTCACAGAGTAAATGGTTAATGTCACACGAGCTTATTGTAGAGGTTCACAGAGTAAATGTTTAATGTCACACGAGCTTATTATAAAGGTTCACAGAGTAAATGGTTAATGTCACACGAGCTTATTATAGAGGTTCACAGAGTAAATGGTTAATGTCACACGAGCTTATTATAGAGGTTCGCATAGTAAATGGTTAATGTCACACGAGCTTATTGTAGAGGTTCACAGAGTAAATGGTTAATGTCACACGAGCTTATTATAGAGGTTCACAGAGTAAATGGTTAATGTCACACGAGCTTATAGTAGAGGTTCACAGAGTAAATGGTTAATGTCACACGAGCTTATTATAGAGGTTCACAGAGTAAATGGTTAATGTCACACGAGCTTATTGTAGAGGTTCACAGAGTAAATGGTTAATGTCACACGAGCTTATTATAGAGGTTCACAGAGTAAATGGTTAATGTCACACGAGCGTATTATAGAGGTTCGCATAGTAAATGGTTAATGTCACACGAGCTTATAGTAGATGTTCACAGAGTAAATGGTTAATGTCACACGAGCTTATAGTAGATGTTCACAGAGTAAATGGTTAATGTCACACGAGCGTATTGTAGAGGTTCGCATAGTAAATGGTTAATGTCACACGAGCTTATTATAGAGGTTCACAGAGTAAATGGTTAATGTCACACGAGCTTATAGTAGATGTTCACAGAGTAAATGGTTAATGTCACACGAGCTTATAGTAGATGTTCACAGAGTAAATGGTTAATGTCACACGAGCTTATAGTAGATGTTCACAGAGTAAATGGTTAATGTCACACGAGCTTATAGTAGATGTTCACAGAGTAAATGGTTAATGTCACACGAGCGTATTGTAGAGGTTCGCATAGTAAATGGTTAATGTCACATGAGCTTATAGTAGATGTTCACAGAGTAAATGGTTAATGTCACACGAGCTTATTGTAGAGGTTCACAGAGTAAATGGTTAATGTCACACGAGCTTATAGTAGATGTTCATATAGTAAATGGTTAATGTCACACGAGTTATAGTAGATGTTCACAGAGTAAATGTTTAATGTCACACGAGCGTATTATAGAGGTTCACAGAGTAAATGGTTAATGTCACACGAGCTTATTATAGAGGTTCACAGAGTAAATGGTTAATGTCACACGAGCTTATTATAGATGTTCACAGAGTAAATGGTTAATGTCACACGAGCTTATAGTAGATGTTCACAGAGTAAATGGTTAATGTCACACGAGCTTATTATAGAGGTTCACAGAGTAAATGGTTAATGTCACACGAGCTTATAGTAGATGTTCACAGAGTAAATGGTTAATGTCACACGAGCTTATTGTAGAGGTTCACAGAGTAAATGGTTAATGTCACACGAGCTTATTATAGAGGTTCACAGAGTAAATGGTTAATGTCACACGAGCTTATTATAGAGGTTCACAGAGTAAATGGTTAATGTCACTCGAGCTTATTATAGATGTTCACAGAGTAAATGGTTAATGTCACACGAGCTTATTATAGAGGTTCACAGAGTAAATGGTTAATGTCACACGAGCTTATTATAGATGTTCACAGAGTAAATGGTTAATGTCACACGAGCGTATTATAGAGGTTCACAGAGTAAATGGTTAATGTCACACGAGCGTATTATAGAGGTTCGCATAGTAAATGGTTAATGTCACACGAGCTTATTATAGAGGTGCACAGCGTAAATGGTTAATGTCACACGAGCTTATTGTAGAGGTTCACAGGGTAAATGGTTAATGTCACACGAGCTTATAGTAGAGGTTCACAGAGTAAATGGTTAATGTCACACGAGCTTATTGTAGAGGTTCACAGAGTAAATGGTTAATGTCACACGAGCTTATTATAGAGGTTCACAGAGTAAATGGTTAATGTCACACGAGCTTATTGTAGAGGTTCACAGAGTAAATGGTTAATGTCACACGAGCTTATAGTAGATGTTCACAGAGTAAATGGTTAATGTCACACGAGCTTATAGTAGATGTTCACAGAGTAAATGTTTAATGTCACACGAGCGTATTATAGAGGTTCACAGAGTAAATGGTTAATGTCACACGAGCTTATTATAGAGGTTCACAGAGTAAATGGTTAATGTCACACGAGCTTATAGTAGATGTTCACAGAGTAAATGGTTAATGTCACACGAGCTTATAGTAGATGTTCACAGAGTAAATGGTTAATGTCACACGAGCGTATTGTAGAGGTTCGCATAGTAAATGGTTAATGTCACACGAGCTTATTATAGAGGTTCACAGAGTAAATGGTTAATGTCACACGAGCTTATTATAGATGTTCACAGAGTAAATGGTTAATGTCACACGAGCTTATTATAGAGGTTCACAGAGTAAATGGTTAATGTCACACGAGCTTATTGTAGAGGTTCACAGAGTAAATGGTTAATGTCACACGAGCTTATTATAGAGGTTCGCATAGTAAATGGTTAATGTCACACGAGCTTATTGTAGAGGTTCACAGAGTAAATGGTTAATGTCACACGAGCTTATTACAGAGGTTCACAGAGTAAATGGTTAATGTCACACGAGCTTATAGTAGAGGTTCACAGAGTAAATGGTTAATGTCACACGAGCTTATTATAGAGGTTCACAGAGTAAATGGTTAATGTCACACGAGCTTATTGTAGAGGTTCACAGAGTAAATGGTTAATGTCACACGAGCTTATTATAGAGGTTCACAGAGTAAATGGTTAATGTCACACGAGCGTATTATAGAGGTTCGCATAGTAAATGGTTAATGTCACACGAGCTTATTGTAGAGGTTCACAGAGTAAATGGTTAATGTCACACGAGCTTATTATAGAGGTTCACAGAGTAAATGGTTAATGTCACACGAGCTTATTATAGAGGTTCGCATAGTAAATGGTTAATGTCACACGAGCTTATTGTAGAGGTTCACAGAGTAAATGGTTAATGTCACACGAGCGTATTGTAGAGGTTCACAGAGTAAATGGTTAATGTCACACGAGCTTATTGTAGAGGTTCACAGAGTAAATGGTTAATGTCACACGAGCTTATTGTAAAGGTTCACAGAGTAAATGGTTAATGGCACACGAGCTTATAGTAGATGTTCACAGAGTAAATGGTTAATGTCACACGAGCTTATTGTAAAGGTTCACAGAGTAAATGGTTAATGTCACACGAGCTTATTGTAAAGGTTCACAGAGTAAATGGTTAATGTCACACGAGCTTATTGTAGAGGTTCGCATAGTAAATGGTTAATGTCACACGAGCTTATTGTAAAGGTGCACAGCGTAAATGGTTAATGTCACACGAGCTTATTGTAGAGGTGCACAGCGTAAATGGTTAATGTCACACGAGCTTATTATAGAGGTTCACAGGGTAAATGGTTAATGTCACACGAGCTTTATTGTAGAGGTGCACAGAGGTTTAACCCTTTCGGTGCCAAATTGCTTATCGTCGTCTGCAAACCAATTTTGTTAAATCATTCTGTAAAATAAGGATACGAGATCAATAAATGCAAAATTCAAAGGAATCAAGCACAAATATCGAACTAGAATTTGAGACAAAAAGGATAGCACTATTTATCGTGGTGCATTTTTGCGGCATTGTGGGTGAAAGGGTTAACATAGATAAATGGACATTAAGTCAAGCAACGAGTCGAAACCAATAGAATAGCACAAAGTGATGTTTAGTGTTACATACGTCATGTATTAGCCCAATACATTATGTATTAGCCCCAGTCAAAGCCAATAGTACAAAGTGGCTTTGTTGGATGTATACGTTATGTGTTAGTCCTTCACAAGTCAAAGCCAATAGTACAAAGTGGCTTTGTTGTATGCAAACGTTACGTGTAAGTCCTTCACCAGTCAAAGCCTATAGTACAAAGTGGCTTTTTGTGTTTTATACGTTATCTATTAACCCTTCACCAGTTAAAGCCCGACAGACATTTGCAAATTCACCGTCTCTCCGGTATTCAACTTTTTGATACTCTGTAAAATAATTCTCAAATTCTTGAAAGTAGGTGAAAATTGCAAGAGGTCGGTATTTCAGCAGATATAATTTTCACGACTCTAAAGAGCGGTCAGAGTATAGGGTTTAATGGATAAATAAAGGAGCTTTTCTTGAAAATATTTAAATGTACGCATCTTATCTGGACCTCTAACTATATATCTAACAATATCGTATCGCCAAAATGAAAGCGCAAGCAATCTTAGGCTACAATCCCACTAGCGCTTGCGATCGTTAAAGACCACTGGCGACCTTTGAGACCTCTGAAACCGGCGATCGTCAGCGATTGTCGGCGACTAAATTCAAAACAATGATTCGCAGTCACATTGGCGATGCATCTGCGACCACCGTAAGACAGTTTGTTGACGATCATTCGCCAAGTCACTACTATTCGTACAAAGGTTCCACACTCACTGTCGACCTGTTGTGTGGTCACGTGGTCTATGCCTAATCGCGGAAAATCTTTAGGCAGTCGCTGGTGATCGCACGACAGTCGTAGGTAGTTATAGAAAGGTCGATGATAGTCGTACGATTGTAGGGAAGATCACCAACGACCAGTTGAAGAATGTTGGAAACCTTTGAACGACGATCGCACGATTGGCTAAACCCCTCTAAGGTTACCTCTTAAAGAATACCGGCGACCAGTTCAATCATAAGGAGGTTGTTGTGCATGATCAACAACCTCTCTGCGACTGAAATTAGTCGCACAACAAGAAAATATTACCAACGATTACTAAAGACCACCCGCGATTATCAGTGACTTGTCGTGCGACCTTCGTACGAATATCGGCAACAAGAGGTCGCTAGAAATGGTAAACAGATCATAAGTGGTCGTAGGCCTTGTGGAACCGGGCCCTGAGGTTGTTGTACATGCTAAACAACCTCTCTAAGACTGAAATACGACTGAAATTGGTTTGGAAACGATTACCAACGATTACTGAAGACCACCCGCGATTAACATTGACTTGTCGTGCGACCTTCGTATGAATATCGGCGACCAGAGGTCGCTCGCAATCGTAAACAGGTCTAAAGGGGTCGTAAGGCCTAGTTGGACTGGGCCCTTACAGGAGAATCCTTTATTGTACATTGTACATATATGTATATACAGTCTAATCTTGAGGCTCTCTACCTGTAAGAAATATCGACAACATGACTATTGATTAGCGTATATTATTATGGCTTATGATCACAGGAATGTCGGCTGTCCATGACAGAAGCTGTTTAATCAGTTATATATTATCCTGTAAGCAAACAGTGTATATATTGCTCTAGAAAAGACACATGGTATACTAGTTTGCTTGAAAACGCTGTACAAGGAGTTTTTGTTAGAGAAATGGTTCATTTTATATTTCAGCTGACATGCCACTGGCTACGAGGGACTCCATCATGCGGATGGAAAATATATCAAGCGAGCAGAGGTTGATGATGAGCCTGATGTGGCGATATGAAAACTCCGTGCGACCCATTTTTAACTCTTCCAAGCCGGTAGAGGTTGCCTTGGGTCTGACTTTGACCCAGATTTTAGATTTGGTGAGTTCTAAGTGTTGTGCTAATTTTGAAATATATAGAAATATAACGTACTACTTGTAATAAACGGGAACACTTGCAATATAATGAAACACATGCTCTAATTCCGAATTTATTTTCGGATTCATGTCCTTTGGCAAGGGGCCAAGTGTCTACTTGTTAAAGGTGGTTAGATAGAAAATTCGGAATTGCTTCCATGATGAAGAATATCAGTCTAAACATTTGAAATTAAGGTGTTCTTTAAAGAGGAAGTCCCTGCAATGAACGCATATTTTCAATAATCTCATAAAACCTGGTGTTTGTTATGCTTAATCATTATTATGAATAAATACTTGAATTGCTGTGATCTCATAGTTCGATCTCTAAGGGCCTTTTTCAAAGATTATCATGTCCAAAATACACGTCACATTTTCGTTACAAAGAGAATAATCATTATTATGAAGATTGTCAATTTGAACATTTATCGAAAAATGTGCCTGTGTATCAAAATAAATCGATTTCATCAATACTTATAATTTTTGTTCTACAAAAAAGTATCATAGGCCTTTTCCGTTAGAATTTTCCGTGTTTTGCCGATGCTCACCCGATCCCTCCGTTGCTTACAAAACAGCTATTCTTGTAAGTGGTCGGAGAGACGCGAATAGCGCGAACAGGTACGAAACTAAAACCTAACCCGAATAAAACTGAAACATCGGGGAATAAAATCGGGATCGTCGATATCAAACAAATGGATGTTTTGTCATATTCAACATTCATATGATTGGTTTTCTTGCGATATACTACTTTTCAGCATATAAACAAATGAATTTTGTATATTTAAGGTATTTTTGAAACACGTCGAATGTAGGGACTTCGCCTTTAAGACTATTGTGTTATTATTACTTCATTGACTCCCTTATAAGGTAAACCATTCTAATAAAATCACTTTATGAACAAACACTGGTGTCCTAAAACAGGTGATTGATTAATGCAGGACGAAAGTAATATAGAAATTTCTCCCGGGTGCTTTTTGCATTAGGTCGACTTCATTAATCCCTTCAGTGTCAGCATTGTCCAGTGTTGAGCATATCTACGTTCACTAAACGTTTTAAAGTGGGTGCTGTTTCAGCTCATTTATAAAAAAAATAATAAACAGAATGCCAAACTGTTTGGATGCTGCTGAGACGCCGAGTTGCTCAACCTCTCATCCGGATTCAATGTGTTTTTATATTGTATGATATCACATACCCGCCTCAATGGCTCTAAAGGGGTCAAGCTACCACCTTCATTTCAGGTCCTGAATAAGATATGTGTTTTGTGGGGGGCTTTTGCTATATAGGAGCATGGCTGTATTCTAAAAGGAGTTCATCGTGTTGGTTATCCAGTTTGAATAGAAACATTTCCCTCTACTACAGCACATATATAAATGAATGTTCACGACACTTATTGACGGTATGATAATCGTTATCGGGATGATCAACTATAACGACGCGTGCATCATGCTTAGAATTAAATAAATACTATACATGCACGGTTTCAAGTAACCTAAGGGTATATATTGAATATACACATTTTTTGTGTAGGATATATACTTACACCAAAATGAAACTTCAAACTTGACTTATAAGGATATTTCAAAACCTTTTCAGGTAATCAGATTGACCAATTTATTTTACAAAATGTTTTAAATGTTCTTGGGTACAAAATGCATATTACAAAATGTAAGTGTAGGACGTTGTCAGTAGAAAATTTACATTTTTAAGTCACATGGGTCAAAAGTAAAATGGTCCTCAAACGTGCATAGTTTATTTTTGTTGTTACTATATTTTGACCCAAATATTCCGATATTGTTAACTGGCTAAACATTTTACATGGAATTTGAATCGCCAAAAAAGCAAAAAGTAGCTACAAGCTGCAGTAAATCGTTTTATTAAATATCAGGATGTAAGTTTGTCAAAGACAGGGCAGCAGATACTAAACTAAAGAAATCATTCTGAAAAGTTACATTACACATATTATCTGATCATCTGTAGAATGGAATTACAATGGTGTATTTAAAGCAAATATACCGGAGTGCAGCATTTAATCAGCACCCACTTTCTGTCATTTGTTTCGTATGAAACTTAGTTCACAAGTATTCAAAGTATACGCTATAGAATATTTACAGTTATCCTGCTAAGCATATTATTTTCACACAGTCTTTCTTTCGTCAGTACAGTTTGAAAATCCAAGCTGTAAGCAGTTTCTCACTTAGAAAGTAACATCCAAAATACATTAGGCACTCGGATATAAGTGAATTATGGCGTATAGTTTGAGACGACATTTGTTTTCGCTAGGATAAAGTTTCAACCCGGTCATTGTCTGGAAAAGAGCGAGCACTCGGATCCCATTGGCCATACATTGAATACGCTTTATCAGGACTAAAACAGAAACAGATATAAAACAGAAACAGACACCAAGTAGTTCGTTGACAAGAATAATACAGTAAAACCCACCTAAACTGGAATTCTAGTAGAGAAGAATTTAGATACTTATATGTGGCTGTTTAATGCAGGATGAAGGTCATGCAGAAAGCTCTTCTAGGACTTTCACCCTGCATTAAGCTGCCACCTGTCTCCAACACCGATATTTGTTACTGAATTCAACGTGCGGTTCTTTTTTGTTCTTTTCTATTTACTGGACGTGTCATTGGTTAGACAAATCCATCATGGTTCGGCGGATTTACAATTTTTACTGAGCAGTTCCTGATGCTAATATGTGTCTGTAGATTATTAATCACTTGGTACGTAGTAATATTCTCATTTCTGAATAATGGGTTACCCTTACCTCGCTGTAAAATAATGGCTGCTCACATTTGCACCTGTTCAATAGTCCCATCTAGCTAGAAATGATTGACGCTTTGTCAATATTATGCAAATCACAAGCAGTTCAGTGCAATTTTCCTACTTGATTAGCAAAGTATGTATATTGCTGGAATTCGAATTAGATACCGAATCGGGTCGAACAGAGATATTTGGTGTTTTATCTGGATCCAAATTACTTATATGTGCAACAGGCTAAAGATTATCCCGATTAATTAAAGAAAAAATGAATGTACTGTCATTTGCAACCATTGTATGCCAGGTTCACAGCGCTTCCAGAATATCAATGGTTATACTGTTTGACATTCAAATCATGAACTCTTTCAGCGCCAAATGTAGAATTGTTGTCTACATATATAAACCAATTTTGTTAAGTGATTCTGTAAAATAAGGAAATGAGATAAATTAATGCAATTTTCAAAGGAATAAAGCACATATATAGAAATCAGGTTTGAGACAAAAAAGTTAAGTCCCTGATCAGACGCCGCCTTGTAAAGGCGGCGTCTGACCTGAAACTGCACTATTTGTCATGGGGCATTTTTGTGTCATTGGCGGTGAAAGGGTTAAGCAACTTATACCATTTACCTCATAGACCGTCTTTTCAACCAGATTGAAGACATACATGTACCTGTTGAACATTTACGTCAAAGACGAGCATTGTATCACTTTCTCTGTTCTATATCTATTCCCAATTTCAAAACCTGATTATTCATGGAAAAATAGGTATAATAAAATACAGACGGAGGAACATTGTAACCATTTTAGAAAGCAAAGTAAGATAACTATCAAATTCCATTAGCAAACAGAACAGACCCTGATCAGACGGTTCCTATAGGAGCCGTCTGATCAGGGTCTACTCTGTTTGCAAATCCGTGAAAAGCGTTCATATAAGGAATGAGTTAAATCCTCTAGATCATATATATGCCGTTTGAATATTTTACCTCGTAGAGATGTGTATAACCAGTTTACCTCATGGAGACGCCTATATAACCCGTTTACCTCATGAGACTCTTTTATAACCGTTTTCTTAGCAGACACGCCCTTTTTATCCATAGAAATTTCCTTCTTCCTTTACATCATTGAAACGTCTTTGTAACCCTATATCTAAAATAGCAATTACATCATGAAGACCTATTTTATCTTTACTCTATTCCTCATATAGACGTTTTGTTATTTATTTTACCTCAAACAGACGCTTTGTTATTCATTTTACTTCACACAGACGCTTTGTTATTCATTTTACCTCATACAGACGCTTTATTATTCATTTTACCTCATATCGACGTTGTGTTATTCATTTAACCTCATACAGACGCGTTGTTATTCATTTTACCTCAAACAGACGATTTGTTATTCATTTTACCTCATACAGACGCTTTGTTATTCATTTTACCTCAAACAGACGCTTTGTTATTCATTTTACCTCATACAGACACTTTGTTATTCATTTTACCTCATACCGAGCTTTAGTATTCAATTTACCTTAAAGAGACGCTTTCTTATTTATTTTGCCTCATAGAGACGCTTTGTTATTTTTTTGCCTCAGGCAGACGCTTTCTTATTGATTTTACCTCATACACATGTAGACGTTTTGATATTCATTTTATCTGATGGAGAGACGCTTTCCCTATTCATTTTGCCTCATAGAGACGCTTTGTTATTTTTTGCCTCAGGCAGACGCTTTCTTATTCATTTTACCTAATAGACACGCCTTTTTAATCCGTTACATTATTAAGCCTTTATTTGACAGAGATGTATTTTAACTCTTTACCTCAAATGGACGTTTCTAAGTTTTTAACCTTAACCCTGTACCTTGTAGACACACGTCTTTTTACTTTTTATTTAATGGAACCGCATTGTTAACCCTATACCTAAAACGATAGCATTTTAAACCTTCCTCTATTCTATGTTCATTCCAAATTTCAATACCTATTGAATATTTATTATCAAAATAGTAATACAACAAGAGGGCCATGAGGCCCTGAAGCGCTCACCTGAGATAACACCAGGAACGGGCCATTTTTTACCAAGAACACATCATTTGTACAACCGTGGTAGAGAATGACAAGGCAAAGCAGTATGCCATTAATTAAAGGTCTAAGCCTTATGGTTTCAGAGAAAACTAATAGTTTATATTTTTCCCATGAAAACCTGATAAGCCGCAAGGCAGGGGCCAAGTTTCGCCAAGAGGTCAGGGTCGTAAGTTGAACATTCTTGGCAGAGGACCACAAGCCAAGCTACATATTTGTAGAGGACCATTACATCATGTTACATACCAAACATCAAAGGTCTAGTCCTTAAAGTTTCAGATTTTTAAAGATTGTCCTATGAAAAACTGATATGCCATTTTTGGTTCGGGGTCATAATTTGAACAATATTTGTAGAGAACCATAACGGCATGCTACATACCAAATATCAAAGGTCTAGGCCTAACAGTTTCGGACAAAATATTTTTAAAGATTTTCCTATGAAAAACTGATAATACATTTTGGGTCCAGGGTAATAATTTGAACAATCTTTGTAGAGGACCATTAGACCATGCTACATGCAAAATATCAAAGGTATTGGCCTTACAGTTTCAGAGAAGAATATTTTTCAAGATTTTCCTATGAAAAACTGATAAGGCCTTGGGCGGGGCCATTTTTGGCCCGGGTCATAATTTGAACATTCTTTGTAGAAGACCATTAGATCATGCTACATACCAAATATCAAAGGTCTAGGCCTTACAGTTTCAGAGAAGAAGATTTTAAAGAGTTTCCTATGAAAAACTGATAAGCCCATGGGCGGGCCATATTTGGCCAATGGGTCATAATATGAACAATCTGTGTAGAGGACCATTAGACCATGCTACATACCAACTATCAAAGGTCTATGCCTTACAGTTTCAGAGAATAATACTTTTTAAGATTTTTCTATGTAAAATTGATAAGCCCTTGGGCGGGGCAATATTTTGCCCGGGTCATAGTTTGAACAAATTTGTTAGAGGACCACCAGACCATGCTACATACCAAAAATCAAAGGTCTAGGCCTTACAGTTTCAGAGAACAATATTTTTTAAAGATTTTCCTATGAAAAACTGACAAGCCCATGGGCGGAGGCCAGTTTTGGCTCGAGGTCATAATTTGAACAATCTTTGTAGAGGACCATAAGATCATGCGACATGCCAAATATCAAAAGTGTAAGCCTCACAGTTTCAGATAAGAAGAATTTTAAAGATTGTTCTATGAAAAACTGATACGCCCTTGGGCGGGCCATGTCTGGCCCGGGGTCATAAATTGAACAAATTTTGTAGAGCACCATTAGATCATGCTACATACCAAATATCAAAGGTCTAGGCCGTATAGTTACAGAGAAGAAGATTTTTTAAAGAGTTTCCTATGAAAAACTGATAAGCCCTTGGGCGGGGCCATTTTTGGTCCGGTGTCATAATTTGAACACATTTTGTAGAGGACCATTAGATCATGCTACATACCAACTATCTAAGGTCTAGGCCTTACAGTTTCAGAGAAGAAGATTTTTAAAAAAAAAAAATCCTATGAAAAACAGATAAGCCCTTGGGCGGGGGCCATTTTTGCCCCGTGGGACATAATTTGAACAATCTTTGTAGAGGACCATAAGATCATGCGACATGCCAAATATCAAAAGTGTAGACCTTACAGTTTCAGATAAGAAGAGTTTTAAAGATTGTTCTATGAAAAACTGATACGCCCTTTGGCGGGACCATTTTTTGCCCGGGGGTCATACATTGAACAAATTTTGTAGAGGACCATTAGATCATGCTACATACCAAATATCAAAGGTCTAGGCCTTACAGTTTCAGAGAAGAATATTTTTTAAAGATTTTCCTATGAAAAACTGAAAGCCCTTGGGCGGGACCATTTTTGGCCCGGGGTCATAATGTGAACAATATTTTGTTCCCCCTAACCACTGATTCTTCTGACGAAATTTGGTTAAAATCCGATCAGCAGTTTCAGAGGAGATGTCGTTTGAAAATGTGGACGGACGCCGGACGACGGACGGATCGTGGTCACAATAGCTCATCCTGAATATTGTAGACATTTTAGAAAGCAAAGAAACAGATCGTTCAATTTATATTAGCAAACACAGCAGACCCTGATCAGACGACTAAAGTAGGAGCCATCTGATCTGTGTCTACTCTGTTTGCAAATGCGTGAAAACGCGTTTATATGAGGGAAAAGGTTAACGTTTTTACCTCATAAAAACATTTGTTTAATGCTTATCCCCATAGAGATGCCTTTTCAAGATTTAACTCCATAATGATGCCTTTTTCAGTCCTTTACCTCATATAAATGTTTTGGGTAAATATATCATCTTTAGAAAAACTGAATATAATTACATGTATATTCATTATGTAATTATTTCTTACATTAACCATTTATCGCTGTTTCTTTGAAGTGATCCATTGCCATGGAAACACAATTACGAATCCCAGAAATACCGTCTATTATTTACATACATAATTCAAACGTTTACACAGTCAAGATACGATCCTGGTCCTGATTTAATTCACTTAGTTGAGCACATTATTCACGAAAAGGCGCCAAAAGCCATAAACTTTTTGTAATTCCAAGGCTTCATCACGTTTGCAGTGTTCAATGTCAATGCATAAGACTTTCCTGAGCTTTTGTTAGATGCAACACTATATATTATCCGTGGTGTCTTATAGATTAAACCACATAGATTAAGCATTTAATGTAACACAGATTTATTCCATCAGAACCCTTGCCAAATCGAAATGTTTATTTCTAGACATTGTAATCTAGCAGGTTTAAACGTGTATTCTACAGTTTGTCGTAAATATGTTTTTAACACGTTCCCTTATGTAAGCGCATTTTGGCGCATCTGCAAACAGAGTAGACCCAGATCAGACGGCTCCTATAGGAGCTGTCTGATCATGTCCTGCTCTGTTTGCTTATGGTGTAATATAGCTCTGATTCTTCTACAGATTCTGCATGAGTCAAAATGCCCTGTGTTTATATGCCATTATAAAATATAATCGTATTAATATCCATGACGTCACTATTTCTTACATGAATATACAACAGGGGAAGGGTTAAACCAACAGTGGTCCAGATAAGATGCGTCACACAAACCTATCCTTTAATATTCTAACAAACAGTATGTTGAGACCACTCTAGTATTATCTATAAGAGCATGGGTTTAGGTGGAGACATGACAGTGTTAGTATCAGCGCACGCATAGTTATATGTTGCTCTGAACCAAACATACATGTTGTTGATTGATTCAACATGAAAAAGAATAAACTAACTTTCAGATTCCATAAATACATGATTTATATTATATGTGCATGGATGTTTATATTTTGAGTTGAAAGAAATGATGACATTATGTATACAGAACCCGGGAAAAGAATAATTTATATAGCAATTACTTATTCTCAGGCGTTGATAAATTCAAGCCGGGGGTATTTTTCCGAGGAACTGTTTAACCCTGTACTGTTGGAAATAATGACATCATTTTTGGCTGCATTTTTATAATTATGAAATATGTATATGAACACATGGTGTGTTGGCAAATGCAGAAACTGTATAGTCAGATAAATAGTATGCCATAATATTAGTTATGCAGTGCTTAGTGTCCCTGATATGGACTATTGGCCTACACTGCCAGCAAATATTTATATGGGACAAGGCGAAGCCGAGTCCCATATTAATATTTGCTGGCAGTGTATAGTCCATATTAACGAATTTATCTTACCGACTACATTTAATTTCAAGTATTTACACGCATGTTTGCATCATAGGCCTACGTGTATGGCTTGCCGTAGGGAAGCAAGGGAATTACCTCCCTTTATTTGCCTCAAATCTCGTTTATATATATATTTTTTCTTTTTTATCATTGTAAAACTAATTAATGTTTATATTTCAACTCAATTAAAACATAAATTATATGTATGCATTTTTTAAAACTGTAGTGATAAACATAAAATATTTTATAAGTAACAGAAAAGCATATGGCTGTCAAATAAGGGAAGTAACTCTTGTAAAGCCATGATAAGGATTTTAGTACCCCCATAAGGAATCTATGGGGGTTTCTCTTGGCCTCTATTGACCAATGGAATTACAAGAATTTTGTAGGAGGTAAGATAAACATACAGAGCAGATGTAGTAGCCGTCTGTTCCGGATCTACTCTGTTTTCAAAGGCGTTTAATCCTTTACTTAATTAATATGCAAGAAATCATGACACCATGGGTATTTATTAGAGTAGTTTTCATAATAGTATCTGAACATAGGAATATTTGGCTATGGTAGAAATTGAAACATCAGATTTATATTATTCATAAGAAAACATAGCAGACCGTGGTCAGACGGGTCCTACGGGAGCCATTGATCTGGCTCTACTCTGTTTGCAAATGCGTTTAAGGGCATATGTATGGTGAGAAGGGTTAGAGACGGCGCTGTTCAATAAAGGTTAGAGCCGTTTAGAGACGGCTCTGTTCAATAAAGGTTAGAGACGGCGCTGTTCAATAAGGGTTAGAGACGGCTTTGTTCAATAAAGGTTAGAGACGGCCCTTTCAATAAAGGTTAGAGACGGCTCTGTCAATAAAGGTTAGAGACGGCTCTGTTCAATAAGGTTTAGAGACGGCTCTGTTCAATAAAGGTTAGAGACGGCTCTGTTCAATAAGGGTTAGAGACGGCTCTGTTCAATAAAGGTTAGAGACGGATCTGTTCAATAAGTAATAGAGACTGCTCTGTTCAGTAAGAGCTAGAGACCGCTCTGTTCAATAAGGGTTAGAGACGGCTCTGTTCAGTAAGGGCTAGAGACGGCTCTGTTCAGTAAGGGCTAGAGACGGCTCTGTTCAGTAAGGGCTAGAGACCGCTCTGTTCAATAAAGGATTAAGTGCATTTAAGGTCGAAATGTAAGCAACGTGTATCAAATGATTTATAAACGACATGTCAGAGGTACTTAGGATATGTTTATTAACGACATACAGTAAAAACTATCTAAATCGGACGTTTATTACCCTCAGGACAAGTTGCTACCTAATGCAGCGGAAAGACATGCAGGAAGCTTATTTGCGAACTTAATGCACTGTTTTCCCGTGCAGTAGGCTGTCAGTTATTTTAATTAAGGGCAATACTACTACTTTGAAAATCAAGTTAAGACCGGTTTTACTGTATTCCCTAATCAGATACTGAGTTCAAATATTGTTTTCATCAACTTTTACAACATTTTCCCATGACAAAAATCCATTTGCTCTAAAAGCACCGACGATAAACAACAATACAGTAAATATCCATTAATGCAACAACCACAAATATAGCTGATGTTTGGGTCGTAGAGGCAGGGGGTAGCTTAATGCAGGATGAAAGTTATGCAGAAAGCTCCTATAGGAGCTTTCTACATTACTTCCATCTTGAATTAAGCAGCCACATGATTCTTAAGACGCCTATGTTTATTCGTTGATTAGTCGCTTTAGATGGAGGCCACTGTATATCAAGAACAAACTAAATGGCAACCAAGTACACGGCCCAAAGCATCAATCACTTCTGTTGCTCTATATAAAGCAGAAGACCAACAACAGCGTTCATAGCCAGCGTATTAGACCATTATCTATAATTATGTTTGAGTATTTTGGGGAACTTTATATGGTTTATGCTTCCCAGTAATGGTCCACTTATTTCTACAGGCCTACTCAGTCGTTATATCCCACTGGTGTTTTTTTACCATTATGTCTGCTGCCGCCGGATTTTCTTTGCAAATAGTTTGGATCGAGATGAGACGCCGAATAATTCAACGTCCCGTCAGGGTCTAGAGTGTTGGACACTAGGACTGCATGTTGTTAGACAAACTGATTTTAGTTTGAATTTTTGAAAATGTGATGGGTGAAAATGTCTGTAAAGATACTTTTTCAGCAGGCTAAAGGTTAAACAGCCAACGAATATGTCTTTCGCTTACGAATACATTAAGCAATTAAGCGACGTGAACATGGATTTCAGCAAACAAACTCTCAACGTTAATAACAAACATATGCTCCCAGAGGTCTAGTTAAGATGCGTCAATTGAAACATTGTCAAGAATAACTTCTTTATTTATCCACCAAACCCTTCGTTGTGACCCTCTTTAGAACAGTGTCGAAAATACGATAACAGCATAGGGTTTGGTGGTGAAGTAACGATTTAAGTATTTGAGTACGCACCTTCATATGGTACTCGGTAACTCAAGAAGGATAGAACATGACATTAACCCTTCGCTTGCTATTCACGTCAATACACCTACCTGTATATAGTGAAGAGCCAGATGAGACAACTCCTGCAGGAGCTGTCTCATCGTGCAACCAGTGCACTCCACAGCAGTGATTGCACAGCTAAATACTTGTACACAGTGAAGATATATGTAATTATACAACAGGGCATGGATAAAGAAAGGAGAAATGTATTCAGCAAAAGAAGGGTTCACACATTTTAGAAGATGTGTTATCCTCCAGTCATGCCATGTGCTGGTAAATTTCGATCTTTTGTGAATTTATTGCTCAATGCAGGATTGATTCATAATGTAACGTCCTTAAACTAACCACATAACTAAATTTCAGATGAAACATGGCAAATAAAACACTAACTATCAAACAAATGCTCCATATGCTCCTATGGCTCGTTTTAAATCACTGATACATTGAACCTCGGGGGTACATATAGTTGTACATCGGAACAATGGCGGGGAATCGAACCTTTTATCAATGGAACTGTTCTCTTTTGAACCTTTGATCCCTGGAACTGTTATCTTTTGAACCTTTGATCCCTGGAACTGTTCTCTGTTGAACCTTTGATCACTGGACCTGTTCTCTTTTGAACCTTTGAACTCTGGAACTGTTCTCTTTTGAACCTTTGATCCCTGGAACTGTTCTCTTTTGAACCTTTGATCCCTGGAACTGTTCTCTGTTGAACCTTTGATCACTGGACCTGTTCTCTTTTGAACCTTTGAACTCTGGAACTGTTCTCTTTTGAACCTTTGATCCCTGGAACTGTTCTCTTTTGAACCTTTGATCCCTGGAACTGTTCTCTTTTGAACCTTTGATCACTGGAGCTGTTATCTTTTGAACCTTTGATCCCTGGAATTGTTCTTTTTTGAACCTTTGATCCCTGGAACTGTTCTCGTTGATCCCTGGAATTGTTCTCTTTTGAAACATTGATCCCTGGAACTGTTCTCATTTGAACCTTTGATCCCTGGAACTGTTCTCTTTTATCCCTGGAACTGTTCTCTTTTGAACCTTTGATCCCTTGAACTGTTCTCTTTTGAATATTCAGATGTCATTCATATGACGGTAGGACTATTTATCACCAGATCTTTATAATGACAAGAGTACACAGTCAGAAAATACTGGAAATTAGTGGAAATCGGAGAGCTATGTCTATTATAAATTCATAAGCAAACAGGACAGGACCTGATCAGATGGTCATCTGGGTCTTCTCTGTTTGCATAGGCCTGGAACAATATGGGTCAGACTTGGACCGAATGTCAAAATGTCGTGAATACACTGCGGATTTTTATATAAAAGAGTGGAGTATGAAAACAATATGTTCACGAGGACGTTCCTGTGCTATTAATGCATATTATTATTAAACTTAAGTAGCGGTTTTATAAATCTTAATTGACATTTTACTGCATACATGTACTATACGCGTACATGTACATGTACTATACGCGTACATGTACTATACGCCTTTGTAGGGTACATCCTGATAAGAAGCCCTGATAGAGTCCTGTAACCAGAGTCTACTCAGTTCTCTGTAACCAAACGATTCTGTGTCCATGCGACATAATTAAAAAATCCCTTAATTGACATTCATGATGTCACTGTTTGGTACATGGGTAAAACACTAACAGAACACGTATATAAATTCAGAACACGTATATAAATTAACAGTATGCGTATGCAAACCAGGGCACACGAATAGTGAATTAACCCGTTCAATCATATAAAGGCTTTGAACTAAGAGGGTAGCCAATTGATTTCACCTTTAATTAACCAATTCCTTCATATTGACGATTCGGTAAAAGTCAGTTTGTGAAACCATTGTGATAAATAAGAGCCAGTGTTCTATTTATCACAATGGTTTCATACTACAAAATTCTAAAATTCCCCTTTCTCTAGTTAATGCTCCTTTTCGGTAGATTTATTCAAAGAGATTGTACCTAAACAAAAGTCTATGTGGTAATTGGTTAAACCCTACCATCTACAATCGACTCGTCCCAATCACTTGTTGGAACACATCCATTTGTCATTTTGATTGGGGCATCACAAACGAGGACTAGTCTGGTATAAACCATTGTCATTCTGCAAACTGTATTCGTCCAGACCTGTCTCCGCGTTTATAAAACATTTTGCTTGAATCTGAGATAATTCTCAAGCATTTGATTGGTCTGATTCGGATACTTGAGAATCTTCTCAGACTCAGACTCTGAGCGCTGCTCCAAGATTGTTTGCCTTTTGTCTCATATATGGAATTGCGGGATTGTAAGGGTTAAACAAATGCAGATTGATGAATAATGCATGCCGTTATAAAACACCTTCGGGAGTATTAGCGTTAACTTTTGCCGGAGTAACACGATTTCACAATTTGCATAGTAATTTGTGATAAATAAGGTGACAGGTTCGTGCGATACAGCGATACAAATACATCACACATTTACATGTATACAAATACGTCACGCATTTACATGTATACAAATGCGTCACACATTTACATGTATACAAATACGTCACACATTTACATGTATACATTTGCGTCGCTTATCTCAGTCAGAAACATTCTTAGAATTTTCACAAGATTCAAATATTATAGATAACAATTTAGGATAAGTAATTCATATCAATTTTGAAAACGTTCTCATTACATGTACGTTGTAGTTTGTTTATTCAGCAAGTTTCAAGATGATTATGCCGTTTAGTTCTTATTCGCAAACCTCTCTTTGTATAATATATATTATGTACGGCTACATATGCGTTTTTTCAACTTCATGAAGAATAAATCCAGGTCATGTTATACACAACATGTTCTTACATGTATGTGTGAAACACAGAACATAATTCTCATTTATCCCTTTACTCCATAAATACTCCATAAATACGCATTTCTCCTTTGCAACAGAATAGACCCAGATCAGACGGCTACTGTAGAAGCTGTCTGATCAGGGTCTGCTCTGTTTGCTTATGAACTAATATAGTTATGATTCTACAGTTTCTGCCATTGTCAATAATCCATTTGTTCACGTGCCATTGTAAAAATAATCTAATTTAATATTCATGATGTGATTATAACATTTTCTTGCATGAATATTCATTAATTAATGCGTTAACGTATGCAATATTATCAGAAACTTAAACCCTCACAAGACAAGAGACGCATTTTGACACCTATGTAAAAAGTGTAGATACAGATCAACTGACACCTATGTACACAATGTAGATGAACTGACACCTATGCACACAGTGTAGATACAGATCAACTGACAGCTATGTACACAGTGTAGATATAGATCAACTGACAGCTATGTACACAGTGTAGATATAGATCAACTGACACCTATGTACACAGTGTAGATATAGATCAACTGACAGCTATGTACACAGTGTAGATATAGATCAACTGACACCTATGTACACAATGTAGATCAACTGACAGCTATGTACACAGTGTAGATACAGATCAACTGACAGCTATGTACACAGTGTAGATATAGATCAACTGACACCTATGTACACAGTGTAGATATAGGTCAACTGACAGCTATGTACACAGTGTATATATAGATCAACTGACACCATGTACACAGTGTAGATCCAGATCAACTGACAGCTATGTACACAGTGTAGATACAGATCAACTGACACCTATGCACACAGTGTAGATACAGATCAACTGACACCTATGTACACAGTGTAGATACAGATCAACTGACACCTATGTACACAGTGTAGATACAGATCAACTGACACCTATGTACACAGTGTAGATACAGATCAACTGACACCTATGCACACAGTGTAGATACAGATCAACTGACACCTATGTACACAGTGTAGATACAGATCAACTGACACCTATGTACACAGTGTAGATACAGATCAACTGACACCTATGTACACAATGTAGATCAACTGACACCTATGTACACAGTGTAGATACAGATCAACTGACAGCTATGTACACAGTGTAGATATAGATCAACTGACACCTATGTACACAGTGTAGATACAGATCAACTGACACCTATGTACACAGTGTAGATATAGATCAACTGACACCTATGTACACAGTGTAGATACAGATCAACTGACACCTATGTACACAGTGTAGATACAGATCAACTGACAGCTATGTACACAGTGTAGATATCGATCAACTGACACCTATGTACACAGTGTAGATACAGATCAACTGACAGCTATGTACACAGTGTAGATATAGATCAACTGACACCTATGTACACAGTGTAGATACAGATCAACTGACACCTATGTACACAGTGTAGATACAGATCAACTGACACCTATGTACACAGTGTAGATACAGATCAACTGACACCTATGTACACCATGTAGATCAACTGACACCTATGCACACAGTGTAGATACAGATCAACTGACACCTATGTACACAGTGTAGATACAGATCAACTGACACCTATGTACACAGTGTAGATACAGATCAACTGACACCTATGTACACAATGTAGATCAACTGACACCTATGTACACAGTGTAGATACAGATCAACTGACAGCTGTACACAGTGTAGATATAGATCAACTGACACCTATGTACACAGTGTAGATCAACTGACGCCTATGTACACAATGTAGATCAACTGACACCTATGCACACAGTGTAGATACAGATCAACTGACACCTATGTACACAATGTAGATCAACTGACACCTATGTACACAGTGTAGATACAGATCAACTGACACATATGTACACAGTGTAGATACAGATCAACTGACACCTATGCACGCAGTGTAGATACAGATCAACTGACACCTATGTACACAGTGTAGATACAGATCAACTGACACCTATGCACACAGTGTAGATATAGATCAACTGACACCTATGTACACAGTGTAGATACAGATCAACTGACACCTATGCACACAGTGTAGATACAGATCAACTGACACCTATGTACACAGTGTAGATACAGATCAACTGACACCTATGCACACAGTGTAGATATAGATCAACTGACACCTATGCACGCAGTGTAGATACAGATCAACTGACACCTATGCACACAGTGTAGATACAGATCAACTGACAGCTATGTACACAGTGTAGATCCAGATCAACTGACTCGTGTGGTCTGGAAAGGAACTCTCCCGTTTACTTAGATCTCATTTTGTCATTGCAATGTTAAATGTTATCCTATATTAGGAACAAGCAATTATGACTAACTACAATAAAACCCCGCTAATGCAACCACCTAAAACATGTATAATTCTCATATATTCATGTAATGTGAACTGAGAGAAATAAAGTGAATTTGAATTGAATTGAATTGAATTGAATTGGGTGTTATATGGATGTGGTAGCCTAAAACAGGACAAAAGTAATGCAGAAAGTTCCCAGTGGAGCTTTCTGCATTACTTTTGTCCTACATTAATCAACATCCTGCTTATAAGGCTACCCATGGTTGTTCATTAAGTGGTCGCATTAGAGGGGTTTTACTGTATTTTAAATTTACTGCACAATTCATGAATATGCGTCAGGCAAGGACAACTCCTTAAAATGCCATGCTCATACCGGCTGGCCAAACTCTAATATCGGACACTTTTATTCGTTCAAGTTTTCTATTATTTTTGTTATCTTTTAAGAAAACTATTGCCCGCACGTTATTTTTTGCGGCTTATCGAATTAATGTTGCTTGTAATTTCCAGTTAAGTCGCGCTTGGAATGATGATGTTTAAACATGCGAAGATCATTGAGATATCATCATGTCACTATATTACATTTTATACATATCCATTGTCAGTATAAGATCCTCTATGACATGATCTGTCTGACGTTCACCTCATCACAAATATGACCTGCAGACATCGTTATCTGTATCCTATTTGGGAGGATATTGTATTTCAATTCGTATAGTTATATAGTTAGTCCCCACTAACCCGGACGCTTAATAAATAATGATTTAGATCTTTTTAGACAGATGGAGGCTTAATGCAGGATGAAAGTCATCCAGAAAGCTCCAGAAAGCTCCATTCGGAGCTTTCTGGATAACTCTCACCCCGCTTCAAGCTACCATTGGTCTTATAGGCCGGTATTTATACTTTTTTGAAGTTCCAGTTTAGATTGGTTTTCACTGTACACTATACATTTTCACTATACACATAATATTATCACAGTCTGCTAGGCCTAGCCTGATTGACATTTTCGAACAGTTTTGATCCAGATGTTACACCGAAATACTCGGCATTTCACCCGGGACCAAATTTGAAAATTTTCACTCAGCCAAAAGTTCCTTAAAAGGCTTGAGCGAATAAGAAATTAAAGCACACTGTAACATATGGGATCTTTACGCAAACATATTGTTTAGCAGCTTTTTAGGACGGACCATTTCTATGTTACAATAATGAAAAAAAATCAACAGTTGCATCGGGCATCCCCTTGTATAGATCTTAGAACATAAGTAAATAATTGCACAGTGCCAGCGTTAGGCTGAAACATCTAAAGACCTGCCACATATGAATGTCATAGGTGCACAGACACACCGCTGCTAATTAACTTTGTTGGCGCCAAATATTGTTTGTCTGCTAATATTGTCGTCTGCTACAAGATTCAAAATGGAATTTCCTTCAATGTATTGTCTAAATATACAAAAGTAGTGTTTCAAACAGTTTCTATCCAGTTGAGACGCCGAGTTACTGGGCGTCTCGCCTGGATATAAACTGTTGGCATAGATAATCACAGAACCGTCAATTGCAACAAGCCCTGTGCTTATTCAAACTCATCATCAACCATATTAATTGGTACATGTATACGGAGATACAGTTTATTTAAACATTTAATTATTAAATATTCATATAGGAAATATTGAATGCATGAATATTAATTAGCTGTAATTCTATGATGGTTAGAAAAGAGAATGTTTGACCTTAGCGTACACTGTAGACTCATACTTATATCATTTCAATAGTAAACAGAGCAGAGCCTGATCAGACGGCTCCGGCAGGCGCCATGCGATATTGGTCTACACCGTTTGCAAAGATCTATGGAATACGTGATTAATATCGTCTGTTTATGTTTCGTATGTTCTTCTATATCTATACAACATACAAACTGATAGTGTCAAGCAGCTTTTAATCTCAGTCACATCTGGTTCAAAGTGAATACAAGCTTTAAGATTGATAGCAAATTAGCCACAAACCTGGGAAAGGTTAATAGCCCTTACCATCATAAGCACGACCTGACTCGCATTTGCAAAACAACTTGGATCCAGATGAGACGCCGAGTAACTCAGCATTTCATCGGGATCCAATCTATCTAACACTCGGTCAACAGTGTCTCGAACACGTGTGCGAATCAGAAAAAAAGCAATAGATTAGAATTGTGGCTGCACGATAAGAGTTAATCAAAACAGACTTAACTTTAACCCGTGTAAAAGATAATATCTGATCAAATGTGCATCTGATGCAACTCTCACTATTTCCAATTCCGACTGAATCCTAACTGAGAAACTACTGAAACAGTTTTTATCCGGATAACACACTGAGTTTCTATTTGTTTCGTTTCGAATCTGCTTCTTAACTGTTTGCAAACGCGTGTCGAATCGTGCTTAGCGGGGTGTTGGTTAAATTGCGTAACGGCAAATGCTCGGCTGACAAGTGAATTCTCGTCTAACAAGCTCTGTTCTGAGATGATTCAATCGTGTGACAATTTCATGCAAAAAACCATTGATTGAAAGCAGTTATGTTTTTATCCCTCTCGAGATTGATTCTGCCAGAGAAATTGGGTTCTTCTTCGAAATAGCTGAATTTCGGGGTAAATGTCTTTACGATTCACAGACGTCTGAGCTTGCATATAACGACATATCTTCGCTTCGATCTGGAGCCATGCGGTGTAACAACGCATTTTCAAAGAATTGGGCAGATACTATTTTTTCAAAGTAATTCGGTCATAAATGCGTTGTACAATCGGACCATCTGAATGCATTTAGAAAACAAAAAAACAAAACAAAACAAAACAAAACCCCAACAAAACCAACCCCATCAGTATCGGCCATTTTGACGCATTATGACCCCCCATACCCCTTAACATTTTCAACATATACTAGATGTAGAGGTCATAAACTATACACGGCTTCACCTGACTACATGTAGAGGATTTTGAATGACAAACAATGCAGACCCTGATCAGAGGGCTCCGCTAGGAGACCACTGATCTGAGTCTACACTGTTTGCAAATGACAAGGCATGCATCTCCCGGGTTGGAAAGTTTAAATGCATTTATTTATTGTATATATATATATCCCAGGATAAGGATCATAGAAATATGATATAAAACAAACAAGATACTGAATAACATGTTAGTATATACTAACTACCTGTTGTTCTTAGTATACATATTGGACCCTAATCACGATCCAAGCTGTATGTTCTCTATTAATAGCACTGCATAGTTGTTGAACGCCCAGGAGCTGGGTACAAGCGCTGCACAATATAGTGCAAACTCTCATTCTGTTGAATATTACATTCATACTGGCTCTTCCTTTTTTTCTAAATATTAATTAAATAAATTCTATCAAACTCTAGTATACAATACAATACAAATCCTTTATTACACTCAGATTACATAAATGTAACAACATGAGTATGTATATGAAATAATATAAAAAGCATGTGCAACGGATGGTCAATTGAAAATTTAGGTTCTATATTGAGAAACAGTTAAATATATATATCAATCCTTTGAGTGCTGCTGCAACTGTCATCTGCTTTACGGAACTTACTATTGCACCTCTAAATTTAGAGAAGTACAATCTAATTATCAAACAGTGTCAACCGTTATCAGACAACACGTTTTGCAGCATCTGATCTGGAGCAAAACAGCTTGCACAGGTCAGCAGAGGTCTTTTCCAGCACCCAGAGAGTTAAATGCATAAAAGAGAAATGGCGCGGTGGAAATTTGTTAAATGAGTTACATGTATATGTAAACGTAGTCAGCTCGTAGCATGCACTGTGATTTAAACGGCAAAACAGTTGTACATGTATGCTTGTTCCAAATCTGACAGGTGTACATGTATTACTGCATTAGATAAGTGATATAATTTCGGATGTTGGTTATTTATAGATATCAATGATGCCATAGTATCTATTATTAGAAGGCAACCCTTGCACAGAAATTATTGAATTCAGGTTTAAATTGTTCGTTGGGGTCATCAGAACACATTTTGAGCATGCCCTCAAAGTAATTTTGTCCCATCTATGTTTTATTGAACGGTTTCCATGATAACCCGAGGTAAATTTCGAAACATCATTGGTTCAGAAAATGCGTAATAACTTTGCTTTAACCACTACTAGGACCCAGCCTAAAATGGTTTACATGACACATAGCGCAGACTCTAATCAAAGGGCTCAACTGGAAGCTTTATTGCAATATAGGTCTTAAATACTCTGTTCCAGCTCATTAAGGTTTACAGTACAATACTACTGGGTATAAATGTATATATTCGTTTCCCTACCATTAAGGGTAAATGTACGGTCGGACAGGTGCTAAACGGTTAGCAAAGGTCTAATACAGTAAAACCCCTTTAATGCGACCACTTAATAAACAGTCATTGGGGTCGTTTAAAGCAGGTGGTTGCTTAATGCAGGACGTAAATTATGCAGAAAGCTCCTGTAGGAGCTTTCTGCATAACTTTCGTCCTGCATTAAGCTACCACCTGCCTTTGCCACCCAGAATTATGCCCCTTTTTGGTGGTCGCATTAGCGGGGTTTTGCTGTATATTCGTTTCCCGCACAGTAATGGTTCAGATGCGATGATACTGGTTCTACACTGTTTGTAAAGGTCTGAACCCGCAAAATAAGGTTTATCAGTAATATAAGGTATATCTTATCAGATTGCTTTGGTATTAAACTCCACAAATTGGGTTATAAAACCACAGACAACGACCTATTCTGCAAAATAATATTACATAAGCAAAGCGTGCCTATAGCAATCTGCCATTTGCTTAATTCTATGTTTACTTTTGTACTCGTTTATTTGAACTGGTTTTTCTATTTTATTGCAAAAAAGCATACTGGTTTTTGTTGGTTAGGATCGATAAAAACCGTAGATATACGAGTACAATGCTTGTCCCATATGGAAGAAGAGACGCCAGGCAGGGTATTAGGAAAGGACAAACATAGTCTAAAGCAAAACCAGAAGCACAAATGAATTGCGCGCTCACACATAAATACATCGCCGTCATAGAACTCTATTACCTGCCCAACACGGGAAGCATATTAGCAGAGCCGTTAAAACAAAACTCAATCAAGCTGATTGAAAACAAAAGACAAGATATGACACCATAACTTACGCAATGGTAAGAGGAGTGTAAAACATACGAGTTCGTTGTTTTGTATTCTCTTTGATTCCTATGACTGTTTTTTTCACATTTTCATCCTTTAACATTTTTATCTTGCTATAACGATATCTGCTTAAACTCTGAGAGTTTGAATGTTTACTGACTTCCTATTCGTTCAAGATTTTAAGACACTATTAACCGTATGTCCCACAGCTTGGATCCTAATGAGACGCCGAGTTACTCTCCGTCTCATCTGGATCCATGCTGTTTGAAATTGACAGTCAGATGGATGCCGGTGTGATGAGAAGAGATCCAGATAAGATGCGTAAATTAAAACATTTTTAAGAATACCTTTTTTTTCATTTCCACACCAACTCCTATGTTGTCACAATGTTTTAGAATCTAAAGAGTGGTCCCAGAATTAGGTTTAGTGGAGAATGTACAGACATGTAGTGTTTGAGTACACACATGTATATTTTTCTCCGATTAGGAATATGTAGACCTTTAGCCTATTGCGGGTGGGTTAGTGATTACCTTTGCAAATAGTTTGGATCAAATTTATTCAGTAACTCATCCGAATCCAAACTGTTTGACATCTTGATTGTATTTTGATGGACACAACTGTTCAATACCTTGGATAAGATGTTGACAAATTAAGAAAATATATTTGACATAGCAGGCTAAAGGGTTAAATATGACGATTTGTAAGGTGTAATATTATTGAGGATTGGGAGTGACAAACCCTGCAGACCCTGATCAGATGACTCCTTTTTGAGGTGTCTCATCTCTTGTTGCACTGTTTGCAAATACCAGCACGCTTATTTCCCAACACGCAAAGGTCTAGGGAAACCATTTTCTCATGCTGATATGCTTTGTTTCAGGATGAAAAGAACCAAGTACTCACAACCAATGTTTGGCTTGAAGTTGTAAGTATGAAGCACTTGGACTTGGTTTGGTTAACTATTCCACGCCTGTCCTATCCCTTTACTGGTTATATATATATCTGTTATCCCTTTACCGGTTCTAAATATATCTGTTATTCCTTTGCCGGTTCAATATATATCTCTTATCCCTTTACCGGTTCTACATATATCTCTAAAATTTCAATACCTATTGGATATTTTTGGACAATATTGTTATAAAGAAATATGGAAGGCAGCAATTTTAGAAAGCAACGAAAATATTTCCGTTGGCAACCAGAGAATACCCTAATCAGACGACTCCTATATGAACCGTCTTATCTGGGTCTACTCTATTTACAGATGCATGAAAAGGTGTATATATGAAGGTACGGGTTAGTTATATAAAATAAGTTATATGGTATGTAGCCCTGTCTCAAATAACACTACGCCTTAGGCATAGGTCGCAATTCTATAGTTTTCATATAAGCCCATAATTTCATTTGTATTTCTGAATTAATTGAATGTATTAGACCCCTGGTTAGTTTGTATTTCAGCAGTAAACATACTAGATCCGTGGTTTCGTTTTTATTTCTGTCTTAACCCTTTCCTTTATAAATACGCCTTTCTACGCCTCTGTACATGTAATAACCACTTCTTGTAACCATTGTGATAGAGCATTTGCTCCTATAGGAGAAAATGCTATATTAATCACAATCATGGTTTCAAACTACAAAATTCAGAAAGTGCACTTTTCTCTAGTAAATGCTCCTTTTGGGTATATTCATTCAAAGAGGTTTGGTCTAAAATTAGCCTATAGAGGAATTGGTTAATTATGCGAGGGCCCTTGCTCAGTTTGTATTTCTGTATAAAACATGTACTATGCCCAGGACTGGGGGTTCTTTTTTGTATTTCTGTATTAAGCACTCTAAGTCTTTTACTTTTTTATATTTCTTTTTAGTCGTACAAGGTCCCGTACTCAAATATGCATTAATTTTCTGTAAGAATCACTAGACCCTTTGTCAATTTGTATTTCTGTCTGTATACTAAGCCACTGTATTATCTTGTATGTCTGTATACTAAGCCATTGTATTATCTTGTATGTCTGTATACTAAGCCATTGTATTATCCTGTATGTCTGTATACTAAAAGTACAAAAATGAGTCATGCAGGAATCACCACATACAGAACAAACAGTCGCCCGGACAGCAACACAAGGACACAGCAAATGTACATAAATATAAAAACAACAAGATACGCACAAAGACAAAACAAACATACAATTGGAGGAAGATGGAAGTACCGCCTTGGAACGGTCAGTGCCAAAAGTCACTGGGGGGTTAAACCGGTTTATGGGCGCCCAACCTCACACTTATTCCATCCCCACCCTAAAAGACAAACAGTGTAAATAAACGTATCCCCTCTCCAACTAATCTACAACAACCGCAGCCATTGTATTACATTGTATGTCTGTATACTAAGCCATTGTATTATCCTGTATGTCTGTATACTAAGCTACTGTATTATCCTGTATATATGTATACTAAGCCATTGTATTATCTTGTATGTCTGTATACTAAGCCATTGTATTATCTTGAATATCTGTATACTAAGCCATTGTATTATCTTGAATATCTGTATACTAAGCCATTGTATTATCTTGTATGTCTGTATACTAAGCCATTGTAATATCTTGTATATCTGTATACTAAGCAATTGTATTATATTGTATGTCTCTATACTAAGCCATTGTATTATCTTGTATGTATGTATACTAATTCTGAAAATGGGTGATCCCTCGAAAGCAAAAAGTAGAAATGCAAAAAGAGAAAATTGCAGACTCGGTTTTATTGAGTCTGTTCATGAATAGTAATTAAAAGTGCAACACTACTCACGCCCCCTAGCACCGGCTTAAGCAGTATTCATTTTTCAAAACTAATAACATGAAAACTAATGATCCCGAAGGACCAGAAAATATAACAACACTGAGAATGAAGTACGGGGCGACTTTTTACGGCCGCCACACAAGCACTTAACACCTGCTGTTGTGAAGTACATATATTCTGAAAATGGGTGATCCCTCGAAAGCAAAAGTAGAAATGCAAAAAGAGAAAATTGCAGACTCGGTTTTATTGAGTCTGTTCATGAGTAGTAATTAAAAGTGCAACACTACTCACGCCCCCTAGCACCGGCTTAAGCAGTATTCAATTTTCAAAACTAATAACATGAAAACTAATGAGCCATTGTATTATCTTGTATGTCTGTATACTAAGCCATTGTATTATCGTGTATGTCTCTATACTAAGCCATTGTATTATCTTGTATGTCTGTATACTAAGCCACTATATTGTCTTGTATGCCTGTATATAACTATATCCCTGACTTTGTTGATATTTTATGTATTAACCATACTAGCCCGCCAAATCTGCCAATCCTGTAGCTTAGTTTTGTATTTATGTATACATCATACATGGCCCTGACTTAGCTTGTAGCTGGGTTACTTTGTATTTATGTCTAGATCATACTAGGTCCAAACCCGCCGTACTTGCAAGTGCGTGCTGTCTACGTGCAAAAACACGGCAAAATTTGGGGATCCGTACGTGGTGAGTACAGCCTTCGTACGGATTTGGGAGCACGCAGATATGCCGTAGCATCTTTAGTGCTTGACATTCACACTAGGTCCCTGGTTTAGTTTGGATATTAGTCTTTGCCATTGACTTAGCTTGTATATTTGTCTCAATCATACTAAAAGCCATGGCTTAGTTATGTCTTCTCCAGTATACTGGGCGGCGTCTGTCCGTGTGTCTGAACGTCTGTCCAATTTTAATTTTTCGCGAGGTTTCTCTAAAACCTTTAGTCGGAACTTTATAGGATTGATCAGCACAAAGCCTAGCTGTGCATATCCTGTTCCGGTTTGATGTTTTTCTGCAGAATTCTGGGGCTATGAACATGGAGGGGTTCTAGTTCATAATTTGTTTTTAACCATGCTGTGTCTCTGACGGGATATGTTTCCGTCCTAATTATACCAGCACTAAAACATAGTTTGCATTTCTGTCTTAATGTAGTTTACATTTCTTTCTTTAATTATACTGGGCCATTGTATTCGTTTGTCTTAATTAGACTAGGCCCCAGCCATAGTTTGTATTCTGTCTTAACTATACTGTGCGCCTAGTCATACAACTACCTAGGGCCTTATTCAAACTGGGCCCCTGCTTTCTTGATATTTCCTTGTTTTATATTTATTCCAAATTTCAATACCTACTGAATATTCATGTACAAAATAGTTATAATGAAATATGGAAGCTGGAACATCGTAGCCATTTTAGAAACTATAGAAACAGATCAAACACAAAGAGCAGACCCTGATAAGATGACTCCTATAGGAGCTTTCTAATTTAGGTCTACTCTGTTTGCAGATGCATGAAAAAGCGTTGATACGAGTGAAGGGATTATTTATACTAAACACATTTTACATTTCTATCTTAGGAGTGGCATGATGAGAAACTAGCCTGGCACACAGACGACTATGAAGGGACCGAGAGCATCCGAATACCGTGTCGCCAACTATGGCTTCCGGATATAGTTCTCTACAACAGGTACGTTTATAGGTAGATATATTTTTCCATAACAGGTAGGTTTATAGGTACATGTAGATATATTTCTCCATAACAGGTAGGTTTATTGGTAGATATATTTCTCTATAACATGTAGGTTTATAGGTAGATATAGTTCTCCACAACAGGTAGGTTTATAGGTAGATATAGTTCTCCACAACAGGTAGGTTTATAGGTAGATATAGTTCTCCACAACAGGTAGGTTTATAGGTAGATATAGTTCTCCACAGCAGGTAGGATTATAGGTAGATCTAGTTCTTTATAACAGGTAGCTTTCATTGTTTACCCATAAGATGCTATCAACGAAGTGAATGACATATGCAAACATTCTGAATTCAGCTGAGAAGCCAAGTAACTCGGCGTGTGATCAGGATACAAACTGTTTGGCACCCGGACAAATGATGTTTGAAACGACTCCTACATTTTATCAGACATGTTAAATTCTGCAGGATAAGTCTTTATTGCACTAAGAAATGCTATATGTACAGTGTCAGGTGAATCCTATATCAGCTGTAAAAGCTATTTCCATTTCGTTTAAGTTGTTTGAAATCGGTGATATCCGGACATCCCAATCCCCTCTCTCCGTCGGTTTGGTTCTACCGTTTGTTCCTATAATTTAGACTGACATAATAGCAAATGGTGCAGACCGTAAGCAAACGGCTCCTTCTGATCTGTGTGGGCACTATTTGCCTACGCTTGTCTACTCGAATAGTCAGGTAGTTAGGATACCTTCAGTCTGACACTATTCGTGCTGACATTAGGACCCTACCCCATAAATGCGTCTTTGCAAACATAGTAGACACAGATCAGCCGGCCGTCTGATCAGGGTCCGCTCTAGTTGTGTAGTATATTATCTAAGTAACACCCCTCTATTGCGACCACCTAAAAGAGGTTTATTTCTGGGTGGTAGTGGCAGGTAGTAGCTTAATGCAGGACAAAAGTAATGCATAACGCTACTTGAGGAGCTTTCTGCATTACTTTTGTCCAGCATTAAGCAAACACCTGCTTATAACGACACCCATATTTATTTATAAAGTGGTAGCATTAGAGGGTTTTTAATGTATATATAAAATGCTTGTACAGTTTTGCCAAGACCAACATTCACTAGTTGCACGGTTTCTTTAAGAGCTGTCTGAACTAGGTTTTATCTGTTTGCAAAAGGTGTTAAAGGGCAGATTTATGGAGTCTAGTGGTTTATAAAATATGTTTATCGGCTGTTGTTTTAGTCATTGGAATATATTCCACTCAGTCAGAATATCTTAACCCTTCGCTTGCTATTCACGTCAATATACCTACCTGTAAATAGTGAAGACCCAGATGAGACAGCTCCTGCAGGAGTGTCTCATCAGGGTCTGCACTATTTACAAGTTGATTGTGCAACCAGTGCACTCAACAGCAGTGATTGCACAGCGCAATACTTGTACACAGTGAAGATATATGTAATTATACAACAAGGTATGGGTAAAGAAGGAGAGATGTATTTTAAAATTGAGCAAGAGAATGGTTAACAGTTATAACACGACGGGTGAATGTGTGATTGCCTCTGCAAACATTTTCAATCAATACAATACAGCATAGAACTAAACTGGTCTCACACAGATTGGGTATGTTAAATATATTGAGAGGAAATTATCTGTTTGTATTTTTTGGACGAATTCTGCTATTTTTTCTCATTATAATAGAACCTGTCTCAAGCATCCACTCATTTTTTTTAAACACGGGAGTCTAAAAAGCAAGGCGCTCGGCATTACCTTTGGTGTGCATTTACCCATTACCTGTCTTGCAGATCTATAATTAGACCTGTTTTTTTAAGCGGCTTAAGCCAGACTCTAATGTTTTATTGATATTATTTAACATTACAAAAATAATTGATATTCAATGTCGCGAGAAGCGACAATAAACAATTAAATACGCCATGGTGCAATTTCTTATGTTAAAGTCATCATTATTTGTCGAAAATCATCATTGACTAGTCTAGATAGAACATATCGTTTGCTTGATTATAATGCAATGTTTCTGTGAATGTGGGTAAATCCTGTCCACAGGAGTGGTCCTTATACGCATTGATAGTAAATGTTTGACGTTTAAAGGTTAACTCAATCAGGGTTGACGTCCTTTGTTCCATGAATATTCATGTAAATCATGACACTTGGACACATCCACATTTGGACATGGCAGAAACTGTTGAATCATATCTATATATTACAATTCCATAGGCAAACAAAGGAGGCTATCATCAGACAGCTCCAATAAGGGCCGTCTGATCTTGATCTACTCTTTTTGAAAAGCACGGAAAAGCGTATTTCTGGAGTAAAGGGTGAAACATTATCTCGCCACGGGTGATTTTGTTACATCTACCAATTCTGTTCTCTGCACGGGTGATTTTGTTACATCTACCAATTGTTTCGATCAATAATGGTTAGCAAGCTGCTAACATGTTTATCTTATGTTTAAAGGGAAAACACAATAGAGATTTAATGCAGAATCATGAATTCTTATATTGGCATTAAAAACACGTGCATTTATGCCCATTACAGAACCTTTAGAATTATATATATGTTATAACATCAGCATACAGAACAGACGTTGATCAGACGGCTCATCTGATCTGGATCTACTCTGTTAGTAAAGGTGTAGAAAGGCATATTTATGGAGTAAAGGGTAATTACATTGAAACTTCAAACATAATGTAATGGAAACATTTTGGAACAAAGGGTTTTCTCAACATTTAAACTCCTTCGCTGCAAGTGTTGCATCTGTGACTGGTTAACAGGTCAAGTTGTTCGGATCTAGATGACACGCCTGATAACTCGACTGTGTTTGTTACAGTGATTGTTTTATGAAACAAACAAATGATGAAATATAAAACATGAACATAGCCGAATACAAAATTTGGAGACGACAAAATTGTGCAGGAAAAGAGTTAAGGGTTAACATTTGCCGAAGCAATCAACCTTTTTCTCCTTACATGCAATGCGAATAATCTTCTCGTTGCCAAATCTGATTGAACTTAAACGTGAGCAACGCAGGAATTTTAAATAACATCACTGTTGATCAATCTCTCTATTGCAGACAAACGGTTTCGGCAAATGTGCAAAGCTCTTCCGATTTCTAAGACTCGAAGATTGATTTCAAACGATATTGCAAGCCTACACCACGAAAAGGAAATTAATTTGGCACTCAACTCGTGGTGGGGAAGCATTAATCTTGCATAGTTATTCAAAGTTTCAAATCCCTTGGAGAGGCAATACAAAAGACTTGGCTTGTTCAATAACACAACTGTAAACTGTTATGATATGGCGTTTCTTTAAATATTGATCTGAATAATTGTAACGGATATGTTTCCTTTGCATTCCTATCTACATTTTGTCTTCGTCGCATAGGGAAAACCATCAGGACATGTCAATCCTTACTTAGCGGTAAAAGATAATGTCTGATGTAGAGCAATGTATGCCTTACATTGATTCAACAAATAGTTCTTCGAGAGTCCCTTGTTCAAGTGCCAAACGGAATAGATCCTAAGGAATTGCTCTGTGTCTCAGCAGGAGGCAATCTGTATACTTATTGCGAGTCAGCTGACGAATAGTTGGATAGAGGTTATATTTGTGTAGAATAAAGATAGCCTTGCTTGTCTAAACTTGGCGTGTAGCGATGGTTTGCAAAAAAGTGACTATATCATATATGACTGTACCATAAAGCACTGCTATTTTATAATTTACACTTTACTATGGCAATACCAAGTGCCACTTTTGGTTTACCATGTGCACTTTGCTACATCGTGTATGATTATACATGTATCATTGCTAGCGTGTATGTTTATACCATCTAACACTGTCAGATGTATTTCTTTACAATTTGCTATGACATATATGTCTATACCATCTGACACTGTCATATGCATTTCTTTACAGTTTGCTATGACACATATGTCTATACCATCCAAAATTGATATTATATTTTCTTACACTTTGCTCTGGCGTGCACGTCTGTATCATCTAACACTTTTATCTTATCATTTACATTTTGCTATAGTGTGTATGTATGTACCATCCAACACTGCTATATCATATTTTACAGTTTGCTATAGTGTGCATGTCTGTACCACCCAACACTGCTATATCACCATTTACAGTTGGCTATAGTCTGCATGTCTGTACCATCCAACACTGCTATATCACCATTTACAGTTGGCTATAGTGTGTATGTTTGTACCATCCAACACTGCTATATCACCATTTACAGTTGACTATAGTGTGTATGTTTGTACCATCCAACACTGCTATATCATTTACAATTTGATATGGCATGCCTGTTTGTACCATCCAACACTTCTATATCATCTTTTGCAATTAGCTATAATGCACTTGTCTATATCATCTAACGCTGTCATTTGCATCCCTTTACAATTTCCTTTGTCGTGTATGTATATTATAATTAACAAGATGCTATAGCGTTTACCTCTATACCATCTAACACTGCTACTTATAACGTGTGTTTAGATTGTTAAATATACAACCTTACACTGCTATTTTATATCTTTAGACATTACTACAGCGTGTATACTATTTCATATATAAAAGCTATTTTGTCTTGCTACACCTTGTTGCAGCATTGCCAGTTTTACTATTTACCATTGCTATTTTATCCTTTACACTTTGCTATAGCGTTGATGGCTATACCACATAACGTAGCTATTTTATTTACCCTTTAGTATAGCATTGTTGGCTATACAATCTTACGCTGCTATTTGATCTCTTTTCATTTTGCTACAGCGTGGACGACTATACCTCTGGCTACATGCCCAGTCTGGCTATGGTGTACAAAGATGGGCGCGTATTTTGGGGACCTGTTGTGAGGTTCAGAAGTTCTTGCAAGATCGATATTACGTATTTCCCTTTCGACGACCAGGTGAAGTACCGCTGTTAGCATTAACTCTTTCCTTGAGAGACATTTGATGTATTCATAAACACGTGTAGACATAGACCAGAGAGTCCCTGTCCGAACCGTTTACTCAGGGTCTGTCCTGTTTGTTTGTATAATATTTTATACCTGATTCTATACTATTTGGCTTAGCTATGAATTCACGTGTATGTTTTAAGTATACCAATGTAAACTAATTAGTGAATGGAAATTCATAATGGGTAGACTCTGCCATGAATATTCATGGAACAAAGGGTTAATGGTAAATGCTAAAGCCATTACTTATAGACAGACTTTCGAACGTCTTCCAAAGAGTATATCAACTTGTTCATATATACATATAGCAGTGTTGGATGTAGTATAATCATTAACATTTAGCCTGTTGCTGCCGAATGGGTGAATACTTTCGTAACCAGTTTGGTTTCAGATTAGTCACAAAGTAACTCGGCGTTTCAACAGGATTCCAACTGCTGTATGTAGCATTTCTAAACTGCTAAAGCTGTATGTTTTCATCTATATACTTTGCTTAGCAAACTAAATGTTAATGATATATGTAACATAACCAAGTATTTATTTTGTTCAGCAGAGTAAATATTAGTCATATATGTAGCATCGTTACTTTGCTCAGCTGGCTAAATGTTAATGATATATATAACATATTTACTTTGGTCAGCAGGCTAAATATTATTTAAACATTTAATATCGTTACTTTGCTCAGCAGGCTAAAGGTAAATGGTATGTGAAACATCGTTACTTTGCTCAGCAGGCTAAAGGTTAATTGTATGTGTAACATCGTTACTTTGCTCAGCAGGCTAAAGGTAAATGGTATGTGAAACATCGTTACTTTGCTCAGCAGGCTAAAGGTTAATTGTATGTGTAACATATACTTTGCTCAGCAGGCTAAAGGTTAATGATATATCTACCATCTCTTGCCGTACTACCACAATAAATCACTATACACTTTGCGATATTTCATTAATAATCGAAGTGATTTACAGTTATTATTCAGTGGAATAGAATACAGTGAATGCTTCAATGATTTCCTGCCTTTTTTAAATGTATTTAATCTTTCCGCTGTTGAATATTCATGTGAAAAATGTCGACATCATGGAAATTATTTAGCTGATGTTTTATAATGAAAGGTAACGTAGCGGCCAGAGATGTGGGACATACATGAACAATATAAGGACCGAGAGATGTGGGACATACATGAACAATATAAGGACCGATTCGCAGCAAATGAAGAGCGCTCATACAAACAAGTCAAAACACATATGCCGTACACATACTCACAGAAATGTTGCATGCATGCTCAACATCGACAACAGATAAGCTGTGCCATTAAACCAAAACTCAAACTAATCATAAACAAAAGGCAAGAGTTTACGTCACAACACTGACATTAGCAATAGTAACTACATGTAGTTAAATCGTTAAGATGGCATGGTGAACAGGGGGTGAATCTACCATAGAACAAATTCGAGAGTCGGTGCTGCAAAAGCATATAGAACAGAACCTGAATTACATTAACCCTTTACACCATAATATAACTTTGCAAACATAGCAGACCCAGATCAGATGGCAGAGTTGCTCATAATGGCAGGCTTGTTAATCAGGACTTTAAACAGCACGTCACTGTCACACCTATTAAATACATAACAAGACTGGAAACAAAGCTTCAGGTAAGGCGAGTGATTTATGTTCGCAAACAATGAATAACAAGATCAGACACCCGTTTTAACCATGTCGTCCAGGGACTCTCTCCTTTACATAAACGTTTTTTTTTTCACTCAAGCAGAGTAGACCCAGCTCCTGTAGGACCCGTCTGATCAGGTTCGGCTGTGTTTGCTGATAATATACATGTAATATAGATATGATTCTACAGTTTCTGCTATGATAAAGACCATCCTGTGTGCATGTGCTATTAAAACAATTGTTCTCTTTGATAATCATGATGTCTTTATTTCTTACATGAATATTCATAGAACAACTTTTTATAGGATCATTTAAAAGGTCATATGACTCACATGTATACGGTTGAATTTTGTTTTATCCTCTATTTACACTATTGTTTTTACACAATTTCATCCCTTCGAGACAGTTGATCTATTGACCCATTAGTCCTTTAAACAGTGTTTACTGAACCCATCTGTGTCAATGAGTTATTCCAGTATATACTTTGTATGCTGTGCCCCCAACCCTTAATATGGAAATAAATGGATTAAGATTAACACAGCAAAAAAGATATCTTAATGCAGTTGGCGTCATCCTAAAACGATATAGCTGCAGATAATGAAAACCATAACAATGAACTAGCCGAAGCTTATAGTCCCCATTATATCTTTATGTGAAATCATTTATGTGCATAGTTAGCTATCAAATGTCTACACATGAGGTTCTGTATAAAAATAACATCAGTTTACGTGTTATGTAAATCTCACTGGTCAAGCAAAAAAACCCAAATTTAGCCTGAATATGATGCCAGTAATTCACGTGACCTGGGACGGTATGTCAATTTTAATAGAAATTCTGTTCTATTGTTGAAGCTTTCGATTAGTTCGACCAAACAACTACATAGACACCAGAACTGAAAAAATGCAAACAACTGGTTCCATAGTTCTTGGTTTAACCATTCTCTTGCTGAATTTTAAAATATATTTCTCCTTCTTTATCCATGCCCTGTTGTATAATTACATATATCTTCACTGTGTACAAATATTTGTGCAATCACTGCCGTGGAGTGCACTGGTTGAACAATCAACTTGTAGTGCTTGTGTGGCGGCTGTAAAAAGTCGCCCCGTACTTCATTCTCAGTGTTTTTATATTACTGGTCCTTCGGGATCATTAGTTTTGATGTTAATCGTTTTGAAAATTGAATACTGCTTAAGCCGGTGCTAGGGCGCGTGAGTAGTGTTGCACTTTTTATTACTACTCATGAACAAACTCAATAAAACCGAGTCTGCAATTTTCTCTTTTTGCATTTCTACTTTTGCTTTCGAGGGATCACCCATTTTCAGAATATTTGTAAATTGTGCAGACCCTGATGAGACAGCTCCTGCAGGAGATGTCTCATCTGGGTCTTCACTATGTACAGGTAGGTATATTGACGTAAATAGCAAGCGAAGGGTTAAGATGGATCCCTACAATGAACGGATATTTTCAATAATATAAAATTCGGTATGTGTTATGTTCAATCATTATTATGAAAATTGTCAATTTGAACGTATATCGAAAAATGCCCATGAGGTACAAAATGAACCGTTTCTATCGATACTCATAATCTTTGTTCTACAACAAAACATTATCGACCTTGGTCGAACAGTTGACGAAACTCAAACGCGAGCAGAATAAATACTAATATGGACAGTCAGGCTCGGAATAACCGGAGAGTCGTCTTTTGGCATGCTCTCTGTATATTGCTATTGAGCACCTGTTTGGATTGTCTAAGTTTACCAACTGTTTTGGCTTCACAACGCGTATGTGTCTCGAGGATTAACGTGCTTTCCGTGTTTGCCATGTTTGTTTTGAGCTTTTTGACAGCGCGTTTAAATATAAATAAGGTCGGAATATACAACTAGTTGCATAACAAGCCTTCAATATCGCAAGTATAATTCCCAAGTTATAACACTGTCGTGCCGGATGTAATGTAATAAATACTAATACATTACTGAATAACATATCATACATATGAAAGTTGTGTCTTTTTCGGTGTTTATTCGACTGTTTTTCTTGTGATATACTTCGTTTCAGCATATAAACAAACGGTTACTGTAATTGTTAGGCATTGTTAACACAAACTGTAAGTAAGACTATAACTTTAACCCTTCCCGTGCTGAATTTTAAAATACATTTCTCCTTCTTTACCCATGCACTGTTGTATAAATATATATATCTTCACTGTGTACACGTATTTCGCTGCGCAATCACTGCTATGGAGTGCACTGGTTGCACAATCAACTTGTAAATAGTGCAGACCCTGATGAGACAGCTCCTGCAGGAGCTGTCTCATCTGGGTCTTCACTATTTACAGGTAGGTATATTGACGCGATTAGCAAGCGAAGGGTTAAGAAAACGACGTTTCTCAACTGGATCTACTGCCTCTAATGCGATTTTGTATTCTCCTCTGATATCAGCTTTGAATGTGGATTCCACTTTGTTATTTACGACAGGTTTGTTTTTATTCTTTGAGATATGACGTCACCTGAAGACCACGTTACAGTAACTCATTTGCATTTAGTGGACGCTCTGTCCAACTAGGATTTCCGTAGTAAATCCTGTCCATTTCTTCCAAATGAACAATTTGTAAAGCATCGCGACGTGTTGGTTAATGATTTGGAGAAGGAAATAAATTGTACATGGAAAAGTGATGTTTATTTATTTAATAATGGAATTCAAACCATTTATTCCCATACTACTTAAAGAAAACCGGTCGGGCTCTTATTTTGGAACTCATTCATGTTTAATGTTAGGGGGCACAGTAAACAAAACATTCCCTTGTATTAGCTATTGACATCGATGAGAAAATAGTGTAGACCCTGATCAGATCGCTCCTTCATGAAGCCTCTGATCTGGGTGTAGCATGTTTGCCCTTTTATGGGACACTGGACAAACATGGGTTAACAGTATTAGAACATTTTATGTATTCAAGCAAAATGATGAGGCAAAGAAGAGGCTGTCGAAGTATAATAGATATATGACGGTTGCCATCGTGGGTCATGTTTCACTGTCAGAAAATTACTCATTTTCTTGGAACGCATTTATCTAGAGAAAATCCCCTGATCGATGGATCTGCCAAATAAATAAACCACAGATAAAAGACACCAATTTGAGTACCCGATGCTTCTTATCCTCCATACAATGATTGCCATGCTTTCTTTGTGTGTGTCCTCTATAACTCGTACTGGTAGGCCGACTCAATCCACCATTATCCTGCTAAATGCAGCTTCATTCACATTTGCAATTAGTTTGGATCCAGACCCTGCGCCTCATCACAACCCAAACTGTTTGAAACTGCATTAATAGTTTCTCAGACGTTTGGTCTAATCGTAGGAAGACAAACCCTTGCACCATAATATAATGTGATTAAATATTATGTTTATAACTGCATAAGGGCGAATTATACAGTTGGGTCACAAGTCAAGCTGATAATACCTTCATTGTTAAGGGAATCTTAACGACAAAAGCTCTCTGATCCATGGTCATTTGTATGCATTGGTTTTCATATACAAGTTGCCAATTCAGTTACATTTAGTATCGTTTTTATACGACGCTTCTACTGAATCACAAAATGCCACACAAAAGCGTGGTGTTGTTTAATGTGACAATCCGTTCTGTTATATTCACCAAATTCATTGAAACCTCGATTAAATGAAACATTTACCTCCATTCATCTTTAAATATAGCCAACGTTTCATCAATGAACATTTATACAAAACATGAATATATCATGATTATGTGTTGGATTAGTTTTATAACGAATAACTTTAATAAGCTCTAATCAAAATTACCTTGCTCCTGACCATCAGGTTAAACTTTATTTGACTTGGAATGCTATTATTTTTACAGCAGGTGATGAAGACCTTATGAATGGTTGGCCATGGTAGAAACTGTATAATCAGTTATATATAATTACATAAGTAAACAGAAGATCCTGATCAGACGGCTACTACAGAACTCGTCTGATCTGGGGCTGCTTTGTTTGCAAAGGCATTAACGTTTTTATTTATGGAGTGGAGGGTTGATATAAATATGGAAATATTGCTGTTATCAGTCTTCGAGAGGCTATCCTATTTGTTAGCGGATGTTATTAAAGAAAACATTTGTATTCCCCCATCTCCTATCGTTTTGATAAATGTTAAGATTTATTCTACAATGGATGAGGGACAATATATCGTGAGATAGCCTATATGTTCAGCAACATTCAAATGTAATGTACACTCCGTGGCTATTGGGGTTCGATGGCATGCTCCCCAGAAAAAAATAAAATTGTGTAGTTCTGAAACCATTGTGATAAATAGAACATTATGCTCCTATTAGAAGCAAATGCTCTATTTTTAACAATGGTTTCAAAATGTGGCTTTTACAGAGGCGACAAAGGGCGTCAATATGAGAGAATGACAGAATGTTTATCAAGGTCTACCCTCTTAACCTTCGTATTTTGTTCCATATTAGCCATAATAATATTTTTACCTTTAAGATTGGTGTTACACATGCGCGTAAGTGCATATCGATATATACACTCCTGTCATTTGTTTGTGGCAACATTCAAACGTTGAACTGACTAACGTAGTTTTAATACAAATTATGTCGTCAAGAAAATAAAGCGTTGGTTTTCTTCAAGCTGAACTGTTTTGACTCGTTACAAAATAGTTGAACATATTTGTGTTGACATCATGGACTCTTCGTTTGCTAAACGCGAGATGGCTGGGTTTGTTCAACAGCTTGGATCCAGATGAGATTTCGCATATCTCGGCGTCTCATCAGCATTAAGGCTATTTGATGCTTGCCCGATATATTTTGAAGTGTATGAAGGAATCGGATTTAAGAACTTATGTAACGAATTATTCCTCTTTCGGATTATTTACGGCATGGGAAATGTTACGGCGGATCTACTGCACACATGAAATATAACTGATAGTACTAACACTAGGCATTATAGATTGAATGTCTGTCAACGCTAAATTGACAGAGTGGAATACTTCATCACTGTTCAAGTTTCAGAAGGTTTCAGAGTTCATCCAGTCTGAAATGTATTTAAATTGTGAGAGGAATTTAAATTTAATCAGTGCAGATCCTGATTAGAATGCATCTCTAGGATCCCTCTGATCAGGGTCTACACCGTTTGCAAATGAACGCCAACTCGTTTCAGCATTCAAAAGGAGAACTGAAGTAGTAAAATGGATGTCTCATTATTATGCAGATTGCGAAACGTAATGAACATCGATACTGTATTGACAATGGGATAAGTGCGGGCTAGAAAATAGTTTATCCCTTCAAGTTGGTGATTATCTGGGAAAATCTGCAAATACAGGGGAATCTCTCTTAATCAACCGCCAAATGAATAATTTGTATGTTTTGAAAAGCATAGGACCACTAAATGTACGATGAAAGCAGTGTATGAAACTTAACACTAATCTAGAACCTTTTATTTACCTCCTGTTCCTTCATGGGTTAACTCTAATCTAGAACCTTTTATTTACCTTCTGTTCCTTCAAGGGTTAACTCTAATCTACAACCTTTTTTAACCTTCGGTTCCTTCATGGGTTAACTCTAATCTAGAACCTTTTATTTACCTCCTGTTCCTTCATGGGTTAACTCTAATCTACAACCTTTTATTTACCTTCGGTTCCTTCAAGGGTTAACTCTAATCTGGAATATTTTGTTTACCTCCCGTTCCTTCAAGTGTTCAGCGACACTGCTAATATTCTGTCGATGAAAACAGGCAAGGACATTCTATGAATGTCGTGTACATATATGTGAACGCTGTTTCAAACACAATTTTGAAGTTACACCCTTGGAAAATATCTGTCAGAGCGGCGTAAGCTTGGAAACTATGAGTGCCGGACCACCGGACACAATTGTAACTATTTACTCCCTGAATAACATGAACAAACAATGGCGTACTGCTGGTGCTTAGATTGGTTGTTATAATAACACATGGTTACGTGATGTTTTGATATTGGTATCTATATTATAATCATAAGCAAACAGAGCAGACCCTGATCAGACAGCATCTATAGGAGCCTTCGGGCCTGAGTCTAAAAGGTATATTTATGGAGTAAATGGTTAAGAAAGTAAAAGAGAAACAGGCTATTTTGTTGTTATAATTAAAAAGTAAAGTGATATAATATAAACGCATCCATTGCTGCAGCAAGCTGGACACCTCTTTGAGAGGAGAATCTCGACCACACTAGCTGCAAAGCCGTTCGGGAGATCGGACTTTCTTCTAAAGAAGTATTGATCTCAAAGTAATTACTTAGCTAAGCCTATAACTATTACATTGCTGAAAAAATTACACGAGAGCATCATTTTTCATAAATGAATATTTGTTTTGACAAAAAACAAGCCATTATTTTGAGCATAAATATTATATGTTGATATATGATATTTTTAATAACAGAAAATGATATAAAACGATAACTGATTTCCGAATAACTGACTTTAGAAGTTTATCAAAGTCATTTTAGTTTAAATTAGATACCTCATGCAACAAATGTCGTGTTAACAAATATTCTCTCTGTTTAGCTGTTTAGATACAATTACTCCACTTATCTTCTCTATATAGCTCTATTTAAGATGCACAAATTTAAACATATTCAAGACTAGCTTCTATATTTCTCGACCAAACCCTATACTGTGAACGCTCTTTAAAATGGTCTCTTCAAAACTAGTTTCTATATTTCTCCCTCAAACCCTATACTGTGACCACTCTTTAAAATGGTCTCTTCAAGACTAGTTTCTATATTTCTCCATCAAACGCTATACTGTGACCACTCTTTAAAATGGTCTCTTCGAGACGCGTCTAAAGAGAAGTCACGGTATAGATAAAGATTTAGTATTTGGTGGAGAATGAATACGTCTACCGAAAAGGAGCATTAACTAGGGAAAAGGAAAATGCAAGATTTGCCCCTATGGAGCAAATGCTCCTTTTATCACCATGCTTTCAAAAAGTCGTGGAAATGCGCCAATATGATAGGATTGGTTAACATCCCTAATCAGTTTAATCTGCTGTTGAATAATTACTTAGGAATAATCGCAAATCTGTGGCTTGCTACAGCAATTGATGCTGTTCAGTTAGGTGGAATTGTATATATTTGAACATCGATACCTCGAACTTCAAGGGACCAATTGAATAATTTGAGATTTCAGATAACCAAAGTTCGAGTTTTCCGAGTTCTCATCTGAACAATTTCTTAAGTTCACAGCTTAATGCAGGTCTAAAGTGATGATGAACGCTTCTACAGGAGCTTTCATCTTTACTTTAGACCTGCATTAAGATATCACCTGTTTTTTTTAGATATGCGTAGTCTTACATTTTAGAGGAATTCCGTACTGTAAATGTTGGAATGACCGAACTTTTAGTTCGAGTTATCCGATGTTCGAGTTATCCGAGTTCGAGATATCGATTTTCAAATTATTAACCTTTCTTTGTTACAACAATATTTTGTTTGAACAGGTGTGCTACCTCAAGCTGGGGTCATGGGCTTACAATGGTTTTCAAGTGAATGTACACAAAAAGTCGAACACGATTGATCTGTCTAACTACGTCGACAATGGTGAATGGGAACTCATAGGTGTCAAGGTTGGTTGGGTTTTGTTCTGATTCGAATATCTACTTTAAGAAAGAGTAACAGTCCAGCTCGACTGACCAGTCCAACTACATTAACTATGGTGTGTGGGAAGATTGGCGCTTTTTGTTACCCTGTTTAATGTTGTTGTAAGAATTAATTACATGGTGGATATTAATTAATCGAATGTTTATATAATGGAATGTGTACGCAATACTGTTTCGATTTTGACAGAAATTGTAGAGCGATATCTAAAATGAATTAGCAGGAGCCGTCTGATCTGTGTCTAGCAGGAGCCGTCTGATCTGTGTCTACTCTGTTTGCAAAGGCGTGCAATAGCGTTTATATGAGGAAATGGTCAAAGGAGTAACAGTCTAACACAACTGACCTGTCCAGCTACGTTCACAGCGCCGAGTGAGTGCTATAGGTGTCACAGTTGGTGCTTTTTTTAAGACTCTGATATCTCTTTAAGCTTATCTTGTCAATACCTAGAATATTCATAGACAAGATAGTTACAATGAAGTTTGGAAGGTGGAACATGGAACTTTGATTGTTGTTTCTTTGTCTATTTTGTTTTTATCATCGATTACCTTATCAATCAACGTGTCAAATATTGAGGTTTTTATATGGTGGCTTATTTCTGTTATTACTTAACCACTTAACCACTTAGATATAAGGTTCCCCGTTAATATCTCATGAATACTAGTCAGAAAATATTCGCATGATCGATCTGATAATAGTCTAAAAAGTTGAATCTGGAAACGTTTAACGATAACCAGATACATATCTAAGCATGAACCTTGTCAAGATACTGCTTAAAACTGACACCAGTTACAGTGCTCCCTCCATACAACGGCCCTCTCAATAACGATTCCCTCCTTACAACAACGCATGTCACTGTTACAGTGCTCCCTCCCTACAACGGCCCTCTCAATAACGATTCCCTCCTTACAACAACGCATGTCACTGTTACAGTGCTCCCTCCTTACAACGGCCCTCTCAATAACGATTCCCTCCTTACAACAACGCATGTCACTGTTTCCGAAACAACAAGGCTCCAGAAACAAACTTTTTTCCGTCGTATTTTCTTAATGCCTCAATCAAACCCTATGTTGTGACCACTCTTTAGAATCGTCACAAAGAAGTGACGATTCTACAGAGTGGTCACAACATAGGGTTTGATAGAGGCATAACGGTTTTAGTTCTCGAAATACACCTTATCTAGAGATCTGCAAACAAGCTTATTATGTTTGATTTTCCCTCCTTATAACAACTCCCTCTGAACAACACATACAATCTTCGTATCCCAAAGGGTGTCGTTGTAGAGAGGGAGCACTGTATCTTATAAAGTTATTTATCACTAAAACGATGATTATTAGTTAACGAGAACAGTCTCATGTTAACACTTATCTGAAGGACATGAAACAGGGTATCTATTTTTAGATACGTTTTCAAGATAGTTTTCGAAAACAGTTTCGCGTTATTTATTTTATATTGGCACAGTATATACATGTACCACTAACAGGTCACTTTGACGCAGTAAGATGATTATCTGGTTTTCACGAAAATAGTCCAAACTGCACTTCCAATGTGACTATTTCTCGGACCTTACTCCTTTGCACCCATTCGATAAACCGAGGTCTTTTCCGGCACCCTACAATTGATCTTACGCATTCAAATAATTTTCCTTTGTGATAATATTACATGTATGCAGTCTTCAGAAAAGGAGGGGCCAGTTTTAATTATATTGCAGACTATGTTTAAACTAGATGTTGCAATACCTTTAATAACGCACGCCCAGTCACACCGACCTGTTATAATTCGTATCACTGTCCAAATAACCTGCTACTTTATTATTAATGAACTATTGTTGCATGTGTCGAGTTAAGAATTTGATCTTCCTCTAGGTTACAAGAAATTCCGTTGTATACAACTGCTGTGAGGAGCCATTCCCGGATGTCATGTTCTACATCCGGTTGCGCAGACGCGTCAAGTACTACTTCATGAATATCATCGTTCCTTGTATAATTCTATCGTTCCTGTGTCTTGCCGGGTAAGGAAAACCATTCTTAATCATAATCCTGCCGAAATAAATGTTTTTTCTCAACCTTCGATATAACTCTTACTTACATGCGATTCTTTCAAGATTTTAAGGACTTACTGGAGTGTCAAACAGCTAGGATCCTGACGAGACGCTCGGTTATTCGCCACTCACCTGATTTTAAACTGTTTATAAATAACGGTTTTGTCATGATCGCAGGCTTAACATATGCGTCAATCTCTTGGAAAGGAAGCACTGTAGCCCAGAATCAGTTTTCACGTCTATGACGATGAATCTGATCGAAATATTGTTTCGAAATTATTATTTCCTAAGTAATGCCCCTGAGTTACATAATATTAAAACAAACTTTACATGTATACTGCTATCACTTCGTTCACTCCGTTTTTAGTTTATGTTCCAGCATCGTTCCCCGGAGTAAGAAAGATGTAATCAAGTCAAGATGCTCTTTTAAGACATTTAATACATGTAGCAGTGGTCATTTTGGTTGATGGTTTCGTATATACTCCTTCTTGTCATTCCTTTTAGCATATTGTTAGGTTGCAGGAATTTCATGGACTAAAAACGTCGCACCTTACTTCATTCGGAGTGTTGTCATAATTTCTAGTCCTTCGGGATCATCGGTTTCAATGCGGCTAGTTATGACAATTGAATACCGCTTAAGCCGTTGCTAGGTGGCGTGAGTAGTGTTGCCCTTTTTATATGCTGCTCATGGTTCAATAAAACCGAGTCTGACATTTTCTCTTTTCACATGCTGCTTTTACTTCCGGAGTATCTCCTGTTTCCAGGTTTATTTTTTCTTAACATTCGTGCAACGGCATATACCCCTGCGTTAGTAATCTAGCCAAGAATCGTATACCCCTGCGTGAGTAATCTAGCCAAGAGTCGTACACCCCTGCGTGAGTAATCTAGCCAAGAGTCATACACCCCTGCGTGAGTAATCTAGCCAAGAGTCGCATACCCCTACGTGAGTAATCTAGCCAAGAATCATACACCTCTGCGTAAGTAATCTAGCCAAGAGTCGTATACCTCTGCGTAAGTAATCTAGCCAAGAGTCATACACCCCTACGTTAGTAATCTAGCCAAGAGTCGCATACCCCTGCGTGCGTAATCTAGCCAAGAGTCGTATACCCTGCGTTAGTAATCTAGCCAAGAGTCGTATACCCCTGCGTGAGTAATCTAGCCAAGAGTCGTACACACCTGCGTGAGTAATCTAGCCAAGAGTGGTATACCGCTGCGTGAGTAATCTAGCCAAGAGTCGTATACCCCTGCGTGAGTAATCTAGCCAAGAGTCGTACACCCCTGCGTGAGTAATCTAGCCAAGAGTGGTATACCCCTGCGTGAGTAATCTAGCCAAGAGTCGTATACCCCTGTGTGAGTAATCTAGCCAAGAGTCGCATACCCCTACGTGAGTAATCTAGCCAAGAGTCATACACCCCTGCGTAAGTAATCTAGCCAAGAGTCGTATACCCCTGCGTGAGTAATCTAGCCAAGAGTCGTATACCCTGCGTGAGTAATCTAGCCAAGAGTCGCTAAGGAATATAGGCGGAGTGAACGAAATTATAACAAAATACATGTAATGTTTGTTTAAACATCATGTATCTCCAATGTATTTGTTCAGGCAAAAGTAACGACAATTCGCAATTCGATACAGATATTTTACTTTATGCTGTATGGAAAGATCGTTAAATTACTACATTTTCTGATAAGGTGCAAACAGTGCAGACTGAGGCCAGACTCTGCGTCACTGGCCAGGCACTGCTGCTTGTATAGGTCAACACTGTCTGCATTCAAAGAGCGACTCGTATATAACATTATGTTGACTGATACATGATTTGAGAATTTAACCCTTTCGCTGCCAATGCCGGATCTGTGATTACCTATGCAAACAGTTTGAATCCAGATGAGACGCCGAGTAACTCGGCGTCTCATCAGGATCCAAACTGTTTGTTACTGTTACTATGTTTTTGAAACAAAAATGAAGAAAATCAAAAAAATGAAAATTTGTAGCAGACGACAAAGTTAGCAGACGACAGAGTCTGGCAGCGAAAGGGTTAAATGTAATTTATATCGATTGCAGTAGTGTGTTATCATGCAGAATCAATGATTCTAGATCGATTTACGAACTGCTCCATAATAAAAGTAACTTCAACTCATCTAACTGTTTATAAACGGTGTCTTACAGATATTATAAACATTGAATATACATTCCATGTAAAGGGGATTTGGTTTATTTTATATATACGAAACTCTAATTCGGCCAGTTCTATCCAGATAAAACACAGGCTAAATTCAATGTCTTGTTTGATATTTTGCTTTGAAAGAACACAAAAAACACGGAAACACGATACTGAGATGCAGTAAAGGTTTACAATCTTCTAGATCCACAGGTGCGCTCAATGTATTCAGTTTGTTTAAATATGACTAACTTATTTGCGAAACCAGCTTTGAAAGCAAAGGTGTCTCTATTTGGTGCTGTGTGTTTATCTTACAGGTTTTTACTCCCCCCTGAGAGCGGTGAAAAGATTACACTCGGACTCTCTGTACTCCTGACCATTACAGTCTTCATGCTTATGGTTGCAGACAAGATGCCACAGACTTCAGAAAGCATATCCCTCATTAGTGAGTGGAATACAGTTGTTACTCTACTTGTACTAGTGATTCTATTAAAGCAACCTCCTTCTACATCGGAATTTGAACGCTTCGCTTGCTATTCACGTCAATATACCTACCTGTAAATAGTGAAGACCCAGATGAGTCTCATAAGGGTCTGCACTATTTACATGTTGATTGTGCAACCAGTGCACTCCACAGCAGTGATTACACAGCGAAATACTTGTACACAGTGAAGATATATGTAATTATACAACAGGGCATGGGTAATGAAGGAGAAATGTATTTTAAAATTCAGCAAGAGAAGGGTTAATAAACTTAGGTATTTTCAGATAGTTTGACTGCTTTATTCAGGGTGAAAGTCGTGCAGAAATCTCCACTAAGAGCTTTCTGCAAAAGTTCAACCTTCATAATTATGTTGTTACAAGTCTTAAAGACCGACAATGATACTACTTTGAACGTCTAGTTTAGCGGGGTTAGTATGATTACACATATTCATTCACTCTTACACCAAAGGTGGAGTATAACTTATGTATACGTAAGTGTCTCAAGATTTACAATTTGTTTAATTGCGCACGTTGCGAACATCACATATTACTTTAGCAATCTTTAGAGACTTCATTTCAATTACACGAGAATTACATATTTTAGCAATCGTGTCGGTAGGTGATTGTGGTTAAATGTGTAAATATTCTGTAATGCCCCTATTTCACACAGACCACTAATCCTACGAATCGCAGCGAATTGACAAATTTTAGGATTCGTAGTGGAATCGTACACAGTTCGTGCAGTTCTTAGCTGATTCGTTTATATTCGTAATCAGTTATTGCAATTCTTGAGCAATCGGAAATTCGTGACAAAAGTTTTTAGCTGTTCAAAATGTTGGCCACGAACTCCCGAATCCAAAAGATCGTAGTTAATTCGTAACAAGTTCGTAATTCTTTCTTAGGAATCGTAATTGAATCGTAATTGATTCGTAGGCATTGGTAGATATTCTAAACTCATTAACTCTTAACTCTTCACTTAATTCGTAGTGCTTTCTATGGGAATCGTAATGGAATCTTCCACCCTCAGCTCCTGCATCAGTCTGTTGTAGTGACCGTATTCTAGCCTTCTAGCTGGTGTCAGTCACGGTCTAACCCATCGTCTGGGGGCTCTTCTCCTTCTTCTTCGTAGTGGTCTTCTAGCTATCCGCAGCTGGTGATGCTGTTCCTAGTCCAGGACTACATGTAACACTACAGCCGCTCTGCGATGAACATCCATTATAGAACTGATGCCTTGCAAGCAGGACTGATGGCCTTTTTTACCTATGCTTAGTAAAAATCGAACGAATTGTCAAGAATAGTCAAGAATTAATTATTATTCGTACCTCATTCGTATATGCATTCGGCGTATTTAGAACTGATCCGTAACTGATTCCTAACGTTCGTGTAGTATTCGTAGTAGATTCTGGTAGATCGTAGTGAATTCTTTACAATATTCGTGCGAATCCAGCCGAATCCCACACATATTCGTAACACTATTGTACCTGCATCGTAGCTAAATCGTATAGCGTCAATAAATGGTCCAGAACATTTACAAAATTCACACGAATCGTCACGAATCCTAAAATTTATCAATTCTTGGCGATTCATTGTATTCGTGGTCTGTGTGGAATAGGGGTATCAGCCGTACCAAGTATCAGTCAGTCCCGCACGGAACGGTAAATCAAATCCGTCAGCAAACACGTCGGTAAGTGATAAAGGTAATGCGAAATCCTATCACTTATCAGACATTTGTTACTGCTGTCACATATATAAAGTTACCGTTTCAAAGCTGAAAAGCAAAAGAAACGTGTAACATGGCAAACAGTGCAGACCCTGAGGAGAGGACTCATTCAGGGGTAGTCTGGTCTGGTCTACTCTATTTGCAAATTATATTAGTTTCCTGCAATGAAATAATTAACAAGCACATTACATTATCCTTGAGGATTCGTGTGTTAGACAATATGCAAAGCAAAACATATGGCTCCGTTCATAAGAACCTAATTATGCAATGTCTTGTAATTTACTTCATGTAAACTCCGTCTGTGGAGAATTTTCCCAAAGGTGCTTTCTGCATTAGGGTTGCTTTGCAACACGTTGCCATCAGGTCAAACGGCTCGAAATAAATACATCACAGCCAATAGCGAATATATGATTACGTTTGCAGACAATTGCACTCACTAAGGACCCGAGAGAACTTGGCGTCTCTTCACGATTACAATACAATGTATTTGATTACATATGCAGCTGATTGCTCTCACTCGGCCTCTCGTCACGATTAAGACTGTTGGGTACTGTGATTCATGTTTTGAAACAAAACAGATGCATTCATTAAACTTGAATTATGCGTTGACATTTTCAAACTATAAATGTGGTAGCGAAATATTAAGTTTTAATTCACGTGTATGATCAATCTGTATACAATCTTTATTTTCATTCATATATAACTTGCATCTAGACGTCTCTTATTCATATATATTGCTATAACTCAATCACTGGCATGAACAGGACGGCTTACCCAACATTTTATCAGGATACTCTATTTATAGTACAAACTCGATACTTGGAACTTTTAGAAAGGGGAAGTTATGCCTCTTTTGGCAGATGACTGCTTAATGCAGGATGGAGCTCATACAGAAAGCTCCTTGCATTAAGCTGCCACCTGTCTTATATATCAATATTAATACATGTACGTATCTGAGTATTTGAATTATTGAGGGTTTACTGCACCTTTTTATACAGACATGGAAGAAACCCCATCCGTAAACTTAAACCAGGCAAACATGTGTCCAGCAGACGTCACATCTGGCACTGAACGAGTTATCGTATTCCATCGTATTGACGTATTTTGATGCTACTGTATAAGTCACTTTTTGAAACTATTGCGATACCATTGTTCTATAGTTTTGATCTCAATGCTCTATTGCGATACCATTGTTCTATATAGGTTTGATCTCAATGCTCTATTGCGATACCATTGTTCCATAGGTTTGATCGCAATGCTCTATTGCGATACCATTGTTCTATAGGTTTGATCTCAATGCTCTATTGCGATACCATTGTTCTATAGGTTTGATCTCAATGCTCTATTGCGATACCATTGTTCTATAGGTTTGATCTCAATGCTCTATTGCGATACCATTGTTCTATAGGTTTGATCTCAATGCTCTATTTACCACATTGGGTTCAAACCCGCATAGTTCTATTTTCCTTTGTTCTAGTAAATGCTCATTCAAAGAGAATGAGTCTAACTCAGCAATGAGTTAATACATATATGAACTAAGTTACCAACCATCCATTATCTATACGACATGGTGGGGTATTATGGCCGACTCCAAATAACTGATATACTGATGCTGGAACATTACGCCAAACAACCACGTCACATGTTGTAATATTATAGCATGAGTGTGTCCATAACGTGCTACCATAATGGCAGCACAATGCGTGTCTCAACCATACCGTCTCCATATAACCGATATACATATATTACGTGTGTCAATAACGTGCTACCATAACGGCAGCACAATGCGTGTCTCAACCATACCGTCTCCATATAACCGATATACAGATATCACGTGTGTCCATAACGTGCTACCATAACGGCAGCACAATGCGTGTCTCAACCATACCGTCTCCATATAACCGATATACAGATATCACGTGTGTCCATAACGTGCTACCATAACGGCAGCACAATGCGTGTCTCAACCATACCGTCTCCATATAACCGATATACAGATATCACGTGTGTCCATAACGGCAGGACTATGTCTTAACCCGTTACTCCGTTAATGTTCATGTTATAGATAATAGCATTATGAATATTAATGATATTAATTGTTATAATAGTTAATGGACACAGACATATTTGCCTAGGCACAAACTGTAGAGTTATATCTATATTATATCATAAGCACACACAGCAGCTTCTGATCAGACGGCTCGAGCAGACACCGTCTGGTCTGGGTCAACTCTCTTTGTTAAGGTATAAAAAAGGCGTATTTATGAAGTAAAGGGCTAGCTCACCGGCTCTATATAACTTACCTACTATACTGATATTACACGACAACGTGATGTACTATCACGTGTGTCCATGCTGCCATAGTCTACACTGTTTCTGTCTCAACCCCACCGCATCGTCTCTATATAACTTACATACTGATGGTGGGACGTTACGCCAAACACAATGTCATCGTAAAGTAATATCACGTGTGTCGAAGCCATTCTATCACACTGGCAATGCTATCATATTGGCTATGCAATCATACTGGCAATGCTATCATACTGACAATTGTATCATACTGGCAATGCTATCATACTGGCTATGCTGTCATACTGGCAATGCTATCATACTGGCTATGCTATCATACTGGCAATTGTATTATACTAGCAATGCTATCATACTGGCAATGCTATTTCTGTCATGAACAAAGGTGCAAATATGAGTCATGCAGGAAACACCATATACAGAACAGAACTGGCATACTGATTGTAGGACGTTACGCTAAACAGTTCGTCTCCAAATACCTATCCATGCAAGACACGCAAGCAAAGAAAGAAACATGTACATAACAATGCCATGTAGTTTGCAAACAGACCTCACAAATCCGAAACTGCATTATACATTTAATACATTAACACATATCTTAAAAAGACGTTCAATTCAGAATAATAAGATCGGTTCTTGGCAAAGGTGGCAGGTGGTGAAAGTCCTCTAGGAGCTCTCACACCACATTAACCCACAACCTGTCTAAAAGTATCCAAACTCTTCTCTACTAGAACACCGGTTTAGAGATGTTCTACTGTACAGTAAATTCTGACCAAGATTATCACATTAAAATACGGTTGTCATTTAACAGTAGTTTCCTCCCTGTTATTTATTACTCCACAAATACACCCTTTAAGTCCTTTACAAACAGGGTAGAACTATTCCAAACAACTACTGCTGGTCTTATCCGGAGATGTTCTGGTTATAGTGAAACACTATATAGATCAGATACAGTTTCAGTCATGGTTAATATCCCTTGTCAGGATGCCAGAAACACATAATTGTATAACTGTTCGTAATTTCATTATATCTTACACGAATACAGTAAACCCTACATGTATATACCGGAATATTAGTAGAAAATAATACAGATACTCTTATGCCGGTGGCTGCTTAATGCGGGAGCTTTCTGAGCTTTCTGCATGACATTCACCCTGTATTAAGCTGCCAACTGTCTTAATGACCGATATTAGTACTAATTTAAACGTCTGGTTTAGAGAGGTTTATCTGTATTTAGAAGGAACATATTGAAATAGACCTCTTTGTAATTGATTTATTTTGTCTAACATTTGCAATCGTGTGATATTTATCTATTTTAGGTATCTACCTGATGGTTGTTCTCTCCATGAGTTGCATGTCCATTCTCTTTTCCGTGGGTATACTGAGCATCCACCATCAGCGGGGAAAACCTCGACGCTGTCCACATGTTGTTAAGTATGTGGCGTTCTCAATAATCGCTCCTATGCTTTGCCTAAAACTTCGCTCTTCCGGTCATCCATTTAAGAAGACCAGCGTACGAGATAAACCTAGACGCCCGAAACGACATTTTTCTGATCGACCACCAGAACTTGACGGAAGTGCCGAACCAAATATTGATTTGACGACGGAGTTTGACGATTTCATTACGGAAAATGAAATTCATGGTATAGAGCTGGAACTCAGGTCCTTTCAGGAAAAGCAAAACTCAGTGAACGAATTAATTCAGTGGCTTCACAGAAAACATAAAATGGAGTCTTTGGAAGATTTGTCCTATCAGGAATGGCGTGATGTCGCCTTTGTCGCGGACAGGCTGTTGTTTCTCATATTTCTGATTGTGACAATACTGTCAACTGTTGCCATCTTAATTCGGCGTCCGGAGCAGGCTCTTACAGGATTTAGTGAAATTCGTGTCGACGAAAAGTGATGAAATATAGGGGCAATCCTAGCAATAGGCACTTATACGATATGCATGTGTGTAACATCAATTTGAAAGGTGAACATATGATTGTGGCCAAAACTGAACAAATTTCGAAGGCTATGGAGTTGACTTTGATAACCGTTTTGTCTTGTCATGTCAGCTTAAACACATTCTATCATATAGATGCCTTTCACACCTCTGTAAAAGTCACCCTTTGAAACCATTGTAATAAATAGAGCATATGAGCAAGTGCTGTTTTTCTCACAATGGTTTGAAAACCATACAATTATATTTTCCCGAGGGACCGTGCACCAGGTCCCTTATATCCACAGTGCGTACATTACTTTGAGATTCAAGTACGTTATCAATTATTTAGCTTGGTAAATGTTAACTATCTGGGTTACATTTTCATGATGCTGAATAGAGTTCTGTATAAAAATGTATTTTGTTGAAAACTGGAATAGCAAACAGTGCACCCTCTAATCAACGCTTTGATCAGGATCCACATTGTTTGACATGTGCCCTACGTATTGAATCAGGTTCTGCTTTAACCCATTACCTCATTGGCTATTTTTAGACACAAACCCTTTTAATAAGTCTACCGAAAAGGAACCTTAACTAGAGAAAATGGAAATTTTAGAAATGTGTAGTTTGAAATCATTGTGATAAATAGGGCATTTGCTCCTGTAGGAACAAATGCTCTATTTATCACAATGGTTTCACAAATCGACTTTTACAGAGTCGTCAAACGTCAATATGAGGGAATGGGTTAAGCCTTTTATGCGGGAGACTCATATCAGAGAGTTGCAGAAATTCCACAGATTCGGATCTGCTCTGTCTGTCATTCAAGATCCACTGATCTTTTTATCTCTTTCATACTGTATGGACTCTATCAATGATGGACTATTCCACTATGACAATTCACCGAGGACTCTGATAAACTAACAGTCAACATTAAATTCACCGAGGACTCTGATGACGATGATGATTATAATGATAATGATGATCGATGCTATGGCGATGAATAATACTCTGTAGTGCTATATTTATTTGTGGTATTGCAATGAAGAAGTTTTGTTTTTGTCGAATTATTATTTCGTTAATGAAGAGTGATACCAGCATTGGGGATCACCGTTCGACTGACCTTATGTGTCGATTGATAATGACGATGGTAATAATACAATAAGATAAAGACACCGCACCTCTATCTCAATAACCATTTCAGTGCATGAAATGATTCACTTGTCATTTGCAAACAGTGTAGAATCAGAGGGCTGTTGTATGACATGCTACGCGTTTCTTTAAAAAAAACTTAAATATCCACGATATACTGGATTCATTTGAAATTTGGAATAGTCCATTCAGACATTTAGATTTGAAAGGGATAGGGTAATATTAAATTGGATGTTTGAATTATGATTTACCAGACAGAGTTTCAGAATGTTAATATTCTAAATTACATATAGTAGAACCTGTTATAACCGACATTTTAGAACATACAAATCTTAAAAAACATGTGGTTTCTAAATGCAGGGGAAAGGTAATACAGAAAGGACCAAATGGACTACATTAAACTACCACCTGTCTTAACGACCCACTTTAGAGCTCTTTAAAATGCTCGTTGAAGAGAGGTTCTATTTCACCGGTATTGTGTATTTATGTTCATGGTGTTAGTTTTGTATTAAGCCTCTCGGCGCCAAATTTCTGGTTATCGTCTGCAAACCCATATTGTCAAATCATTCGTTAATTAAGGAAATGAGATAAATAAATGCAAAATTCAAAGGAATAAAACACAGGTATAGAAATAGAGTTTGGGACAAAAAGTGAAGTCACTGATCAGACGCCTTGAAAAGGCGGCTTCTGATCTTGGACTGCAATATTTCGTTGGGGTGCATTTTTATTGGCGGTAAAAGGGTTGAAAAGTCATGGACATAGAAGTTGGTACTAAATTGATGGTAAAGCCCGAAAGAATTATGAAATGCTCGTACAAGTTCTTTGTACAATCTATAGTGTTTATCTGACTAACCCATAGTTGGCAGAAGCGGACGTTAATCAACACAGACAAACAAACAAAACTATCGAATCAATATTACAAACTAGTTCTTGCATGCTCTCCAATTCCGAATTTTCTTAATCATGTTCTTTATCAAGTAAGTATTGTTCTTTTAAATCTGACACGTTGGAGTTGGATTTTGTTTTATTATTACTTCCCTTAGGATGCCATACTCATGCACTGTATATAAATTTAGTTTAACGTATTTATTGTTCTATATAATGCTAGTAATGGGGGCAGACAAAGGCGGGGACAGAGACAGAAAAGAGACAGTCAGAGAAAGAGAAAGAGAAACATAGACAGACACGGATGGACGGAAAGATATACAAAGCCAAATGTAGACAGAAAGAGAGAGATAGAGAGAAAGGGAGAGAGAAACAGGGAGAGACAGCAGGGGCAGACGTACATGCAAACACACACAGACAGGGTCAGAAAGAGAGAGGCAGGAAGAGACGGAAACAGTGAGACAGAGAGAGAGAGAGAGAAACAGAGACATATAGACAGCGAGACACAAAGACGGAGAGAGAGAGAGGAAGACTGAGACAGAGACAGACAGGGAGAGACACAGACACAGACACATATACACAGAGACACAGACAGAGAAAGAGAGAGCGACATACAGAAATACAGACAGAGACAGAGACAATTAGACAGACAGGCAGGCAGACAGGGGCAAACATATACATATACCGTGTCAGAGAGAAAGAGAGATGAAGAGACATGAACATACAGAGACAGCAAGATACACAGAGAGAGACAAAGTGAGAGAGATAGAGATATAGATAGACTATAGAGTATAATAGAAATACATAACCTTATTGTGGAAATGGTTGTTAAGGGGTGATATCTCCAAATGAGACGGATAAAACTCTTCATTTTAATTCGTTTTATCTAATTAAATCATGATTACAAAATTGTTTCCCTAATAAATTACACAAGTCCGAAGAATATGATATTGGTAAAGAAAACGCATGTTCCGAACCCTTATCAAGAAAACAAGAAATCTTCAGAAAACAGTGAATCTTGGATACACGTTATACATCTTTCTTTGTTGAATATTCAAGGAAGAAATCATTTCATCAAGAATACTTGTTAGTTTTATACAAGAGTGAAATAGTATTGACATATGTTTGTACACAGTTTTTGGTGTAGGTGAAAAACCTGTAACGTTAGATTCATTGTAACTTCAAAGTCCACATGAGTCATCTGATCTGGGCCTACAGGAGTCATCTGATCTGGGCCTACAGGAGTCATCTGGTCTGGGCCTACAGGAGTCGTCTGGTCTGGGCCTACATGAGTTATCTTATCAGGGCCAACAGGAGTCATCTGGTCTGGGCCTACAGGAGTCATCTGGTCTGGGCCTACATGAGTTATCTGATCTGGGCCTACAGGAGTCATCTGGCCTAGACCTACATGAGTTATCTGATCTGGGCATACAGGAGTTATTTGATCTGGGCCTACAGGAGTTATCTGGTCTGGGCCTACAGGAGTCATCTGATCTGGGCCTACTCTGCAAAGGCGTGAATATGCATTTATATGAATGCGATGGTTAAATATACGTAATGATATCTTAACCATTTAATTCACCCCATAAATGCCATTTTTAACGCCTTTGTAAACAGAGTAGACTCCTATAGCATCTGTCTGACCAGTGACTGCTCTGTTTGTTTATGATATAATGTAGATATGAGTGTATAGTTCTCCCATGGCCAAACATTCTTGCAATCGTGTGCATTCGGAAAAAATGTAATTAATATTCATGATGCCATTACATGTATTTCTTGTATAAATATATAAATGAGTCTGTAAGGCAGGTGGTAACTTAATTCATCATGCAACGTCACCAAAATACAGTCACTTCCTACTAGCATAATATTTTCCACGTCGACGCTGTATTTTGTGAGGTACAGTGCATGTGTACTGTTCCCACTGGGATGCAAGTTTAATTCAGCCAATAAAGGAGGAAAACAGAAGGAAGAAAAGGCATAATTTAACATCAAATTTAACACATTTTCTCACCTTTGTCTTAACTTTTTGTCCATATAAAAGGATTAAATCAAATTTGTTTACGTTGTAAAAATCGACGACGTCACTGCACGCCAATATGACGTCACGTATATTGTACTGGCATGTATTTTTATTCAGGGGACAGAACCGCAGAACTTTCTTTTTCTTCATTTTCTCCATTCTTTATTTTTGTTGCATGATATAAGATTTACAACGCTAGTAGTTTGGAAGTTCAGCTGTATTTTGGCTTGTCAGAAAAGTAGTTAATGCTCGCCAAGGCTCGCATTTAACAACTTTTCTAACTCGCCAAAATACAGCTGAACTTCAAAGCTACTAGCATAGTAATTCTTATATATGAGTCTGTAAGGCAGGTGGTAACTTAATACATGTCGAAAGTAATTCTTTCAGTACTGCTTTTGCGGTGAATTAAAGAGGAAGTCTCTGCAATAAACGGCTATTTTCTATAATGTCATAGCATTTGATATTTGTTCAAGATACTCAGTTTGAACTTTATCGAAAATGCCCCCGTGACACAAAATAAACCGTTTTCATCGACACTTATAATTTTTGTTCTACAACAAAATATTATCGACCTTTGTCGAACAATGAACGAAACTAAAACGCGAGCCGAATAAATACTGATACATTGCTGAATACCATATCAAACATATGAAAGTTGTGGCTTCTTCGGTGTTTATTTGACTGGTTTTCTCGCGATATACTTCTTTTCAGCATATAAACAAATGAGTTGTGTTATATTTTAGGCATTTTTGAAACGTGTCGAATGTAGGGACGTCCCCTTTAAGCAGACACCTGTTTTTAAGACTCATATGTTCAATAAATGATTGACAGTTTTAACTGTATGCTTTAAATAACCGGTTAAGATGGGTTTTTCTGTACTTGATAGTTAGATCAGAGAGAGACTTGTTTTTTTGTTTAGTAAGAACATTTAGATAGTAACTAGAAACTCTTATGACCTGCTAAAACGTTTATAATTGTAGAATGTATATCAAAATAAATATGTTCAACATATGCGAAGGCTAACTTTTCTTTCTAGATGATCTCAACATATTTAAACAGACATGTTTTTCCTTAAAGACGATTTCTACAGTTTGTTTTCTTCCAAGAATTTCTAAATTTGTATATATATTGAAGGAAAGAGAGATGTCGGCGACAAGAAGATAAATATGTAAAAATAAGTAAATGACCTTACATGCCTTTAAATATCTTCTTTATTTCTTAATAATCACTAACATGTTTCGCCTAATGGCTCATCAGAGTGTGTAATGAAGCTTAACAACGGTCTTGACGATGTGACGTCATGCTCAGTACGAGGGGACGTTACTCTACTGTGACGACGTCACAAACGTCATAATCCGACGTTATCATGAATTGTCGTTCTTTATTATATCTTAGCGTCGTGTATTGTAGTAATACTGACGCTAGGATATTAAAATATACTTTAAAATATCAGAAACTAATTATTTGGTTTTAAAAAACCCTTATATGTTTAATCCTTTGAATTTAATTTTGGTTTGAAAGCTTTTATAAATTGGTTTTCTTTTGCTAATCTAGCCGAGGTACTCTCTGTTTTCAATTTGAAGAAGGGAAACATATAAAACTTTAAGTCATTATTGCTGCACGTGTCTTAATGGCCACTGAGGGGGATTTGCCTTGTTGAAGGGTCTCGGATCTGTCGTGCGTGAATTGTTCTTCTAGTTCTGAGTTTATCTCCTGTCTGGCCTATATAGTACTCACTGCATCCAATACATGTCATCACATACAAAACGTTTTTAACATCACATGACATATTTTCGTTGACGTAGAATATTTTGCCATTGAAATTAAAGTGATTGTTTTCTTGAATATGTTTACATAATGAACAGTTCGATTTTCCGCATTTTGTAACCTTATATTGTCCTTTTATATTGCAATTATATTTGGGAAATTTGGCTTTGGTTAGAATTCTTTTTAGGTTTGGTGGCTGGCGTTTACTTTTTACTAGTTTTGTGTTTTTCAGACATGCATTCATTTTTGTGTCTATCTGTAGGAGGGATAGGTTATTATTAATTATTGTGAAGAGTTCTTTATTCCTAGGGTTAAATGTTGACACATACGGTAAAACATCTTCGTTTGCTTTTGGTAATTGAGTTAATAATACCTCTCTTGTCAATTGCTTTGCTTTTAATATGTCCTATGATATGACAGTTTTCGGATAGTTTCTCTCTATTAGTACTTGAAATAGTTCTTTTAGACGTGTTTCTTTAGTTGTAGGGTCAGATACTATTGTACAAATTCTACGAGCAAGATTATAAGGAATGCTTATTTTTGTGTGTTTTGGGTGGCATGATTTAAAGTTAAGATATTGTTTGGTATCAGTTTCTTTGGAATAAATATCTGTTTCTATTGTACCTTCATTGTTTATGACTAAAATGTCTAGAAATGGTAGTTTATTTTCATTACATTCTACGGTAAATTGTAGATCGTTGTGTAAATTATTTAAAATATTGTGGAATCTATTCAACTCGGTTAAAGACTGGATCCAAATTATGAAACAGTCGTCTAGAAAGCGTTTCCAATTTTCTTTTATGTAAATTGCTTGTGAGGTTTCATATATTTCCGAAATTCGCTGATATAATTTCTTCCCTAAGTAACCTAATACTAGTGTAGCGTACGTTGGTGCACATTTTGTACCCATGGCTGTGCCTCTTACTTGGTTGTACATTTCTCCGTTAAATTCAAAATTGTTATTTTCTAATATTGTTTTTAAGCCTAGTAAGATAAATTCTTTATTAAATCGTTTGTGTATTAGCGAAGGATACTGGTCCAGCCAATATTGTATAGCTTCAAGCCCTAATTCATGAGAAATATTAGTATAGAGATTCACAACATCGAAAGACACTAAGAATGCAGCGTTGGGTACATATTTCGGAATATGGTTTAAAAAGTCTAGATCATCTCTTACATAGCTTGGTATTTTAGCAATAAAGGGTTTAAGAAGAATGTCTAACAGATTACTTAGCCTATGAGTTTCACATGTGGGACCCGCAATTATATGTCTAAATTTCAAATCGTCTGGGTCTTTTAACTCTATGTAATCACTAGTCGCTTGTGAACATTTTTGCTTGATTAGATTGCTTTTATGAATTTTTGGCAGTCCATAAAATAAGCTGGTTTTGAAATCAAATTTTAGAAGGTAATCAATTTCTTTTCTAGTTAAATCTTTACCTGCAGTTATTGTTTCTCTGATCCTTTGCAATGTTATTTTTGAGCATTGGTTATTAGCTGTCTTATAAAAAGTTTCGTCTTTTAGCATGTTCATAATCTTGTTTTTGTAAAAATCTTTGTTCATAATGACTATGCCACTGCCTTTGTCTGCTTTTTTGATTATTATAGAATCATCATTGGTTAATGAGTTGAGTGCTTTTCGTTCGTCTAGAGATATATTACTTTTAGATGTAGTTTTAGGATGAGTTGAGGATATTTGTTTGGTTGTTTCAATATAATTATCTAAACTTTGATTTCGACCTTTTGGAGGATCAAAGAAACTTTTATTTATAACTGAATCGTCATTGTTAGTATCCTTTTCATGAAACTATTCTCGTAATTTGATTTTTCTGAAGAATTCATTCAAATCTCTATTTAATTCATTTTCATTAGGTTTTTCAGGGGTTGGAGTAAACTTAAGACCCTTCAACAAGACTTTCTTTTCCGTTTGAGTTAGAGATTTGTCAGATAAGTTGAATATTTTTACTTGAAGTTTTTTAGCCTGGGCTAGATTAGCGTGTCTATGCTGTCGGTTTGTTCCAAAAAATAATCGTCATTATTGTTGTATTGTTCTTCTTCTGAATATGTGTATTCGTCGGTACCATTAGGGGTATTTGTCAGTGGTTGCCTCCTGATGTTGCTTCGGAGGGGGTTCTGGTTGGCTCCCCTTGATTTCTGTTCTTGCTGTCCTCTTTGTCTTCTTTGATGTGTACCCTGCTGGGGATTGTTGACTGCTTGAACTTGGTGACCCCTACTTCTTGCTGCATTGATTTGGTTTGATAACGGTGCTTGATATTGTTGGTTGTAGTTTTGTCTTGTGTTTCGTTGATATTGAGTATTTCTTGCAGCATCCGCGTACGTTCTTGGATTGTCCATAACTTTAAAGAATGGTGATCGATCTTGGTGTGCACTTTGAAAATCTGATTTGTAGGTGGATAGCCATTGCTCGTTCTTTTTCCACCTTCTTTTTTATATGTCTTCGTTCCATTTTGCTTCCTCCTTCCACATGTTTTTCAAGATGTTTCTGGTTGGTCCTGTACACTTTTGTTCTATCAGTGCTTCCATATCTCCATCCAGCGAGATGCAGCGCTCTTCACCTTGATCTGCTCTGAGCTGTTTCAGTTCTATTTCGGTTTTGAATTCGTTTAGGGTGGCAGTTTACCGAAGTTTTCTTTGAGCTTCGTGCTCATTTAGGATTTGTTTTTTCTAAAGGTATCTTGGTATAACTGTTGGTGAAGTTTCCAACCAGCCTTTGTAACATTCAACATTCCCTTCGTTCTTTACTTTATTCCAGAAGGCATCCTTACGCTTTTGCATCTTAAAGTTCCATGTTCTTGAAATGGAGTTTTTTATTTTCATTGCCGCTTCTTCTGCGAAAGGGGAGTTTTGAATAGGTCTAGAAATACTTTCTCTCTCTGGTTCATTGTTGCAGTTTTGCTGTTCAGTCAATTTGTTAGTTACTGATAGCAGTGTACAATGAAGGTACAATAGAAACAGATATTTATACCAAACAATATCTTAACTTTAAATCATGCCACCCAAAACACACAAAAATAAGCATTCCTTATAATCTTGCTCGTAGAATTTGTACAATAGTATCTGACCCTACAACTAAAGAAACACGTCTAAAAGAACTATTTCAAGTACTAATAGAGAGAAACTATCCGAAAACTGTCATATCACAGGGCATATTAAAAGCAAAGCAATTGACAAGAGAGGTATTATTAACTCAATTACCAAAAGCAAACGAAGATGTTTTACCGTATGTGTCAACATTTAACCCTAGGAATAAAGAACTCTTCACAATAATTAATAATAACCTATCCCTTCTACAGATAGACACAAAAATGAATGCATGTCTGAAAAACACAAAACTAGTAAAAAGTAAACGCCAGCCACCAAACCTAAAAAGAATTCTAACCAAAGCCAAATTTCCCAAATATAATTGCAATATAAAAGGACAATATAAGGTTACAAAATGCGGAAAATCGAACTGTTCATTATGCAAACATATTCAAGAAAACAATCACTTTAATTTCAATGGCAAAATATTCTACGTCAACGAAAATATGTCATGTGATGTTAAAAACGTTTTGTATGTGATGACATGTATTGGATGCAGTGATTACTATATAGGCCAGACAGGAGATAAACTCAGAACTAGAAGAACAATTCACGCACAACAGATCCGAGACCCTTCAACAAGGCAAATCCCCCTCAGTGGCCATTTAGACACGTGCAGCAATAATGACTTAAAGTTTTATATGTTTCCCTTCTTCAAATTGAAAACAGAGATTACCTCGGCTAGATTAGCAAACGAAAACCAATTTATAAAAGCTTTCAAACCAAAATTAAATTCAAAGGATTAAACATATAAGGGTTTTTTAAAACCAAATCATTAGTTTCTGATATTTTAAAGTATATTTTAATATCCTAGCGTCAGTATTACTACAATACACGACGCTAAGATATAATAAAGAACGACAATCCCTGATAACGTCGGATTATGACGTTTGTGACGTCGTCATAGTAGAGTAACGTCCCCTCGTACTGAGCATGACGTCACATCGTCAAGACCGTTGTTAAGCTTCATTACACACTCTGATGAGCCATTAGGCGAAACATGTTAGTGATTATTAAGAAATAAAGAAGATATTTAAAGGCATGTAAGGTCATTTACTTATTTTTACATATATATTTGTTTAAAGTATGCTGGTTTCAAATTAAAAAAGAAAAGAGAGGGTTGCAGACTTAATTTTTGAGTAGTTACCATAAAAACATAAGCATGCTTCCTGCCTTTTACATATGGGACAGTACAAAAATCATGACATCGGTAATATTTTCGTATATTTCTAAAACTTATCCAAGAGTGTTTTTTTCAAAATTTCACATTTTGTGCTTTATAGTATCCTTAACATGAAATCAAAAACAAAAAAGTGGATTGCAGGCTTCGTTTTTAAGTAATTACTCAATTTATCACATAGTGGCGGTGCTCTCACATGATAATTACACCAAAATGGGCGACGTCTTTTAAAGTCAATGACGTCACATTGCTATGACGTCGTACCGGTTTGTTTATTATACTCCCGTACCGGATTTTCCTGTTTGATTTTAAGTTCTTATACGTTCAACTAATTATCTTTTGGTAATTTTCTCGTGTAACAGAAATTGTTGATACATTAAAGGTTCATAAATGTTGGTCGAAATCAATCGTTCGAAATTAGTGTCATCCAGAATACCGGTACCGGTTGTTTCCTTTGTAGAGAGTATTCAGCGCAAAAGGCTGCGCAGAACTTACTACCGAAATCGTCTTTAACATACTGTTTCTCAGCTTCTACCAGAATGAACAGCATCGTGTGTTAATCTACCTATCACCGTATAACGTCAACTCCACTTCGTATCGGTGGTTCTAACCGGATGTTCCTCAATACAATCTGAAGAAGAGCCTCCGGGGTCTTCCTCCACAAGTTATTAGCCAGGGGTCGTGATATGACTAAATTGCCGTTGCAGCGACGTAAACCCCGATAACAACCGAAACAAATCAAACAGTTTGTATCGCGATTAGATACTGAGTTAGTTGGCGTCTCAGCTGCATCCAAACTGCTTACATATGCGAGTCAGATCGCAGATTTAAACTAGGCATTTTGCTAATAAATTCCAGCTCGGGTCTTGTGAGGGTACGATAACCATGTGGATATACATCGTGCCCATTAGATATTAGTATTGACATTATGAGGACTAATAATAAATGCCCTTGTTGAAAAATGGATCCCTTGATGTGCCTTTTAACGCCTTTGCAAACAGGGTAGACACACATGAGGAGTTGTCTGACCAGGATCTGCCCTGTTCGTTTATCGAATTATATAAATCGATCGTGTGGGTATGCCGGTATGAAATATATTGCAGTTGACCCTCGATATCTCGAGTTCGGACAACTCGAACTTCGGGCTGATTCGAACTAAAAGTTCGGACTCTATTCAAATTACAATACAGAATTGTCCTAAAATGTATCACTACGCATATCTATAAACATACGTGACAGCCTAATGGAGGTGGAAAGTAGAGCTGAATGCTCTTACAAGATATGTAAGCATTACTTTTGACCTACATTAAGCTATGAACATGAGAAACTGCACGAGGTAAAGGGTTTAAACACAATTTAAATTTGTTATGGTAAGCTGTAGCTATAAATAAACGCTTGTATTCGAACGTATTGGACACCCATCGGACAGCCCTCCCCCCCCCCCCCCCTCCCCCCAACTGGTTTGTAAGGTTCTCTGAATTAGTATGGCAAAACGTTGATAACGTAACATTTGTCTGACATAGAAACATATACTGCAGAATCGGATCATCTGTTTCTTAAAGTGTTAGTCTCTCTCTATTAGTCTCTCTATTACACGCAAAAATGCAATAAAATCATAAAACATGGCTTTGGTTGGGGTAGAATAGTTCCTATGAAGATCGTCATTTAAACTTATATCGAAAACTGCCCATGCGATAAAAACTAGACTGTCGTCGATGCATATATTTTCTTTGTTGTGCAAAAATGTATCGTCGTCCTATTTCGACAGTTACTAAACTTAATCGCAAAAGTAAAGGCAAACAACAAAAGGGTCTGTATTGTTAATTAAATTGCTATTTAGTCTTCCTCAGCGTTTATTCGATCAGTATTCTTGCCATAGTCTTCCTTTAAGCGTATAAACACATGAATAGTGCACATTTTTTTAGCATTTTAAACGCGTTGTAATTAGAGACTATCAGCACTATTTACCTGTCAGGGTCGGCACTATTTACCTATCAGGATCGGCTCTATTTACCTGTCAGGGTCGGCACTATTTACATGTCAGGGTCGGCTCTACTTACCTGTCAGGGTCTTAATAGTAAGGACCTATTGTATATTCGCGTGTAACAACAATAACATAATTAGACTTTTATATTATTAAATTGCTAATAGTCGATTGAAATTCAATTAGTTTGGTTGGCTTTTAGAGATATAGAGATATTTATCGGAGTTCACTTTAATGTACAAATCTTCTATGTGTGATTGGGAACCTGATTTAATCGAATTTGTAGTACAGAAATATCCCTCTAAACTGGAATTCTAGTAAAGACGACTGTAGAAATTTTTAGACAGGTGGCTGCTCAATGGAGGATGAAAATCATTAAGAAAGCTGCTAGAGGAGTTTTCTGCGTGACTTTCATCCGTGCATTCCGCTGTAATCAGTCTACAAGACCGATGTTTATACTAAATTTAACGCTCGGTTTAGACGGGTTTGTAAAAAAAGAAATCTTTATAAAATTGCCTTATGATATGCATAGAGTGGTTTAATTTTGTAAAGGGTGTGCGAAAACTTTAGTTATACATCTACGACTGGTGTGGTTCTTAGTGTGAATACCTGCCTGACTTCCATTTTATATATTTCTAAATGACTTTCGTTCAAACCCATGTTATATTTCCTCTTAGAAAAAACAGGATACAGTTGACATTTGGTATCTCGAACTTCATGGGAACATACACATTACTTCGATATAACAGACGGTTGGGTCATCCGATGTCCTATCTGAAAAGTTCACAGTTGAATGCATGTCTAAAGAAATGCTGATAGCTCCGCTAGGAGCTTTCAGCATTTCTTTCCACCTTCATTAACATTTCGCTTGCTGTTCCTGCAGGATCTCATCAGGGTCTGCACTATTTACCAGTTGATTGTGCAACCAGTGCACTCAACAGCAGTGACTGCACAGCGAAATACTGGTACTGTACACAGTGAAAATATATGTAATCATACAACAGGGCATGGATAAAAAAGGATTTTTTTTTAATTCAGCAAGAGAAGGGTTAAGCGGTCACATGTATTTCTAGATATTCCCAGTGATACATGTAAGAACAATTAATTATCTTTAACTCTTGAAGAATCGCACTTTTACTATGAGGTATATCCCGAAGATCCAGTTATCCGAGTTTGAGACATCACAGTTCAATTGTATATGAGTAAGTAAGTCTGGATAAACCCTTTACCCGCATTTCATAGATGCTTAAGAGCAGTTAATGGTGCTATTGTGTCATTATTTTTTCATGAATATTCACGACGGAAAGTATTATATGTGACTTTAAAACGTTTATTTCTGTGATACTTCACACATTTCTGTGATACTTCATACACTTCTGTGATACTTCACACATATATGTGATACTTTACACATATTTCTGTGATACTTCACACATTTGTGTGATATTTCACACACAGATATATACTTCACACATGTATGTGATACTTCACATATATCTGTGATATTTCACACATTTCTGGGATACTTCACACATTTCTGTGATACTTCACACATATCTTTTGTTTATTTCTGTGATACTTCACACATATCTTTCGATAGCATATTTATGATTTGTGTGTATTTGAGTTGGTTATAATTATTACAACAATAACGACCAAAGGCAACCACACCAATATTACTAATAATACAAGTTGTATTAGTACTAGTATGTTATATAAGTATTCTACTGCTACATGTGGTGATTGTTTACATGAAAATGATTTTGATTTCTCGAACTTGCGCATAGCATCCCAAACAGCCTATAGCCCTGTCGTTGAGCTATTGCCGACAGAGTGTTGTGCTTTGCTTTGTTAACATTATTATACCGGACATTATACGGCAACAATGTAAGAAACAGCTTTATTATACCGGACATTATACCGCAACAATGTAAGAAACAGCTTTCGAAGCCCGAACAAATCTAAAAATATGAATATGATATGAATTAATGATACTTCTACCCTCAAAAGGGTTCCTTTTATACCACATCTTCATCAGAGGCAACATGCATCCACTCGAATGTACATGATGTGCTCGAAGGGTATACACATTCTGAGTTTCAGTCTGAGTGAATTCGAAAACACCACTGGAGAGAGCTTGAGTTTATTCTAAAGCATACGTTTGATAATTAACTCGTATTCGTGCAAACAATTCCAACATCTAATCGATCAATTGTTTGAGAGGTGTAAACTCAGCGTCTAGCAATTGTTGTATACATGTACAGGTAAACCACGCTATATTGAGACTTGTTGTTATTTTGTTGTTTACATAACAGAACACAAATATAGGTCCAGACAACATAATGTAGTAAGTTACCAACAATAATGTTCTGGGCTTTGGTCTAGTGGATATGTATCTGGTCTTGCAAACAGGAGTTCGTGTGTTCGAATCCCAGGCTATGCAGTTTTCTTTTTTTAAAACAAAAATGATTTGCTATTTGTAATCATCTTTTTAATTTTTAGTCGTTGTCAATTATATGTTAATATTTTGTCATTAATTATTATATGTTATATTTATTGTTGTTTTGTATGGGCAATTAATTAATAAAAAAAATATTGACCACTGGCCAGAATCGAACTCGAGACCCGCCGCATGTTAGCCGAGATATATATCCATTGTACCACAACAGTTATATGGAAGGGTTGCGGCTTGCGAAGGCCTTTAAAATTAAGCAAGCGCCATACTCGCTTCATTTTGTTTACATTAGAGTAGGTCATGTTTTGTTCCAAAATAAGTTGGTCTATCTGTACCTGTAGTCAAACTAACGTGTCGCTAGTAAAACACATCGATTTAGATTACGTAATACCCATATAACTTGACCTGTGTAGTTCCTTATTACCTTCGTATGTCCAGTACCAGCGTTTTTTCTTGGGGGTATTCAGCTTTCAGGCAGGGGAAATGTTACAACAGGTGGTTGCTTTCAGGCAGGGGAAATGTTACAAAAGGTTTTGCTTTTCATGTTCAGCCTTGCTGTACTTACTTGGTATTATCAAAGCAAACTTTAAGCTGAATGAGATGCTGAGTACATTTGTGTTGCATCAAGATCCAACACGTGTTTTACGGAATTCTATACTTTTCTGTATTCTACTCTATTTTGCTGTGTTTTACTCTATCTTACAATGTTTCACTGACGTGTGTTTTACTGCATTGTATTGTATATGTCTGTGTTTTATAGTATGTTTCTGTATTTTACTGTGCACTCCTATATTGGACTCTAGTTTTCTGTGTTCTATATGTTTGTGTGTTTACTGTATCGTATTGTATATGTTTCTGTATTTTACTGTGTGCTACTATATTGTACTCTAGTTTTCTGTGTTCTATATTTCTTGTGTGTTAACTTTGGTTTACTGTGTTTCACTCTATTTTAATGTGTTTTACTTAATATGTTACTGTGTTTTGTCTATTTTACTACATTTACTGTACAAAACATGTCATTAAGTTAGTTTCATTTACATGCGATTCGTTCAAGCTTTTGAGAAATTACTTTATCCTGATTACGTCGAGTTGCTCGATGTCGTATTTGGATCCAAGCAAATGATTGCTAGGTTGTGTTTGGATATAATTATCGAAACGAATTGATACCATTACATATTTGTATTCCATCGAAATAACAAAATTTGTAATATATTGTTTGATTCCTCTTCATTACGCCTCATGCCGAACGCTTATAATGTCCTACAACCGTACAGATAATCTGTGTATAAAGTCTTGGTCTAAAATTAGGTTTGACCTTTTCGTCTGAGTCAGCATTATTATTGCTGGACTCTTGTACTGTATTATTTTATCGAACTTTCTCTAACTGTATAAGTTTGTTAGTTTTTTTCTACAAATGTAGCGTGTGCAAATAATTTTCTTCCTTTCAAAGATTAAATCCAATTTGCAAACAACGTCCATCCTAGCTATGTCTCTAAGTATACATCAGGAAACTGCACAGGAATTAGACATAAACATCACGAATTCGCCTGATCGATTCGAACATACTAAAGAAACTGATAAGTTTGCACGCAATGCGAATCGAGTTAAAATACATCTAAACCAAATTTAATTGTAACAGAGGCCTATCTGCGTCTGTTAAATGAAGCGATTGATTTTAACCGTCTACCTTTGTCCTGTATGAATCCTTGAAGTCCGTATCATGTTCAGTCGTCTCGTCCATATCTGATTTTGGAATACTCCATTTGGCATTTTGAGGGAATAGGGGCATTCCAAACCAAGAAGATACCGGTATGAACGACAGTCGTCCATGACTTTAAAATACTCTCTTGACCCCGATCCCTTGCCTATGTCACTTCTATGGCTGCAGGGGACTTAAGGGTTTAATCCTTATACTGATGAATTTTAAAACAGATTTTACCAATATTCAAACAGGCCAAACTTACTACGAATAGATAAAGACTTTTCGGACGAAAACGAGTAACATGACAGTGTAGACCCTGGTGAGAGGGCTCCTTTAGGAACCATCTCATCTGGGTCTAACATATTTGCAAAGGGCATTAGTAGCTCGCTTTAACCATCAGTGTAAGGGTTGGGCCATACTGAAGTTAACCCTTTAACCATCAGCGTAAGGGTTGGGCCATACTGAAGTTAACCCTTTAACCAGCTGTGAATAACAACGTCTGGTTAATATTGATTAGTACAACTTTAAGTTCTTTTTACTCTAATCAAGACTTTCAGAAACTCTGACTGTCAACAATTGAGATCCTAAGTCGTCACTTCACAGTTTATCTGGATCCCATGTCACGTTTGGCTGTGAAAGGGTTAAATCCATTGCCAGTCGGAACTATTTTATCAGATTTGTACATTCTAGGACAGAGTTCCAGGTGACTGTTTTTTCCTGGTTATATCAGATTTGTACATTCTAGGACAGAATGTCAGGTAACTGTTTTGTCCTGGTTGTATAAATGAAAAAGCAACACAAAAACGCTTCATTGGTTCACGGATTCTAAATATGCTCGTGTTAAACAGTCCCGCTGTTTTTTTTTGATTTGGCTCGAGAGAAAGGGTACTTAACTGATGCTTTCATTTAATATTACATCGGTAGTCCATGTTTCAGAACTATATCTAATGTTGTTGGTGGCAGATGTTGCAATAAAAAAGAAGAACTGTAGTTGACAGTTATGTGATTATCACAGGGTAACTATTATTTGTATAATTATTGCTATTATTAATGCAATTATTATAATAATCATTATTATCATTATTACTATTATTATTATTCCTATTATTATTTTTAATTTTGTATCACTGTTTTTTATTATCATTAAATGGTTTGTAATAAAGATACAGCTACTATTATTACTACTACCACTGCTACTACCACCACAACTACTATTTCTGCTGATACTATATTTTTCAGTTTCAGCCGCAAATGTGTATGGTCCAACAGAAACTTCTTTAAGTAGGTTTGCCTATACAGATTTTAATTTTCCATATTTAATAGGCAAGGTATTCATCTGTCACTATAGCTCAAATATAAATACAGTAATACCCTTCTATATAGAACGTTCAATTTAGTGTGGGTATTGGAGACAGGTGGGGGCTTAATGCAAGTTGAAAATAAGACAGAAATATTTCTGCATAACTTTCAGCCTACATTAAGCAGTCATCTGCAGGCCTGTAACACTGTGTTAAGCGATCTAATAGTATATTATCTACAAGTCCGGTTTAGACCAATTTATTGTACTTTATTTACTTGTAGGTCTGTTTCGAGCAGACGATTGTTTACCTCGGCAAAAACAGTTTAGATTCAGATTAGTAGTAGGCATAATGGTTATACAGTCATGTTTAAAATGTAATGGAAGAAAACATGGGCAAAACTAATTTTCTCCGCGGACAGAAAACGTCACTGATCAACATAATGTCAAACACGCACCTGTGCATCCGGTACAAACCAGGCAATGCCGATGTACGAGCCGTCTAATCGGGGTTAACTCGCATAAAAAGTAAATAAGATTTATATAATTATACAGTAAAAACACGATAGTTTGAAGTTCAGGTACTGAAGAATTGAAGCATTTTACACACCTGACTACTTAATTCAGGGTGAAAGTCATGCAAAAAGCTCCTCCGTGAGCTCCTGCCCGACCTTCACCTTGCATTAAGCTTTCACATGTCTTAAAGAGCGATAGTGATACCTGATTTAGCGTTCGAACTGTCGAGGTTTAGTGTATTTATATGGATCGAACTGACCCGGCTGCTATAGTTTAAAACCGAACGTTGTCGGAACCGTCGAAATATTACATACGCAAAAGTACATGCATTATAAAATACGCCAGTCCATCTTTCGAGAGTATTCATGTAAACATGTACCAAATGTATTCCATGTCAATTTATTTGGTTACTGTATTGCACATCACCCCTAGTAGTTTTTATCCTCGTCTTATTATAAGATGCGGTGTTAGTTTAATTAAGATTTCAACATTTTATTCAGTTGATATCGTCATTGTACACTTATAAGCCAGCAACCATATTTCCGCCATATTTTATACGCTTGATAAATCAACCTACCAGCCACTGAAATGTTATAACCATTCCAAAAGGACGCCTCTATTAGGCGAGGGCCCAATTTGCTATTTGCACACTAATCAAACAGCCTAGGATGTATCACTGGCTTAGGATGTTTAGTCGATATTCTTGACAAAACATTTTGGTATGGACTCTGCTACGAGTTTCCATGGATAAATGTGCCATCTGTAGATCAACAAATAGTTCTCATATTACCATAAAGAAAGTGGTTCGTTGCCAGTGTAGGGTGCATAATATGTAATAGATACAGTACGAGTCTTACTGCCAAAGTGTCTTCTTACAACCGTTATCAGGACAGTTTGTTCGCATGACCGAAGACGTGTCCGAGGCGTAGCCGAGGACACTTGTCTTAGGTCATGCGAACAAACTGTCCTGATAACGCTTGTAAGAAGACACTTTGGTTGGTAGTAAGACGAGTACATGTATCTTACTTGTACGACAGTACGCTGTAGACTTTTAATTTTGATTAAAAATGAATATTTCACAAATGAGTGCAAAATGTTTCCCCTTGGTTCACCCAATTCAAATCCTAGGTAGATAGGTTTTAAAGACATTCCCTTGGCCGGCTTGGGTCTTTACAGCTAACCTGTGAAAAAGCATGCGGCACATGGTAACAGCTATAGCAGTCTGCCTGTCAAGAACCACTGGAGCGTTCCATGTGAGGCCCGTCTCTTACATTTGATGATTTGGAAATGATTAGATGGTCACTAATGCAGTGTATGATTTTATTTTTTAATTATGCTCCCTGAAACTATAAGAAGGAGCATATAGGCCCCGCTTTGTCCGTTCGGCCTGTGAATGTCTTCTAAAGTGCTCAACCTACATTCATGACACTCCACATACAAATATATCTCATTGAGATCAAGTGCAGGGTGCAGGGGTTAAATTATAACTTTCTGAGCAGTATTTACATATTCTGATAGACCTTGTTGGGAGAAAAGGCAGCTGTGTCCAAGGATAATAACTCTAAAATGGATTCTACTGCAGGCCAAATGTCCAGAGTCTTATCTCTGATATACATAAGCGCTCAGGGTTTTTTTAATGTATTTAATCCTTATAAAATATTCATCTGCTAAATTGCTTGTCTGCTTCAAATGTGAAAGTGCTTCATAGTTTGTAAAGATTTGTGAAAATGTTGTCTGTCAAATAGCTTGGATCCAGATAAGATGCCGGGTTACTTGACGTCTCATCTGGATCCAACCTGTTTTCATATGGCTCTTTGTTTGTTAGTGGTAGGCTTCTTAAGGGTTGAACTTCTATTGGGTTCTGGCCAACAATGGTCTTTTGAGTGTGTTCCCCTTGACTAATTGTATGTCAGGGCCTCTCTAGACAGAATGAGACGGCTTGCCATATTTTGCACACTTGTATCATGCTTTTACTGTTATTTTCACGCCTATTGAGAACAATGGGGGGGGGGGGGAATCATTGAATGGACCTGGGTAATGTCTTTAAAGACATTCCCTTGGCCGGCTTGGGTCTTTACAGCTAACCTGTGAAAAAGCATGCGGCACATGGTAACAGCTATAGCAGTCTGCCTGTCAAGAACCACTGGAGCGTTCCATGTGAGGCCCGTCTCTTACATTTGATGATTTGGAAATGATTAGATTGTCACTAATGCAGTATATGTTTTTATTTTTTATTATGCTCCCTGAAACTATAAGAAGGAGCATATAGGCCCCGCTTTGTCCGTTCGGCCTGTGAATGTCTTCTAAAGTGCTCAACCTACATTCATGACACTCCACATACAAATATATCTCATTGAGATCAAGTGCAGGGTGCAGGGGTTAAATGGTAACTTTCTGAGCAGTATTTACATATTCTGATAGACCTTGTTGGGAGAAAAGGCAGCTGTGTCCAAGGATAATAACTCTGTGAATTCTAAGCTTTAATTAGGACCCCTTTGAACATATTATAGCTCTCCTCCACTGCAGGTTAAATGGATTCTACTGCAGGCCAAATGTCCAGAGTTTTATCTCTGATATACATAAGCGCTCAGGTTTTTTTTAATGTATTTAATCCTTATAAAATTTTCATCTGCTAAATTGCTTGTCTGCTTCAAATGTGAAAGTGCTTCATAGTTTGTAAAGATTTGTGAAAATGTTGTCTGTCAAATAGCTTGGATCCAGATAAGATGCCGGGTTACTTGACGTCTCATCTGGATCCAACCTGTTTGCATATGGCCCTTTGTTTGTTAGTGGTAGGCTTCTTAAGGGTTGAACTTCTATTGGGTTCTGACCAACAATGGTCTTTTGAGTGTGTTCCCCTTGATTAATTGTATGTCAGGGCCTCTCTAGACAGAATGAGACGGCTTGCCATATTTTGCACACTTGTATCATGCTTTTACTGTTACTTTCACGCCTATTGAGAACAATGGGGGGGGGGAATCATTGAATGGACCTGGGTAATGTCTTTAACCACAAGAATCACGTGCGTACAAAAGTGTCCACTTGCAACCGTTATCAGGACACTTTTTCAATAGCTTTGCTGGGCGTCTGTCGTACAATATTAAGCAACATATCGTAGGTTACCAGCGACCGTTAGTAGTCATTCACATTGCTATGTAATCTTAGGAGACAGGGGTACAAGCAATGTGAGTTGTTACAGGTTCTGTGTTACAAGAAGAGTAGTCTCGATGGAAATAAATGGCATTCGTATTAGGTTCTATTAAGGTACTGCTATCTTGAATGTTATTTAAATTGCATCTTACAAATGATATGAAGTATTCACCAGATGTGCATTAGTAATGCTGGTTTGAATTATATAAGCACAAGTTCATACATTCTTGATAGTTTTTTACACCCTTAAAGGAGAATATGTTACAGCCTTTGGCATAAAAATCGTCTACAGTTTGAAAAGTATCGCCATATGATCCAGGACATTTAGCCACACAGGAAAGGTTAGAAGGGTCATGAGAGAGTCCAGGTTTGCACATGCACTGGTTATTCCTACATTCGGAATCTTTGTCAATACAATCGCTGTCTTTCTCACAGGGTTCCCGTATTGTGCCTATGCATACCGGGAAATTGCTCCAGTTTCCATTACTGCACTGCACATTGTGATTGCCCCGTAGCATTAAACCATCAATACATGTTAAGGTAATAGTCGTACCTTCATAAAATGGCTGCGTTACATCTTTCATAGAGCTAAATTCCAACTTTTCCACAGCATTAATGACCTCAATATGAGTCACGCGCATTGTTGTACACGGGAATAGAAACATTGGACAAACTTTTCTGCAAGTTCCATACTTGAACCACAAGCCAGTTTCCATGCATTTTATTGTTCCTACTCCATACACTGCCTCAGTAGTGTTACATAGAAGAGCCCTTTTCGAACCAATGCTTTTCGCATTTCCAACTGAATGTGTATCGGCAAGAATAACTTCTCCGCATACCTTGACTTCTGATAAAGAACAGCCAGTTGTCTTGCTTGTATGACTTAGAATAACTTTTGTCAAATTAAATTTGCATATTAATGAATTTTCAGGACACATTTTGTCAGAGGTGGTAGGGTCTGAACTATAAAGCTCACACAGAGACAGCTTCGCATTGTAATTGATATACACGCAGTTTACTAAACAGTTACACTTCCGGACACAAGTTAAAAGTGATTGTCCGTGGTGCCGTACAATGGGGTCATTTTCATCACACACGTAGAATATAGTTTCAATAGCAAGTACATCTAATCCAACGCAAAATCCAATCACAAAACTAACTGTCGCATCCATTTCAACATCAAGTAGAAAGTAGATCTGCTTTCTCTTCAGATCGCTCTACAGTACCTCTGTGACGAACGATTGAAAGGAAGACCCTGCACGTCCACAATGACAACCAAACAGTATAACATCAACTATTGCTAATGTAGAACAAATGCTTACATGCATATGAAATGCCCAGGACATTATTACGTATTTATGCTTGATGTAAAATGTCTAGCAATGAGGAATCTGTGACATGCAGTTGAACTTCGATATCACGAACTGCACGGGACCATACAAATAACTCGGATATAAGCAAATTTCGAGTAATTTGTTTCTAATTCGGACAGTTTCTGAGAATAATTCAAGTCAGAAGTAATGCTGAAAGCTCCTACCAGAACCGTCAGCTTTAATTTAGACATGCACTTAGCTGACACATATGTTTCTAGATATGTGTAGTGATACAATTTAGAGGAATTGTATGTTGGAAGGACCGACCTTTTAGTTCGAGCTATCCCCAGTTTGAATTATCAGAGTTCGTCATATCGGACTACAACTGTATACGAATGGTGTGTTTAAAAATTACGTATGATGCTTGTTACTGGAGAACAGGCTTTAAGATAAACAAGCTTAATGCAGGATAACAATAGTCCGGAGATGGGGCTTTCTTCGATGGATAGTATATGCAGATCAGCAGCAGTTGCTGTGTTTGAACGTATCATCTGAGAAAGGTTTGCGCTATTTGTCATCCATGAATACACACGATTTGATTCATCCTTGGTAACAGACGTTGTAATTAGCTAACTGTTATAACGGCATATGAATACAGGATATTTGTGCTCACCCAGGAACTGTACAATCAAATCTATATTCTATTATAAGCTACAACAGAGCAAACCTTGATCAGGCAGCTGCTACAATAGCCGTCTCTTCCGAGTCTATTCTGCTTGTAGATGCGTGAAAATGCATTTATATGAAGGAGTTTCCTTCAATCAGGCAAATTACTATGCCTACAACAGGCAACCTTTGCAGTTCTGCCATTGAAAATCGGTTATAATATCTTCCGTAATTCTGACTGTAATTACAGTGCTGCCTCCCTACAACGACCCTCCCAATAACGACTTCCTGCTTAAAACAAAGCATGTCACTGTTTCCGAAACAAGGCTCCAGAAACAACTTTTTTCAATCGTATTTTCTTTACGCCTCCATCAAACCTTTTGTGACGATTCTAAAGAGTGGTCACAACATAGGGTTTGATAGAGGCATAACGGTTTTAGTTCTCGAAATAACCTTATCTGGGGATCTGCAAACAAGCTAATTATGTTTAATTTTCCCTCCCTATAACAACTCCCTCTGAATAACACATACAATCTTCGTATCTCAAAAGGTGTCGTTGTAGAGAGGAACCAGACATTGCAATTTGCACTCCTATTTACCGATGGTGTCCATGTTACTACCACAATTTATGGAAAAAAATATCCAAATATTCTCAACATTTCATCGGTTACATACACAGTAAAAATATTTTAAAAACATAAAAGCATAGTCCAGACAGCTATACTGAGAATAATCTGATCACGGACAGTCCTGTTTGCTTTTTGACTAGTCAAATAATGAAAGGGGGCATCGTTACGAGAAACGATTTTTTTTTCAAATCACGTTAAAATATTTCGGAAAGGTAACGTAATTTGAAAAAATAAAAATTCCGTAGACTCTGAACCTATCATATATTGTGTTCATTTACTACAAATGAACAAAAACAAAAATAAGTAACGGCATATATATACATGAATACAATATATGAATACAGTATATATATGAATACAATACCAACAGAAACTAAATTATATGTATTATTATTTATACCTTATACTAATGGAAAAGTAGTAAAGTCAAGCAGGCAAAGCCACATACATGACACAACCACCACCAAAACACCGATAGACAGCATGACACACAAAAACACACACACAACCACACACCCAAAAGCACACTCACACACGAGATGAACACAGAAAACACAAAAAGACACACAAGAACCTGAGAAATACGTTCCACACATGAACAAAATCACAAGCACAAAGACGCAAGGCAAACAAAAAGAAGGGTGACAAAGAGAGTACCGCCTTGGCACGGTCAGTAGCAAAAACACCACTGGGGGTTTAAACCGGTTTACGGACGTCCTAACCTCACATTTCTCTCAAAGTCACCCAAGCTTTACAAATAGTATAAATAAAGGTATCACCGCTGGACTTACCTACAACATAGACGACGGTGAACACAGGACAACATGTAAAACATAATAACTCTGACAATGCGTCAAATATGTACCCAATGACTTTGCTGAAGTCAGAGCACCTGCAGGTAAGCCGTTAAGGGCACGACAGGGAAAAAGTAATACATTAGTCTGGTAAGCTCATCCAAGTTTAAGAGTATACCATCATAGAGTACTACCCTCGGCCTGTCATCGCGCAAGAACAGAGGGAAGCGAAGCTACCGACTGTAAAAGGGTCGTTAAACAAACACGTAGTGCGTTGCAATATAACAGGATCATAACTTTTATTTTTAAATGTTTTAATGCGTTTAATAAACAAATCAAAAATAAGTAATAATGAACTAAAATTGACTTATAAGTTCTATGTCACGATACACATGTGATTTGCACTAGCACAAGGGGTTAAATATAGACTAGTTGTAGATGAATTTACTTTAAAGCCTATTTACTTCTGAACCCAGGGCATTTTGCCAACTCTCAATTGACTGAGCTATCAAGCCAGACATACTAAGTCTATCAAATATTTCACCACAATCTCTACCCAGCTACATTCCTTTTGTAGTTTCCGGATTTGTAGTTTCCGGATTTGTATGCTCTGATGAGTTTATTGTAACCCAGTGCCCGTCCGTCCGTCCATTCATCTTTCACTCCGTCCGTGCTTTAAACTGTATCTCCTCCAAATTAACAAGGCAGAATATAACCAAAACTGTATAAACGATATATGTATCATAGAAGAAAATATCTTCATATCCAAAATCGGTAGTTGAATCTGATAGCATTTTGTAGAAATATTCCTCTGGTGGATAACTTTCAAAATAACTAAAGTTAAATTGCAATGCAAGATAACATGGCCACAGAGAACACGGCTAAATTTACATATGTGTCTATATTGAAAATGTTTTAAACGATCTCCTTAATTAACAGCCTAATTGAAAAGCTATTTGGCAGGACTATTCTGTACCGGCGAATGTACTGTTTGACGGTCGGACATCGGACAGTGGTAACAAACTTGAAGTATTTTTTTCATTTTTCTTCTACATGTTCATGTATGTAATACGATTTGAGTCCAGGTGAGTCACATATTCTCATCTTAGACTAAACTTCTTGAATCCACTGGATAGGGTTAATGACACCCACATACTTAAGAGATTAACAAACCCGAAATTGTTATGCATGTAATATGATAAATTTTAATTGATTTGTTCAACTCTTGCAGATTGTACAACAGCCTAGGACCAGCTTGTTTAGTCGACATTTGCCAACATGATTTAACACAGGATTTTGATATCCAGACACTAATTGCTCTGTGTCCTAATGCTATAGATAATAAAACCAGCGTATATTTCAACGTAGTTTATTGCACGTTGATGTTACCAGCGACCGATCATAGTTCAACCGATATACTATACAGATGCATTCATGTGGGACTGGTCTAAATTAAAAGTCAATTGTCACAGATACGGACATCGTCACAAGAAGCACAATCTCGTTGGAAATAAATGGCTTTCATATTAGGTGTTAATCGAGGCGAACTGCCGTATGGAATGTCATTTAAATTACAGATTTCTAATGATGGAAAAAAATCAATATATTTGCATATGTATTTCTGATTTGATTTATGTAGGCATAATTTCATACAGTCATCCCTGCTTTTGATATCTCTAACGGAAAATTTATTGTATGAAGGGATTCTTAATTTGTCTGCGGTTTGGAAAGTATCGCCATATGATCCGGGACAAAGAGCTACGCACGTGTGATTACAAGGATCATGGGAAAGTCCAACTTTGCACATACACAGGCTATTTCTACATTCAGAATATGTGTCAATACAATCGCTGTCTTCCTGACAAGGTTCGCGCATTGTGCCTTTACACGCCGGAAACTGGCTCCAGTTTCCATTAATACAATTCACAGTGTGCATGCCCTGAAGTACTGACCCATTAACACATGCTAAAGTAATATTGGTACCATCGTATAATGGCTGTGTTACATCTACCAAAGACGTAAACTCCAACTTCCCTGCAGACGTAATAACCTCTATATGAGTTAAGATCATCGCCCGGCCAGTGAGAATAAACCTTGGACATTGTTTTCTACAAACCCCATACTGGGACCAAAAGCCAGTTTCCATACATGTTGTTATTCCTAATCCATCCATTGCCTCAGTAAGTTTACATATCATTGCTCGTTTTGACCCAACACTGTTAATGTTTCCAACCACAATCGTATCTGGAAGAAAGACGTCTGCGCATATTGCAGTATCTGATAATGACCACGGTGTGTTCTTTATATATTTCAGATTATTTTTGTTTGAATTTGATACTCGTATCAAAGCATTCCCTGGACATCTTTTATCTGATAATATAGAATTTCCATTATACATTTCACAAAGTGATGTCTTCAAGTTGTAATTGATGTACACACAGTTCAATGAACAGTTACATTTGTGGACACAGTTTAATAGTGAGTGTCTATGGTCTCTCAAAACGGGGTCATTCCCTGCACACACGTTAAACAGAGTCTCTATAGCAAATGCACCTAATCCAAAACAAACTCCAAACAGGAAAATGAATAATACATCCATCTTGATATAAACTGGACAGCAGATTATATTTCTCTTCAGGTGGGATTTAACCTGTGTAAATGAGGCTCGACACAGTGCTGGAAACGTCTCACCCCTGAAAAACATGAACGCACACAATGACAATTGATATATGGATACCGTCTACTCTGACAACTAATGTAAAACACGTCCCAAAATGCATATATAATGACCTTACTAGCACTTCTGTTCTCTTAAATATTCATAATTGTCGTCAACTATACTTAAGGCAAGACGTTTCTTAATTGTTCGTAAATAAGCCATAAGGTTTGGTATCGCAATTACCTGTTCAAATTCGTCTTCAACACATACACTTAAAAATGCAAATGGCGTACTAATATGTTATTTGCTACTCGTGAACACACATATTACATTTCATATTTTATAAAGATGTTATGATTTGCCAACTTCGACATAAGAATTGTGATAGTAGGAGATCATTCGAAATTAAAAGTAGCAATGCGAACAAAAGAACATTGTACACTAGGCTTTATTGAGTCTGTTCAAGAACAGAAAATGCATGTTCATGTACATCGTTCATGTGAGACAGAACTCGCATTTAACAGTTTGCAGATGAATGTTTCAGTTTTGCAGTGCGTCTATCTATGATTGCAGGTGAATGCTTCAGTTTTGCAGTGTGTCGATCTTTGATTGCAGGTGAATGTTTCAGTTTTGTAGTGCGTCTATAATTGATATACACTGTTAGATTACTTGTATGTTCGTTGTACAGTGTGAGGCTGTTATCAGACAAATTATACATGTATGTCATTCTCGAATGCTGGCTCTTATCATTGTAACAAATGGCATATATATTTAATATGAAAGTAAGGTCACCTATGAACCGAAGGTATTGATATATCTACATAATGTGAAAATACCTGCAGCAGCGGCCCAGATAAGATGCGTAAAACAACACATAGTCAATAATAACTTCTTTATTTCTCAACCGAATTGGGTCGCAAAATGACGGTTTTAGTACCTCAGTACGCATGCTTATCGTTTGCTCAGCATAAACTATTTGGATCTAGAAGCATGATACAAAGAATTTCTCCGGTTGATACTTGCTTTATAAAATTATTTTTCGTGTCTTTGCTGACAGAATAGACCCAGTTCAGATGGATTCTCTTGGAGTTATCAGAACAGATATCAGGAATGATATAGAACGATTTACAGTATATGACATGTCTAACACCTCATATGTTTATATGTCCTGATTAATATTTATCTTGATAACACTTATATGATGCATTTGTTTTTTTTAATATGTGCATTTTCAATTTTTTAATTAAACGTATATAGTTGACGCCTGCTAGAATTCTGAAGGACTATATTGCAGCTTGTCTGATTACTACAACTAGTATGATTTGTAAATAACGTACTAGCTGACACCTCCTAGAATTCTGTAGGAGTATATTGCAGCTTGTTTAATTACTTAAAAGCGTAACGTCTGTGAGTATATAAACTTAAATCATTTATATAAAAAAACCTCTGTAAAATAAATTGGACTTCGCTGTAACTAAACATAGGAGCAAATGCTCTATTTATCACAATGATTTCTCAAACCTAACAAGTCGAAATGGTTCCTTTTCCGTAGTAAATGCGCCTATCGGTAGAGATTGGGTCTAAAATAGCCTATGAGGGAATGGGTTAAGCGGTCGCTTCTTAAGGTTTAGAATAAACAGGACACAATGGTACCGACGTTTATTCATCAGGCAGTTCTACTGTTCATTACGGCATAGTTGTTACTCTTACTGTAAGCATTCGTTTGTTCTAAATTATTGCTGAAAGACAAACAAGACGATCCAGCTTCTGTTAATATGTTAATTTTATAAAATACAATTTACACCAACTACTTAAATAAGATATACGCAATACATAAAACAACGCGTTGTATATCATATGCATTTGTAATAATAAAGGCACTCCTACAATTACTTGTTCAGATATTGAGACCAAACCACTCGCACCAAAACCATTTACCTCCTCTTGATACAGACAACTAAATATCACCAATAAACAAGTACATTGGACCTAGATGGCAGCGCTTGACTAATCTACAACTGTCTGTTCGTTCATGTCTTCCTGTTTAAATCCTACCTTTCGATAGTTCGTTGATGCGATTTGCAAATACATATCCTAAGCACATGTTATTCGTTTTCATTTTTTACCTGTTAGTTTCTGCGGTAAAAAAAATTGTATTCGATCACGCAATAAACCTCTCAGATAAAACTTCCGCAATGTTAACAATATTGTTTGTCGATTAGCGTATAGCTATAATTAGCATGGATACCCTCGTTTCAATTAGATAACATCCAAACCAAAGTAACAAAACTAAGATCTTCAAGATTATCAAACATCGCTACAATATATGAATATACAATCCCAGACAGTAGTTATATACAGTATGCAATCCTAGACAGTAGTTATATACAGTATGCAATCCCAGACAGTAGTTATATGCAATATGCAATATCAGACAGTAGTTATATACAGTATGCAATCCCAGACAGTAGTTATATGCAATATGCAATATGCAATATCAGACAGTAGTTATATACAGTATGCAATCTCAGACAGTAGTTATATACAGTATGCAATCTCAGACAGTAGTTATATACAATATACAATCCCAGACAGTAGTTATATACAGTATGCAATTCCAGACAGTAGTTATATGTAATATACAATCCCAGACAGTAGTTATATAGAGTATGCAATCCCAGACAGTAGTTATATACAGTATGCAATCTCAGACACTAGTTATATGCAATATGCAATCCCAGACAGTAGTTATATAGAGTATGCAATCCCAGACAGTAGTCGCATAACACGAAATTTCATATGAACAAAAACAAAGTAATTGTCATAATTACGTTTGTTGATCAAATTGCAAGTGTCAAATGACGTCAGTGGATGGCGTCATCGGATGACGTCACGCACACAATTTAATAAGCGCTCACTGATCTAGATGTTCCGTGCCTATGGTAGCGGGAGACGGTATTTTTCTGACAGTATTTTTTTTACCCGCTGGGCCTGACAGTATTTCTATGTCACGTTGACCTATGGGAAATTAACATTGTAAATTAAATTGAGGTATATTAATACGTAATCACAGACAGTAGTTATATGCAATATGCAATATCAGACAGTAGTTATATACAGTATGGCATCTCAGACAGTAGTTATATACAGTATGCCATATCAGACAGTAGTTATATACAGTACGCCATCTCAGACAGTAGTTATATACAGTATGCCATCTCAGACAGTTGTTATATACAGTGTGCAATCCCAGACAGTAGTTATATACAGTATGCCATCTCAGACAGTAGTTATATACAGTATGCCATCTCAGACAGTAGTTATATACGGTATGCCATCTCAGACAGTAGTTATATACAGTATGCCATCTCAGACAGTAGTTATATACAGTATACAATCCCAGACAGTAGTTATATACAGTATGCAATCCCAGACAGTAGTTATATACAGTATGCAATCCCAGACAGTAGTTATATACAGTAAACAATCCCAGACAGTAGTTATATAGAGTATGCAATCCCAGACAGTAGTTATATAGAGTATGCAATCCCAGACAGTAGTTATATACAGTAAACAATCCCAGACAGTAGTTATATACAGTAAACAATCCCAGACAGTAGTTATATACAGTAAACAATCCCAGACAGTAGTTATATACAGTATGCAATGTCAGACAGTAGTTATATGCAGTATTTTAGAATTAATTCAATTGTGTCTTCTGTCAGTCAAGTATCAATATGAATTATTTTGACATTCTACAGTTGTTGCAAGGAGGTTGTTTTATTTGATAGACAAATCATTTTGACAAGATGAAGTTGTAGATACTGAAACAAGTAGATCTACAAGTAATGATCCAATCGCCTTGGAAACTCAAACTATAAAACAATCTAGCAGCAACTGCAGTACGTCATCCTTTGTTAGTGAGGTAAATCAACAAGAGTGCATACACTAGATGAAAAATTAGATAACTTTGAAAAAAAAACAGAATCCACTGTCAGACAATTTGACAGGCATGAATCAGTTACAAAAATCAAATAACAAATTAAAAAAATGAATACATGATTAGATCTAGAACTATAGTCTTTAGAAATATTTATTGTTATGTTTTAGGTATTTCAAATCAAAGAATGTGACAAAAGAGATGACACAAATAGCACTAACAGAACTAGACTACTATCTCGGGTCATGTTTCCTAGCCATACGAAATAATGGTGGTTCAGAATACGAGCCTGAAGCGCGTTCTAGCTGCCACAGAGAAATTGAAAGGTAATATAATTTAAATTGATATCTAATAACGATAAAAAATAATAATATAATGAAAAATAATTATACTAATAAATATAGATAGCTCTACTCATGATTTGTCTGAGTGGTTTTTAGTGTTTTATTACTCATTTTTAATTCATGGAGAGAACAAAACAATATTTAGCAAAGCGAGGTTTGGATCCTCGGACATCTGGGTTATGGGCCAAACATGCTTCCACTGCACCCTACTGCTCATTGATAGTTTCCGTGTATAGGTATACAAATGGTATATAATTTGTTTATGGAAATCATTCAGTAAAACTCTGAACATGTATATTTTACCAACCCTTTACTCAAAAACACGCCTATCTAATGCGCTATAAGAAAATAATCCGCTTGGAATATGATTATTACCGGCTTTTGGTTTGCTATTTTTTGGGGCAGAGTATTTCAATCAGGATAAATACGCCGAAGATTAATCGAGTCTCGGGTCACATTGGGAGAGTAATACATAATTGCAAACACAGCAGGCCCTACATATCGTCACTTTGTGTAATATTCCATTTATTATATACCTGTATACCTGTTGTAATAAAAGAACACAAAATAACGTCAATATTCTAACAGAAAACGTAGTCCGCCATACATAGAAGGCGAATTGATTTACAACCAGTACATTAGCACACATATATGTGTTGAACGGTTTTAAAAAGTGGCATATAAAAATATTAATCGTTGAGAAATAATAACAGTGTCCTTCATCCTGACAACATGAAATACATCATAAGTGTAGACGAGAAATGTGGATAAAACTGTGTTCAGCCATCTCGATATTTGCAGACTACTATTTCGGTACTGTTTTAGATCTGCATGTGTATTAAACGCTAAAACATACAAAGTGTATATTTAGTGCATACTAACCAGTCATACAAGGCATACACGAATCAATGAGAGTGTAATCAGTTATACAAAGTGTATATTTACCTTCCATACAACGTGTATACTAACCAGTCAAACACTGTGTAATCTGTTATACAAAGTGTAAACTAACCAGTGATGCAAAGTGTAATCAGTCATATAAAGTGTATACTAGCCAGCCAACCAATATGCATACTAACCAGTCAAACATAGTGTAATCAGTCATGAAATATGTATATTAACCTGTCATACAACGTGAAATAAATTTATACAAAATGGATACTAACAAGTCATGCAAGGTGTACATTAAGTGTAATCAGTATACTAACAAGTCATACGTACTCTATTCTAACCAGTCAAACAAATTGCAATCCGTCATACAAAGGGCACATTAACCAGTCATGCAAAGTACATATTAACAAGTCCAACAAATTGCAATCAGTCATACAAAATGTATAGTAAAACCCCGCTAATGCGACCACTTAATAAACAGCCACTGGCGCCGTTTAAAGCAGGTGGTTGCTTAATGCAGGACGAAAGTTATGCAGAAAGCTCCTATAGGAGCTTTCTGCATAACTTTCGTCCTGCATTAAGCTACCACCTGCCTCTGTCACCCAGAATAATGCCCCTTTTTGGTGGTTGCATTAGCGGGGTTTTACTGTATACTAACCAGTCATACAACGTGTATACTAACCAGTCACACGAGGTGAAATCAGTCATACAAAGTGTATACTGACCAGTCAAACAAAGTGTATAATAACCAGTCATACAAAATGTGAACAGAAAAGTCATGTAAATTGTATTCTAACCAGCAGCATTAAGGTAAGACCAGTAGAATGTACTTTGAACTGTGAATAGTAAATCATCCAACCCACTGTCCACCCTGGCTTTGTATTAACCAGAAACGTTCAAAGTTGAAAGGCCAAACACTGAGTCACGATAGAGTCTGCTCAGTATGAAGATCTTTTCATTTTAGTGAGGATTTTAAATGACAAAAACGTGCAATCCTTGATCAGCCTTTCTAGTAGAACTGATGTTGAGGGCACATTCTATAAACGACAATTTCTTCAGCAAAGTAAATGTTTCGAAAAACGATTACGCGTATCAATTAACTCTTTCATATAAACACAAGTCCATGCCTTTGAAAACAGAATAGCCTTAGATCAAACGGGTTATGCTTATTCAATGATATATATCAGAATCTTCAATTTCTACCACGGTGCAATAAGTCCATGTTAACAAAAATATTAAACACGAGGCTACTACTATTGATAAAGTTATTTGTTACATAGGCATGCAGCAGGGAAATGGTTAATAGGGAAAGCAATATAAACAGGGTAAATGCACCTATGGTAGGTGTATACGAACCTGTCAGGTATGAAATACTGAAACACAATGTGATTGGTTTTATATATTTTCATAGCAATTTGTGCGTAGTAGTTTGTGAAACGCGGTCGGCAATTCCAAATTAATGCTTATGTAAGTAAATGCCCGTTTTTCATACAATAATATGGCAATAGGTTTCTTTGAACCGATGTCGTTTGATGAATAATGTATATCAATGTAATACAACAGGGGGGTATTGGCAATTATCGACATAACTTACCCTATCACAATTTACATGTTGATTAGAAATACGTTGGCGAAGAGAAATTAAGTACCTGCACATCCCTAACGAACCAGCTGCGTGCAAAAACATAAGATAGAAGTCAATTCTGAGATATTTTCAAGTCTATGGGGAAATGCAAGTGTCGATATTGGCGTGGTTTATTTTACTCTTGTTCGTATACATTTATGATATTGAAACATGTGTATATCAATATTACATCCTATGGAGGGCAACAACACAAAATGTCAACCGGAGGTTGGTAATTTGCCCATTAATTTTGCTAACGCCTAAGTGGACATTATCAAACCGAGGGCTGACTTGTTGTTGCCCCCATGGGACGTGATATTTATTTTATTATACCGAACAACACATTCCATCAGGTTTAACGCAATATAATTGCCGGACTCTTTTATTGTGCTATATAACTTTTTCTAACTCTATAAAGTTATGTTTTCGACACATATGGCGTATGCAATTCATTTTCTTCCAATCCATTCAAAGATGAAATTACATCACAGCTTTCATCGTAGTTATGTCTCTAAGTGTACAGCAGAAAATAGCAAAGGATTTTGAAATAAACGTCACGAATTCGCTTGTCCAATTCCAACATGCTTAATACACTGATAACTTTGAACGCAATCTAAAATTAAGGTAAAATAGATCTAAACCAAATGTAATTGTAACAGACGTTTATCTGCTTCTGATAAATGATACGATTGATTTAAACTATATATAGTTGGTATTTATTAATCATGGATGTCCCAATTCATGTACAGTCGCCTCGTATGTATCTTGTTTTGGAATAACCCATTTGGCATGTTAAGGGAGTGGGGTAATTCCAACCTAAGAAGATACAAGTATGAACAATAGACGTCAATGAATTAAATATGCATTCTTTTCCCTAATCGCTTGCCTACTTCTATGGGTGCACGTGATTTAAATGTTTAAAAGTACAAAAATGAGTCATGCAAGAAATACAACATACAGAACAAACAGCCTCCCGAACAGCAACACAAGGGACAGCAAATATACACAGCTATAAAAACATCAAGAGACGCACAAAGACAAAACAAAAACACAATAGAGGAAGACGGAAGTACCGCCTTGGAACGGTCAGTCACTGCGGGGTTAAACCGGTTTATGGGCGCCCAACCGCACTTAACCCTTACACTGATGAGTTGGACTATTCCAATATTCAAACAGACCAAGTTTACGACGAATACTCAGAGACATTTCTAACGAAAACGTGTAACGTGGCAATGTTGACCCTGGTAAGAAGGCTCCTCTCGTACCACTCTCATCTGGTTCTACACTGTTTGCAGAGGACATTAGTGATTCGCTAACACCTTCAGCCATAATTACCTTAACCTTTAACCAGCTGTGAATAACAACATCTGTTCGTTCAAATGTGGATGTGGTGACCGCTTTCAAGTTTTTCAGAAGATTAAACTAGCAGCATTCTACATCCTAGTGAAACGACTCGTTAATCGGCGTCTCGTGTGTCATGTTGGGAGATGGGATAACTGCATTGCCATTTGGGAATATCAGTGTTGTACATTCTACGACAGAATGCCAGCAGAAAGTTCTGCCCAGGTTATACGAACGGAAAAGCAACACAAAAACGCTTCATTTGTTCAATGATTCTAAATATGTTCAAGTTCTATTTTTCCGCTGTTGTTTTATTTTGCTGTGGCTTGGGAGAAATGGCTCTTACAACTACACAATATGTATATTTGTAGAATTGCAGAAGTGTCGAGACACAAATTAATGTGCGTCACTAACTAATAAAATCGTCATTTCTCCACCATACCCTATACTATGACTACTTTTTAGAATCGTCCTGAAGGGTTAAAAGGTGCAGTAAACAGTTCTAAACTGTTAAGTCTGTTGCGAGCAGATGAGTGACTACCTATTGCAAAACCGTCTTGGTTCAGATGAGTAGTAGATATTTGTATATATCATTGTTTAAAATATAGTGGGTGCAAACATGTGTAAAAACAGTGTATCCGCGGGCAACACACATTAATGATCGACATAATTTCAAACGCGCACATGTGCATTCCCGTATTTCACTATCACACAATGATTTACTGCTTAGTTTTCGAATCGTTACTTGTTTGGATGAGATGTATCGTTCCAATAGGGTTGTACGTTTGAGTGTAAATTAAATTACTGATGAGTTCCAGCGAATATCGTATTGCCTATAAACTCCTTTATTCCAGGAACATCCATGTAAGAATTAATGACGCCATGATTACTAATTAGACTAACTGTTATAATATAACATGAACACGGTGATTTTTGACCATAGCAGAAACTATAGAATCATATCTATAACATATTATAATCAAACAGTGCAGTCCCTGATCAGACAGCTTTATAGGAGGCGAAAGATGTGGTAGTCTAATATATTCTGAAAATGGGTGATCCCTCGAAAGCAGAAGTAGAAATGCAAATGAGAAAATTGCAGACTCGGTTTTATTGAGTCTGTTCATGAGTAGTAATTAAAAGTGCAACACTACTCACACCCCCTAGCACCGACTTAAGCAGTATTCAGTTTTCAAAACTAATAACATCAAAACTTATGATCCCGAAGGACCAGAAAATAAGTCGAAAAGGCGAATGCTAGACTAGAGCTTCAAGAAAACTATGGATGATGCTATTTCTGAATTACGTTATCCTGTTTTACGAAGTGGTCGCTTAAAAGGCGATATGCTGAACAATGTTATTTTTAATTCAGTCATGAGTTAAATGAAAACGTAGGACAGTCAACACATTTTAGTTTTTGGCATTGCAAATCTTAGAGTCAATTAGTGTCGAACATAGACGTGTACACACTGAAACACACACAAGAACAGCATTGGTACAAAGCACCAAAGGGCACATATGACTCAATAGTGAGTAATAACCAAAGGAGTAAAATATACAATACTGTTAACAAGATGTCTCTTTTACTCCCTATAAACATGTCCCTACTGACAAAAAACCTTCAGTTTCTTTCGAGTCGCTAAAACAGGAGACATTTCATTGACGTGCACGTAGTGACAAAATAACACTTTCCATCTCATGCTGCACGCTAAACCAAGGGAAACGTTAAATATTCAAGTACGAAATAATGCTATGATGAATATTTATTACCTGATTTTTATAAAGGAACATACACACAGGAACGTGTATTGGTATTGGTACTCTGCACTGGGTTAAACGTGGAGTATCAACTAAACGATCTAGTTTTCAAGTACCCGCAATAAAATACAAGAAGGAACATTCATTAAGACGATTATTTGTTATAAGGGTGACCATAGTAAAACTTCTAATCAATGATACTTGCTGGCAGATGAGCTCGTAGTCCGTATGATTCAATGCTTATCAAAATAAAACTACAAATATCGTGGTGCCTGATTGTTTAACCATGATAACTGGGTGTGCAATGCAAGGTGCACACAGTTAAGTGCGTTATAGCCTGTCAATAAACGTTTTATGCCAGTCAATAAAGTATTATTTGATCTCAATCCAAAACAACCAATTATCTCAAATATTACGTATTACTAAGAGGTTAAAATATGGCCTAGGTGTGCTTTCTGTCCATAATGGCACACCTGGTGCCATAATAGCCCGAGGGCTATTGTGACACCAGGTGTGCCATTATGGCAAGAAGGCACAAACAGGCCATATTTTGACCTTTTTATTGAATACCTTAAACATTTTACAAGATAGATCAATATGCAACCTATTCATTTCAACACAATCTACAGTAGACGTAACATCCCAACAAACCGCAGATATAGATCTAGAGAGTAGAGATCTATAATATTGCAAAATTAGGAAGGAATAGTCATACTTTCATGGGGATTCGAATCCCCGTCGAAAAATATGTAGTCCGACGTAATAACAACACTAACGATGACTTTACTTCTGACTATACTGTTTAACTTATAAAATTTGTTTGAGAACTTCCGATGGATGACGTGAAATTATGACGTCACAACTGTCATTTTTGAATAACATCAACAAAGTTAGGTAGTACCGATCGATACAAATAAAGAAATTGATTTTTGATAGAATTTTACGACTGTATAAACTTTACAGATTTCCAGATCTAGAATACGATTTGACAACGACGTCAAACCCCTTGCTCCGGCAATGTTTGAATAGATCTAGATCTAGAGCTATGTTGCTAACGTAAACGCAAATGCACGTGAAAAAGATCGTGGGCCGATTATGGATAATCGGCCCGGCGGGACATTATGGCTTTGGTCACATGACTCCGTAATGACATTTTTCTATGGCTATTTTGTTACTGTTTATAGTTACGGTTTTCAATAAAGTACCCTCATATGCGATGCGGCGATATTAGGTCACCGCCGTAATGTCGAAATTGTTAGTATAGTGACAGATAAATAACCTGCTCTTTATATTTGCATGCTCTATGCTCGTTGCATTTGTCGCATGAAAGTAAATAAAACATATATATACACAGTAAAAATTCGATACGTCGAAATTATAGTAATGAAGAACTGACACGTTTTAGGCAGGTGGCTACTTGCTTTGTGGTGAAAGTCATGCATAAAGCGTCTCAATAAGCTTTCTGTATGACTTTCACCTCGTATCAAGCTTTCACCAGTCATAAAGAGCGATATTGATACTTGTTTAAGCGTTCGAGCTATCGGGCTTTACATTATTTATAAGGATAGACCCAGCTGCGAAAGCCTAAAGCTGCAAATTATCAGAACCACCGAAAGACTTAGCATTCTTTATTCACGGAAATACTGCATATGTAAATAAAGTAATTGTAATATAGAAAAGAGGTGTGTTCCATATCATTATATTTGGTTACTGTGTTACCGCTTCTTGTTGTCTGCTGTCTTCGTTATACTATGAGTTGTAGCATTTCACTCACTCACTCATTGAAGTTTGCTATTCGCGCCTTTATCACAACAGCCTAGGGTCTGTCGCTGACAAGGGGTACAACCAATGTTGCTTCATACATCACTCAATAAAACGAGTCTGCAATTTTCTCTTTTTGTGTTGCAAATTTTGCTCTCGGGCGATCACCTCCCTTCAGAATTTATAATCTTCACAACGGCAGGTGTTAAGTGCTTGTGTGGCGGACGTGAAACGTCGCCCCGTACTTCATTCTCAGTGTAATTATACCTTCTGATCCTTCGAGATCATGAGTTTCAGTACTTATTAGTCTGGAAATTGAATACCGATTAAGCCGGTGCTAGGGGGCGTGAGCAGTGTTGCACTTTCAATTACTGTTCATGAACAGACTCAATGTGTAGATAGGTATACCTTTTTACATTTTTGTGATTCAATCATATTTCCATTAGACAATATACCGTTACGCATTCGACATTATACATGTCGCCAAGTGTCGGCAGAACAGATGGCATCTGAGCCTACATAATACATTGTATAAATATCACATCCTATTGAGAGAGACAGCACGTACTGTCAACCCGAGGTTGGTTATGTCCTACGAGGCGTTAGTCGATGCCGAGGGTTGACAATACATGCTTTCGCTCTCCGGATGTGATATTTATTTTATTATACCGAACAGCACAATCAATTTCGTCAGCAAAAATAATTATTCAATGGCAACAATAAACAGTTTTAAACAAAAGTTATAGAGCTACTCGTTGCTTAAAAATCGCGGAACAGCTTCACATTTATATTCATTACTCGTTATAAGAACTGGCGGAACCCTTTTCCCTGTCCAATCATGACAGATCCTCCTCCGAAATAGTCGCATAACGCGTCATTTCTCAAACATATGAACAAAAACAGAGCAATTGTCATAATTACGTTTGTTGATCAAATTGCAAGCGTCAAGTGACGTCAGTCGAGGATGTCATTTGATGACGTCACGCACACAATTTAATTAGCGCTCACTGATCTAGATGTTCCGTGCCTATGGTAGCGGGAGACAGTATTTTTCTGACAGTAATTTTTTAGCGCTGGGCCTGACAGTATTTCTATGTCACGGTGGCCTATGGGAAATTAACATTGTAAATGAAATTGAGGTATAATAAACCATTATTTAGACGATATATCTCATACCTATAATCGGTTCTTTGATTCTATGATGATCTTATTCTACCCTACAGACATAAAGATAAGTAAATAAACATGTTTAGACAAACATACAGCCTTTTAGGATTAAATTAATATATTAGGTAATAAAAGGAATGTTTTAGGTGCACATATTATGATACTCTCTTTGTCAAACGTATTAATTTAACATTTAGAAATGGCTCCATACTACATGCATCGATACCTTTACAAAGGGTATTGTTCTTCACTCTTTGTGAAATATCTAAATTAATACTACAAGTGACCATTAGTCTGGGGCAGGATGCTGGGGTTTGTATTTTGCCATGTTTTGTCGTGCCAGAAATGACTACTCCACAATTTATATGGCCTCTGACCGGTCTTTGAGAACATGCTATCAATTTCTCTTTGCAGTGATTTTAACCCTGTTCGTATCAATATTCACCCATCTTTTCATTAGCTTGCATAATCCGAGTAAACACTTTATAAATCAGTTAAACAAATTGCTATACGATTTTCTTTGGCAGGGACCCGCAAAAATACGGAAAGGTGTACTTGTTAATGATTATGAAAACGGCGGTTTAAGAATGGTTAATATACAATGCTTCATTCAAAGTCTAAAATGTACATGGATTCGTAGAATAATAACATCAAATGGACAATGGACAACTTGAATAGTAAACAGAAATAGATTGATAACAGGTGGGAAACAGTATCCAGAAAAAGCAGCTGAAAAAACGAAAAACATGTTTTAGAGAGATGTCTTAATATCATACTGACAATTTATTTCGACAATAACTAGTTAAGTAGTATACAGAACAACCAAAATGTCCTCTCTTTAACAATCACAAACTTCTGAAGTAGAAGTATGCTCTCGCGATCCATGTGTGCTCGCTTCTGTAGTATCGCATGAACGATATTCCTCCTCAGAACCTGGAAAAACAATATGCAGTCGCATATTGGTAACTTTTCTAAACAAAAATTGCATATTTTAATAAATTAACAAATATTACTAATACTACTCAATATTATTACTCGTTAAAGTTATAGATTGATTAAATAAACCTTACCGTGTCGATCCATACAAAAATGAACATGTGTCTGCCCGCACTTTTCTGAACTCGAGCCTTCTTTGGGGGCGGTGTATTTGGGGATTTCCACACTGATGACATGGGTTTGGTCTCTGGGTCGAAATGATGCAACCAGGTCCCATCCGTAGTGATAATTCTGTCCAAAAGATCGTCACGTGCGGCATCGTAGCGGCTGAGAAACATCTGAGAGCATCGAGCTCGGATCTCCTTTTCTGTGTCCGTGATCAACCTCGGCACCCAGCGTGCACTAACTTTAGACATACCAAGTTCATCTGTTAATATTCCATGTATGGTAGAGCACGAAACAATAAGTTAATCAGACAAATATCTTACTGTAGTTCTTCTGTCCGCATTAACCATATCTTTCACCTTGTCCTTAATAGAAGCAGCTACGATGGATGGTCGGCCGCTCCTAGGATCATTATTGCTCGATTCTCTTCCACTCCTAAAACGTGAGTGTCATTTATACACGAAAGCGGGGCTGCACTTGTCATATTTCCTTGTTGATTTAATCATTTTAAGAATTTCTGTCGGCGATTTATCTAGAGCAACACAAACTTTTATAACACTTCGCAACTCAACGTTACTATTCGACGTCATTTCTTTTCAGCTCGCAATTACGTTCTCTGTAGACTAAACACTGTATTTTATGTTCAAAGTCTGTCAATGTTTTGGAATTTTGAGTAACTGACGTCATAACGTCATGTTACAAACAGACGTTTTCGCGCTTTTCTTGTGTCATAGAAAAAATGTTTCTGTCATTAGAATAATGTTAAAAATTAATATCGTCGTATATGGTTTCGTTTAACATGCACTTTACCACTTTTTTGCCATAGCGGTTGTTGTAGATTAGTCAGAAATGGGGTATGTTTATTTACACTGTCTTTTAGGATGGGGATGGAATAAGTGAGAAGTTGACCCTAAACCGGTTTAAACCCCAGCGACATTTGTCACTGACTGTTCAAAGGCGTTACTTCCATCTTCCCCCTGTTGTTTGTTTGTTATGTATTTGTACGTCTCTTTGTGTCTTATGTACAGGCAACATGTACATTTAATGTTTATCATCGTGGTGCTGTTCGGGCGGTTGTGTGGTTTGTATGCGGTGCTTCCTTCATAACTCATACATGTACTTTATGTAGCAAATGTCGCCTACTTCCATTGGCCAAAGAAAGTTGTTTTATATTTCAAGAGTGTTATACAGTTTGACTCCTTATTAGTCATACGTTTATGTCTTGGCCTAAACAAAAACAATTCAGAAGAATTAATTCCATGGCTAATAGTGAGATTAACACACTCGACATTGTTATAAATATGATAAACTTGAATCGAATTGTTCAATTCGTGCAGATTGCGAACCAGACTAGGACTGTCAATCTAATTTTTGTTATGATGTTGTTCGGGTGGTTGTTTGTTGTGGTGCTGTTCTGACGGTTGTTTGTTGTAGTGCTGTTCGGGTGGCTGCTTGTTCTGTATGTGGTGTTTCCTGCATGACTCATATTTGTTCTTTTGCCTTTCCGACAGACTTTTGCCAACATTTTCTACACATGAAAGCACACATGAAAGCACTTAATTTTGTTTTATAATTGTTGTGTGTCGGGGTGCTAGAGAGTGCAAAATATAACACGTAGTTTATTGCACGATTATGCCAGTGTTATCAGCGGCTATTAGTAGAATATTTTGCAGATGCATTCATGTGAGACAGATGTAAATTCAAAGTCAATTGTCACAGCTTCTATTTTACTATAGCATGTTACATCACGCTGAAAGCGTCACAAGAAGCACAATCTCGTTGGAAATAAATGACTTGTTCATGATATGGCGTTAATATAGGCAAAGTGCCAATTGGAATGTCATTTAAATTGCAGATCCCTAATGTTGGGAAGAAATCAACATATTTGCATATGTATTTCTGATTTGATTGATGTAGACATAATTGCATACACTCCTCACTGCTTTTGATATCTCTTAATTCAAATTTATTGTATGAATAGATTCTTAAATCATCTACGGTTTGAAACGTATCGCCATATGTTCCAGAACATACAGCAACACACACATGATTGCAAGGGTCATGGGAAAGTCCAACTTTGCACATACACAGGCTATTTCTACATTCAGAATCTGTATCAATGCAATCGCTATCTTCCTCACAAGGTTCCCGTATTGTGCCTTTGCACATCGGAAACTGGCCCCATTTTCTATCATCACAGTCGACAATCTGCTTTCCCCGTAGCACTGATCCATCAATACATGCTAAGGTTATATTGGTACCTTCGTAGAATGGCTGTGTTACAGCTTCCAAAGTGTTAAATTCCAACTTTCCTGCAGCCGTAATGACCTCTATATGAGTTACAGCCATTGCCCTACTTGTGAGAATAAACATTGGACACTGTTTTCTGCAAGCTCCATACTTGGACCAAAGGCCAGTTTCCATACATGTTGTTATTCCTAATCCATCCATTGCATCAGTAAGGTTACATATCATTGCTCGTTTTGAGCCAACTCTGTTCATATTCCCAACAAATATAGTATCGGGAAGAAATGTTTCTCCGCATATCGTTTTATCGGATAACGGACACACTGTCGTGTTTATATAATTTAGATTATTTTTGTATGAATTGGATACTCGTATCAAGGCATTTCCGGGGCATGTCTTGGTCGATGATTTAAATGTTCCATCATACAATTCACATAGTGATGTTTTGAAGTTGTAATTTATGTACATACAGTTCATTGAACAGTTACATTTGTGAATACAATTTAAAAGTGAGGTTTCATGGTACCGCACAACGGAATCATTCTCAGCACACACATTGAACATAGTCTCTATAGCAAATGCACCTAATCCCAAACCAACACAAACCAGGAAAATGAATGACACATCCATTCTAATATAAAGTAAACAAAATATGTTTTTATCTTCATGTAGGATTTAACCTGTGTAAACACTGTAACAAATGCTGGAAAGGTATCTCCGGAAGATCATGAACTTGTACAATCACCATTGATCTCCGTCTAACGTCTACTCTAACAAATACTGTAAAACACATCCCAAAATGCATAAGCAATTACCCGCAAAACACTTCAGTTAGCTTAAATATTCATAATTGTCGTCAACAATCATTAAGGCAACCACTTTCGTAGTTGGTCGTAAATAAGGCATGAGGTTTGGAATTGTAATTGCAAAATAGTCATTCCTTAACACGGACACTTAATACGGTATACCACTAGTCCCCGAGACTGGAGTTAATCTAAATAGGCGAGTATATAGACGAGTATAAGTTTACAAATTGCAAATGGCGTACTAGTACGCTATTTGCTGCTCATGGGCACTATTATTACGGTTCATGTTTTTGTAGTATATGATATAATTGGCTAACCTGTGACACATTTCGACATAAACTTTCTGATAGTAGGAGGTATTTCAAATGCAAAAGTAGCAAGGCGAAATATACACACGATTTTTATTGAGTCTGTTCAAGAGCAACACTACTCACGCCTCGTAGCAGCGGCTAAGGCGATAATACATAAAAACTAATTATCCCGAACCATAAGAAAATATGATCTTAAGGCCTTTGCAAACAAGGTAGACAGAGTCCAATTTATTTGCGTATGAATTTATAATCTACAGTTTCGATCAAAACAAAACCTCATGTGTGCATATGCTATAATAAAACTTCAGCTCATAATTATTCATGATGATATTATTTTTACATAAATATGCAATAGGGAAAGGGAAAGATAAACAAATTAGATATTATCCTGTCATACAAAATGCATACAAACCAATCATACAAAGTGTACACTAATATGTCATACAAAGTCTACACTAACCATTCCATATACTAAACAGTCATACAAAGTGTACACTAACCTGATATACAACATGTATATCACCTGTTCAAAGTACACACTAACAAACCATTAGCTTGCATACAGTAACCGTCAAAATGAGTGTAATCGGTCATACAAAGTGTATACTAACCTGTCATATACAATGTGTACTAACTCGTCAAAGTGCACACTAACCAATCATACAAGGCATACACTAACCAATCATACAAGGCAAACACTAACCAATAATACAAGGCATACACTAACCAATCATACAAGGCATACACTAACCAATAATACAAGGCATACACTAACCAAGGCATACACTAACAAATCATACAAGGCATACACTAACCAATCAGTGAGAGTGTAATCAGTCATACAAAGTGTATACTAACCATTCATACAAAGGGTATACTAGCCAATCGTACAAAGTGTATACAAACAAGTCAAAGTGTATACTAACAAGTCAAAGTGTATACTAACCAGTCAAAGTGTATACTAACCAGTCATACAAAGTGTAAACAAAAAAGCCACATAATTGTATTTTAACTAGCACCTGTAGAATGTTTTTTGAACTGTGAATAGTAAATCAAGCATATTATCTCGATCCAACCAACTGTCCACGCTGGCTTTGTATTAACCATATAAATGGTGAAACGTTCAAAGTGCAATGGCCAATCATTGGTTCATGATAGAGATAGCTCAGTATAAATATATTTTCATTTTAGTGAGGGCATATTCTATAAACCACACTTTCTTCAGCAAAGTAAATGTTTCGAAATACGAGTACGCGTATTAACTCGTTCATTTAAACACAATTTCACGCTTTTGCAAACAGAATAGTCTCAGACCAAACTGCTACCGCTTATTTAATAATATATATCAGAATCTTCAATTTCTACTGGAGTACAATTATTCTATGTTAAGAATATTGTTAAAACAAGGGTTTACTTCTAATGGTAAATTCGTTATGTATTTCATGAGTATCGAGCAGGGAAGGGTTAATTGGGAAAGCAGCACAAACAATACAATACAATACGATACAAATACAAATCTTTATTGACATTAAGTATAAACATACACTTCTAGCCATCTAAAGATGGAAAAGGAACATGGATTATAACAAAACTGTAGATCTATTTTTCTGAGAAGCAGTGTAGACCTAGATTAGTAATCGCGGCTTCGGTGCGGTTTCTACTCAGGGTCTACATTGTATGTAGTAGAGGTATAATATGCTACCTAAAATGAAAGTAAATAGCGTGTTTCTTGATTCAGGTAATTTCAATGTTAACATACGACAATAAGTGTGGAGTATTAGAACAATCCAGACTCAGATCAGTAACCACTCTTGATGCGTGATCATTGACCTGGGTCTACACTGTTTGAAACTAATATAAACTGTGTCAAATCGATATAAAATTAAACAGTATAATTCTTAATCAAGGACATTTCAATACAAAACTCAAATGCATCAAAAACAGTTGCGGTAAATTTAGACAAAGACCAAAAAGTGGGTGTTTGTAGCTGTCTAGATTCAGATCACTCGTCGCGTTCAAACGTGGTGTTTGATCTGGATCTATTCTGTTTGAAGTTTCGAGAGGACTCTAGAATTATAATAGAACCATGTCGATACATATGTTAATGTTGTAGGTGCGTGAATTGCACGTGCACGAACATTTTACTACCCATTGCTTTTTGCCGCCGTGCTAGCACGGTCACATGACAAATATAATAGCTTATGTAGAGTCAATTGGATAGCCTTGCACAGTTGTTGCAAATATGTCGTTGGTAGCGGAATCATCCGAAAAAGTTCTGCATGATTTAAGGTAGAGTAAAAATTGACTTGCTCAGCTATGCCGTCTTATCATGTGACCATCTTGGCCCTGGTAAAACGTTGTGGAGTAAATATTGATTAAATACATAAACGTGAATAGTGCTCCGTATTGGGGAATATATTTATATATATTACATATAAACAGGTTATATGCACTAATGGTAGGTGTATACGAACCTGTCAAATATGTAATACTGAAACACAATGCGTTTATGTGATTTGTGTTTGGTTTTAGAAAATGCCATAGCAATTTGTGCGTAGTAGTTTGTGAAACGTGGTCGGCAATTCCAAATTAACGCTGATAAAATGCCCGTTTGTCATGCCATAATATGGCAATAGCTTTCTTTGAACCGGTGTCGTTTGATGAATAATGCATATCAAAGTAATATTATCGACATAACGTACCCCTTCCCAGTTTACATGTTGATTAGAAATACGTCGGACGAAGAGAAATGTAAGTACCTGTACATCCCAGACGAACCATCTGCGTGCCAAACATAATACAGAAATAAAATTCTTACATATTTTCACAGTCTATGGAAAATGCTAGTGTTCATATTGGCGTGGTATCATTTATGATATTGAAACATGTTTAAACGTACATGGGATATCTCATATCAATATCACATCCTATGGAGGACGACAACACATAATGTCAACCCGAGGTAGGTAATTTCCCCATTTGCTAACGTCTCAGTGGACATTACCAAACCGAGGGCTGACAATTATTGTTGTCGCCCCACGGGATGTGATATCTATTTTATTATACCGAACATCACATTTCATCAGCAACAATATTTATTCAATGACAATAGTAAGCAGTTTGAAACAAAAGTTATACTGAGTGCTTAAAAATCGCGGAACAGCTTCATACTTCTGCAATTACATGTTTGGTAGTGGCAGATTCCTTTTCACTGTCCATTAGTAACAGATCTTCCTCTGAAATAGTCGCACAACGCGAATTATCTGAAATTATTAGACAACAACAAACTGTCAAAATGTCGTTTAGTTATCAAATTATAAGCGTTGGGTGACATCACTCTCATAAATAAATAAGCACTCAATAATCTAGACGTATTGATGCCTTCGTGAGATAATGTATCATGAATCAGTACACATTGTTTCATGGCAGGTACTTGTATATTCATTTTGTTTACAGGATAGTCATGTCAGGAATAATGATATAAATTATTACTTAAGTTGTATAAATTATTACTTAAGTTGTATAAATTATGACATTTAACTTGTATAAATTATGACATACAAGTTGTATAAATTATGACTTAAGTTGTATAAATTATGACATTTAACTTGTATAAATTATGACACTTAAGTTGTATAAATTATGACATTTAACTTGTATAAATTATGACATTTAAGTTGTATAAATTATGACATTTAAGTTGTATAAATTATGACTTACGTTGTATAAATTATGACATTTAACTTGTATAAATTATGACATTTAACTTGTATAAATTAGGACATTTAACTTGTATAAATTATGACATTTAACTTGTATAAATTATGACATTTAAGATGTATAAAATATGACATTTAAGTTGTATAAATTATGACATTTAAGTTGTATATTTGACTTGTATAAATTATGACAATTAAGTTGTATAAATTATGACATTTAAGTTGTATAAATTATGACATTTAAGTTGTATAAATTATGACTTAAGTTGTATAAATTATGACATTTAACTTGTATAAATTATGACATTTCAATTGTATAAATTATGACATTTAACTTGTATAAATTATGACATTTAAGTTGTATAAAATTTAACTTGTATAAATTATGACATTTAACTTGTATAAATTATGACATTTAAGTTCTATAAATTATGACATTTAAGTTGTATTAATAATGAAACCAAATATAATTTAAATAAATAAAACAGAATGTTTGAATAGTTCAATTAAATGAGTTACATGAATGTGGTCTAGAGGTAACTTGACCAGAACGCTGACCAATCATCCGTAGTGTTTCTTTAACCTGTTCGATATTTATGTAGGTTTACTGACATCATCAATATCTTTTGGCATATTTTGTTTTATTTAGGCATATGCACACACACGTTTTCCAGATAATATAAACTGAGCAGATCCTGATTAGACGGCTGATACAGGGTACGTCTTTTCTGGGTCTACTCTGTTTGCAAAGGCGTGAAAAGCGTTTCCGTGTAAATATGGGAAAATGTTACAAATTTCACTACCACAGTCGCCATGGGGAGACGTATTGGACTTAGTATTATAGATGAATACGTGTAGTAGTTTTCTAAAAAGATTGAATCAAGGTAACACGCACAGCGACTCGGCATTGCCTCATTACCCAAATATATGGAAATTGAAGGAAACTCCACTCTGAAAGTTGAAGCAGATGACAATATTGGCAGTGAAAACCATACTTTACGCTAACGCATATTAAACGCATGCTTAACACTAAAATGCAAAATGAGAGTAACCGAATTATTTTGGTGAAAATCATTACTTTAATAATATAAGTAATGAGCAATGGTAAAAGGATAATGATGGGTATGACTGTTGATTATTTAAAGGGAGATGAAATCGACTTATCTCATGGTCTACATTATCGGGTATTAGCTAGAATGGTTCCATCGAATAGCAATTATACAGTTGAGCATTCACAACGTACTTCTATATTCAGCCGATTGTTGAAAGGATTTAAAAGGCGGTTGCAATCATCCACATATTTCATGAATATTCGTGCATTACTGAGTCTTCGTATTGTATTTAAGTGTTGTTTTTAACATATAATATACTTACATTTACTGGAATGACTATATAGTGTGTGTCTGAACTCTTAAGAACCCAGATCAGACCCCGAACACTCATACAGATCTAATATTGGTCAGTACTGTTTGCATAAAGAAAAAGTGTGGATATGTGGAGTTAAAATATTAATGGTAATTCCTGTTAGGTATGAATAAATAAATTGATAATTTCAATGGCGATCAATTTGACCAAATCTCAATTTAGTGTTTGAAGTGCCTGATAATAAATGTATATCCCAAATCAATGTCCTGGAGTCTGCACAAACATTTTCGTGGTTGCCTATATATGTGTCACTGTAGAAATTGCAATTCAGGACAATCGTCGATTCTCCTAGGACAGATTGCGATCGTGGTGTCTCCTAGGACAGACTCTAATCGCAATCTATCCAAGTACAATCGGCGATTCTACTAGCACAGGTTGCGATCAGAGTCTGTCCTAGTACCAACTGTAATTATAACATGGAAATTTAAACTTTTAAAAAATGATTGAAATAATGTATACATGTTATGTGTTTTAATATTCTAGGAAAAATCTACAATTATTTTGAAATAATTTATTATTTTAAGATTTAAACAAGAAATGTCGACACGACATTAACCGGGGTTTCCTTCACTATTAACTTGTGTTTTCTAAGTTCAAAGGGCATAACTCCCAGAACAAGAAATGTGTCACAGTACTTGACAAATGCCCCCAAAGCAAAGCACTGACAATATGCGTTGTGTAAGCAGGCCTGCAATATGCAACTGCAAAATGACAGTAAAGATTGCATAGTAAGACCACAATTTGAACTCAAGTTACCCCAAATGACAATCTTTTTTTCATATTTGAGGTCAAAAGTCAAGGTCATGGTCACATGACCTACAAAAAGTATGCAACATTCAACCATCCGAAGATGAACTCATACACCATATTTAGTGATCCTAGCTGAATCAATGTAGGGATTACAAGCTTTTTTGTAAATGAAGTCAAAGGTCAAGGTCATGGTCACACTGACCTATAAATAGTATGCGACACTCTGCTATCCTAAGATCTACTCACAAACCATATTTGGTGACCCTAGCTGAAGTAGTGTAGAAGATATGCTCCGGACAAACCTTTTTTTAAAATGAGGTCAAAGGTCAAGGTCATGGTCACATTAACCTATAACTAGTATGTGATCCTAAGACGAACTCACACACCGCATTTAGTAATCCTAGCTGATTCAGTGTAGGAGGTAAGCTCAAGACAATTTTTTGTAAATGAAGCCCAAGGTCAAGGTCACGTTGTCCTATAAATAGTATGTGACACTCTTCCATCCTAAGATGTACTCACACACACCATATTTGGTGATCCTAGCCAATGTAGTGTATGCTTCGGACAGGCTTTTTTGTAAATGAGGGCAAGGTCACATTACTCTAAAATTAGTCTGCAACACTCCGCCATCCCAAGACGAACTCACATGCCATATTTGGTGATCCTAGCTGATTGGGTATAGGAGGTATGCTTCGGACGAAATTTCTTTGTAAATAAAGCCCAAGGTCAAGGTCACATTGACTTATAAATAGTATGCGACACTCTGTCATCCCAAGATGTACTCACATACCATATTTGGTGATTATAGTTGAAGTAATGTAGGAGACATTTTCCGGACAAGCTTTTTTGTAAATGAGGTCAAAGGTCAAGGTCACCTTGATCTATAAATAGTATGCGACACTCAAACATCCCAAGATGTACTCACACACCATTATTTGGTGATCCTAGCTCAAGTAGTGTAGGAGATATGCTGAGGACAAGCTTATTTGTAACTGAGGTCAAAGGTCAAAGTTACATTGACCTAAAACTTGTATGCAACATCCGTCATCCCAAGATGAACGCGAACACCATATTTGGTGTTCCTAGCTGATTCCGTATAGGAGGTATTCTCAGGACAAGTGTTTTTGCAAAAAAGCCCAAGGTCAAGGTCACATTGACTATAAATAGTATGCGACGCGCAGCCATCCCAAAATGTACTCACACACCACATTTGGTGATCCTAGCTGAAGTAGTGTAGGAGATATGCTTCGAACAAGTTTTTTTGCAAATGAGGTCAAAGTTCAAGGTCAAGGTCATATTGACCTACAAATAGTATGTGACACGCCACCAACCCAAGATGAGCTCACCATATTTGGTGATCCTAGCTGATTCTGTATAGGACGTATGCTCCAGACAAGTGTTTGTGTAAATAAAGCCCAAGGTCAAGGTCACATTGACCTATAAATAGTATGCGTCACTCAGCCATCCCAAAATGTACTCACAAACCACATTTGGTGATCCTAGCTGAAGTAGTGTATGAGATATGCTTATGACAAGCTCTTTTTTGCAAATGAGGTCAAAGTTTATGGTCAAGTTGACCTAAATATAGAACGTGACACTCTGCCAACCCAAGATGAACTCACACACCACATTTGGTGATCCTAGCTGATTCCGTATAGGATGTATTCTCCGGACAAGTGTTTTTGTAAATAAAGCCAAAGGTCAAGGTCACATTGACCTATAAATAGTATGCGACACTCCGCCATCCCAAAATGTACTCAAACCCCACAATTGGTGATCCTAGTTGAAGAAGTGTAGGGGATATGCTTCGGACAAGGTTTTTTTTACAAATGAGGTCAAAGTTCAAGGTCAAGGTCACATTGACCTAAAAGTAGTACGTGATACTCCGCCAACCCAAATGAACTCACATACCATATTTGGTGATCCTAGCTGATTTCGTATAGGAGTTATGTTCAGGACAAGTTTTCTTGTAAATGAAGCACACGGTCAATGTCACATAAACCTATAGATATTATGCGACACTCCGCCATTCCAAGATGTACTCACACACCATATTTGGTGATCCTAACCAATGTAGTGTAGGAGATATGCTTCGGACAAGCAAAATCTGTTAATCCGGTTAAAATATACATGATTTTGAACTTTGACCTCTAAGTATGACATTGACCTTTCAGCTCTTGACATTTTTTTATGCCAAGTGATTTCACAATCCATCCATGGAATTCTGAGTTACAGCCCGGACAAGACCAGACGGACACACATATGGGATATAACTCCAATATCAGTGAAGCCAGAGTTATGGACCTTGTGCATGACACTTCCTCTGATCATGATCTTTCTATGTATGAAATTTCAATCCAATGGCATGAGCCATATAGGGGTTATCGTCCGGACAAAACTGGCAGCCGCCCACCCGCCCGCATGTGCGCCCGTGCGCCCGCCAGCGCGCCCGATCGCCCGCCCGCCCGTCAGACCGACCGTCCGCCTGCCCGTCGTACATCACCATTTCAATAACCGCAGTTTTCCGTGGAAAGCTTTGTAAAATTGTTTGAAATAATTTATTTAAAAAGAGTTGTTTATTTATTATTTTAAGATAATTTAGAATATTTTAGAACCTAGCTGTTATGACCGATATGGAGAATTATATCAAAGGGCATTCAAACAATACATAGTCAAGTGTGAATTGACAAAAACACACTAACATCATTAAGGCCAGGACCTATCTGTTGTAACTTCAAAGGGCATTCAAACAATTCTTAATCAAGGTCGAATTATTTCAAAGAAGGGTGTCATCATAAGCAATGGACAACATCATTAGACCAGAACCTAGCTGCTATGTGACAAACATCTCATGAAGCATATCAAGGGGTATATTCACTTCCATATTATATCAGGTTTTACTGTGACATGAAATTGGCAGGATAAACTATAGTTAGAGCTGTTAACCAGTTTTGATCCAGATGCTCAATGCTCATTTGTTTGTTCCCAATGTATTCTGTGAATGTTTTCTGTTATGATTGTCTACAATGGAATAGGTTGATATGTGATTTTAACTAATTTGAATCCAGATGCTCTAGGTTCTACTCTACTCTGCTTTCAAACAGAGCAGACCTAAATCAGACAGCTGCTGTGACCGCCTGATCAAGCTCTGCTCTGTTTGCTTATGACATTACATAGATCTGACAGTTTCTACCAATGGTAAACAAGATATTTTAACCTATTTGGATTCAGTAACTTTAGGCTCATTTGGTTATTCCAAATGAATTCTGTGAATGTTTTCTGTCTTTGTATTTGTGAAATTCTTAGTAAACGTATGATATGTAAGAATACTGATCTTGTTTCCTCCATATCAAGAATAAGTATTTTCCAGTAGAATAACAAATTGTCCTTGGAAAGATTACGACTGGAATATGTACTAGTCGAATCGAGAATTGTCCTAGTAGAATCGTGGATTCTCCTAGGAGAAATTGCGATCGGAGTCTGTCCTAGTAGAATTGTCGATTTTCCAAGAAGAATCGATTGTCGGTTCTACTCTGAGAAACTGTGATTGGAGTCTGTCCTAGTAGAATCGTCGATTGTCTTAGGATGAATTGCTATCGGAGTCTGTCCTATGAGAAATCACGATCGCAATCTGTCCTAGGAGAATCGACGATTGTCCTGAATAGTAACTTCTACTGTGACATATGTTTCGTTAACCCGTCACTCACCAAAGCGACTGTGAATTGATTTGAAAATTACCTGCATCGACCGATTTACTCGTCTCATCAGGGTCGAAGCTGTTGGGTACTCAGCCAGTTGTTTGTATCATCAACCGAAGCGCGAACATTGGTTAATCCAAGGAGTATGACTATTTCATGACCACTAATCCTCTTTTACAATTGATTTGCATCTTATGTTCTGATCTGAGATGATTAAACCTGTGACAATTTCATGCAATTATCCCATTAGTTGAAACATGCTCTACTCCGGTGCGATTGGATCCCATAGAAGCGAAATTCATCGTCCCAATATAAAGTACTAAAGTCTATTTACAGACGTGCACAGAAATACACATTTGGTGTATGTCCTGGGAATTAACAGATGTCGATTTATTTAACAATTACTTTACATAGTTCATATTGCTTAACATAGTGTCTAGTAAAATATCTCTTATGTTTAATTCGTATGTGATTATTTGAAGGCATGCGGTTGTTTAAAACTGAACAAACATAAAACAGAACACTTGTAGTTGTTCTACATTTCTTCGTTCATTATTTAAAGTTTCTGTCCTAATACTCTTCAACACACTTTAGCTCAGACCATATATAGCCATAACATATTTCTCCATATAACACACGCTCACTATAAAGTGTAACGTCATGTAGAAACACCACGACGTCATGCAAACATTTACATGTAGGATCTCTCAAAAACAGCATTTTAGTAGAAAAAACAGTATGTGATGATGATATTATGATGCTCGTTCGTAGTCATTTGTACAAACCGATATTAAACTCGTCTTGGAATGTGTTATTCAGCTCGCTAGAGACTCGCTCGCTAGAGACTCGCTAGAGACTCGCTTAATTATATTTTGAAAGACTCGTTTCATATCAGTTTATGCAAAATGACTTTTCGCTACATACTAGTATCCTATAAATATTGATTTCCATAACTACTACAAGTATTCGGTTAATCTTCGGCACGCGGTGTGTGAATTGAAATCACATATTCTAGTAGGTTGTATTCAGATGTGACACTGATATACTGGGTGTAACATTATAATACGTTTTGATTGTCACGACGTTTGCATTTGCATACAAATATGGTACTATTTACACAAACAGGTATGACTTCATATATATTAACTAGTAACTAAAACAGTACTTACATAAGATAATTATTTGACCGTATCAGGGAGATTACACACTGTACTGATTCTGTACGCATGACGTGACCTATTGTGCTTAGGTTTTGAATAACATTTTAGTCAACAGCATCGGCATATATTTAAAGCAAGTTGATTGATTTCAGAAGATATTGGAAGCTTACACAATTGCAAGAAAATTAATTTGGCACTCAACGCGAGATGCGAAACATTAATCTTGCATAGATACTCGATATCTTAAACTCTTCAAGACGAATAGCAAAATAGAAAATAACGCCTTATCATATACCCTTATTCTGCTGAAAAATCAACTACTCTCTCCAACAAATTTCACCTTGTACAACTTTACTATCTTGTTACCCATTTATTCCTAGACTATTTAAGCCCAACCCATTTGAATAGATATACCTAAACGGAGCATATATTATAGAAAAGGACAAACCAATGTGTGGTTTTTAAACAAATGGTTTCAAGAAATGACTTTTACAAAAGGTGTCAGTATGAAGGATGGTGTTAATTGGAGAACTAGTCAAATGAGGGACACACAGCTTGTATCCTGACAACTACACAGAGTTACTTGACGTCTCACCTGGATCCAAGCTGTTTGCATACATAGGACAGGCTGCGAAAGTGATAACAGTGAACGACATTTTGATTTCCTTCTACAAACGAATTGGATATGTCTTAATGTCCAACTGTTGCTGAAAGATGTAGAAACTGGTAAGATTTCCTTATGTGATTATATAAATATTTATATACGTCTTGAAAGGTTTCGAACCGGACCGAACACGATCATCTTGTGAATTTAGAAAACTGTGTAAACTAAATGTTGGGAGTGTCAACTGATCCCCTGGATCCCTTAACTCTGGACAGAGTCGTGGAGGAGGTTTACGCCTTTTTACAGTTGGTAGGAGTTCTTCGTAATAGGTTACGTATAGTCTGATTCTGTCTCTTATACTTTCATTTGTAATATGGTCTAGATATGAGATGCCTATGATGGTACGATACCATCTCATTTCTTTGTTCAGGAAATTCTTTGTAATTCAGCCGTGAGTGTCCATGTTTCACAATCATACAAGAAGATTGAGAAGACAAGGGCGCGCATTTAGTCGGTTTTTATATTTTAATGAGATGTTTCTGTCTCTCCAGGTTGGTTCGAGTCTTGCTAGAGCTGCTGATGTTTGTGATAGTATTTCAGCTTTCATCATTGATGATCGCTTCGATGTATTTGAACTGTTTAACTGTTGATAATTTTTTGCCGTGAACTAGAATGTCTTTTTCTAAGGTGGTGTTGTTAGTCATGAGGTTAGTTTTCTCCGCACTAATTTCCATGCCAAACTTAGTGGACGCTTCGTCCAAATGTTTTACAAGATTTGCAAGTTCATTTTCCTTTCCTGCTAAGCCATCGATGTCGTCAGCAAAGCGGAGGTTTGGCATGGTTCTTCCTCCAATGTTTATAGTGCCCATGTGATATTTTAAGTCATACATCATAATATCCGCAAGAAAAATGCTGAAAATGGTAACAAACAGCCTTGGTGTACTCCTAAAGACGTGTGAAACCATTCACCTGCAGACCCTTGCACTAAGACAGCGCTCATTGCGTTGTTATATAACTATTGAATGGAAGTTATAAGTTTCTTGCTGATATTGAATTTCTTTATTGATGCCCACAAAGCATTATGCCATACTCTATCGAATGCCTATTTAAAGTCAATGAAGACATGGTATAGATCCTTTTGGTGGTCGAGAAATTTTTCACAGATTATACGCAGATTGAAGGTTTGCTCTACACTGTTTCTTCTATGTTCTATGTCTTAATTTATTTAGGATAATCTTGAGCATTCATTTACTGGCATGACTGATAAGACATAGTACGATAGTTCTAGCATAGTTGGAGGTTTCATTTCTTTGGGAATGTAATTATCAGTAACTGAGTCCATGACGACGGCAAAATGCCAGTGTCCCATATTTTATTACCAATGGCTGGATGACACCAAAATCTGTGTCACCTCCGTTAATAAGCAGTTCGGCTGGGATATTATCCATCCCTGGAGATTTACCTCTCTTAAGAGTCTTAATTGCCATTTCAACTTCCTCACGAATGATTGAAAAGTCCCCCTCCTCAGTTGGTTTTTGACAAGTTACTCTCATGGTTGTATACTTATGTGCATTATTCAGTCCATCTTTTCTTGATGTCATCCTCTTCTGTTAGGCAATTACCGGTCTTGTCTTGGATCGTGCTAACTCTACTATGTTTCTGTCTTGTGAGGTATTTAACAATATGTGTTCTTGAATAGCTCTGCACTGATTGACAATGTTTTGCCTGCTTGATTTCTTTCTTAATTTTGCTGTTCATCTCAGTGTATTCTGCTTTCTTGGTGGTGTGCTTCTTAGGTTTGAGTTTCCTCCTTGTGCCACACATATTAAGTATCTCAGCAGTTACCCATGGTTCAGATTTGGGTATCTGATAGCCCAATGTTTCTGTTGCTACGTATGTCATTATAGAATTGAAGTTTTAGTAAGAACTTCAATATCACCTTCCGTCAGTATTAGCGGACCAAATTTGCCACCGAGGCCAGCCTGGAACTGGCTGGCTATGTTTGAGTCCTTCATCTTCTCCAGGTTTAATTCGACCCTGGTACTCTTTGTTTTCTTTATCCCCTTGAGACGAAGGTCATCATGACCAAGTCGTGGTCACTACCAACATCTGCGCCTGGGAATGTTATTATATTGCCTTTGCACACCCCATATTTTAAACAACTCTTGACCATGACGTAGTCAATTTGACTGTGGTGCTGCACATCAATCCATAGCCTAGACGACTTGTGATGTCCGAGTGTTTGTTTGTGTTGATTAACGTCCGTTTCTGTTCACTATGGGCTAATTGGACGTCACAGAGAGAGGGGAGAGGATACAAAAATACCCGGGCGCGATGCCCTACTCTTATTATGGACTAATTTTCTCTGGTTCGTTTAGATGCCCAGTGTAAAGCATTGATACATCGGACCTCGGTTTATACACTCAGTGACACTTATAAGTGTACCGATATTCGTTTCTTAATATCTTGAGAAAGTATTAACCGAATTAAGTCAAACATTTAAGAGACAAACATTATGGCGATACAAGTTTTATTGAATAACAAGTGGATGTCTTGCATGCAATGTTCGCAGAGATTTCAGCCGTCTGCGGACAGTGAATGCATGTTTCTGGCAGTGTTGGTTGCGGTTAGATTTCTTTGCCATAGATGCGAAGTAACGATGCAATGGTCTTGGGCTAGAGTGTTTACTCATCCTCAGGTCTTCTACGTATGTTTTCAACACTTTCTGTTGCCATGCACTTGCCTATTTATTTGGTAATAGTGTTTTGGTGAACGGCCATTCTTCTAGATCAAATATCGATTTTTCTGCTCGATTAAACTTTATAATGAATTCAACGTTAATGTTACCTTACAGTAAACCGGCATCTAAATGAAAAAATAAAACAATATAACTTTTCCTACGCGCTCTATTGAAGCAATACTTTTGCATGAATTTATAAATGTTTTAAGATTGTTTCAACGAAATTATAACCCTCTATGTAATCTTTGTATTGTGTAAAATATTGAGCCGTATGGACGGTCAAAAGTACGTTTTTAAGACATATGGGATATCTATTTTCAAAACCAATCAGATCATTCTGTAAAGCAATAACATGCAATAATTGCTGTTGAAATTGGCATTTTAAAACAAATGATTGGTTTTATTAATGTTACAAACAAAACACGTACCTCGCGATAAGAAACATCGGCTTGAATTAAGTTCACATTTATAGCAATTTCTTAAAGCGATAATCGTGGCATCTTCTGTTTTTCATATAGCAGTGTAAATTTCTCGTACTGTCGGCCATGGGCAATTTCCTCCAAGACAGCTCGATTTGCACGTGCATTTTTAAGTTTTTATTGAATTACGCACTAAAGCGTATCCATGGCTCATTTATTAAACAATAAATATTTTTGTTACATCGACAATAGCTGTACAAAATTTATTTGAAAAATATTACGGAATAAATAAATAAATGGTTTTATACTGGTACACGTATAAGTGTCGCTGATTGTAGTTTCGTCTGAAGGACTTGGTCTGGCGGGGGATCGAACCCGTGACCCCTGGTATTACAGTCGAGCGCGTTAGCCACACGACCACGTCCGCCGGTGATGTCCCAGTGTTTATGCAAGTACTAGGTTATTGTACTTTGCAAACTCCAGCAAACGTAATCCCCTGTCATTGGATGTCTCGTTGCAAGAGATGCCTAAATGTTCGGACCAGTCCTCCGGTGCATCCCCGCCAACCTTGGCATTCCTGTCACCTTGATCTATAACTGTGTCTTTCTTGGCAACTTTGGTTATGACTGTTTGTAGTTGGGTGTAAAACTGCTCAATCTGCTCGTCATCATTAAACCTTACATTATTAGACCATAAATTGACTGCGATACAAATGATTTCGGCGCACTAAAACTAAAAACAATTATAGGGTCATAGTGAGAATAGCTGGATTTGTTACACTAATATTTACCAAAAGGAGGATAAGTGTAACACTAATATTAACTTATAGCAGGATAAGTGTTACACTAGTTTTAACCAATAGCAGAATAAGTGTTACACTAGTCTTAACGATCCATTGTCATTTGTATGCATTGGTTTTCATATACATCTTGCCAAATCAGTTACATTTAGCTTTGGTCTCACACTAAGACCACATAATGCCATATGAATTCGTCTCATTTATTGCGCAGGGTACACAACTATACCTAATTTGGCTATAGCAATAAATGAGCGGTCGTAATGGTCAGGAATAAAACTTTTTTTCTATCGACTCGTGTGCGTAAGATGAAATTACCGTGGTGTAATCATACAGCGTCAAATTTGTTTTTTATTTATTACAATGCTAACAGGCCACATTATCCTGGATACTGATTACTGCCTGTATAGAGACCATGTCCTTCTTTGTCCTGTTGAGTAGAATATGCAATTGGTTTGAATTATTTAATTCATTTCTTTTCAACAACACGATTAGAGTATCATTCAGTAGGGAACATAATGAAATACTCGGTGTAACATTTGGATCCAAACTGTTTGCTTACGCATTCATTTATTATCAGCCTCAAGCAGGCTAAGTGTTCAGAAACAAACACCGTAGTATTCAACTAGAATTTGATTTGTTGTGAGACGATACAACTTGAACGAATGTTAGTGGTAGTAAGATTTAGTTTTGACGCGCTAAGCCAGTAAATGCACTGCGCATACATTTTGACAGTGGTGAATTAATAGAGCATTACTGACATAATCGCGGTTGCGTTGGAGAGTGTTAACACCAGACGTTATAACCGGAACATCGTGCTGGTAATTCCGAACGAAAATTGGAAAATAGCTTCTTGATTCCGATGCAAATTGCGAACCATTATGTGCGTCCAAATTATAATGCTTGTGGCACAAGGGTTGCTTTCAAACGTATAATCCCCAATATTCGTGATACAATTCCGCACAAATATGCAGCAGCGTTAGTTTGTCAGTACAATTAATATAGTACAATAACGTGCAGTCATTTCTGCATAAAGCGAGTGTAGTTGCTACGGTGATGGGAGAGAAACATAATAAGCAGTCTTGTTTTCTTGCTACGGTGATGGGAGAGAAACATAATAAGCAGTCTTGTTTTCGTTTCCATCCTTTTCTTTCCCTTTGTGTTATCATTACAATATTCATGTAAATGTTAAATACGTTTAAACCAATTCTATACTGTGCTTCTCATCTGGATATGATTTGCTTCGAAACTCCTAAAATGTTTTACAGTTAGTAAATTTAGTTGATTTGAATGAAAATTGACATACTGATTTAACAAGAAGAAACAGGATTTTCTTGATTTTTCGCATGTATATGGTTAAGAACGTATACAACATACCGATTGTTGTCTAACATGTTTGGAGTGAGTGTGGCATATATTATTACCTCCGAAATTCGCCGTTACATTCTACAATTTGATTACGCACTTTCAGTATTTATAAAGTGTCAGAGCATTCGGGAATAGCAGGAGATGCAAGGGTATTTGCTTAAAGTAAGTGTCGCCGTTTGGCCCATAAATAACAGAAGCCACCAAATAAGCTGCAATAGTTTTCGCTGTGCTCACTTAGCCTCACTAATGCCCAAGAAAACGTTGATGTTTGGTGTGTTGTTCACATTGCGCAGGTTATTTGCAGGTTATTTGCTGTCCAGCATTATGAACTCCAAATACCTTCTGCGCTCTGGGCAATTAATGTCTGTAGATATTGTCGTCTGCTGCAAAATTCCATATCTTTTCAAAAACCAAATGTCAGAGTGAAAAACACTTTGAAGCCTGATGAAGTGCAAAGTTACTCCTCGTCTCATCTGGATCCAGACTGTTTGCAAAGATTATTATAAATGCTAAAAACCAAGGCAATTGCAGCTGGAACAAAACTCATAGCTGTTTAGAGGAGCAGTAGCTTATTTCAGAAGTGAGTTGGTCGTCTTTGGTAAGAACATTGTATGTCCTTGCATAATCAAAATTACTAAACTAGAGTTCCCATTCTTTTTTCAAAACAAAATTAACAACATATGTCTCCCACCTGCTCCTGTCTCAAAAATGATTGGATGTTTTCCAAAGATTATTTTTTTGGAATTTTCGGATGTTTTATATCATTTTCTTCAAAATAAAGCTATGATAAGCTTTACAAATACCAAAATCAATAAAATGACATAGAGAGCCATCAAAGCTTAAAAGGCCATATTTGGATAAATCAAGGGCCATAACCCTGAAGTTCCTGACACAATCTTGCTGGATATCGAACTTTGCCTAGATGGTATATAATAACGGTTGGTTAAGGTTGGATGATAACTGTTAGAGTTAAAGAGTGGACAATATTTTGTGACAGACGGACGGACATACAAACAGACAGACAGACAGAAGGAAATGAGTAAATCAATATATCTCCTACACCACTATGTGATGGGAGACATAAGAATAATAATGCTCTCCGTTTTATCTACTTAAACGTGTTTAACGCAGCCATTTTACGCTTGCGTAAATCTCGCTTGTGTTCGGTGTACAGGGATTTTACCGTACTTACCTGTATTGTATTGTCGGCACGATGCAACCTGTCATGATATGGGGACCGGATACCATTTTGAGACGACCCCCATCTCTATCGTCGAAATGCGCGTTCGCACTACGCGTGTACATCTCTATTATGAACATTTTACATAACGGCATTCCTCCATTAAGCTACATCTGGTCTCTGCGACCCAGATATAGACATGAGTTTGGTGTTCGCATTAGAGGAGTTTTACTGTAAATCATTTGACCCTTTGCTACATGAATAACTCTGTATCCATTCCATATTCTATGCATCTGGTGTTGATAAATTTGTTTAACAATGCATTTACCAGTGCAGTATCACACATTACAATGCCAGTTTGTTCTGCATGGATACATTAACCCTTCTCTTGCTGAGTTTTAAAATACATGTCTCCTTCTTTACCCATGCCCTGTTGTATAATTACATATATCGTCACTGAGTACAAGTATTACGCCACATGCAATCACTGCTGTGGAGTGCACTGGTTGCAAAATCAACTTGTAAATAGTGCAGACCCAGATGAGACAGGATCTGTCTCATCTGGGTCTTCACTATTTACAGGTAGGCATATTGACGGGAACAGCAAGCGAAGGGTTAAATATAGTGATATCTGCCATAACAACAGTAGATCACCGACAGAGTCTGGACGGATCGTATCTACCGGACCTAAATGATTGAAATAAATGTTGAATTGTCTTTGTTGTAAGACGTTAAACATCATGAATGTTGTACTTTCCGCCGCTGTTCTGACCTTGTGCGTTCAATACACATATAGAACCGATAGGGAACATCTGGGTCGTATTTTTCCTCTTTTTTTTCGGAATGGTTTCTGATACAAATATACACTTTTAGATTGGTGTTTGCATATTTTGATCATAAATAGGGATGTGGAGACGAGTCCCAGCGTGCGTCGGGCACCCTTGGTGCATTGTTGATCACTTCCGATCTGATCAATCTGTTGAGAAACCATAACCAATGAAGATTACTTAAAAGTAGCAATTCGAGTCAGTTGTAGCCCGGTGCGTCATATGATTTCATTGTAAAGGATCATAATACACACAGTACTGCGTCCCTATAAAGTGACTTTGAAGTAAATGTTTTCCGCTGGTGTTATTTACAGCGATCTTAGTTGCACATAGGTGTCACACCTCTTTAGCATGTATTAAACGTGCGTTTTTGGATATCCATATAGTGTTAGATCAAACCAATCATTGTTTTCAAATATACCAATAACCTTAATTCAACAGTTTATCACTATTTATCAACTATTATTTCACATCATCTGCTTTTATTATATGTCCGAAACACAAATATAAACGCAGTCACCATTTTAATACGCTGAGGTTGTGTTTGCAAACAGTGTAGGTCCATATTACAAAGATCCTAGGGGATACCCCAGATAGGTCCATATTACAAAGCTCCTACGGGACACCCAAGATAGGTCCATATTACAAAGCTCCTAGGGGATACCTCAGATCAGGGTTGGCGCTGTTCACTCTTGTAGCAAGTGTAAGCACTTGATACTCAGTGAACTCTATAGTTAAACACTGCTCTGCTATTTCGCTCAAAACATTCAGCAGCCATATTTTACGTTCCTTTGTCAATATGCCAGTCGTACAAGCCGTCCAGCTCATAGCATGCGGAGAAAGAATTCTGAGGTATTTCCGTGCACGGGACAAATTCCATTGTCGTATACACCACTGGCCCACCATATATCTGTTCGAAACTGTCAAAAGGGTAAACATCCGATTAACAAGATGTCTACGTACTAAGACAGGATAGTCACACTGGTTAGATTATATTATTAAACATTCACACAGGTAAGATACTATAATAATAAAACACTGTAAGGAACTATAATAATAATAATAATAGAGCCACATGTAAGATACAATTACAATATAATCACACAGGTAAAACACTACGATATTGCAACACAGGTAAGACACAGGTAATATACTATAATAAAAGGTATGCACAGGTAAGACACTAGAAACAACAGCGACACAGTTAATTTATTTTTAAAGTGAATTATCGCCACACAGATCCTTCCGCAGATAAATAAAAAATGTACTTCAGTACAGCACTGCACGTATATTTAAAGTCATACAATAACTTGATGCAGGTCGCAAAAACGCATGAGCTTTTAGCACCACCGCTGACCTGCATGAAGGTATCACCTCGAGAATGTTTCCAGTATATATGTCGTTATCTTGACTTGTGTTGTTTAGTTTCTTGAAGTTCGACATATCGAGGTAAAAGTAAAGTACCTAGTTATAGTCTACTAGGTGGCGGTGTTCTAGTGGTAACGCGCTTGACTATCAGTCCGGAGGTCCGGGGTTCAAATCCCGGTCCCACCCGGAAATTTCAGAGACGCTTTTCCGTGTCTCCCACCCGCACATACTCTCCACCCAGGGGTTAAAATGGGTACCTGTGAGGGTCACTCGCCGGTACTGCGGCTGCATGATTGTGCCATATGTTAGCAGTGCTCAATATTGTAGGCGAATGACTCAATGACCAGGGGAGTAAATGTACAGTCGGCTGAGCGGTCATTCGGACTGAAAGGTATCACTATACGTTAAATACCCACACAGACTGTCATAAATACCCACACAGACTGTCATAAATACCCACGCAGACTGTCATAAATACCCACACAGACTGTCATAAATACGTCATAAATACCCATATATAATAATACGTATTTAAGTGTTCGAATAATCGAGATTTGACTGTACTGAACTAACATCGTACTAGATGCTAATATGTAACGGTCTTCACACGTAATTGTGCAAAAGCATGTTAACAATACACTAATACTTTCACATGCAGGCGTAAACTTATCTGTCCACTTCTAGATTGAGTTTATGTTATGAGACTGTTCTTTTGTTAAAATAGTCACATAGAATGAAAACTTAGTCAAATAAAAAGAAAAACACAAGAGATTGTTTTCCCAATACCACATAGCCATCAATCCGTGTGAGCGAACAGACGGGCAGACGGACGAACGCCGCCCACAAAAACAATATATCTTCCCCAATACAGTGTATTTGGGGAGACAATGATTAAATTTCCAGTGGTATTGGTTACTATTTGTGACAACCCTACATAACATCACCCCCTTTCAGAATCTATGGCACATCAATAACATCAATGTATGCATGATTGACCTTACAATACTGTATACATTTGTCTATTGGCAATCAGCACAATTGCGTTGTAAGAGTTGATCGACTTTACTCGAAACGAATTTAACAGCCTGTCCATTTGGAATGTGATTCAAGTAGCAGTATTGAATGTTGTAATCAGCAAATTTGCACGTATAGTCTAGGTCGGAGTATTTGAGGCAGGTGTCAATGCATTCTTTTACATTTGTTGCGTTTAGTATATACTTGTTACTAAGTTCAACTACGAGTCCGTCAATAATTTGAAATGTATCGCCATAGGATCTGGGACATACAGTTACACAAGAAAGACCACAGGGATCGTAAGGAAACCCTGCCTTACACCCACATTTGTTATTTCTGCATTCAGAATTCGGATCAATACACCCGCTGGTCGGCACACAGGCCCCGCCGATTGACCCTTTACATGTTGGTAATGGGCTCCATGTTCCATTTCTGCACTCAACTGTCGCTTTACTCTGCTCTGACGCACCACCAACGCATTCCAAATAAACAGTTGTACCTGAGTATAGCGGCAGTGTTAAAGTGTCCATAGGGCTAAAGCTTACATTCCCTTCATTGGTCATAACATCTATTTCGGTCACCGTCAGTTTTGTGTTTTTGAGATTAAGATTTTTACATGTCTTCCTGCAAATACCATGTTCAGACCAGTCACCAGATACCATGCATTTGGTAATTATATCCCCGTCAATATCATAATCGTGTTGACAGTTAACAACTTTTTTTGAACCGATAAAATTATTGTTTCCAAGCATATCGGTACCGGTCGCATTAATGGTCTTGCATACGTTTTGATCAGACAGATCACATTCCTTTCCATTTGTACGTTTGTCAATTTGTCTTGCATTTGATTTGCTGATGAATGCATTCCCTAGACACCGCTGGATATTAAGTGTTGGGTACGATTCATAAAGCTCACAGAGTGAAAGTTTCCATTTGTAATTGCAATACGCGCATGTTGTTAAGCAGGTACATTTTCTGGCACACGATGCCAGCGTTTGTCCATGCAACATAACCACTGAGCCAGTGTGTTCGCAGGCGTTCAAAGTGACGTCAAATGCAAAAGGATTTAGTCCAAGATACTGGTAAAAACACATACAAAATAAATGAGGAAAATATTTCACTACGTTCGCCATCCTTGTAGGAATTACACAGAAAGTGTCTCAAGATACTTGACTATAAAACTACATAAAAATATCGTCACTGACACTTTTCCTTCCAAAATATCGCTAGGAAAGCCTCGGTGTCTACTACGTGTTGCCAGTCTCGCGATTCGGAAGCATTTACAATGTTACTATGGAATATATGTCTCCTTTGTTTTCCTTTTATCCAATGAGCATTTCATTATGTTATGCAAACTTCACTTGTCACCCTAAAAGCAAGCATAACAAATTAATGATCTTGCCAACAGCATATCGAGAAGTTCCGTTTACACTTTCTGTGCCGAATAAATTTTATTTGCTAAGATTATGGTCTGCTTCAGGTTTCAAATGTGTGCTTTCTTCACAAAAATGTAATCAGTGCTGAAATTCTTCGATAGTGAGATGACGCCTAGTTGTCAGGCTTCTCCTCTGTATCCAAAATGTTTACATATATCATCATGGAATCTCTTGTAGCTGCGAATGAGTAAACGTAACACGTAAGTTTACGTCCTTCTCTATATCAAGGTAAAACCCCTATAAAACCGGAATCTAAATTTAGTGTAAATATCGGTATTTGAGGCAGGTGGCAGCTTAATGCAGGGCGAAAGTCATGAAAAAAGCTCCTCTAGGATATTTGTACATGACTTTCACCTTGCATAAGCAGCCATCAGCGGTATCTAACTTCTTCTCTACTAGAATGCCGTTTTAGAGGGCTTTTACTGTATGATGACTGTTTAACTTATTAATAAGAAAGTCAGTACCAATGTAATCTCAAGGCGCTTCTGCGACACGGTATTTCACATCTTGAATTTTATGGTGATGTGATTTACAAACTTCGTAAAATTATTGGACATACCCATTTTCTCACTTTGTTCATCAAATATGTTAAAAAATCATTGAAAAGGGATATGGTCCTATAGTACTACAACATACTGCATGTTTGGTTGTCAGCCCTTTTACAGTTAGCAATCACACTGGCCTCTTTGCATGTACGCCGGCAAGAAAGGTTTAGTACTCTATGAAGGCGACCTCTTAAATCCAGAAACGGAAGGAGAACGTGGGATATCTGTACTATTTGGTTTTTGTTGCACCCTTTATTAGATTTCTCATAGAGTACACTAGAGATAAGTGGATACAATTTGTTCACTTAAATGTTTTCGTTATACATGCACTTTACCACTGTATTTGTCATCGCGGTTGTTGTAGATTAGTCGGAGAGGGTATACGTTTATTAACACTGTTTGTCTTTTAGCGTAGGGTAGGAATAAGTGTGAGGTTTGGCGCCTAAATACCAGTTTACCCCCCCCCCTCCCTCAGTGACTTTTGTCACTGACCGTTCCAAGGCGGTACTTCCATCTTCCCCCTACTGTATGTTTGTTTTGTCTGTGCGTCTCTTGATGTGTTTATAGTTATGTACATTTGCTGTGTCCTTGTGTTGCTGTCCGGGCGGCTGTTTGTTCTGTATGTGGTGTTTCCTGCATGACTCATCTTTGTTCTTTTGGAATGTGCATAAAGCCATTATAGAATTTAAGGTCAGGTTAACCGATAAACCTCTGAAACGACGAGGAATATTATCAATTGTTAGTTCAATATTTGATCCACTTGGGCTCGTGGCACCAGTAAGGTGAGTGCAAAATATGTTATTCAGAATTGATGGCGACTAAATATTGGTCGGGATGGTCGAGTACGTAGTTGTGTGATTAATACCAAAAACTCGACAAGTGTTAGGCCAGTTACCAAGCTTTGCCATCTGGAAGGTTCAGATTAGAAAATATTTAAAGTTCATAGAGTTACAGTAAACCCTCTCTATAACAGCCACTAAACTGTATTAATTAGTTGGTATTTTAGGACAGGTGGCTGTTTAAATCTAGGTGAAAGTAAAACAGAACGTTCTGTTTTACTTCCATCTTGCTTTAAGCAGTCACCTTCCTTTATCACAAAATAATTGATGTAATTTAGTGTCCGTTAAAGAGAAGTTTTACTGTATTTCATAATGAGTATTCTTTGTTCTGTAAATTTAGAAGAATGTGACTTTCAAGCTTATGTCCATATTTCGGACCAATGACAAAATGTGTGTATAATTAAAGACATATAGTACAACACTCATATATAACAGTGGTGATACAACACTGTCGTTAGAGGCGAATTATATGATATATTACCACCATGGGAATGGGTAAGAATACTATAATTCTACAATGAGTATGGTTAAGAATGATATAATACTACCCTTAGAATGAGTAAATATGATACAGTACTACCGTCTACGGTGATAAGCATGATATAGCAGTACCGTTAAACTATATATGGGTGATATAATTCTACTGTCGCCAGAATGGGTAATGAAGTTCTAGTGCATCCGTCAAAACTGGTCAGGATGATATAGTACTTCCTTCAGAATGTGTGATGATGATATAGTGTTATCGTTACAGTATGTAAAGGTGATATAATCTAAAATTGGGTGATCCCTCGAAAGCAAAAATAGAAATGCAAAAAGGGAAAATTGCAGACTCGGTTTTATTGTGTCTGTTCATGAGTAGTAATTAAAAGTGCAACACTACTCACGCCCCCTACCATCGGCTTAAGCAGTATTCAATTTTCAAAACTAATAACATGAAAACTAATGATCCCGAAGGACCAGACAATATAACAAAACTGAGAAAGAAGTATGGGGCGACTTTTTACGGCCCCCACACAAGCACTTAACACCTGCTGTTGTGAAGTACATATATTCTAAAAATGGGTGATCCCTCGAAATCAAAAGTAGAAATGCAAAATGAGAAAATTGCAGACTCGGTTTTATTGAGTCTGTTCATGAGTAGTAATTAAAAATGCTACACTACTCACGCCCCCTAGCACCGGCTTAAGCAGTATTCAATTTTCAAAACTATAACATGAAAACTAATGATCCCGAAGGACCAGAAAATATAACAACACTGAGAATGAAGTACGGGGCGACTTTTTTAATACTTCTACCGTCAGAATGGGTAATGAAGTTCTAGTACTACCGTCCGAATGATTATAGATGGCATAGTGTTTCAGTCAAAACCTGTAAGGATGATATAGTACTTCTTTCAGAATGGGTGATGCTGACGTTTCATAACCTCTTACGAGGCTTCTTGTTAAATGACATACCGTCGATATGGTGTTTCAAAAGCTTTCAAGTAATGAATAAAATATTTGACACACCATTTGTCAGCAGCAGCACTTGACAGACAACTGCTATTCTGAATTCTCTCTAAACTTGTTCCCTTAACCTGTTGACTAAGTATTCCCTTTCTGAATAATAATGACACAAAACATTTGCGTCATTTAATTTCCCTAATCCCTTTGATCATTTTAATGATTATTATGACAAATAGTGTAATCCATGATCAAAATATTCACTCAGAAATCATTTGTTATGAGCTTACATTGCAATTGCCTAACATATTCCGTTCTTGCAATTAAAGGTCAACTTCAGTAACTTGCCTCGGTAATAGGTAAGACCTCGAAGAAGTTATGGCCTTCAACGCTTGAATAAGGTTAAACTCTCACGGCACAAAATTGCTAGTTGTCGTCTGCAATCCAATTTTTGCTAAATCATTCGGTGCAATAAGGAAATGAGGTAAATAAATGCAGATTTCAAAGGAATAAAGCGCATATAGCATGAGATGACTGCACTATTTGTCGTGTTGCATTCGTGTGACATTGGCGGTGAAAATGGTTAAATGTATATTCCCAGATCTTCAAGATACTTTCATAAACTACAAACCGTTCAATATCCTACGAGGAACATAAGATGTGTGTTTCCATTTCGTATGCATTGGACGAAACCGTTCCCTTTTATCTCATTTTCATCGTTAAATTCATCATCATTATCATACACATCATCATCATCATTATCACCATCATCTTAATCCTCATTGTCCTGCTTATTTTTGTAGGAAATGTGAACTATTTGTAGATGCAACTCATCCATTATAATGATACCAATCATTGTTTGTTTTTAACTTGTCAAGTTAGTTAAGAAAGGGAAATATCGGATAAATCAGATGCGATGCTGAGGAACAATGTCATAAACATGTAAACGTGTGTGTTTGTGACAATCGCATACATGTACAGCATGTTAAACCATACTACATAATCGTACTACATGTATATTAATTACATTTCAGTGAATATCAAAACATTTCTCATGACGTGTGTTCATAATCTACTCATATTGTATTGTTTTTCGTCATAGCATTAATTACACCGAATTGTTAACAAGATAATTATATTGTCAAACAAAACTGTTGTATGTATCGCTAAACTAAACTATCGCAAAGTTAGCGTTTGGATCTACCTGTAATTTTGTTTACACATGATTATCTCCCTTTTCTAATTGTTTAATTTGATTAGTTATTGAGCGACAGTTGACACAGGAAACGCACAAGGTACAGCATTGTCACAATTTATACACGGAAGACACTCATTGTGTACCACTGCTACATTTAGCACACAGATGACTTGAAATGGGGACCACTGCGACAAACACTACACCTGTGATTCCCTAGATAGACGACTGCTACAAATATCAGCTAGGAAAATCACGAGGTAGACCTAAGCGAACATTGCTACATAGGAGAGTCACTAGATACACGACGACGACAATCACACATGCATTTATTAGATAGATCAATGTGATAGTTACGATAAATGACACACATACGGTCGACCACTTTGACAATTACCCCATAGGAAAATTACAAAGTGAAACAGTGCTACATAGTAGTATTTTACTACATTTACCACACAGGCGAATATCAAGCTAGACCACTTTGGCAATTACTGTGGAATATACACACACGTCACTCCACTGCGGAATTCACCACACATCAGACTCACACAAACCACGCAACTACGACACTTAATACTTATGAGACTCATTAGGTAGACCATTATCAAAAAAATCAACTCAGCAGATCCACAAGGTGCACCAGTGCGAAAATTACCATCAAATATATTGACTAGTTAGACCACTGCAACAAATTACAGACAGAAGACCTCACACGGTAGACAACAGAGACATTTACCCGCGCAGAAGACTCACTAGGTAGATTACTACAACAATTAGCACACATGAGACTCACTAGGTAGATCACTACAACAATAAGTGCACATGAGACTCACTAGGTAGATCACTGTACATAACATTTGTCACATATGAGAACACAGAAGGTAGACCAAGTCTAGAAATACCAATGATCAAAGTCTTAAGGTAGGCATTTGAGAACATGTCCAAACGACAGACGGACTAGATAAACTAATGAGACTAGGCTTACTTCACAGGAAACTAACACGGCAGACCACAGAGACGACTACAAGATATGAGTCACTGGGTACAGTAACGGTTACCACACATTAGATGGACGAATATCCGAACTACCAAACGGTAGACTCACAAGGTATACAACTGTGACATTTAACCTGCGGGAGACTCATAATGTATACCGCTGCAACATTTATCACACATTAGGGAAACGAATATGATAGTTACCACACGACATATTCACTAGACCACATGACATTTCACTGTGGCGATTAACATACCGGCGACCCACCAGGTAGACCGCTGCGACAGTTACCTCACATTAGTTGAACGAATGTGATAGTTCCCACAGGGCATATTCACTAGATATATCACTGTGACTATTAACATACCAGTGACCCGCCAGGTAGCCCGATGAATGTGAACGTTACCACACAACAGACTCACTAGGTAGAGCGTTGTGACAATATTCATTCAGGAGGTATATCATTGTGACCATTAACATACGGGAGCATTCTCGGTATACCACTGTGACCATTAACATACGGGAGCATTCTCGGTATACCACTTTGACAATTAACATACCAGCGACCCACCAGATAGACCGCTGCGACAGTTACCTCACATTATGTGGACGAATGTGAACGTTACCACACGGCCGAATAACTATTTAGAGCTCTGTGACTATTTACATCAGGAGACTCATTAGGTAGACCACTTTGACAATAAACACACGGGAGATTCACTAGGTGGTCCGTAGCGAGTTACCACACATAAGGTTGAATAACTCGGTAGAACATTGTAACAATTACATCACGGAAAACATGAAAATTCCAGTTGTGATACACTATGCCTGCTCAACTTTGGATATAATGCAATCTTGACTTTTTTAACCCTTTCATCGACAATATCGCATAAATGCATCACGACAAATAGTGCAATCCAATATCAGACCCTTTCTTTTTAACGTCTGATTAGTGACTTAACTTTTTCTATATATGTGCTTTATTCTTTTGAAATATGCATTTATATCTTATTTCCTTATTTTAATGAATGGTTTAATAAACTTCGATTGCAGACGTTAATTAGAAATTTGGATCCGAAAGTGTTAAAGGCGATCACGCTTTTAAGAAACTATTGGTAGAGTTCCAAGCAACTATTGGTAGAGTTCCAAGCAAGGTTATTCATTGTCTCATGTCGGTTAGAGTATTTTGTAATTATGTGTCGAGTCATGTGTAGCGGAACTTGAGTTAAGATATTGGTCTTATGTAATACTAATAGAATATGTCGAAGGTAATGTTGAAAACTGCTATAGGAACTCTCAGCATTATTTTAGACCTGCATCGAGCTGTGAACTTGAGACCTTGTCCAGATTAGAAATAGAATAACTCGAATTTCTGCTATCTCGACAGTTCTTACAAATGGTGTCTGGTCTTAGTTTACTCTGTTTACGTCATGTCCAAACGGATTATGTAGTAAAGGGTTTGTTCAGTTACACAGGATTGTGACTTTCTGACATTAACTTATATATTAAAATTGCAATATTTATTGAACTTTATCACGCGACACTGCCTGTGTCCAAGTGCATATAACGAGTGCTCGAGAGCAATTGTTATGCCCGTGCATAACAGTAAAATTCACACGTGTAATACAGCACGTACATATCGTAGGCAGGTGGATCAGAACTGATGTTATTGAACTATAAATAGGACAATGCAACTGTTTTTTTCTGTGACAGATTATACAAATAATATTACACGAGCTGCCTTATACTATTTGGTGTATGAGCAGTTGACGAATGTAAATATGACATACGGTAAATTCTGAAGGGTGGTGATCCCCCGAGAGCAAAAATTGCAACACAAAATAGAAAATTGCAGACTCGGTTTTATTGAGTCTGTTCATGAGCAGTAATTGAAAGTGCAACACTGCTCATGCCCCCTAGCACCGGCTTAAGCGGTATTCAATTTTCAGAACAAGATGTACTGAAATTCATAATCTCGAAGGATCAGAAGGTATAACAACACTGAGAATGAAGCCTCATGCCATGTTTCATTAGTCTACTTGGTTGGTAAACATAAATAGAATACAATACGAACATGAATGTAATACATAGAGCAACCACACATATATTCGTCGTTCAATTTAGCATGAAGTAAACATTTCAAATAGTGTTTATTCGCTGTGTTTATTGAATGTAGTTTTAAAAGAGATATGCAAGTTTGTTTTTATTTCCCATACGATAAATATGTTTATTACATTTGTTACTATAAATAGTAACATTTATGCACTCAAAATGGTGCTATATCGGTCGAAAAATTCAGTCGTATTAACCGAGCTGGCATATACGGACCTAGCGACGGGTCTATAACCGATATAATGCCCGCTGCCAAGATAACAGTTCCATATCTATAACAACAGAACCCGGATACGCGAGGAAGGTCTTATTAGGCTCCGAATCTGCAAATGTTGTCAAAGTGCTTGTTAACGGCCACACCTACCGATTAGCCCCAATTTCCAACCCACAATCCTCGTCCGATTCGCACATGCACAGTAGGGTACACGCACCGGTAAAGTGAAGTGTAGCCGCTAGTTCCATCGCCAATTATTCCAAAAGTGTATAACCGTCATTTTGACGTCAGGATAGGGCCATTCCCTCAGTTGAGTTTTTAAAACCGTTTTCATGTTGATGAATAGTGTCTGCTCTATCACTGATCTGCTGAAATGTTCGCTAACGTTTATACAAATGTAATAAACAAGTTAAAGCCCTCGGGCCAATATCAAGGTGGCGGGTCAATATCACTCTGCGGCCCTAATCATCCGTGTAATTACCTCAATGGATATACGTTTTTAAAACGCAATGGTTTGAAATGCGTTGCAGTAACATATACTGATTTTTTTTATAAAAAAAAGTTACATGCCGAGAGATGATAAAGAGCTATGTATATTTAGCAATATGATGTTGCCTATATTCACGTCAGACAGTAGTTTGATACATAAACATTGTAAAGAAAACAAACACAAATGTCCTTTCATCATAAATGTCAAGAGCTACAGATCATTGATGACATCAATATATGACGTTAAACGCGTAACCATTAACGTTTTGTCATTCTTTAAATATATATTTTAAATACAACTGTTACCAAACAATAAAGTACTCCTTCTCTAAACCGGAATTCTAATAATGAATAGATTTGTTTTTAGCAGGTGACTTCGTATTGTAGGTAGGAAGTTGTACAGACAGTTCATTTGGGAGCTTTCTGAATGGCTTCAATCTGCATTAAACTGTCACTTTTTCGAAAGAGCGACACT